>CM077165.1:93021298-93621298 GCA_039583875.1 Platanthera guangdongensis
CTATCTCTCTATCTGGAGGGGCACCAAGGGCTATTCCGAAAAACATCGGGAACTCCTGCACCACTGTACCTCTTACAAGTCAGCCTTAGCCTCTGCATTCATCAGTACTACGAAGGTTCACAACCCTTACTGATGCACCTCTAGCTTAGACTGCGGAGATAATCATCTTCACAACTTCATTCAAGCCTGAAAAGAAAATGCAGTCTGATTAGGGCCCTCAAACTGTATCTGCTTCGCCCTACAGTCAATCCTGGCGTTGACTGCCGAAAGCCAGTCCATTCCAAAGACAGATTGAATCCTGCGATAGGTAGCTTGCAAAGCTTCCACAATAATCTCGATATCACCAAACTGTACTGGTACCATGCACTTATCTCTGGTCTGCAGAAGGGATCCATTAGTCATCATGACTTCCAGTGGTACTGTCTCTGAAGGACTTCTAGCTTCAGCTTACGCACTTAAGATTCTGCGATAAACGAGTGCGAGCACCCGTATCAAACAGAATCTTGGAGGGTAAATCATGAATCATAAGGATGCCTACATGAATGATTTTTATAATGAAAGAGTGTCACTACAGGATTAAATAAACTTGTTAAGCAAATTTTAAACCACTTACCTATCACTACATCCTCCTGATCCTTTGCCTCCTATTGACCATGCCCAAGCTCTGGGCTGCACCAAATCTCGACCCTGCTGTGGTCTTCCATCAGTAATCATTAAAGCTTTGCCCTTGTCTACTCTGCTAGGGGCCACCAATCTCATACTTCGACTGCATGAACAAAATACATTTGTCATCTACAGTAATTTCATAAATGTACAAAAATAAACAAGGTTGATTACCTGATTCGAACCACCTTTCTGACAGAAACGCTATGTGTCCAGGTTGACGACACTTGTACACACGCCCGCGCTGTCAAACACTCTCCTGGATGGCGACGCTGACACTTGGGACAAGGGGTAGTCCTTGCGCCTGTCACCAGATTGACCATTCTTCCTCGCATCAGGCTTCTGCTTCTTGTTCCAGTTCTTCCCTTGATCATTCCTGCTCTGTTGTGGCTGATGCGAATCCTGAGATCGCTTCGCACGGAAATTACTTCGCTTCTGAACCTTCTGCTGGTCAGTCTCCAGCCTGCGAGCCGTATCCACTAAGCTCTTGTAATCAGCGTTGACCATAGTCATCAGTGGTTGCCTCAAGGAGTCACGCAGACCATCCACAAAACTGCTGCACTTCTCAGCCTGGTCTCCCTGCATCACGCCCGCATATCGAGCCAGATGGGTAAGCTCTCGCTCGTACTCAGCAACAGTCCTGTCCCCCTGGAAAAGCCTAAGGTACTTCTCCTGGAGACCTCGTCGTGCGGAAGGAGGCACGAACCAACTTGCAAGGGCTCTAGAAAATTCGCCCCACTAAACATGTCTGGCGTACGACCTGGCCAAACGTATGGTCATACTATATAAAGAGAACGTATCACTTCCAAAATAAGAGGAAATTTCATAACCATATACCTGTGGGGTCATCTACCCGGTACTTGTCCCACCAGACCTTTGCCTCACCTCGGAGGAGAAAACTGCCAGAGGAACCTTCTTGTTTTCCGGCACTCCAAATCATCCAGCAGGTCTCTGGTGTTTGCTACCCAATTATCTGTGTCCATCGGGTCTCGTCCCCACTGTAGTTCGAAGGTTGAAGCTCTCTAAAGTTCCTCAAATAGCGCTCCAGGGTCATCTCCACGGGTGCTGGGGCAGGTGCTGGAGGGGCTGGTACTTGTACTGGAACTGGAAACCCTGCAGCCAGTCCTCTCTGAAACTCCATCAAGGCGACAGTAACCGCCTTGGCAATCTGAGACGCTATGTCAGTGCCCTCTGGAGCTGCTGGAACTGGTGGTACCTGCGGCACGGCAGCATCTCCCATAGTCGCGTTAGGAACAAGGTCCTGACGTGAAAGTTCACCTGGTTCACTAACTCGAGGTGCCTGATAAAACATATAAAACAAATCTGATTATTTATCAAGCATCTGCAAAAAAAACGCTTAGCATTTTATTTCGTACTCTTGCGAAAACTAGGGCTTAAACACAACTTAAATACTCTACTAACAAGAGTTTACTCTTACACAATCCTATGGCTCTGTGAAAACCTTCTAGGGTTCAGGATCCTAAACCTGGCTCTGATACCATTTGTAACACTGCTTCCCAGTTTTTCAATAATCAGTCATCCGGTCGGGTCGGCGATATAAAGAGAACTAGGAAACAATATTAAAACTAGTACACAGTATTAAAAGTTGGAGCTGCTAAAAATTTATCAATAGCAACGGAAGCTAAGAAAGTAAGTAAGGGTAACCACACACCTGATAGCTGGAATCACAGAGCCACTACACATGAATAGAATAGAAATAACTGAAAATCTGTATTGTCATAATAAGTCTGATACAAGATATATAAAACATTAACAAGTTACATTGACCACAACTACAAGTATATGTTGTAAGTAAGGGAAAACAGAATGGGAAAAAACACTACACACTGACGCCACCAACGCTCATCCTAGGCATAGTTTTCCACCTGGGTCACCTGTAAAAACATTGTCCACGAGGGGTCAGAGTAAAGAAAATAACTCATCTTAGTGACACTAAAAGCTTTTTCTTGAATGATGAATGCATGTCTTTTGAAAATAGTTTTGTGCATGAAAACATTTATGCTATATGTTTGCATGGCTTCAGATCACTACCTGGTCAGACGACTACCTGTTCTATGTTTGCGACTTCCGGTTTACTAACCCATGTCCCGACGTTCACTAACTGGTGTACTGTCTCACGTCAGGTCTATACTTGAGTTCTAAGTTACTTCTAGCTTGCACCTCTACTAGGAAGGCTCTATGCAGAGTAGCTCCTAACGCGCAACTAAAACTGACGACCCGAGACCATTTGACGAACTCAATTGTTCTAGTGCCACGCGGACACGGTATCGAATCTACTAACTGTCTCAAAGGGATTTAACTCACAAGACTCTGCTACTCATAGGATACCATATGCCCTATGAGGAAGGTAGTGCGCCTTACCAAGCACGAAAAACTGAAGTGTGCTTACTGACCTTTTGGTCAAATGCTATTCTGCTTGCGACATCTCTTTTGCTGTACTACTGAGCGACCCCTTGACTATCTCATGGTCGACTAGAAGGGTCATGCACGCTCTTGGTTGGACAAATTCCAAACTTACGTACACGGGTATAGGTTTCGTACCTAACATTACTAACCATTATCTGACTGCTAGGTCTTGGAGAATGGTCTCCCACACGTTTTCCGTGACCGTTTCCTTGCTATGGCATGATATTTCGTACAAAGCCTACACATGTGTATATAAATATATTCCTTGCGATGTCTACTAAAAAAATTAGGTTTCCTTACAGTGGTTGTTGCGACGCTCGTACACTCGGCGCGGCGACATTTTCTCTTCCAAAAGCAATCTACTGCTGGGGACCTTCAGAAATGCTCCCCGACCCTTCCAAAGTCCTGCAATTTACAGTAGCCCTAATTTCAAGTTTCCCCTTTACGATTTTCCCGTGGAAAAATTATATACAACCAGGGTTACAAATTTCACGTGCTAAACTTCGATTTTACCTTTAGTAGAGTGATTGAGGCTCTCAAAGCGTCCAACCCAAATTCTGCGGAGGATCACGAACTCCAAAACCTAATTAGGGCACAAAGATGAAAACCTATGTTAGACTAACTCCGAAATCGAAGGATTTCCCGAAGAAATGGAGAAAAGGAAGAAATAAACTCACCGGAATTGAACGATACCAAGTTTCACCGGTTATGGTTGAAATCTGGCACTTCACGGCTATGAAGGAAAAGGAATGTCCACCGGCGTTCGTAGAGGAAGGAGGGTGGTCGGAGAGGAGTTCCGGAGGGTAATCGGCCTGGCGAAAGGGCGCGGAAGGCGTCGGCTCGGCCCGTCGCTGCTTGCGGGAGACGGATCGGGAGAAAGGGGGGAGGAACTGTCGGCTTGCGGTTTACTTCTCCCGTGAGGAATATGTTACGGGAAATAATGGCTTGTGGGATTTCATCATGGGTTGTGCGCGTTTTTCTTATTAACCGCATTAGAGGGGGGAAAAATTGCTATTGACACCCAATTTCTAATTCCTTTGAATACTAATCGAAATCGTCGCGTGCTCGATTCTAAAATAACATGCGTTACGCACTATAATTAACGCACTTAACGAAACTAACGGTTGCTATTAAAAGGAAAAATAACATTATACCTTGACGACGCGCTGCCTCGATCAAAATCCGCCGCGACTTGCCCCTACAAATAAAATTACATTTCGCGTCAAATTTACGGATGTTACAAGAGTACTGTGATGGAGCACCAAACTACGGCCACCACAATGGCTATTATTCCCTCCACGGCCACCAGTGACCCGACCGGGGGGGGGGGGCACGATTAGGGCAAGCGATAGTAGGCCTCTTCGTATGGCGCACTGTACTTTATGGACCAGCAGTCCCCCTCCCCAGTGCGCTCAACCACCACGACTTCTTTTCCGACCACGGCCACCCATCGCCCCCGTAGGTGTTGCAAGATGAGGTGTAAGTGATAGCAGATCTCCTTAGTATGGCTTTCCTCCAACAGTGACCACACATGGAGTGTGAGTGGGAGGACCATGGACAAGCCCAACAAGAGCAGAGTGATCGGTCTAAGCGGTTGGAGCAAGAGAACGAATACAATTCTCATCACTTAAGATCATGATGAATGCTTCCTGGAGAGAGGGAAGAGACTCGTGATGAAGAGCATGTAAGCAAACATTATCGAACTTCATGTTAAGGCCATAAGAAAGACATGCTCCGAAGCGGTCTTTTTCTTTTGAAGGTTGGTGACATCCACTGTTAATGTTTTCCTTTTGAAGGTGCGACATCCACTGTTTAATGTTGCATGAGTATTGAGTATTCAAGTTCTTGATAAAGTCGTTTAAATTTTTTAGTGGTGGGCTGATATAGAGAAGGATCCTTGTTTCGGCTCAATAGCACGACAAGCGAGCTCACATATTTACGTCGATCTACCAACCGAACGAGTCGTTCTCACAAATTTCATAGGCAAAGTCCATGAACATATAATTATGGTACACCAAAGTGGACATGGAGTGAAGTTACCATGAGACAACCAAAGAATTATCTGCATCCCATTTCCTCTATGAGGGATCAAATCGGGTGGTTCAACAATGGCCCATCAATATGCCCATACAAATAGTGACTTCAAATAGCATGATGCGCGGCCTTGGCTATTCGAAGTAATTTGTGCATCCAAAGCCACTGTAGTGTTCTTCATGATCCAGATTGCCCATGGTTCTGAGGCGGTCACTCTTCGGAACAATCCGAGGAGTCGACGAAATATCGGAAGAATCACTCATGGCCAAGGAAACAGCACCAACTAGAAATATCATTCGAAATGGATTGCATGAAGAACCATCACATCTTACAAGCCTCCATTAGATTGCTCCGTGGAAGTGGACACCATTGAATGTGTCCATGTTGTGTCTAATGGTTGTCATAAGGAACAAAATTGTTGGAGACCAACGTCCACACGTTGGAATGGAGGAGAGAAGCTGGATGGAGTTGCTGTCGGAGGAGCCCTGGGTTGGAGAGAAATTGTTGTGTCCCTAGATCGGAGGAGTTGCGCCAGGTAGCGAGAAAGAAGTCGTCTGGAGGCGGAAGAAGACGGAACTTGCGGCCTACTTGATGTGGCGAGCGGAGGAATGTCGAGCGGTGTTGGAGGAAGAGGAGGAAACTGCAACCGGCTGGAGGCGACGAGGAGTATCAGACGAACGACATGAACGAGAAAGCTAGCTGATTCGAGCGACGGAAAGCGCAGGAGCAAGCGTCGAGCAGAATTGGATCGGAAGCGCCGGGATCGGGTTTCTCGCGCTTTGATACCAAGCCGAGCGGAACGGGATGAAAGAAAAAAAAATTATTAGGTTAAAATCTGCCCCAATACAACAGACTAAAGATCATATGCGGACAAATAAACCACACAAGACAGTGACGTATCACGTGACATATCACGTGACGTGTCACTTGGCGTATCGCGTGGCGTATCGCATGACGTGTCACTTGGCGTATCGCATGGCGTATCGTGTGGCGTATCGCGTGGCGTATCGCGTGACGTATCGCGTGACGTATCGCGTGACGGATCGCGTGGCGATATAACAATAGTAGAACGAAATATAACAATATTAGAATGAAATATAGCATTAGCATAATGAAATATGACAATTGTAGAAGGAAATATAACATTAGTAGAATGAAATATAATAATATTGCACACATTCAACTTAGCAGTACTTCATATATAGCTTTATACTACGTTATTTTTCCATCTAATCATCATATATAGCTTTAGACTACGTTATTTCTTATGTTCTTTTATTGGCAGTTCCATCATCATCCTTCTCAACTCCTCCCGTATTAATGACATTAGCTTGTTCTCCATTTGTTGGTGTATTCAAGGATGGAGAATTGGTGATGGAAGGGTGCATTTGGATTGTCCTATATCTCATGTAATGCTTGAAGATAGCATCTTTATCCGTCCATTCGGGCCATCATTTGTTCTGTTAACAAGGCACTTGCTCAGTTAGATTAACCAAACTATTTTCTTAGCCATTTGATTGGCATATTTCTCGTCTTATTTTTTAGTTTCTTTCAAAATCCAAACAAGAAAAGACTTTTACTTTTTCATATCATCTTTTAGCTTTTACTTACCATGCACCAAGAAACATTGCTCTAATGCCAACTTAGCGTCATGGTAAAACATAAAGATAATGGGTTATAAAGAATTGGAATGATTTTTGTTTGTTTTGTAGGTCTTCTTCCTATGTCTAAATTTGTATTTTTGAAGTTATATTGGATGTTTTTTTGCCAAGAATTTTAGTATTGTTGAAAGCAACAATTTGTTGTTTTTCTCCTGTGCCTTTTTTTTATCAGCAACTTTAGTGGTTAGAAGGAAGAGATCGGTGGCCGGAATGATAAAGGTTTTGTGGGGGTGGCTGCTTCAAATGGAGGTGGGGGACTTTGTGGTGACATAGGAGGTGGTAGCCAAAGAAGAGAGGAGAGGTAGAGAGGGATTAGTCCTTTGAATGTAGATGGATTGAATAAATTTTATTAGGATCTTAAAGCCAGGTAGTGCTAAAGGCCTGGATGCTGAGCAAAATAACTAGTGTGTCGCTACAGTTAGGTATCGATTGTCGCTGGATTTGTCCACGGCGATCTAAATCCACCGAATAAGAGCAAGCCGTACGAAGCAATTTTCATATACATGAAGTCAAGGGGCCCTATTTAAAGAAAGGGGAGATTAAATTTACCAATAAAACCCTAAAGAAGTTGGCTTGTGCAACAAGAAAAAAATTGTAAAATACAAATTACTATAGAAATGCTAGATCCAATGTGTCGCATGCTTGATTAATAAGAATTGAATATTGAATATTTTTTTTCCTAATGATTATGCAAATTGTTACATTGATTTATGCCTGAACCATAAATTTGTTCTTCCTTTTATGATTTTGCAGGCTTCGCAAATGAATTCTCTGTCAGTCCTTGATATGTGTAAGCAGTGGTTGACTAAGTACATGTAAATTTTGCATACCCTGCTCTTAATAGTTATTTAGATGAAGTGGAAAGAGCACAAGAGTACATTTTACTTTGTACTTGTATAAAATTTTCTATCAATGAATGAGAGTTATGTTCTCAAGGGCCAAATCCGTGTTTGTATTATGCGCCAGAGGACCTGAAAGAGCTCCTTTTGGACAGCTCTATTTCGCTTGCCAGCTGCATCATATGTTCCTCGGTTCGTGCTCATGTGTTGTGTGCCCTAGTAACCAATGGGTGTATGATATGTATTATTATAAAATGAGAAAATGTACGCATGGTGTGATGATGTAATGTTGAAATATAGTAATCTATATTATACAATTATTAATTATTCAAAAAATTTGCGAGAGTTAGCATAATTTCGGTTTTCACCCCTTCTATGTTTTGAAATTAAATAAACATCCCCTTGGAATTTACATTCATATTCATAACAAGCATACACAATGTCCTGCTCCCCTCCAACGGGATGTTTGTGGATTCATGTAATGAATTGTAAACTTAAAGATGAGGCCTTCATAATTTCAAAACAGGGGAATAACTTGTAATTTATAGGGGAGGTCCAGGTGAATGACCTTATTATACTCTTATAAAAGGGAAAATACCTCTTTTTGACGCCCATTATTTATAAGAGCACCTCATCTTTCTGTTACCACACTAAAAAATAACAAATGAACTATTTTATGACTGTTCATCTAGTGAAAACCGCAATGTTTTGCTAGGTTGACTATTCAAGTATTTCATGCTGTTTCTACATTGCTCTGATTTCAATTTTCTTGTGATTTCTCCATTGCTTGGACTTAGAAATTTTGAGGGCTCGGATTCTTGTCTGATTTTACTCCATATGGCTACTTTACGAATGCGAGCTTTGTTATTTTGCTTGTGTCCAATTTAATGGCAGATTGCAGTTTCGTTTTTTAGTATAGTTTTTTTTATATTCTCATAGGTATCCAGATCTGAAATGTTGGAATCTCCTAAGTTGCTAACAATGTGTGAGCAACCTAAAATGGTTCAAATATATGTGTCAAATCATTTTGTAACTTATTATTTTGAAGTAAAGATGACTTAATTGAATGGGTCCGTAATATTGGTAGAGGTTTGGGATTTTTAGTGATCATTCAAAGAGTTGATAAAATGGCAGACAGATTAAGGTCTGGTGTATTTTTTTGGTTGTGACATTGTCGGTTTTCTACATGATTGTAAAATAAAATGATGGGTGAAGAGGATTTTAAGAAAGAGTCGCACAAATAGATGTGATTGTCCATTCTTAATTCTTGGTCAAAAAGAGCTCTTCATCCAAACTTAAAAATGGGTTTTATAATCTTGAATTTGTTCATTTGGAGATTCATTTGTATGTTGGATGATTAAATGAAAATGAGTAAAAGAGTGTTGAAAAAATGTATGCAATCAGTGGTATATTGAAAAATCTTTGCTACTATTAAGAAAATTGATGTCACCAACTCCACTGTGATGTGAACTATTTATAATAGAAGTTCATGATGTATAAGAAATAGCTAGCTGAAAGTACTCCTATTCAAGATGTATAAGAAATACCTACTGCCGGCAACCGCGCGGCAGTAGGTATAAGAGAGTTTCTCGCTTCGCTTGAACCTGTAAAGCTGCACACTCTACCAAACACAAGATGTGATTAAATACAACATGGGAATTGATATTATCAAACTAAGGAAATATGAACCGTCGGATCCAACAATTAGGTCCATTGATCGCACCGTCCTAGATTTGAAGAAGGCTCACAAGTTAATAGTATACACATGTTTGTGTCTGATATATGTTCTAGTTCAATGTATGCAGGTTGTCCTCTTTTCATTGATTAGACAGGTTGACAGGGTCAGAAGGTTGATTGGACTCAAAATAGGATACTTGAGAGGCAGAAATGTTCCTAAGTCCAGAAGCGTTAAGTGAGTACACTTCACTCAACACCAGAGTCCTAAAAGCGTTGACAGATGCTCAAGCATTCAAAGCCTCAGTGGTGTTGGACTCAAATCTTGCTAATTCCAGAAGTTTTGAGTGGAAGCCTTTCACTCTACGCCTACTCAAAGGAAATCTGTCCAAGTACAAAAGCATTGAGTGAAGAAGGCTCACTCAACGCCTTATCAAAGATACAGCAAAGTCCAGAAGTATTGTATGTAGAAGGTTCACTCAACGCCTTCATTCAAAAATTTTGTACAAGTCTAGAAGCGTTGAGTGTAGAAGGTTCACTCAATGTCTTCAATTAGGATAACTACTAAGTCCAGAAGTATTGAGTGAAGATAGTTCACTCAACTCCTTCAACCAGAAAAATTCTGTCAAGTACAAATAAGTTGAGTGATGAAGGCTAACTCAATGCCTTATCAGTTAAGCAATCAAAGGCAACAACTTCGAGTGATGAATGGTCACTCAATTCCCAGAAGTTAGATAGTTATTCATCTAAGTGTTTTTGCGCTGAGTGAAGACTTACCACTCAACGCCTTAGTAGTTAACATTTAAAGTTCAGATGTGTTGGGTCACAAGACTTCACTCAATGCCTATGCAGACTGTATGGTGAAAGTTGTCAAGTCCACAAGAGTTGAGTCATGCTGACGTCATCCCAAATTCAAATGGTGGGTTTTGCGCACTAAAGGACAAATGGCATCGCAGGCCTTTTGCAGTGCAGTTAATGAAAAACTACTTTACAGCTGCCCATACCACTTACCCATACAGATCAAAGAGCTGTTGAAATGCGGGATATAAAAAGTCGAAGCAGAGAATTTAAAAACAAGTTTTTGATATGGACTATCATTTTTGCTGGGAAAGTGGTTGAGATCAAAAACTCTAAGAATTCTTCAGCAAGAACTCAAACCCTAACTTTTCTATAATGGTTAGTCTGTAGAGCACTCATTATTATTGTTGTTCTTCTTCAAGGATGATGCATTCAACTCTGATATACTCAAGCTTGAAGGAACATAGCTTTACAACAGTTCTTCTCAGCACAAGCAGAACAACTCTAAAGATCTACATACTTGTTGTTGTGAAGAGTTAGGGTTGTTTCTACATAGTCCAGGAAGCTGACTCGGTGATCTATTTCTCTAGAGTCAATCACCACAAACACTTTACTCAAACTATAAGATCACTGTGTGATCTGAGATATAAGCTTGCATCATGAAGTCTAAGGGGTACGAGCTTCTCTATCTGAGTAGGTAGTATCCAGGAGTGGCCCTAAGGTTGGATTCTGAGGGATCTGAGTTAGGAGATCTGGTGTATCTCTGAGTGTAGGGTTGTTGAGCCTGAGGTAAGAGTTGCTTAACTCTGAGTGTAGGGTTGGTGTGTTAGAGGTAGGACTGTTTTCAATCTAATTTATAGGAGTGCGTCTCACTCTGAGGTGTAAGATCTTGAGGGATCTGAAGTGTAAGCTCAAGGAGCTGAGGAAATAGATAAGTTAGCTCACTACTAGATATGTGGAGCGGAAATAGGATGTACCCTAGATTGTGGAACCACTAAAAATTTTGTGTGTTATTATGATTCTTGAAAGCTAACAACCAACCCCAGCACACTCTAAGGTCATAAATTCAAAAGGTTCAAAAGAGACAAAACAAACATATTCCCCCTCCCCCTCTAGGTGTTTAGCTTCCCTTGAACAAAGACTTTCAAGTGGTATCATATGATGGTTGTTCAAAAAAGGACTTAATAGTCTGAACATATCTCCAAGGGTAGCGGAAGTTTATCTTTATGGCTTCAGGTGAGAACTACAAGGAGTTGGCTTCTATGAAACTTCCTATTTGTAGGAAGGAAATTTTTATGATCTGGAAGGATAGGGTAAGGCTATTCATGGAAGCCTCAGACCCTACGATATTCATAACTGTTCAAGAGAGACCTTTTATTCCCATGAAGGTCTCTATTATAGATGTCAATATCCAGACTCTCAAGAAATACACTGAGATGACCAAGGATGAAGTCATTCTGGCCATTATGGACAAAATGGATCATAATATTATTATAAGTGCCATAGAATATTCTACTTTCCATAACTTGATCCACTGCAGAACTGCTAAGGATATGTGGGATTCTCTGATTGTATATATGGAATGGACAGAGGAGGTGAGGGATGACACGAAATCCCTCCTGAATCAGTAGTGTGAGGCCTTCAAACAAGGCAAGAAGGATAACATAACTGAATGTTATGAAAAAAAAATAAGATTGTGAACAGCCTGATTACCTATGGGAGACAGTTCACAAACTATGAGTTGAATGAAAAGTTCTTGAGATCCCTCAACAAGGAATGGGATATCAAGATCTGTGTCATCAAGGAGGTTGGCAACCTGGCCAACACTCTGCCCCAAAACTTATTTGGGAAGCTATTGTCTCATAAGTTGCAGCTTAACACCAGAAGTGCAGAAGATGTTGTCAGAACCCTCAATAGAGAGAATACTGTGGACTTCAGAGCTGAAGCCACAAGGAAGTGCGGGGAAAATACTCCTCCACCAAGGAGAGCTGTTGAGTCAAAGTGCTCAGATCCTAGCTCCTCAGGTAATAAACTGTTAGATGGAGAACTTACCTTATTTTCCAAACATTTCAAGAAGATGTTGAGTAGGAGAAGATAGTGGAAGAATAAGGGCTCTTCTATCTCTAGCTCCAAAAATCCATATACCAGCATGGAGAAGTCCAAAAAAGACCTTCTGGGGAAAGGTATGATTCTAAACAGAACAAATATTTTAAGACTAATGTTGTTTGTTATTGTTGCAACAGATCTGGACATGTCATTGCTGACTATCCAATCAAGAGGAAGGAAAACATGAAACCAGATGATAAGAAGCATCACAAGGACAAGAAGTTTGAAAAGAGCTTCTTGGCCAAGAAGAAAATCAGCTTGTCAAATAGTGATTCTAAGTCTTCAGAATCAGAAGATGAATAGGCCTATATTAGTCTCATTTGTATTGAAGAGAAGGTTGATCTTCCTACTGCCATAATTGGCATCAGGGCACCACTATCCTCTGTTAATACTGATTGTGAAGATGATGAACAATTCAACCTCATGTTCTTGACCTAAGATAATCAGGATAGTTCTATTCCTAATGAGGTACTCTCTCTCTCTTTCCAACTCTCCTTCTGTCTATAAGACTGGCTCAGACTCTAAGACATCCACTCCATCTAGTGAGGATTATGGATCAGAATCTGATGAGAATGTCAATCAATTGATTGGCAAGTATGGTGTTATCATGAAAGCTCTGAAGAAGAGCTAGAAGCTTGTCAAGAGACAAGATGAGGAGATTGCCTCTCTTCAGCAAGCTACTTCCCTACAGTTTGAGTCAGCTCCTATGCTAGCCTAGATTATGAAGGAAGTCAATTAGCTAAATACAATCTCAATCATCCAAATAGATACCATTAGATACAAGAATAAGATCATCAAGGATCTTGAAGAGAAGCTCCTTAAAGAGAGGATGCTAGTGGCTGCGTTTTCTAAGCCCAAGACAGTACTACCACTAATTGATTATTTATCCTCTCAAAATAATAAGAGGGGATTGGGGTTCAAGTAGAATACTAGAGATGCCCATTCAAAAGGGAAAGGCAAGGCTCTAGTTGTACCTCAGACCACCTTTTAGAAGTTTATTCTCCCTTCTAACAGGTATGACCATGACAGTATGTACGGTCACTAGAAGAATGGAAATTCTTCCTCCAAGAGCTTTGATGCTACTTCCAATGGAAGAAGAAAGGGTATGGGATTGAGTGCACTGAAGACTCCCCATGAGAAAATTCAAATGGCCCATCATGGACTATTTGTGTTTGATGCTCCAACACTCACTCTTAAGGGCAAGGCAGTGGCCAACCCCCAAGTTCCTACTTCAAAGACTAAGACTATGAGAAAGACAGTTAGTAAGCCACACTTGGCTATTTTTGATGCCATCAACATCATGTCAGCTGCAAACAAGACATCTGTTGGTGTAAATCAGAATAAACCAAGTACACCTGCTGGCAGACTTACTTTCAGTCAAATTTTTGTTGAAAGGAGCAAGAAAAAGGTTGTTGCTCTCCTTTCTGAACAGATAAAAATGGATGGCTTACACACATCAAGGCTATTCAGAAGAGGAGATATAATATCCATGAGTGTTGGCATTGTGGCAAGGTGGGTCACTATATCATAGAGTATTGTCACAACCATAGTGTGTCAATGGCAAGTATGAGCCTTCCTGTCAGGGCTGCTGCTAGTAGATATAGTCATTTTCAAGCTAACATAAACCAAGGATCCAAACCCTTTTGGGTTCCTATGATAAATTAATCTTGTGATTGTAGGTAGGTCCAACTACCCATCAAATATCAATATGGTACTTGGACAGTGTTTGTTCCAGACATATGACTGGAACAAGGAGTCATCTGAAGGATTATACTCTAGTAAGGAATGAACATAAAGTCATCTTTGGTGGTTCAAATAGAAGAGTTACCAAAGGCTATGGTATTATTACCAATGGCATAGTCTCCATTAAAAAAGTAGCTTATGTGAAAAGATTGCAACATAATCTGATTAGCATAGGCCAACTCCCTGATATTGGTTATGTCATTGTCTTCCACAAGGATAAGTGTCTGATCAAAAGTTTAGCTGACCAAGAGGTCATTTTGACAGGCACTAGGAGTGAAAATTGTATACAAATATTTGAAGAAGGCCCACAAGTCAATAGTATACACATGTTTGTGTCTAATATATGTTCTAGTTCAATGTATGTAGGTTTTCCTCTATTTATTAATTAGACAGGTTGATAGGGTCAAAAGGTTGATTGGACTCAAGACAGGATACTAAATAGGCAGAAATTTGCCTAAGTCCAGAAACGTTAAGTGAGTAAACTTCACTCAACGCCAAAGGCCTAAAAGCGTTGACAGATGCTCAGGCACTCAAAGCCTCAGTTGTGCTGGACTCTAATCTGGCTAAGTCCAGAAGCATTGAGTGAAGGCCTTTCACTCAACGCCTACTCAAAGGAAATCTATCCAAGTACAGAAGCATTGAGTGAAGAAGGCTCACTCAATGACTTATCAAAGATACAATAAAGTCCAGAAGCATTGAATGTAGAGGGTTCACTCAACGCCTTCATTCAGAAATTTTGTACAAGTCCAGAAGCATTGAGTGTCGAAGGTTCACTCAATGCCTTCAGTCAGGATAACTGCCAGGTTCAGAAGCGTTGAGTGAAGAAGGTTCACACAATGCCTTTAACCAGAAAAATTCTATTAAGTACAAATGCATTGAGTGATGAAGGCTCACTCAACGCCTTATCAGCTAAGATGTCAAAGGCAGCAGCGTTGAGTTATGAAGGGTCACTCAATGCCTCAAAAGTTAGAAAGTTATTCAGCTAAGTGTTTTTGAGTTGAGTGAAGACTTATCACTCAACGCCTCAGCAGTTACCACTTAAAGTTCAGATGCATTGAGTCATGAGACTTCACTCAATGCCTATGCAGACTGTATGGTAAAAGTTGCTAACTCCACAAGTACTGAATCATGTTGACGTCATCTAAAATTCAAATAAAGCAGGTTTTGCATGCTAAAGGACAAATGCGTTGTATGCCTTTTGTGTGTAGTTAATGGAAAAGCTACTTTACAACTGCCCATACCACTTACCCATATGGATCAAAGAGTCGTTGAACTACGTGATATAAAAATTCGAAGCAAAGAAATTCAAAACAAGTTTTTGACACAGGCTATCATTTTTGCTGGGAATGTGGTTGAGATCAAAAACTCCAAGAAGTCTTTAGCAAGAACTCAAGCCCTAACTTTTCTGTAAGGGTTAGTCTGCAGAGCACGTATTATTGTTGTTGTTCTTCTTCAAGGCTGATGTATTCAACTCAGATATAATCAAGCTTGAAGGGATGGATCTCTGTAACAGTTCTTCTCAGCACAAGTAAAATAACTCTAAAGATCTATATTTTTGTTGTTGTGAAGAGTTAGGGTTGTTTCTATACAGTCCAGGAAGCTGACTCAGAGGTATATTTCTCTAGAGTCAATCACCACAAACACTTTACTTAAACTGTAGGTTCACATTATGATCTTAGCTATAAGCCTGTATTATAAAGGCTAAGGGGTAGGAGCTGTTGTCTCTAAGTAGGTAGTATCTAGGAGTGGATCTGAGGTAGGAGATCTAGAGTATCTCTGATTGTATGACTGATGAATCTGAGGTAGGAGTTGCTTAACTCTGAGGGTAGGGCTGTTGTTCCTAAGGTATGACTGTTTTCAGTCTGAGTTGTAGGAGTGAGTCTCACTCTAAGGTGTATGATCCTAAGGGATTTGAGGTGTAAGCTCAAGGATCTGAGGAAATAGAAGAAGTTAACTGAATCTAGCTCATTGCAAGATAGGTGGAGGGGGAATTGGATGTACCCTATATAGGGGAACAACTATAAATTGTGTGTTATTTTGATTCTTGAAAGCTAACAACTAACCCCAACACACTCTAAGCTCATAAATTTAAAAGATTCAAAAGAGCCAAAACAAACCTATTCACCCCCTGTAGGTGTTTAGCCACCCTTGAACAAAGACTTTCATGTGTGTTTATATATATTTGTTGGCTCTCTGTGTATTGCTTTCGCAGTTGTGATGTGATGTGTTATGTTATGATTCATGTCTGTCAAGGTGGCCAACTAGTGCTTGGTAGAGTGGGTCGTTATATCTCGGGAAGGACTAGGGTGTATGTCTTAAGCAGTAAGGCCCGTCTCTGACATGACTCAGGTTAGGGTTGGGGAAGGGGGCCTTATAAATGGATCAGAGCGAAAACTATCCAACCTTGTTTGGCAGTATTAGGATCCTTCAGTCCTTTGCTTTGTTCCTTGGTTCGGGACGAACTATGCAGTGGAAGCCTAGTGAACCCTAGTGATAGAGATTCAAGGATTCTAGACTGCACGGTAGAATACATGCATGCTTTTTGTTTCTACTTCTGTCAGCCTTTTGCAAATTTCCCTTACTTTCGCAAAATACTGACATTTTTCCTGTTACTTCTCCAGATACCGGAGTCCAGTAACGAGAGGTCGTCCTCCAGAGGTTACGTTCCCGCCACTCCACCTCCAGACCCAATTGCCCCTATTGTTATGTCGTTCCCGAGACAGATTTGGGCCAGTCGCTGACAGCCATGCTGGTAATGTTTCAAACTATCATGGCACAGCCACTATAGTAGTTTGTGGTACCCATAGACCTCGTAACGACATTTTGGGGACTAAGGCCTCCCATCTTCAGAGGGACAGAGTCTATCATGCATGCAGAAGAGTGGGTGGAGCGATTCAAGGAGTGGTTAGTGGGCATGATATTCCCTATGGTTGCCACAGTTCCCTTAGTTGTGACGTTTTTTGAGGGATATACTAGAGACTGGTGGAGGGCGGCCAATTGATCTATGTTTAGGGGGTGACCACTAAGTGTTATTCCAAGTGGAATGTTTTCCGTCGCCTTCCTCGAGCACTTTATTTCTGATGCCAACCGATCTGTGTTGTAGGAGAGGTTCCTACACATCCAATAGGGCGATAGGACCATCTCCGAGTGAAAGTCTTTATTTTTAAGATAGATTACAACCTAGAGGGGTGAATAGGTTGTCTTATTGATATTATTTGCTTTTAATTTTATCTTCATTAGTACTTAGTGTTTTGGAAGTAATTCGCTTTGAAGTACCTGCATAAAGAAAACAACACAGAAAAGCACACACAGATTTTTAGTGGTTCCCCAATTTTTGGGTACATCCACTCTCCTCCCACCTTGCCAACTTCCTGTTAGTCAAGGCCCTTCTCCAAACCATTGCTCCAAAGAGCTTACACCTTAGATCCCTCAGGATCTCTCAGTGTTCTCCAAGACTTACAACTCATCCACAAGGGCCTACAACTCAGTGATCAGCAGATCACCTACCTCAGGCCAAAGGCCCTACACACATGCTGGGAGGATAGCCCTACCTCAGATCCACTAGGGATACTAACTCAGAGAGAATGATTCTCCTACATCTCAGGCACAAATGCCCTACCTTAGATCTGCAGCCAGATCCTACCTCAGGCACAAGTGCCCTACAGCTCAGTGAGATTAACTCACCTACCTCAGACTTGAAACCAAGTCCTACAGCTCAGTGATCAATTGACCACATACCTCAGATCCAAAATGGATCAGACAACTCAAGCAACTTTGCCATACCTCAGGCTCAGAGAGCCCTATAACTCAGATCCAAAAGGATCCTATAGGAGTGAAATGGATTTACGTTTATCACAGAGAAATTTCTCTGTGATAACCCCTTGAGCTGATTTATCTCAGCTCTAACTTTCTTCATAGCTACAAGGATCTTGAGCTGGTAGTAACTAGCAGTAAATTGCTCTGCTTCCTCTTTCTTCACAAGATAGAATCAACAACTTTGTTCGTTCTTCTTCTCAGCTGTAGAAGTAGATCTTTAGATTTGAACTTGCTGAAGTGAGAAGCAACTTTATCTGCAGAAACTTGTTCTTTGTTTCTGCACCTCCCTCAGAAGTAGATCTTTAGATTATTCTTCACCTTTTTCTACATGCTTGACATTGAGAGCGTTGAGTGAGTACGTCTCACTCAATGCCCTGTGCCTTAGCCATACTTTCTATATTTTAGGTATTGAGAACGTTAAGTGAGCACTCCTCACTCAACGCTTTCTTCCTTAACCAATTTTCTACTTCTTCAGCATCTTAAGCGTTGAGAGCGTTGAGTGAGCACTCCTCACTCAACACTTTTTTTTCTTTAGCCATATTTTTTGAATCATGGTGTTGAGAGCGTTGAGTGAGAATGTCTCACTCAACGCTTTCTACATTAGCCAGATTTTTCTACTCCTTGGCATTGAGTGAGTAAGCTTCACTCAACGCCAAACTACTTAACAAATTTTATTGTTTATTTGGCGTTGAGTGAGAAAGCTACAGTCAAAGCATTTGGACTTAGCCAAATATCAGCACAGATTTTTTGTGGCTTTGAGTTATAAGGCAATACTCGACGAATATAGAGTATGACATTGAGTGAGTGATAATCACTTAACGCCTATGTACTTGGCCACTTTTCTGCTTATTTCTTGGTAGGCTTTTACTGCATTAGCCTGTCTCACAACCTTTTGCTGCATGGCATTGAGTGAGTTGACTTCACTCAACGCCTGTGGACTTAGCCACTTTCTCAGCTTGCCACTACCTTGTCTTTGACTGTATAGGCTCCACTCAGCGCTATAAGTCTTCTGGCGTTGAGTAAATGACCTTCACTCAATTCTTGTGGACTTGGACAGTTTTTTGTCCATCCACACCTTAGGTAAGTGTTTACCTGACCTAGCCACTTAGGCTATCTGTCCCATCATTATTGCTAGGACATCCCTGCATGCATTAACAAAGGCATACATAAAATACAACTTTATGTATATCATTAACAAGATTGACTTCCTCAAATCTAGGACATTGTGGGCAATATACCTAACAATCTCCCCCTATTTGAGGAAGTCATAATCCTTAAGCAAATTAAGCAAATGAGTCAATGACATACACAACAATATGCAGCAACAAGAATATAAGAATAACAGAAACATATAACTGAAGAATGATCTATAGTTACCACACCTCCTTGCCTGCAGGGTGAACATTATTACACCTGCTTCCCCTGAATTGCTGTTGTTAGATCTTATGGCCAACCTTATAGGGGGTGAATAAGGTTTGCAGCGTTGTTTGAAATTTGAAAATACTTCATTCCAGGAAATAGAGTTCTGAAAGCTACTATGGGGCGTTAGATAGCTAACGCGCTACGGTAAGTCTATGAACTCGTTTCCTTGTGCAGATCCATGATCAACCCCTACGAACACACAAACTATCTAAGCAATCACAGCACACATCCAAAAAAAATCACCACGGAGATAAATGATTTTATTTCAAGAATTCAAAACAACAATAGTTCTAGATGAGTACAAAAAGGGTGATCTCCGTGACGTCGGGGATCTAAGGTGATGAGTACAAATGATCTTTTGGTTTCTATACCGATCCGCTCCACGGACCAGTTGGTTGTCTCCTTTTACCTCCAGGAAAAGTCTTCGAGCCGGCTCTTCACATCCATACAAGGAAGTGTCTTAGAGCCCCGCTATATCCTCCCAATCTAGACATCCTTATCCCCGGGATGATTTCCCACAAAGTCCTTCCCGAATTCTGACCACCCTTACCGGTCGATTTTCCTCTCCACAAGATTTAGCAAAGACAAAAATATTACAAGAGTAAGAGATATAAATATTTAAAGAAGTTCTCCCTCTTGAAGACTACTCCGTAGAGCGATCCGCGACCGGTGAATTAGATCTTCATTTGCTGGCAACCGGTCGGATCTTCGTATTCGAGGTGGATCTTGGAACGCTGGAGTCTTTCGATCACGAGTGAGAGGGAGACGATTGTCTCCTTCTTCTTCAAAGGAGTCTTGTGGAACGGAGCGCAAGTAAGAGTGGTCGAACCCTAAAATTCACGAACTCCCATCCTTTCTCTTTCTTCAGATGTCAGGCACAGAAACCAAGACGGCCTTTTATACGTCTTCGTGAAAATAGGCTACCGCCGGCAGTAAGACTAGCGCCCGACGGTAAGTTCGCGTGCTTGTTGTACCAGCTGTCGTCCAAATCTGGAATAATATTTAAAACAAATATTTGTCATTTTATCATTGCTATCACCGCGCGGTTATCGCTACCACCGTGCGGTAATATAGGGCACGACAATTCGGAGCAGTCATGTTGATATTCGTCGAAAGGCTAGCGCGGCGCGGTAACTGCTATCGCCAGTGGTACTTGGATTTCCCGAGAAATTTGTCTCGGCATTCGTCGAACAATTAGCACGGCATGGTTGCATTATCGCCTGACAGTAGATAGTTATTCAAGAAATCATGCTTTCATCGAGAGGCTAGTGCGGCGCGTTAACCTCTATCTCCTGGCGGTTGACTGTTTCTCAAGAAAAATCATGTCTGACGTTCATCGAGATGCCAGCACGTGCGTTAGGACTAGCGTGGCGCGATAACTTCCCGAGAGCTCTGTCCAATTAATTCACGGCTACCGCTTGGCGGTAACTTTTAGCGCTCGGCATTAGTGGCAATAGGAATCTTCTTCTTCTTCTCTTGCACCTGTCAACCTGCACACTCTATCAGCAGAATACGTGATCAAATACAACTTGGGAGTTGATATTCTCAAACTCAGGGAATCTGAAACATTAGTTCCAACAAGCTCCTCCTTTTGATAATATCAACTTCCATTCATGAATAACAATGAGATAGAGTACATATATAAAGAATAAGAGTTATAAACTAACATCAGGTTGCAGGTTCTCTATATGGCTCCCCTACATGCGCACTCCCCCTATCTACATGTTCGACATGCTCCCCTTATCTATGTGCACTCCCCCTACACATAACCTCTCCTAGCCTCATACTCATGAGCGTACTCATGAACAATTTTTTTCTCCCCCTTTGATAATATCAAAAGGGTGGGCAAGGCCAACCAAACATGCAGGATGAAAAAGGGTAGACATGATGAGCGTTGAAACAAATAGCAGATAGTGTACACAGAGAGTAGAGATAGAGATAATAATCATAGAGGTGACTCAAAAACATAATATCATTGGTTAATTATAAGCACATGGATCACAAAATGGAGCAAGGAACACAGACATAGAGATTCACTTTTTTAGAGAAAAACATGAATTGGACATCAAAGACTAAACTAAGAACACAGCGTGTACGTCTACAATGTTATAGGAGTGAGGAAGTAATCAAGTTGAACAAACATTGAGAATGTCGTGAGGATAAATCATGTGCTAGTACGTATTATGCTAAAAAGAAGGGCAGTGTAGTTGCAGTCCAATTCTTATGTGCAGAAGTCTTATACAAGGCAATGACATGTGTTCGTATAGCATCAAAAGCGAGATGACAACAAGGAAAAGATAGCATATTGTCCATGGATATCTCGATCGTCTAAGAACCTAACATAAGAGAAATAAGGCTAATAATCACCTCACATGTCATTCGATGTCATACATGGGCAAAAACTAGGGGCACTGATCTAAAGATAGAGTTGATGCGCAAGATCGAAGTGACTCTTTAACCAAGATGCTCATCCTCACAATGATCATGAAGACTTATCAGGAGGAGTGAGTAGTGCTTGGGGGGACCGTGATAAGAGATGTGATAGTTTGCATATAGTTATTTTGTTAGCGTAGACCTATCACTTTGATCATTTTTTTAATACACGAAGCCCCGAGTCAATCGAAATCTATCCACCTAGATAGATGCACTTTAACTTGTATACATACGACTTTTGTACTTGAGTTTTTTGGCCCAAAGTTTCACCCCTAGTATAGTCACAAATGTAGCGTGACATTGATTATTCAATGTATTTCTAGTGTGTTAGAATATAGTGTCACGGGTTATATCATGTACGCATAGCATTTTTGTCTTGAGTGCACCGACTAGGGATGTGTGTATCATGTGAAGTCATTCCCTTATCTAAATATTCACACATACCTAGAGGCATAGGCAACAAACACGACCTCGTCTTGTCGCACTCAAGTAAACAAAAATGAATATTTATAAAAATATAGACAAAGACAAGAACCTCAAATGAAAATCAGACACACGCGACGATGACTATGATGAGAGATCCATAATACCAAGCTCGAGTTGAAGTAGTGAGAAACGTGTATCCGGCAATGGCTTAGTGAATATGTCCGCTAGTTGGTGATCAGTGCCAATGAAACTTACACTCACGTTCTCCTTTTTTATATGATCTCGAATAAAGTGGTGACGCACGTCAATATGTTTTGATCTAAAATGGTGCACTAGATTATATGTCATGTCAATGGCACTCTTATTGTCCCACCTAAGTGTAACATTCCTAGAAGTTAAGCAAAAGTTTTCTAACGTTTGGGACATCCACAGTGTTTGTGCAAAACAACTTCCTATGGCAATATATTTGGCCTCAGCGTTAGACAATGCCACAGAATTCTATTTTCTGCTTGACCAGGAAACTAATGCAGGCCCTAGGAAGTGACATGCACCACTTGTGCTCTTACGATCAAGTGAACATCTGGCATAGTCCGAGTCTGAGTACCGATAAAGTGTGAAATCAGTGGTATGCGGGTACCCAAGTCCAAGGTTTTGCATGCCAATCAGATACCTAAAAATGTGCTTTACGGCTTTCAAGTGTGACTCCTTAGGGTAGGCTTGCTATCTAGCGCAAAGACACACCGCGAATGTGATTTCGGGCCTAGTGGGACTCAAATATAGTAATGACTCTATCATACCTCTAAACATTGTCTGATCGACGGAAATGTCACTATCATCTTTTCCCAATTTAATAGAAGCACTCATAGGAGTTTTGACTTGTTTCATATTCTCATACCCAAAACGTACAAGCATATTTGATATATTTTGATTGACTTATTAAAATCCTGTCTTTGCATTGAGAAATCTGAAATCCTAGGAAATAGGTAAGTTCTCCTACTAGGCTCATTTCAAATTCGAATTTCACTAAGTTGACAATTTATTCACACATCTTTTCATTCGTGGCCCCAAAAATGATATCATCCGCATAGATTTGTAATATAATTAGATCTGAATTCTTTGACTTCACAAATAACGTAGTGTCCACACTACCCATTTAAAAGCCATGATCTAAGAGAAAGATGGTGAGCCTATCATACCAGGCACGGGGTGCCTGCTTCAGTCCGTACAAGGCCTTCACCAACTTGTATATGCTGTTTGGGTAGGCGGCATTCATGAAACTGGGTGGTTGCTCGAGATAAACCTCCTCCTTAATATATTCGTTTAAGAAGGCACTCTTAACGTCCATTTAGTATAATCTAATTTGCTTATAACTTGCAAATGCCAAAAACATACGAATGGACTCAAGACGAGCAACTGGGGCAAATGGCTCCTCAAAATCCACACCCTCTATCTCAGAATACTCTTGAGCCACCAGCCTAGATTTATATCTAGTTATCGTATACTCGCCATCAAGTTTATTTTTGAAAACCCATTTCAAGCCTATGACTGGATGGTTATCTGGACGTTCGACTAACACCCATACCTTACTTCGCTCGAATTGGCTCAGCTCCTCATTCATTGCCAAGAACCATGATTCATCTTTCAAGGCTTCTGAGACGTTTTTGGTTCAATATCAGATAGGAAACACAAGTTTGAGAAAGACTCATGAAGTGCGAACTGAGTTCTAACTCCATGACATGGCTCTCCTATGACTAGTTCATATGGATGTTGCTTTGAAAAAGTTAAGTTACTAGGAGGCATATATCCTTGTTCAAGACTTTGAGTTTCACTCTACACGATTTCTCCTCACCTTCATCCCCTATCGGTACACTCTCTTCAACCTCCTCCTCATTCGGCTTGGGCTCGTTAGATGGGGAATTTTCATCAAAATGCACATGAGCCGATTCTTCAACCACTAGAGTCCTCTTATTGTAGATCTTATAGGCCCGACTCGTACTCGAGTATCCTAGGAAGATACCTAGATCAGATTTTTGTCAAATTTTCCTAGGTGATCCTTAGTGTTTAGAATGTAGCACGGGCAACCAAAGACCCTAAAATACGATATGGAGGGTTTCTTTTTGAAATACAGCTCGTATGGAGTTCGCTTTAAAAATGGACAAAGCATGACTCGGCTCATCACGTGGCTTGTCGTGTTAACTGTTTCAGCCCAAAAGGATCGTGGTAAGCCAAACTCGGCGAGCATAGTGCAAGCTAATTCTTGGAGAGTGCGAAACTTTCTTTCTACAACCCTGTTCTGTTATGGAGTGTGAGGGTCAGAGAATTAATGCTTAATTCCTAAGGTGTCACACAAGTTTTAGAAGTCCTCATTCTCAAACTCTCCTCCATAATCTGATCTAATACGTTTTATCTTTAGCGACTTCTCATTTTGAAGTCGTGTGCAGAGATTGGAGAATTCACTAAAGGTGTCAGATTTATTTGCTAGAAAGATCGTCCAGTAATAACGTGAGTAATCATCTATGATAACGAAGTTGTATCATTTTCAACCTAGACTACACATACTTAGAGGTCCAAACAAGTCCATGTGATTGATTTCGAGTGGTCTTCACGTGGAAACTTCAGTTTTGCTTTTGAAAAAGGTTTTGACAAATTTGTCCTTTTGACACAGACCACATAAGACATTTAAACTACCGCTTAAGTTGCGAAGTCCCCTAACAAGTTTCTTTTTTGATAGTTTTACATTAAGCTTGCTACCAGTATGTCCTAGTCTCCTATTCCAAAGTTCTAATTCCTTATTCTTAGTAACTAGGCATTTCAAATTAGATGCAGAGATAACATCAAAACTAATAGTATACACATTATGATTTTTGTGAGCTACAAGTAATACACTAGAAGTTTTGGCATCAATAATCTTGCAAGTTTGTATAGATGACTCAAATAAGACATTTAGACCTTTATCACACAGTTGGCTAATAGAGATGAGATTATGTTTAAGTCCATCTACATACAAAACATTAGAAATAGAGAATGCATTGTTACCTATAGTGCCGCTTCCAAGTATCTGTCCTTTGATGTTGTCCCCAAAGGTCACCAAGCCACCCTTATTCTTCTCCAGGCTAAGGAACTTGTCTTTATCTCTCGTCATGTGCTTGGAGCAACCAGAGTCCAAGTACCACATGCTCTTCATTTCCTTAGCCTGCCAACAGACCTAAAAAGAAGATGAGGGTAAAGTTCTGGTTACCCATGTTGTCTCACCCATATGATATGTAGAAGACTTTAGTAGCCAAACTTGCGTATTTTTTTGGTACCTTTCCTCAAACACGAGCCGGATGTGTGACCAAACTTATGACAGTTTGCACACAACGTGTAAGCAGTGGATGTTGCCTTTATCGAGTTGAACATGCTCTTGTTTGAGGGTGGGGATAACCCTCCAGACTTCTTAACCATATTGTTAGATTTATTCAAGTTGGACTTTGGCTTGGAGTGATAGTGATTCCCGCTTGGTGGTGATTTTGGACCCACAAATCCTAATCCAAATTTCCCAGATCCATGGCATTGTGCTCACAAAAGCATATCCAATGATTTTTGGCCTATTCCGAACTTTTGGACGGCACGGTTGAGAAAATGGATCCTCTCCTTTAATGCGGTGTTCTCAGTAACTAGCATCACGCACCAATTGGCAGATTGCTTTTTGCCTTCCTCTATCTTGGCCAAAGACATTTGAAGTCTTTTCTCCAAGACATTTTTTTCATTAATGAGACTAGTTGTTCTCAATGTTGCCTTGGAGAGACTTGTTTTTAGTTCCTTGATCATTGTGATCGAGTGAGAACACTCTAGACATTCGATCTTCTCTTTTCCAGTTCTAATTACCTCACTTTTTATTTTTCTAAGTCCTTTTTGATTTTCTTGTTTTCTCCTCTCAAGGACTTTTTCTCAGAGATAACACTTTCTAATTTATCAACTAAATTTTCATAGATTTCAAGAAATTGAGTATAAGTAGGTGGAGTTACCTCAGTGTCGCTCTGGACACTGGACTTATCATCAGATTTTTCTAGATCATTTCCCATGAGACATAGGTTTGCCTCGTCTTCACTTCCAGAGTCTGTGGTGCTTGATTCATCAAAGCCATCCTCATCCCAGGCGAGCGCCTTCAGCACTTTCTTCTTCCCTTTATGCCTACTTTGCTCATCTTTTTCCTCCTTCGGGAGTCTCAGGCATTCTCTCTTTAGGTGCCCAGGATTGTGGAAGTGATAGCACTCCGACTGGGACTTCTCATCATCGCTTTCCATATCTTTTGATGGCTTGTTCCACCTTCTACCTTCTCCAACTCCTCTCTTTAGGAATTTCTTGAATTATCCCTACTTCTTGGGATTCTTTATGAACCTTTTGAATTCCCGAACGTAGAGGCTCTACTCCTCATCTTCCTTGGAATCTTCAGCAGTTGTTCTCTCCTTTGCGGCCTTCAGCGCCAGTCCCTTCTTCTTTCCTTCCCTGGGATATTCCTCTGCTTGAATCTTCAATTCAAGTTCATGTGTCTTCAGATTGCCGATGAGGCTCTCTATCTCCAGAGTGCTGATCTCATGAGACCCAGCAATATCTGTCACCTTCGGGTTGAAGCGAGGAGGCAGAGATCACAGGATCTTCCTCACTAGGTCACCATTTGGAAAGTTATTTCCGAGAGATTTTGAGGCGTTGACGATCTTGGTAAAGCGAGTGTACATGTTGTCCACATCCTCATCAATCTCCATCCGGAACTGTTCATATTCAAATTCGAGTCGGTACAGCTTTGACTCCTTTGAAAGAAATTGTACCTAATCACCTAGAGGGGGGTGAATAGGTGACTAAATCTTTTTAAACTTTTTAGGCAGATTGCAGATTATATCACAGAGTTATAATTATTTCTTCACAGCAATCAATCATCAATCACAGAATCAAACATGCACACAGTGAACACACAGATTTATAGTGGTTCCCCAAGGTTTGGGTACATCCACTTTCCCCCTTCGCCTATCTAGTAGTGTACTAGATTCGGCCAAACTCCTCCACTATCTCAGATCCTCAAATCTTACACTCAGAACCCCAAACAGGTTCCTACAGCTCAGGCCCAAGGCCCTACAACTCAGTCTTCTCCAAAGACCTACACTCAGCTTCTTCACAAAGTCTACACTCAGCCACAACAGGCCTACACTCAGAGAAATAGATCTCCTACACTCAGGCACACAGACCCTACCACTCAGCCTTTATAATTACAGGCTTACAACTCAGATCCCTAAGGATCCTACAAGAAAATAAGAATACAAAGTATATACCTACAACTCAGAAAATGAGAGATGAGTTGACAGGTTCTTGATGAGTTCTTGGAAGAACTCTGCTGAGATCAACCTCACTTGGCTTTCTTCAAAGCTTCTTGAATGTAGAACACAATAGGATTGATTCTCTGCAGCTGATCTTCAATCACTACAACTTAAGATTCAAAACTAGGTCTGAACCCTTCTTCACAGCCTGGTTCTAACGGCTGTCTTCTTGGATGAAGCTCTCTCTCCAACTTCTTAGATCTTCACTAGATTCTTCAATGAATAGCTAGATCTTCTTCTTTGATTGTTGATCTCTTGTTGTTGTTCTCAATCAATTGATCTCTACTTTCTGTTGACAGTATAAGCCTATATATATGCCTTCTTCATGGTGACCGGCTGATACGGTTCCTAACAGCTTTCTGACAACTCTGACAGGTGCAGTAGACCGGCTTGAATGGCAGCTGTCAAGTCATCCAGTCAGTTCTTGAGATATCTGTAACTGTCTGAAAGTGTCGAGACAGTCTGTCTTTAAGTGTCGACACTTATAGTCCAAGTGTCGACACAAGTAGACTAAGTGTCGACACTAGCCTTCAAGGTGTCGACACAACTCCTTGTGTTGTAGAATTTGCTTCTCGACACAGCTTCTTCATCATGTGTCGACACTGATATTGTGTGTCGACACAACTCCTTGTTCTTCAGTACTTTGTTGAATTCTTGTAAGTGTCGACACAACTCCTTTGTGTCGACACATCTTCATGTGTTGAACTTGTTCAGTGTCGACACTTCTTCTTTGTGTCGACACTTGTCTTCTGTGTTGATACTTGCTGAGTGTCGACACATATTCTTAGTGTCGACACATCTTCTTATGTTGAGACTTTTGCTGAGTGTCTACACATCTCCTTTGTGTCGACACTTGTACTTAGAATTTTGTTGAACTTTGCTAAATGTCGACACAGCCTTCTAGTGTCGACACTTTCTTCATGTATTGAGTCTTCTGCTGAGTGTCGACACATTCTTTCTTGTGTCAACACTTTCTTCAAGTGCTGAGTCTTCTGCTATGTGTCGACACATTCCTCATTATGTCGACACTTATACTTAGACTCTGTTGAAATTTGCCGAGTGTCGACACATCCTCCA
This sequence comes from Platanthera guangdongensis, assembly GCA_039583875.1. Taxonomy (NCBI): domain Eukaryota; kingdom Viridiplantae; phylum Streptophyta; class Magnoliopsida; order Asparagales; family Orchidaceae; genus Platanthera; species Platanthera guangdongensis. The sequence continues at coordinate 93,049,769 of CM077165.1, forward strand.
AGTGTCGACACTTTCTGATGTAGACACAGTTCCTCTGGGTGTCGACACTGCTTCTAAGTGTCGACACTGCTTCTCTGGACTTCTCTTCATTGAGTGTCGACACAAACTGTATGTGTCGACACTTTCTGTCTGGTGTCCACTCTGCATCCCTGGTGTCGACACAAGTACTCCAAGTGTCGACACTACTTGCCTGGGTGTCGACACAAGTCTTCTTAAGTGTCGACACTTTTCTTCTGGGTGTCGACACATGGACTTAGAAACTTTTCAACTTGCCCTCCAAATACTTAACCTGCACAACTAAACTCAAACCACATCAAATACATTTTGATGTATATCATTGAGTATGGTGAGGCTTCTTCAAGTCAGGTACATTTAAACCAATGTACCCAACAATCTCCCCCTATTTGGAGAAGTCATAACACTTAGTCAATGATATACACCATACAGAATAAAATCATAGCATGATGTAAAGCAGGATTATATAACAGAGCAAATTCATAAACATGTATTAATCAAAACATGTAAACACAGATATCTCAGAACAATTATGTAATAGATTTATCACACATCATATTGTTCTAACAACTTTGTCATATTCATTATACAAAAGTTTACAGAGTGTTTTAATACAAGTGATTACATAGTAAACTTAAGATAATGCTATTCTATTTCTGCTCTGCCTCCTTGATCACAATGCCCTTCCCAGACTGTATCTTTGCTTGCACAGTCGTCTGGAGGAGTTGCGCCAGGTAGCGAGAAAGAAGTCGTCTGGAGGCGGAAGAAGACGGAACTTGCGGCCTGCTTGATGTGGCGAGCAGAGGAAATGTCGAGCGGTGTTGGAGGAAGAGGAGGAAACTGCAACCGGCTGGAGGCGACGAGGAGTATCAGACGAACGACATGAACGAGAAAGCTAGCTGATTCGAGCGACGGAAAGCGCAGGAGCAAGCGTCGAGCAGAATTGGATCGGAAGCGGCGGGATCGGGTTTCTCGCGGCTTTGATACCAAGCCGAGCGGAACGGGATGAAAGAAAAAAAATTTATTAGGTTAAAATCTGCCCCAATACAACAGACTAAAGATCATATGCGGACAAATAAACCACACAAGACAGGTGACGTATCACGTGACATATCGCGTGACGTGTCACATGGCGTATCGCGTGGCGTATCGCATGACGTGTCACTTGGCGTATCGCGTGGCGTATCGCGTGGCGTATCGCGTGACGTATCGCGTGGCGTATCGCGTGACGTATCGCGTGGCGTATCGCGTGACGTATCGCGTGACGTATCGCGTGACGTATCGCGTGACGTATCGCGTGGCGATATAACAATAGTAGAACGAAATATAACAATATTAGAATGAAATATAGCATTAGCATAATGAAATATGACAATTGTAGAAGGAAATATAACATTAGTAGAATGAAATATAATAATATTGCACACATTCAACTTAGCAGTACTTCATATATAGCTTTATACTACGTTATTTTTCCATCTAATCATCATATATAGCTTTAGACTACGTTATTTCTTATGTTCTTTTATTGGCAGTTCCATCATCATCCTTCTCAACTCCTCCCGTATTAATGACATTAGCTTGTTCTCCATTTGTTGGTGTATTCAAGGATGGAGAATTGGTGATGGAAGGGTGCATTTGGATTGTCCTATATCTCATGTAATGCTTGAAGATAGCATCTTTATCCGGTCAATTCGGGCCATCATTTGTTCTGTTAACAAGGCACTTGCTCAGTTAGATTAACCAAACTATTTTCTTAGGTCATTTGATTGGCATATTTCTCGTCTTATTTTTTAGTTTCTTTCAAAATCCAAACAAGAAAAGACTTTTACTTTTTCATATCATCTTTTATCTTTTACTTACCATGCACCAAGAAACATTGCTCTAATGCCAACTTAGCGTCATGGTAAAACATAAAGATAATGGGTTATAAAGAATTGGGAATGATTTTTGTTTGTTTTGTAGGTCTTCTTCCTATGTCTAAATTTGTATTTTTGAAGTTATATTGGATGTTTTTTTGCCAAGAATATTAGTCTTGTTGAAAGCAACAATTTGTTGTTTTTCTCCCGTGCCTTTTTTTATCAGCAACTTTAGTGGTTAGAAGGAAGAGATCGGTGGCCGGAATGATAAAGGTTTTGTGGGGGTGGCTGCTTCAAATGGAGGTGGGGGACTTTGTGGTGACATAGGAGGTGGTAGCCAAAGAAGAGAGGAGAGGTAGAGAGGGATTAGTCCTTTGAATGTAGATGGATTGAATAAATTTTATTAGGATCTTAAAGCCAGGTAGTGCTAAAGGCCTGGATGCTGAGCAAAATAACTAGTGTGTCGCTACAGTTAGGTATCGATTGTCGCTGGATTTGTCCACGGCGATCTAAATCCACCGAATAAGAGCAAGCCGTACGAAGCAATTTTCATATACATGAAGTCAAGGGGCCCTATTTAAAGAAAGGGGAGATTAAATTTACCAATAAAACCCTAATGAAGTTGGCTTGTGCAACAAGAAAAAAATTGTAAAATACAAATTACTATAGAAATGCTAGATCCAATGTGTCGCATGCTTGATTAATAAGAATTGAATATTGAAGCTTTATTTTGTTTTCCTAATGATTATGCAAATTGTTACATTGATTTATGCCTGAACCATAAATTTGTTCTTCCTTTTATGATTTTGCAGGCTTCGCAAATGAATTCTCTGTCAGTCCTTGATATGTGTAAGCAGTGGTTGACTAAGGCTCCGTTTGGGGGGACTTATTTTTACCGGTCAAGCGGTTACAACCGCATGTATCAGACCTTAATTAAGATCCGATACATGCGGTCGTAACCGCTTGACCGGTGAAAATAAGTCCCCCCAAACAGAGCCTAAGTACATGTAAATTTTGCATACCCTGCTCTTAATAGTTATTTAGATGAAGTGGAAAGAGCACAAGAGTACATTTTACTTTGTACTTGTATAAAATTTTCTATCAATGAATGAGAGTTATGTTCTCAAGGGCCAAATCCGTGTTTGTATTATGCGCCAGAGGACCTGAAAGAGCTCCTTTTGGACAGCTCTATTTCGCTTGCCAGCTGCATCATATGTTCCTCGGTTCGTGCTCATGTGTTGTGTGCCCTAGTAACCAATGGGTGTATGATATGTATTATTATAAAATGAGAAAATGTACGCATGGTGTGATGATGTAATGTTGAAATATAGTAATCTATATTATACAATTATTAATTATTCAAAAAAATTTGCGAGAGTTAGCATAATTTCGGTTTTCACCCCTTCTATGTTTTGAAATTAAATAAACATCCCCTTGGAATTTACATTCATATTCATAACAAGCATACACAATGTCCTGCTCCCCTCCAACGGGATGTTTGTGGATTCATGTAATGAAGTGTAAACTTAAAGATGAGGCCTTCATAATTTCAAAAGAGGGGAATAACTTGTAATTTATAGGGGAGGTCCAGGTGAATGACCTTATTATACTCTTATAAAAGGGAAAATACCTCTTTTTGACGCCCATTATTTATAAGAGCACCTCATCTTTCTGTTACCACACTAAAAAATAACAAATGAACTATTTTATGACTGTTCATCTAGTGAAAACCGCAATGTTTTGCTAGGTTGACTATTCAAGTATTTCATGCTGTTTCTACATTGCTCTGATTTCAATTTTCTTGTGATTTCTCCATTGCTTGGACTTAGAAATTTTGAGGGCTCGGATTCTTGTCTGATTTTACTCCATTTGGCTACTTTACGAATGCGAGCTTTGTTATTTTGCTTGTGTCCAATTTAATGCCAGATTTCAGTTTCGTTTTTTAGTATAGTTTTTTTTATATTCTCATAGGTATCCAGATCTGAAATGTTGGAATCTCCTAAGTTGCTAACAATGTGTGAGCAACCTAAAATGGTTCAAATATATGTGTCAAATCATTTTGTAACTTATTATTTTGAAGTAAAGATGACTTAATTGAATGGGTCCGTAATATTGGTAGAGCTTTGGGATTTTTAGTGATCATTCAAAGAGTTGATAAAATGGCAGACAGATTAAGGTCTGGTGTATTTTTTTGGTTGTGACATTGTCGGTTTTCTACATGATTGTAAAATAAAATGATGGGTGAAGAGGATTTTAAGAAAGAGTCGCACAAATAGATGTGATTGTCCATTCTTAATTCTTGGTCAAAAAGAGCTCTTCATCCAAACTTAAAAATGGGTTTTATAATCTTGAATTTGTTCATTTGGAGATTCATTTGTATGTTGGATGATTAAATGAAAATGAGTAAAAGAGTGTTGAAAAAATGTATTCAATCAGTGGTATATTGAAAAATCTTTGCTACTATTAAGAAAATTGATGTCACCAACTCTACTGTGATGTGAACTATTTATAATAGAAGTTCAAGATGCATAAGAAATAGCTAGCTGAAAGTACTATTCAATGATATTACAAGGCTATTAATGAATCCCGGGTATGCAAGTTACAATAAAGTTAACTTCAATAGAAATTTTGAAAGCTTGTATTTTGCTCATCCAACATTTGTTCAACTATGAAATATGTTCACGGATGTTTTTATCATGGATTGTACGTACAAGACAAATCAATAACAATTATCATTACTTTTCATTGTTGGGGTCACTTCTACAAATTTGAGCTATTCATGTCTAACGAAATAGAAGTGAGTTATGTTTGGGAACTTCAGTGTATTATGATCAAGTAATAGCATTGATAAGTGTTATCAAAGTACTTTTCAAAGTAGTATTTCCAACTTCTCCAAGTATGTCAGGTGCATATAAGCAGAAATATATTAGCATGTTGCAAAAAGTATTTTAAACATGGTAAAGGATGTGAAGGATTCTTAATTATTTGTCACCAATTGGTTAACTCTCCTACATTGCACGTATTTCAAAAGAGATTTAACTCGATGTTAAGAATTTACTCTGAGAAGTATCCAAATGTTATCAAGTATGTAGTTAATACTTGGATTGAACTTTTAAGGAGTATTTAATTTCATAAATATTTACATCTGAGAAATCTCAACTAATGTGAAGGGTATTTCATTTCTACACGACAAACAATGACGAAAAACACAATGGTATACTTGTTCAAATTTCATTTTACTTTGGTTTACTAGCATAGATAATAAATTTGGAGATGCTACTAGTTTAATTATCTGTTTGTAGGTTGATGCGCCTCCATTTGGTTCTTCACTTGGATACACGAGAAATTGCTCAGACTCATCATCTGCAAAAAGAGAATTATTAGTAGACTCAAGAAATTTTCATATATCATAGGCAGTGGGAAGCGTGTAGATGAGTTTGAAAATTTCTTGACCAAGTCCAGAAAACAAGCAGTTCATAGCTTTAGCATTTATATGACACTCATAATTATTTAAATTATTTGGGGGCTTGATATATGTTATGTTTCATACTTCTATGTCTAGTAGTATAAGGAATTTCTTCATCAGTGTTCTCCATTCGTTATAATTCTCTCCTGTGAATAAAGGTGGTGCTAGCAAATTTTTTGTGTAAAAGGTTTCATCCCCACTAATCGATTTGACATCGAGGTTGACCATTATTCTTAGTGGTGGAACCTTTTTGGAATAACCTCGCTCTGATAACACTTGTTGGATCGTGTTGACAACCTTAGGGGGGGTGAATAAGGTTTTATGCGTTGATTGAAAATTCGAATTATTTTGTCCATAAAAAATAGATCTGGAAGCTACTGGGGGGCGCTAGCTTGCAAGCGCGCGGTGGTAGGCCATAGACCTCGGTTTCTTGGGCAAATTTCTCCTTGGAGAAATAAACTCCCTTCAGAGATCCACCAGAGAACAACCAGGACGTTATACGTAGAAATAAAAAACACAAATAATTTTATTCAATCAAACACAAAAAGAGTTTTACAATTTCAAAAGTTTGATCTTCGTGATGCCGGATATCAGAGGCGGTGAATGAAGAAACTCTTTTGGTTTTCTATACCGACCCACTACCCGGACCAGTTGGCTCTCTCCCTTTCCCTCCAAGAAATGTGTTCGAGCCAGCTCTTCACCTTCACGCAAGGAAGTGTCTTAGAGCTCGCTAGATCACCCGATCTAAACGTCCCTTCCTCTGACGATTTCTCACGGAATACTCACAGGATTCCGATGACCCTCACCGGTCGATTTTCCTCACCACAAGAACACAAAAAAAGAGAAAAGTACAAAAGTATAAAGAGGATTAAAGATTGAATCTCCCTCAAGACGATTCCTTCGTTGAGCGATCCTTGATCGTGCAAGCGATCTTCATTTGGTTGCAACCAATCAACTCCACGTAGTAGTTGAAGTCCTTGGCTCGCCGAAGATATTTGTGCACAAACGGGAGGGATACGGTTTTCTTTTCCTTCGACGGAGATGGTGGTCTGGTCCCCAGAGGTGGCACACGAACCCTAGGCTTGAGAATATGTGTCTCTTATCTCTGGAATGAAAAACGAAGTCTTTTATACGTTTTTCAAAAATAGGCTACCGCTAGCTGTAGAGCTAGCGCTCAGCGGTAGGTCAACGCGCTTGATACTGATAGCTATCCTGCATATTTGTAAAGAATATTCAAAAAGAATATTTTTCGCTTTTTCGTGCTAGCACCGTGCGGTACCAAGCTATCACCAAGAAGTATATATGTCTCGATGCTCGTTGAGTGAGCTAGCATTGCGCAGTATCGAGCTATGCTCGGAAGTATCTGTGTCTTGACGCCTCCGATTCGACACTCATTGAGAAAGCTAGCGCTGCGCGGTATCAAGCTACCACTCGGCGGTAGCTCTGTCTCTACGTCTCTGTCTCGACCAGCGTTGAGTGAGCTAGTACGGGCGGTAGAGATGGCGCGACACGGTAGAAACCCGAGCACCATGTCACTTTAATTCAGGCTACCGCCCGCCAGTAACGGCAACCGCGCGGCGGTAGGTATAAGAGAGTTTCTCGCTTCGCTTGAACCTGTAAAGCTGCACACTCTACCAAACACAAGATGTGATTAAATACAACATGGGAATTGATATTATCAAACTAAGGAAATATGAACCGTCAGATCCAACAATTAAGTCCATTGATCGCACCGTCCTAGATTTGAAGAAGGCTCACAAGTCAATAGTATACACATGTTTGTGTCTGATATATGTTCTAGTTCAATGTATGCAGGTTGTCCTCTTTTCATTGATTAGACAGGTTGACAGGGTCAGAAGGTTGATTGGACTCAAAATAGGATACTTGAGAGGCAGAAATGTTCCTAAGTCCAGAAGCGTTAAGTGAGTACACTTCACTCAACACCAGAGTCCTAAAAGCGTTGACAGATGCTCAAGCATTCAAAGCCTCAGTGGTGTTGGACTCAAATCTTGCTAATTCCAGAAGTTTTGAGTGAAAGCATTTCACTCAACGCCTACTCAAAGGAAATCTGTCCAAGTACAAAAGCATTGAGTGAAGAAGGCTCACTCAACCCCTTATCAAAGATACAGCAAAGTCCAGAAGTATTGTATGTAGAAGGTTCACTCAATGCCTTCATTCAAAAATTCTGTACAAGTCTAGAAGCGTTGAGTGTAGAAGGTTCACTCAATGTCTTCAATTATGTTAGAAAGTAGAGACAAGAAGCGAAAAGTAGAGAACAAGCGAATAAACTTTTGAATAATTGAAATTTTATTATCCAAAAAAGGTATCTATTACAAAGGTATGCTCTCCTTTATATAGAATGGAGGAGAGATGAGAGAATACAAATAAGAGATGTGGGACTATAATTTACAGGACAAGCGGACTATACAAAACAAACCGCACAAGCCGCGCGGTTAGACAACAGGGCTAACCGCACGGCTACCACCAGAGAGGAAGAGAAACTGCCAGGGCAGACCGCCAGACCGTCCGGTCTCCAAGCCGACTGAGACAAACCGCCAGACCGCGCGGTCTTCAACCCGCCAAGACAAACCGCCAGACCGCCCGGTCACCAACTTCAACACTCCCCCTCAAGCTGGAGCATATATATCGATCATGCCCAGCTTGTCGCAGATGTGGAAAAAGGAAGCGGACACCGGCTTGGTGAAGACGTCTGCCAACTCGTTGTCGGACGTGACAAATGGAGTGCAAATCTGTTTCTTCAATATTTCTTCTCGAATAAAATGACAGTCGACTTCTATGTGTTTTGTTCTCTCATGAAAGACCGGATTTTTGGAAATGTGTATTGCGGCCTTATTGTCACAGAACATAGGAAGAGGATAGTTGTAAACCTCTCCTACGTCAAGCATGAGAGCCCGCAACCACTTCAACTCACATGTAGTCGATGCCATGCTACGATATTCAGCCTCTGCACTAGACCTGGAAACGACAGACTGTTTCTTGCTCTTCCAACTCACAAGATTGCCTCCAACAAATGTGCAGAAACCTGAAGTCGATTTGCGGTCCCCTTTGTCATCCGCATAGCTTGAATCAGAGTAAGCTTCAACCCTTAGGTGACCATTCTTCTGAAATAGGAGTCCTTTCCCTGGAGCAGCTTTAATATACTCTAATATCCTCAGAGTAGATTGTAGATGACACTCTCTCGGAGCTTGCATGAATTGGCTCACCTTGCCAACAGCATAGGAGATGTCGGGTCTGGTTACCGTGAGATATATGAGCTTGCCCACCAGACGCCGGTATCTCGTAAGATCAGAGAGAAGAGATGAGTCATCTGTCCAAGTTTTGTCTTCTCCAGCAGTTATAGGACAACGTGCAGGTTTAGCACCAGTGAGTCCTGCATCCTTTAAAAGATCAAGAGCATACTTCCGTTGTGAAAGGACCATGGAGTTGGGCTTTCTAGAGATTTCAATCCCCAGAAAGTATTTCGGGGAGCCCATATCCTTTGTAACCAGATGTTGACGAAGGTGTTTCTTGGTCATCAGTATCCCATCCTAGTCATCGCCAGTAAGAAGAATGTCATCAACATAAACCGCAAGAACAACAAGACCAGAGGCGGTTTTCCGAACAAACAAGGAGTGATCTGCTGAGCTTCGTGTAAAACCAATGGCCGCAACAATGCCACTGAACTTGTCAAACCAGGCACGAGGACTCTGCTTGAGGCCATAGATAGCCTTCTTTAGCCGGCATACCCGTGTCTCCCCCTGAGCAACATACCCAGGAGGTTGCTCCATGTAAACAGCTTCCTGCAGATCTCCATAGAGGAAGGCATTCTTAACATCTAGCTGCGAGATGGGCCAATCCCTGTTGACAGCCACAGAGAGAAGAACCCGAATAGTGCTGAGGCGAGCCACGGGCGAGAAAGTGTCAAAGTAATCAACCCCATAAGTTTGGGTAAAACCCTTGGCAACCAGGCGAGCATTATAACGATCCACACTGCCATCCGGGAGAAACTTCACCACGAAGACCCAGCGACAACCAACAACATCGGTGCCGAAAGGAGGCGGAACAAGGGTCCAGGTACCCTGTTCAGCGAGAGTAGCAATCTCCTCATCCATGGCAACTTTCCAGTGAGGAATAGTAAGGGCCTCCTGGTAGGAACGGGGGGTGGTAGTGGCCGAGATAGCCAGGGCAAAGGCTCGGCGAGCAGGGGTAAGGCGATCGTAGGAAACAACCGCAGCAAGAGGATGGTGGGTACAAGCCCGAACCCCTTTGCGAAGAGCAATCGGGAGATCCAGGTCAGCAGCTGTCTCAGTATCCGGAGTATCCGTGGTGGAGAGAGCTGGCCCGGGAGTAGAGAGAGATGACAGCGGAGTGGAGGGAGAAAGCGGAGTAGAGGGTGGAGATGAGGAGGATGGGGAAGACGGTGGAGTGGGTGGAGAGGACGGAACCTCAGTGGGAGCAGAGGGAATGGATGGGTTGGTATGAGAAGTAGGAGCAGGAGGAGGAGAAGAGGAAGCGGGAGAGAAGTAAGATACATTGGTAAAGAAGGTGACATCTGCAGAGACAAATTGCTTGCGGGTAACAGGGTCAAAGCAACAATAGCATTTCTAAGTGGGAGAGTAGCCCAGAAAGACACATTTGGTGGCACCGGGTGAGAGTTTATCACGGGTGGCAGCGGGAGAGTGCACAAAAGCGGTGCACCCAAAGATGTGTAGAGGAAGAGGAAAGGGATCCTTGTCCGGATAAAGAATGGAGAAGGGGGTAGCACCGTGGAGAATGGTGGAGGGAAGGCGATTGATGAGATAGCAGGAGAAAAGGACAGCATAGCCCCAATAGGAGCGAGGAACATGCATTTGAGTCATCATAGTGCAAGCAACATCAAGGAGGTGACGGTTTTTGCGTTCCGCCACCCCCATTTTGTTGTGAAGTGTAAACACAGCTGGTTTGACGAATAACACCATGGCGAGTGCAAAAGGAGGAGAAGTCGTGGCTAAGATACTCCTTAGCATTGTCAGAACGAAGGATTTTAATAGACGTAGCAAACTGAGTTTTAACCATTGAATAAAAGGAGGTCCAAACATCGAACAATTCGGAGCGATCTTTAAGAAGATATACCCACGTAGATCGAGAGAAATCATCAATGAAGGTGACAAAATAGGAACTGCCCCGACCGATTGTGAGGGTAGGAGCGGGACCCCATATGTCAGAGTGAACGAGGTCGAACGGATGGGAAGAGCCCCGACTTTGCGTTGGTGGGAAGGAGGAGCGGTGATGTTTGCCAAGTTGACATGCATCACAGTTTAGAGGAAGATGATTAGGAGGGAGGTGCGGCAGGAGCTGTCGTAGAATGCGGGGAGGAGCATGTCCAAGGCGAAGATGCCATTGGAGAAGATCTGTAGAGGAGGAGGAGAAGGCGGATAGAGCAGAAATATTGTCGAGGAAGTAGAGGCCACCACTCTCAGTCCCGGTAGCAATCGTCCGTTGGGAGTCCGGATCCTGAAAAGCACAAGAGGTAGGGGTGAATATGACAGAACACCGTAGTTGCTTGCATAAAGAAGTAACCGATAATAAATTGCACGGAAACTTGGGCACATAGAGGGTATTAGCCAAGCAGAGAGATAGAGTGACTTGAACCATGCCCGTCCCATGGACCGGGGAGGGAGATCCATCAGCGACAATGACCGGGGGCAACTGAGCCTGTGTGTCAAGAAGAGAGAAACATTGAGGGTTGCCTGTCATATGATTTGTTGCACCAGAGTCGATGAGCCAGCGTCCGCGAGTCACAACATGAGCACTACCAGAAGAGGTGACCACGGAGGCGGACAGGCTGGAGGAGAGGAAAGCCATGGAAGCAAGAGAGTAGCAAACCGCGACGAGAAGAACAAGCCGCGAGAAGAGAATAGAGCACCAAGCCGGGCGACCAGAAAATAGGTCGGGCGGCTAGGAAGGCCGCTTCCAAGAAGTCGAGCAAAGCAGAGGGAAAGAAGTCGCACGACCTGAAAAAATCGGGCGAACAAAGGAGAACAAGCCGCACGGCCAAAGATGAGGCCGAGGCGACTAGCAAGCAGAAGCGGGTAGAAGGCAACAAGAAGAAAGCGGCTAAAAAGCAGGCAAAGGTCCAGCGGGGAAGAGGTCGCGCGGACTGAGAAGGCCGAGCGAACAGAAGAGAAGAGAAGAGCAGGTGACCGCGACCAAGATGCGGGTGAAAAAGGAACAACCCGCACGGTCAGGCAGATCACAGCAGCAAACCGCGAGTATAGAGACAAGACCCGCGGACAGAGACAGACCGCAACGACTAGGAAGTCGGAGAGGCAAGAAAGAACAAGGAGCGCGGCGACAACAAAACAGGTCGCTGCGACAAAGAGTAGTAGGAGAAGAGAACCAAGAAGAAGCAAGCCGCGCGAATGGGTCGGCGGACAGAAACAAGCCGCGCGGATAGAAACAAGCCGCGCGGATAGAAGAGAGGGCAAGCCGCGAATCAAGTCGCAGAACGCGGAAAACAAGTCGCGAACAACAGAGGGCGCACAGAATCAGGAGGAAATGACCGTGTCCTCTGATACCATGTTAGAAAGTAGAGACAAGAAGCGAAAAGTAGAGAACAAGCGAATAAAATTTTGAATAATTGAAATTTTATTATCCAAAAAAGGTATCTATTACAAAGGTATGCCCTCCTTTATATAGAATGGAGGAGAGATGAGAGAATACAAATAAGAGATGTGGGACTATAATTTACAGGACAAGCGGACTATACAAAACAAACCGCACAAGCCGCGCGGTTAGACAACAGGGCTAACCGCATGGCTACCACCAGAGAGGAAGAGAAACTGCCAGGGCAGACCGCCAGACCGTCCGATCTCCAAGCCGACTGAGACAAACCGCCAGAACGCGCGGTCTTCAACCCGCCAAGACAAACCGCCAGACCGCCCGGTCACCAACTTCAACAAATTAGGATAACTACTAAGTCCGAAAGTATTGAGTGAAGATAGTTCACTCAACTCCTTCAACCAGAAAAATTTTGTCAAGTACAAATAAGTTGTGTGATGAAGGCTAACTCAACGCCTTATCAGTTAAGCAATCAAAGGCAACAGCTTCGAGTGATGAATGGTCACTCAATTCCCAGAAGTTAGATAGTTATTCATCTAAGTGTTTTTGCGCTGAGTGAAGACTTACCACTCAACGCCTTAGTAGTTAACATTTAAAGTTCAGATGTGTTGGGTCACAAGACTTCACTCAATGCCTATGCAGACTGTATGGTGAAAGTTGTCAAGTCCACAAGAGTTGAGTCATGCTGACGTCATCCCAAATTCAAATGGTGGGTTTTGCGCACTAAAGGATAAATGGCATCGCATGCCTTTTGCAGTGCAGTTAATGAAAAGCTACTTTACAGCTGCCCATACCACTTACCCATACAGATCAAAGAGCTGTTGAAATGCAGGATATAAAAAGTCGAAGCAGAGAATTTAAAAACAAGTTTTTGATATGGACTATCATTTTTGCTGGGAAAGTGGTTGAGATCAAAAACTCTAAGAATTCTTCAGCAAGAACTCAAACCCTAACTTTTCTACAAGGGTTAGTCTGTAGAGCACTCATTATTATTATTGTTCTTCTTCAAGGATGATGCATTCAACTCTGATATACTCAAGCTTGAAGGAACATAGCTTTACAACAGTTCTTCTCAGCACAAGCAGAACAACTCTAGAGATCTACATACTTGTTGTTGTGAAGAGTTAGGGTTGTTTCTACATAGTCCAGGAAGCTGACTCGATGATCTATTTCTCTAGAGTCAATCACCACAAACACTTTACTCAAACTATAAGATCACTGTGTGATCTGAGATATAAGCCTGCATCATTAAGTCTAAGGGGTACGAGCTTCTCTCTCTGAGTAGTTAGTATCCAGGAGTGGCCCTAAGGTTGGATCCTGATGGGTCTGAGTTAGGAGATCTGGTGTATCTCTGAGTGTAGGGTTGTTGAGCCTGAGGTAAGAGTTTCTTAACTCTGAGTGTAGGGCTGCTGTGCTAGAGGTAGGACTGTTTTCAATCTAATTTATAGGAGTGAGTCTCACTCTGAGGTGTAAGATCTTGAGGGATCTGAAGTGTAAGCTCAAGGAGCTGAGGAAATAGATAAGTTAGCTCACTACTAGATATGTGGAGGGGAAATAGGATGTACCCTAGATTGGGGAACCACTAAAAATTTTGTGTGTTATTATGATTCTTGAAAGCTAACAACTAACCCCAGCACACTCTAAGGTCATAAATTCAAAAGGTTCAAAAGAGACAAAACAAACTTATTCCTCCCTCCCCCTCTAGGTGTTTAGCTTCCCTTGAACAAAGACTTTCAAGTGGTATCATATGATGGTTGTTCAAAAAAGGACTTAATAGTCTGAACATATCTCCAAGGGTAGCGAAAGTTTATCTTTATGGCTTCAGGTGAGAACTACAAGGAGTTGGCCTCTATGAAACTTCCTATTTGTAGGAAGGAAATTTTTATGATCTGGAAGGATAGGGTAAGGCTGTTCATGGAAGTATCAGACCCTACGATATTCATAACTGTTCAAGAGAGACCTTTCATTCCCATGAAGGTCTCTATTATAGATGTCAATATCCAGACTCTCAAGAAATACACTGAGATGACCAAGGATGAAGTCATTCTGGCCATTATGGACAAAAGGGATCATAATATTATTATAAGTGCCATAGAATATTCTACTTTCCATAACTTGGTCCACTGCAGAACTGCTAAGGATATGTGGGATTCTCTGATTGTATATATGGAATGGACAGAGGAGGTGAGGGATGACACGAAATACCTCCTGAATCAGTAGTGTGAGGCCATCAAACAAGGCAAGAAGGATAACATAACTGAATGTTATGAAAAAAATTAAGATTGTGAACAGCCTGATTACCTATGGGAGACAGTTCACAAACTATGAGTTGAATGAAAAGCTCTTGAGATTCCTCAACAAGGAATGGGATATCAAGATCTGTGTCATCAAGGAGGTTGGCAACCTGGCCAACACTCTGCCCCAAAACTTATTTGGGAAGCTATTGTCTCATAAGTTGCAGCTTAACACCAGAAGTGCAGAAGATGTTGTCAGAACCCTCAATAGAGAGAATACTGTGGACTTCAGAGCTGAAGCCACAAGGAAGTGCGGGGAAAATACTCCTCCACCAAGGAGAGCTGTTGAGTCAAAGTGCTCAGATCCTAGCTCCTCAGGTAATAAACTGTTAGATGGAGAACTTACCTTATTTTCCAAACATTTCAAGAAGATGTTGAGTAGGAGAAGATAGTGGAAGAATAAGGGCTCTTCTAGCTCTAGCTCCAAAAATCCATATACCAACATGGAGAAGTCAAAAAAAGACCCTCTGGGGAAAGGTATGATTCTAAACAAAACAAATATTTTAAGACTAATGTTGTTTGTTATTGTTGCAACAGATCTGGACATGTCATTGCTGACTGTCCAATCAAGAGGAAGGAGAACATGAAACCAGATGATAAGAAGCATCACAAGGACAAGAAGTTTGAAAAGAGCTTCTTGGCCAAGAAGAAAATCAGCTTGTCAAATAGTGATTCTAAGTCTTCAGAATCAAAAGATGAATAGGCCTATATTAGTCTCATTTGTATTGAAGAGAAGGTTGATCTTCCTACTGCCATAATTGGCATCAGGGCACCACTGTCCTCTGTTAATAGTGATTGTGAAGATGATGAACAATTCAACCTCATGTTCTTGACCTAAGATAATCAGGATAGTTCTATTCCTAATGAGGTACTCTCTCTTTTTCCAACTCTCCTTCTATCTATAAGACTGGCTCAGACTCTAAGACATCCACTCCATCTAGTGAGGATTATGGATCAGAATTTTATGAGAATGTCAATTAATTGATTGACAAGTATGGTGTTATCATGAAAGCTCTGAAGAAGAGCTAGAAGCTTGTCAAGAGACAAGATGAGGAGATTGCCTCTCTTCAGCAAGCTACTTCCCTACAGTTTGAGTCAGCTCCTATGCTAGCCTAGATTATGAAGGAAGTCAATTAGCTAAATACAATCTCAATCATCCAAATAGATACCATTAGCTACAAGAATAAGATCATCAAGGATCTTGAAGAGAAGCTCCTCAAAGAGAGGATGCTAGTGGCTGAGTTTTCTAAGCCCAAGACAGTACTACCACTAATTGACTCTTTATCCTCTCAAAATAATAAGAGGGGATTGGGGTTCAAGTAGAATACTAGAGATGCCCATTCCAAAGGGAAAGGCAAGGCTCTAGTTGTACCTCAGACCACCTTTTAGAAGTTTATTCTCCCTTCTAACAGGTATGACCATGACAGTATGTACGGTCACTAGAAGAATGGAAATTCTTCCTCCAAGAGCTTTGATGCTACTTCCAATGGAAGAAGAAAGGGTATGGGATTGAGTGCACTGAAGACTCCCCATGAGAAAATTCAAATGGCCCATCATGGACTATTTGTGTTTGATGCTCCAACACTCACTCTTAAGGGCAAAGGCAGTGGCCAACCCCCAAGTTCCTACTTCAAAGACTAAGACTATGAGAAAGACAGTTAGTAAGCCACACTTGGCTATTTTTGATGCCATCAACATCATGTCAGCTGCAAACAAGACATCTGTTGGTGTAAATCAGAATAAACCAAGTACACCTGCTGGCAGACTTACTTTCAGTCAAATTTTTGTTGAAAGGAGCAAGAAAAAGGTTGTTGCTCTCCTTTCTGAACAGATAAAAATGGATGGCTTACACACATCAAGGCTATTCAGAAGAGGAGATATAATATCCATGAGTGTTGGCATTGTGGCAAGGTGGGTCACTATGTCATAAAGTATTGTCACAACCATAGTGTGTCAATGGTAAGTATGAGCCTTCCCGTCAGGGCTGCTGCTAGTAGATATAGTCATTTTCAAGCTAACATAAACCAAGGATCCAAACCCTTTTGGGTTCCTATGATAAATTAATCTTGTGATTGTAGGTAGGTCCAACTACCCATCAAATATCAATATGGTACTTGGACAGTGTTTATTCCAGACATATGACTGGAACAAGGAGTCATCTGAAGGATTATACTCTAGTAAGGAATGGACATAAAGTCATCTTTGGTGGTTCAAATAGAAGAGTTACCAAAGGCTATGGTATTATTACCAATGGCATAGTCTCCATTAAAAAAGTAGCTTATGTGAAAAGATTGCAACACAATCTGATTAGCATAGGCCAACTCTATGATATTGGTTATGTCATTGTCTTCCACAAGGATAAGTGTCTGATCAAAAGGTTAGCTGACCAAGAGGTCATTTTGACAGGCACTAGGAGTGAAAATAGTATACAAATATTTGAAGAAGGCCCACAAGTCAATAGTATACACATGTTTGTGTCTAATATATGTTCTAGTTCAATGTATGCAGGTTTTCCTCTATTTATTAATTAGACAGGTTGATAGGGTCAAAAGGTTGATTGGACTCAAGACAGGATACTAAATAGGCAGAAATTTGCCTAAGTCCAGAAACGTTAAGTGAGTAAACTTCACTCAACGCCAAAGGCCTAAAAGCGTTGACAGATGCTCAGGCACTCAAAGCCTCAGTTGTGCTGGACTCTAATCTGGCTAAGTCCAGAAGCATTGAGTGAATGCCTTTCACTCAACGCCTACTCAAAGGAAATCTATCCAAGTACAGAAGCGTTGAGTGAAGAAGGCTCACTCAATGACTTATCAAAGATACAATAAAGTCCAGAAGCGTTGAATGTAGAGGGTTCACTCAACGCCTTCATTCAGAAATTTTGTACAAGTCCAGAAGCATTGAGTGTCGAAGGTTCACTCAATGCCTTCAGTCAGGATAACTTCAAAGTTCAGAAGCGTTGAGTGAAGAAGGTTCACACAATGCCTTTAACCAGAAAAATTCTGTTAAGTACAAATGCATTGAGTGATGAAGGCTCACTCAACGCCTTATCAGTTAAGATGTCAAAGGCAGCAGCGTTGAGTTATGAAGGGTCACTCAATGCCTCAAAAGTTAGAAAGTTATTCAGCTAAGTGTTTTTGAGTTGAGTGAAGACTTATCACTCAACGCCTCAGCAGTTAACACTTAAAGTTCAGATGCGTTGAGTCATGAGACTTCACTCAATGCCTATGCAGACTGTATGGTAAAAGTTGCTAACTCCACAAGTACTGAATCATGTTGACGTCATCTAAAATTCAAATAAAGCAGGTTTTGCATGCTAAAGGACAAATGCGTTGTATGCCTTTTGTGTGTAGTTAATGGAAAAGCTAATTTACAACTGCCCATACCACTTACCCATATGGATCAAAGAGTCGTTGAACTACGTGATATAAAAATTCGAAGCAAAGAAATTAAAAACAAGTTTTTGACACAGGCTATCATTTTTGCTGGGAATGTGGTTGAGATCAAAAACTCCAAGAAGTCTTTAGCAAGAACTCAAGCCCTAACTTTTCTGTAAGGGTTAGTCTGCAGAGCACGTATTATTGTTGTTGTTCTTCTTCAAGGCTGATGTATTCAACTCAGATATAATCAAGCTTGAAGGGACGGATCTCTGTAACAGTTCTTCTCAGCACAAGTAAAATAACTCTAAAGATCTATATACTTGTTGTTGTGAAGAGTTAGGGTTGTTTCTATACAGTCCAGGAAGCTGACTTAGAGGTATATTTCTCTAGAGTCAATCACCACAAACACTTTACTTAAACTGTAGGTTCACATTATGATCTGAGCTATAAGTCTGCATTATAAAGGCTAAGGGGTAGGAGCTGTTGTCTCTAAGTAGGTAGTATCTAGGAGTGGATATGAGGTAGGAGATCTAGAGTATCTCTGATTGTATGGCTGATGAACCTGAGGTAGGAGTTGCTTAACTCTGAGGGTAGGGCTGTTGTTCCTAAGGTATGACTGTTTTCAGTCTGAGTTGTAGGAGTGAGTCTCACTCTAAGGTGTATGATCCTAAGGGATTTGAGGTGTAAGCTCAAGGATCTGAGGAAATAGAAGAAGTTAACCGAATCTAGCTCATTGCAAGATAGGTGGAGGGGGAATTGGATGTACCCTATATAGGGGAACTACTATAAATTGTGTGTTATTTTGATTCTTGAAAGCTAACAACTAACCCCAACACACTCTAAGCTCATAAATTTAAAAGATTCAAAAGAGCCAAAACAAACCTATTCACCCCCTGTAGGTGTTTAGCCACCCTTGAACAAAGACTTTCATGTGTGTTTATATATATTTGTTCGCTCTCTGTGTATTGCTTTCGTAGTTGTGATGTGATGTGTTATGTTATGATTCATGTCTGTCAAGGTGGCCAACTAGTGCTTGGTAGAGTGGGTCGTTATATCTCGGAAAGACTAGGGTGTATGTCTTAAGCAGTAAGGCCCGTCTCTGACATGACTCGGGTTAGGGTTGGGGAAGGGGGCCTTATAAATGGATCAGAGCGAAAACAATCCAACCTTGTGGCGCAGTATTAGGATCCTTCAGTCCTTTAGTTTGTTCCTTGGTTCGGGACGAACTATGCAGCGGAAGCCTGGTGAACCCTTGTGATAGAGATTCAAGGATTCTAGACTGCACGGTAGCATACATGCATGCTTTTTGTTTCTACTTCTGTCAGCCTTTTGCAAATTTCCCTTACTTTCACAAAATACTGACATTTTTCTTGTTACTTCTCCAGATACCGGAGTCCAGTAACGAGAGGTCGTCCTCCAGAGGTTACGTTCCCGCCACTCCACCTCCAGACCCAATTGCCCCTATTGTTATGTCGTTCCCGAGACAGATTTGGGCCAGTCGCTGACAGCCATGCTGGTAACGTTTCAAACTATCATGGCACAACCACTATAGTAGTTTGTGGTACCCACAGACCTCTTAACGACATTCTGGGGACTAAGGCCTCCCATCTTCAGAGGGACAGAGTCTGTCATGCATGCAGAAGAGTGGGTGGAGCGATTCGAGGAGTGGTTAGTGGGCATGATATTCCCTATGGTTGCCACAGTTCCCTTAGTTGTGACGTTTTTTGAGGGATATACTAGAGACTGGTGGAGGGCGGCCAATTGATCTATGTTTAGGGGGTGACCACTAAGTGTTATTCCATGTGGAATGTTTTCCGTCACCTTCCTCGAGCACTTTATTTCTGATGCCAACCGATCTGTGTTGTAGGAGAGGTTCCTACACATCCAACAGGGCGATAGGACCATCTCCGAGTGAAAGTCTTTATTTTTAAGATAGATTACAACCTAGAGGGGTGAATAGGTTGTCTTATTGATATTATTAGCTTTTAATTTTATCTTCATTAGTACTTAGTGTTTTGGCAGTAATTAGCTTTGAAGTACCTGCACAAAGAAAACAACACAGAAAAGCACACACAGATTTATAGTGGTTCCCCAATTTTTGGGTACATCCACTCTCCTCGCACCTTGCCAACTTCCTGTTAGTCAAGGCCCTTCTCCAAACCATTGTTCCAAAGAGCTTACACCTTAGATCTCTCAGGATCTCTCAGTGTCCTCCACGACTTACAACTCAGCCATAAGGGCCTACAACTCAGTGATCAGCAGATCACCTACCTTAGGCCAAAGGCCCTACACTCAGGCTGGGAGGATAGCCCTACCTCAGATCCACTAGGGATACTAACTTAGAGAGAATGATTCTCCTACATCTCAGGTACAAAGGCACTACCTTAGATCTGCAGTCAGATCCTACCTCAGGCACAAGTGCCCTACAGCTCAGTGAGATTAACTCACCTACCTCAGACTTGAAACCAAGTCCTACATCTCAGTGATCAATTAACCACATACCTCAGATCCAAAATGGATCCGACAACTCAAGCAACTTTGCTATACCTCAGGCTCAGAGAGCCCTATAACTCAGATCCAAAAGGATCCTATAGGAGTGAAATGGATTTACGTTTATCACAGAGAAATTTCTCTGTGATAACCCCTTGAGCTGATTTATCTCAGCTCTAACTTTCGTCATAGGTACAAGGATCTTGAGCTGGTAGTAACTAGCAGTAAATTGCTCTGCTTCCTCTTTCTTCACAGGACAAATCAACAACTTTGTTCGTTCTTCTTCTCAGCTGTAGAAGTAGATCTTTAGATTTAAACTTGCTGAAGTGAGAAGCAACTTTATCTGCAGAAACTTGTTCTTTGTTTCTGCACCTCCCTCAGAAGGAGGGCCTTCTAAACTTGCTGGTGCGGGTGAAGATGGCACCAGCTAACTAAACTTTTTGGTTCTTACAAGAAGACTTCAAGGCAGCAATGGCGAGGAAGATGAAGTCCAGCAGCAACTTTTTTAAATCGATAAAACCCTAAAAGTTATTTTCGTCTTGGCCAATCTCTTCCTTTTGTAGTTCGTCGATCAACGGCTCTTAGGAATCAATGGGGCCCACCTGCAGCATCCTGCTGCACCTTGCTTTAATGAAAGAAGACATACAGTAGCTTCTCGACAGAGTTTGTCGTGTTCTGTAACTTCTCCGTACGTGATTTGAGATTAGTCTACTTTGTCAATTTTGCAGATATTATTGACGTCAGCACCTGTGGAGTTAATCAAAATCGAGCATCAGTAGAATAGGCGTTGAGTGAATGAGCTTCACTCAACTCCAAGACACTTAGATAGAATTTTGTCTATCTAGGCGTTGACAGCGTTGAGTGAGCAAGCCTCACTCAATGCTTTTTGCCTTAGATTATTCTTCACCTTTTTCTACATGCTTGGCATTGAGAGCGTTGAGTGAGAACGTCTCACTCAATGCCCTGTGCCTTAGCCATACTTTCTATATTTTAGGTATTGAGAACGTTAAGTGAGCACTCCTCACTCAACGCTTTCTTCCTTAACCAATTTTCTACTTCTTCAGCATCTTAAGCGTTGAGAGCGTTGAGTGAGCACGCCTCACTCAACAATTTTTTTCTTTAGCCATATTTTTTGAATCATGGTGTTGAGAGCGTTGAGTGAGAATGTCTCACTCAACGCTTTCTCCATTAGCCAGATTTTTCTACTCCTTGGCATTGAGTGAGTAAGCTTCACTCAACGCCAAACTACTTAACAAATTTTATTGTTTATTTGGCGTTGAGTGAGAAAGCTACAGTCAAAGCATTTGGACTTAGCCAAATATCAGCACAGATTTTTTGTGGCTTTGAGTTATAAGGCAATACTCAAGGAATATAGAGTATGACATTGAGTGAGTGATAATCACTTAACGCCTATGGACTTAGCCACTTTTCTGCTCATTTCTTGGTAGGCTTTTTCTGCATTAGCCTGTCTCACAACCTTTTGTTGTATGGCATTGAGTGAGTTGACTTCACTCAACGCCTGTGGACTTAGCCACTTTCTCAGCTTGCCACTACCTTAGCTTTGACTGTATAGGCTCCACTCAGCGCTATAAGTCTTCTCGCGTTGAGTAAATGACCTTCACTTAATGCTTGTGGACTTGGACAGTTTTTTGTCCATCCACACCTTAGGTAAGTGTTTACCTGACCTAACCACTTAGGCTATCTGTCCCATCATTATTGCTAGGACATCCCTGCATGCATTAACTCAAGCATACATAAAATACAACTTTATGTATATCATTGACAAGATTGACTTCCTCAAATCTAGGACATTGTGGGCAATAGACCTAACAATCTCCCTCTATTTGAGGAAGTCATAACCCTTAAGCAAATTAAGCAAATGAGTCAATGACATACACAATAATATGCAGCAACAAGAATATAAGAATAACAGAAACATATAACTGAAGAATGATCTATAGTTACCACACCTCCTTGCCTGCAGGGTGAACATTACTACACCTGCTTCCCCTGAATTGCTGCTGTTAGATCTTATGGCCAACCTTATAGGGGGTGAATAAGGTTTGCAGCGTTGTTTGAAATTTAAAAATACTTCATTCCAGGAAATAGAGTTCTGAAAGCTACTATGAGGCGTTAGATAGCTAACGCGCTGCGGTAAGTCTATGAACTCGTTTCCTTGTGCAGATCCATGATCAACCCCTACGAACACACAAACTATCTAAGCAATCACAGCACACATCCAAAAAAAATCACCACGGAGATAAATGATTTTATTTCAAGAATTCAAAACAACAATAGTTCTAGATGAGTACAAAAAGGGTGATCTCCGTGATGTCGGGGATCTAAGGTGATGAGTACAAATGATCTTTTGGTTTCTATACCGATCCGCTCCACGGACCAGTTGGCTCTCTCCTTTTCCCTCCAGGAAAAGTCTTCGAGCCGGCTCTTCACCTCCATACAAGGAAGTGTCTTAGAGCCCCGCTATATCCTCCCAATCTAGACATCCTTATCCCCAGGATGATTTCCCACGAAGTCCTTCCCGAATTCTGACCACCCTTACCGGTCGATTTTCCTCTCCACAAGATTTAGCAAAGACAAAAATATTACAAGAGTAAGAGATATAAATATTTAAAGAAGTTCTCCCTCTTGAAGACTACTCCGTAGAGCGATCCGCGACCGGTGATTGAGATCTTCATTTGCTGGCAACCGGTCGGATCTTTGTATTCGAGGTGGATCTTGGAACGCTGGAGTCTTTCGATCATGAGTGAGAGGGAGACGACTGTCTCCTTCTTCTTCAAAGGAGTCTTGTGGAACGGAGCGCAAGGAAGAGTGGCCTAACCCTAAAATTCACGAACTCCCATCCTTTCTCTTTCTTCAGATGTCAGGCACAGAAACCAAGACGGCCTTTTATACGTCTTCGTGAAAATAGGCTACCGCCGGCAGTAAGAGTAGCGCCCGGCGGTAAGTTCGCGTGCTTGTTGTACCAGTTGTCGTCCAAATCTGGAATAATATTTAAAACGAATATTTGTCATTTTATCATTGCTATCACCGCACGGTTATCGCTACCACCGTGCGGTAATATAGGGCACGACGATTCGGAGCAGTCGTGTTGATATTCGTCGAAAGGCTAGCGCGGCGCGGTAACTGCTATCGCCAGTGGTACTTGGATTTCCCGAGAAATTTGTCTCGGCATTCGTCGAACAATTAGCACGGTATGGTTGCATTATCGCCTGGCAGTAGATAGTTATTCAAGAAATCATGCTTTCATCGAGAGGCTAGTGCGGCGTGTTAACCTCTATCTCCTGGCGGTTGACTGTTTCTCAAGAAAAATCATGTCTGACGTTCATCGAGATGCCAGCACGTGCGTTAGGACTAGCGTGGCGCGATAACTTCCCGAGAGCTCTGTCCAATTAATTCACGGCTACCGCTTGGCGGTAACTTTTAGCGCTCGGCATTAGTGGCAATAGGAATCTTCTTCTTCTTCTCTTGCACCTGTCAACCTGCACACTCTATCAGCAGAATACGTGATCAAATATAACCTGGGAGTTGATATTCTCAAACTCAGGGAATCTGAAACATTAGTTCCAACAAGCTCCTCCTTTTGATAATATCAACTTCCATTCATGAATAACAATGAGATAGAGTACATATATAAAGAATAAGAGTTATAGACTAACATTAGGTTGCAAGTTCTCTATATGGCTCCCCTACATGCGCACTCCCCCTATCTACATGTTCGACATGCTCCCCTTATCTATGTGCACTCCCCCTACACGTGACCTCTCCTAGCCTCATACTCATGAGCGTTGTTGAAGTATTAGACTGGGCGGCCTTGCGGTCTTATCCAGCGGTTTGTTGACCGAGCGGTCTGGCGGTCTCACTCTGAATCCTGGAGACCGGGCGGTCTATCGGTCTCCCATTACGGCTTGTTCTATCCTGCTGGAGTTTCCGAGCGGTTAACCCATCTGTCTAACTGCGCGGCCTGTGCGGTCTCCTTTATTTCTAGCCGCTCAGTACTGTAAATGTTTAGTCCCACATTGTTTGTTTACTCTCTCTCATATCTCCTCCATTCTATATAAGAGAGGTCATACCTTTGTAAATGATATCTTTTTTTTGGATAATAAAATTTCAATTATTCAAAAGTCTGTCTGTTTGTTCTTTCTTATTCGCTACTTTCTACATGGTATCAGAGCACATGGTCGTTTCCTCCTGATTGTGTGCGCTCTCTGATTCTCGCGGCTTGTTTTCCGCTGTCCGCTGCCCTGTTCGCGCGGCTTGTTTCTGTCCGCTGCCCTATTCGCGCGGCTTGCTTCTCCTTGGTTCTCTTCTCCTGCTGTTATTCATCGCCGCGACCTGTTTCGTTGTCGTCGCGCTCCTGGTTCCTTCTTGCCTCTCCGACTTCCTAGTCGTTGCGGCCTGTTTCTGTTCGCCCAGCCTGCGACTTGTTGTAGTCGCTGCTTCTTGCCTCCTCTTCTCTTCTGTTCGCTCGGCCTTTTCAGTCCACGCGACCTCTTCCCCGCTGTGCCTTTGACTGCTTTCTAGCCGCTTGTGTTCGCGCGGCTTCTCCCTTTTTTATCCGCTGCGGTTTCTTGCTGTGTTCTATGGAGACTACTTCCGGCCTTACCACTACTCCTGCAGCTCCTTCTCCACCTCCTCCTTCGGGCAACCTTGGCAGCCTTTCTAAGCTTGTTGGCTCCAACTATCCCTTTGGAGCGTTTCTTTCACTTTTCTCCTTCACTCTCAACGCAAACGTCATCACCTCACCGATGACCCTCCTCCTCGTACCTCTCCTGAGTTTGATGACTGGGATGCGAGTGATGCTCTTGTCCGCACCTGGCTGGCCAACAGCCTTTCTGATGAGTGCCTTCCCGTCATTCGCCATGATGAGACGGTCAAGGCCGCCTGACTTCACCTTGCTGCTCTCTATTCAAAGGGGGGCCAGACATCCCGCATTTATACTCTCTATGCGGATCTCTTCGCCCGCCCTTCCATGTCTCCTGCTGCGGCTTATCAGCAGGTTCAAGCTCTTGGTGCTGAAATCCTCCAGAATCGCCCCATCTCCGGGGACTTGGCCGAACAGCACAAACACTTCCAGGAACTCCTGGTTGTTTGTTATCTTCTTCGACTTCCCGATTCTTATGATATGATCCGCCAACAGATCTTGGGTGAGGCGGAATCTCCTACTTTGGATGCTACTGCGGCTCGCATTGCCGCTGTTACTTCGCTGCTCCAGCGGCCTCTGTTGGCCTCCCCTCCTTCCCAGGACTCCTTTGCTCACCAAGCTCAGAGGGGGGGGGGGACCTAGTGGTCGCGGCCCCTCCGGCGGACGGGGTTCATCACGGTTCCTCTGCTCTCACTGTGGTCGTACAGGCCACTCTGTTGACTGCTGCTGGCAGAAACATCCTCATCTTCGCCCTTCCGGTGATGCTCCTTCTTCGGCCTCCGCCTCTTCTCGGTCGTCTGCCTCTGTGGCCACGACGTCAGGTAGTGCCTATGTCGTTACCCAAGGTAAATGGCTGATTGACTCCGGTGCTACAAATCATATGACTGGCAACCCTCATTGCTTCTCCCGTCTTTAGACCCATGACCGCTTACCCCCGGTTCATGTGGCGGATGGTTCCCCGTCCCCAGTTCATGGGACGGACATGGTTCAACTCACCCCCTCGCTCTGCTTAGAGGACACCCTCTATATCCCGAAGTTCCCGTGCAATTTGTTATCAGTTACTACTTTATGACGGCAACTTCAGTGTTCCGTCTTATTCACTCCCACTACTTGTTCTTTTCAGGACCCGAGGACCCAGCGGACGATTGCTACTGAGACTGAGAGTGGCGGCCTCTACTTCCTCGACGATGTTTCCGCTCTGTCCGCCTACTCCTCCTCCACAGATCTCCTTCAATGGCATCTTCGCCTTGGACATACTCCTCCTCGGATTCTTCGCCAGCTTCTGCCCCACTTACCTCCTACCACTTCTCCGCTCAACTGTGATGCGTGTCAGCTTGGCAAACATCATCGCTCCTCCTTCCCACCGAAGCAAGGCCGTGGCTCCTCTCGCCCGTTTGATCTTATTCATTCTGATGTATGGGGTCCTGCTCCCACCCTCACTGTTGGTCGGGGTAGTTCCTATTTTGTCACTTTTATAGATGATTTTTCACGCTGTACCTGGGTGTATCTGTTAAAAGATCGCTCTGAACTCTTTTCTGTTTGGCAATCATTTTATTTTATGATTCAGACTCAATTTGTTGTTTCTGTTAAAGTTTTACGTTCTGATAATGCCAAGGAATATTTGAATCATGAGTTCTCCGCCTTCTTTCACCAACATGGCCTGCTTCATCAAACGACTTGTGTTTACACCTCAAGCAGAATGGGGTGGCAGAGCGTAAAAACCGTCACCTGCTTGATGTTGCTCGTACTCTCATGACGCAGATGCACGTCCCTCGCTCCTACTGGGGCTACGCTGTACTCCTCGCCTGCTATCTCATCAATCGCCTTCCCTCCACAGTTCTCCACGGCCAGACTCCCTTCTCCATTCTCTACCCCCACAAGGAACCTTTTCCTCTCCCTCTCTGTGTCTTTGACTGTACGGCCTTTGTTCACGCTCCCTCCGCTACCCGCGACAAACTTTCCCCCCGTTCCACCAAGTGTGTCCTTTTGGGGTACTCTACCACTCAAAAAGGATATTGCTGCTTTGACCCCCTTCTCCGCAAGCAGTTTGTCTCCGAGGATGTGACCTTTTTCGAGAATGCTTCCTATTTCTCTCCTACCTCTTCTCTTCCTTCTGATATCTCCGTTCCTTCCACGCCTCTCGACGTTTTCCCACCTCCGTATCCTCCTCTACCGACTCCTTCCCAGTCCGTCTCCCCACCCACCCCTCCACCCTCCTCTCCGCGGCCGTCTCTCTCTAGTCCCGGGCCAGCCTTCTCCGCCACAGACGCTCCGGTCGCTGACGCTCCCATCGACCTGGATCTTCCCATTGCTCTTCGCAAAGGGGTGCGGGCATGTACTCAACACCCGCTTGCGTCAGTTGTTTCCTATGATCGGCTTTCTCCTTCTCGCAGGTGTTTTGCCTTGGCTATCTCTGCTACTTCTACTCCCCGCACCTACCAGGAGGCTCTTGCTCTCCCTCATTGGAAGTCTGCCATGGATGAGGAGATGGCTACTCTTACTGAACGGGGTACCTGGACCCTGGTTCCTCCTCCCGTGGGCACTGATGTGGTTGGCTGTCGCTGGGTCTTCGTTGTGAAATTTCGCCCCGACGGCACTGTGGATCGCTAAAAAGCCCGGCTGGTGGCCAAGGGCTTCACTCATACTTACGGCATTGATTACTTCGATACCTTTTCTCCGGTTGCTCGCCTCAGCACCATCCGGGTTCTCCTTTCTGTGGCTGTTAACCAGGATTGGGCTATTTCTCAGCTTGATGTGAAGAATGCCTTTCTCTATGGCGATCTTCAGGAGGACGTCTATATGGAGCAACCTCCTGGGTATGTTGCTCAGGGGGAGACACGTGTATGTCATTTGAAGAAGGCCATTTATGGCCTAAAGCAGAGCCCTCAGGCATGGTTCGACAAATTCAGTGGTATTGTGGATACCTTCGGCTTTCGAAGTAGTTCGGCCGATCACTCCTTATTCATTCGCAAAACGGCCTCGGGACTGGTGGTTTTGGCCATATATGTGGATGATATTCTTCTTACTGGCGATGACCGAGATGGGGTGGACTTGACGAAGAAGCACCTCCGTCAGCACTTGGTCACGAAGGATATGGGCTCCCCAAATACTTTTTGGGGATAGAAATCTCTCGGAAACTTGACTCGTTGGTTCTCTCCCAACGGAAGTATGCCCTTGATCTTCTACAAGAAGCAGGATTGACAGGTGCCAAACCGGCTCGGTTTCCCATGGCTATTGGAGAAGACAAAACGTGGACGGATGACTCGCCTCTTCTATCTGATGTCACAAGGTACAGACGTTTGGTAGGCAAACTCATCTATCTCACGGTGACTAGACCCGACATCGCCTATGCTGTAGGCAAGGTCAGTCAGTTTATGCAAGCTCCCAGGGAGTGCAATCTTCAGTCCGCCCTGAAGATTTTAGAGTATATCAAAGCAGCACCAGGCAAAGGGTTACTCTTTCAGAAGAATGGTCATCTAAGGGTTGAGGCCTACTCAGATTCAAGTTACGCGGATGACAAATGCGATCGTAAATCCACATCAGGTTTTTGTACCTTTGTTGGAGGTAATCTCGTGAGTTGAAAGAGCAAGAAATAGTCTGTTGTCTCCAGATCCAGTGCAGAAGCCGAATACCGGAGTATGGCGTCAACCACGTGTGAGTTAAAGTGGTTGCGGGCTCTCATGCTTGACCTGGGCGAGGTATATGACTGTCCTCTCCCTATGTTCTGTGACAACAAGGCCGCTATATACATATCCAGAAATCTGGTCTTCCATGAGAGAACAAAGCATATAGAGGTTGACTGTCACTTCATTCGGGAAGAGATTTTGAAGAAATAGATTTGTACTCCATTTGTCACCTCTGACAAGGAATTGGCAGATATCTTCACCAAGCCGGTTTCTACTTCCTTCCTCCACATTTGTGACAAGCTGGGCATGATTGATATCTATGCTCCAGCTTGAGGGGGAGTGTTGAAGTATTAGACCGGGCGGCCTTGCGGTCTTATCCAGCGGTTTGTTGACCGAGCGGTCTGGCGGTCTCACTCTGAAGCCTGGAGACCGGGCGGTCTATCGGTCTCCCATTGCGGCCTGTTCTATCCTGCTGGAGTTGCCGAGCGGTTAACTCATCTGTCTAACCGCGCAGCCTGTGCGATCTCCTTTATTTCTAGCCGCTCAGTACTGTAAATGTTTAGTCCCACATTGTTTGTTTACTCTCTCTCATATGTCCTCCATTCTATATAAGGGAGGTCATACCTTTGTAAATGATATCTTTTTTTGGATAATAAAATTTCAATTATTCAAAAGTGTGTCCGTTTGTTCTTTCTTATTCGCTACTTTCTACAAGCGTACTCATGAACAATTTTTTTCTCCCCCTTTGATAATATCAAAAGGGTGGGCAAGGCCAACCAAACATGCAGGATGAAAAAGGGTAGACATGATGAGCGTTGAAACAAATAGCAGATAGTGTACACAGAGAGTAGAGATAGATAATAATCATAGAGGTGACTCAAAAACAGAATATCATTGGTTAATTGTAAGCACATGGATCACAAAATGGATCAAGGAACACAGACAAAGAGATTCAATTTTTTAGAGAAAAACATGAATTGGACATCAAAGACTAAACTAAGAACACAGCGTGTACGTCTACAATGTTATAGGAGTGAGGAAGTAAGTTGAACAAACATTGAGAATGTCATGAGGATAAATCGTGTGCTAGTATGTATTATGCTAAAAAGAAGGGCAGTGTAGTTGCGGTCCAATTCTTATGTGCAGAAGTCTTAGACAAGGCAATGACATGTGTTCGTATAGCATCGAAAGCGAGATGAAAGCAAGGAAAAGATAGCATATTGTCCATGGATATCTCGATCGTCTAAGAACCTAACATAAGAGAAATAAGGCTAATAATCACCTCACATGTCATTCGATGTCATACATAGGCAAAAACTAGGGGCACTGATCTAAAGATAGAGTTGATGCGCAAGATCGAAGTGACTCTTTAACCAAGATGCTCATTCTCACAATGCTCATGAAGACTTATCAGGAGGAGTGAGTAGTGCTTGGGGGGACCGTGATAAGAGATGTGATAGTTTGCATATAGTTATTTTGTTAGCGTAGACCTATCACTTTGATCATTTTTTAATACACGAAGCCCCGAGTCAATCGAAATCTATCCACCTAGATAGATGCACTTTAACTTGTATACATACGACTTTTGTACTTGAGTTTTTTGGCCCAAAGTTTCACACCTAGTATAGTCACAAATGTAGCGTGACATTGATTATTCAATGTATTTCTAGTGTGTTAGAATATAGTGTCACAGGTTATATCATGTACGCATAACATTTTTGTCTTGAGTGCACCGACTAGGGATGTGTGTATCATGTGAAGTCATTCCCTTATCTAAATCTTCACACATACCTAGAGGCATATGCAACAAACACGACCTCGTCTTGTCGCACTCAAGTAAACAAAAATGAATATTTATAAAAATATAGACAAAGACAAGAACTGCAAATGAAAATCAGACACACGCGACGATGACTATGATGAGAGATCCATAATACCAAGCTCGAGTTGAAGTAGTGAGAAACGTGTATCCGGCAATGGCTTAGTGAATATGTCCGCTAGTTGGTGATCAGTGCCAATGAAACTTACACTCATGTTCTCCTTTTTTATATGATCTCGAATAAAGTGGTGACGCACGTCAATATGTTTTGATCTAAAATGGTGCACTAGATTATATGTCATGTCAATGGCACTCTTATTGTCCCACCTAAGTGTAACATTCCTAGAAGTTAAGCAAAAGTTTTCTAACGTTTGGGACATCCATAGTGTTTGTGCGAAACAACTTCCTATGGCAATATATTTGGCCTCAGCGTTAGACAATGCCATAGAATTCTATTTTCTGCTTGACCAGGAAACTAATGCAGGCCCTAGGAAGTGACATGTACCACTTGTGCTCTTACGATCAAGTGAACATCTGGCATAGTCCGAGTCTGAGTACCGATAAAGTGTGAAATCAGTGGTATGCGGGTACCAAAGTCCAAGGTTTTGCATGCCAATCAGATACCTAAAAATGTGCTTTACGGCTTTCAAGTGTGACTCCTTAGGGTAGGCTTGCTATCTAGCGCAAAGACACACCGCGAATGTGATTTCGGGCCTAGTGGGACTCAAATATAGTAATGACTTTATCATACCTCTAAACACGGTCTGATCGACGGAAATGTCACTATCATCTTTTCCCAATTTAATAGAAGCACTCATAGGAGTTTTGACTTGTTTCATATTCTCATACCCAAAACGCACAAGCATATTTGATATATTTTGATTGACTTATGAAAATCCTGTCTTTGCGTTGAGAAATCTGAAATCCTAGGAAATAGGTAAGTTCTCCTACTAGGCTCATTTCAAATTCGAATTTCACTAAGTTGACAATTTCTTCACACATCTTTTCATTCGTGGCCCCAAATATGATATCATCCGCATAGATTTGTAATATAATTAGATCTGAATTCTTTGTCTTCACAAATAACATAGTGTCCACACTACCTATTTTAAAGCCATGATCTAAGAGAAAGATGGTGAGCCTATCATACCAGGCACGGGGTGCCTGCTTCAGTCCGTACAAGGCCTTCACCAACTTGTATACGCTGTTTCGGTAGGCGGCGTTCGTGAAACTGGGCGGTTGCTCGAGATAAACCTCCTCCTTAATATATTCGTTTAAGAAGGCACTCTTAATGTCCATTTGGTATAATCTAATTTGCTTATAACTTGCAAATGCCAAAAACATACGAATGGACTCAAGACGAGCAACTGTGGCAAATGACTCCTCAAAATCCACACCCTCTATCTCAGAATACTCTTGAGCCACCAGCCTAGATTTATATCTAGTTATCGTAGACTCGCCATCAAGTTTATTTTTGAAAACCCTGTTGGGTATTGTATCCACAATTACCTGGATTTGAGGAAGCCACCTGTCAAGCTAAGATGAATTCACAATGTATTTGACAAAATATTTCAAGTTGTGCTTGCAGTTATTTCACCCTAAGTACACACCAATGTCAGGGTGCAGTAGGTCAATATACACGGGTCTGCACGACGTAATCCCTCGTTGAGCAGATCAGTGTGTTGGCTTACGTGTACTCTCTCTATTGGAGTGTACTTATTTTCAAGTACAGGGCTGTGTTAAGGCAAGAGCAGACAAGGAGCAAGGATGGGTCAAGGAGCACCTCATGGGTGGAAAGACGAAAAATCGTCTAAGTGTAAATCGACGAGAATCACTAGTGATTCTCGCCGAATCGTCGAGAATCATTGGCTGATTCTCGCCGACTCGATCCAGCTACTTCAAAGCGAGCAACTCTGATTCTAAGTAAGAATCGACGAGAATCACCAAGTGATTCTCGCCGAATCGTCGAGAGTCACTGGTCGATTCTCGCCGTCTCGACCCGGCTAAATCAGTGCGTGCAACCAAGTCAACTTCGACGAGAATCATCTTTGATTCTCGTCGAATCGTCGAGAATCACCTTTGATTCTCGACGATTCGACGAGACTCACTTTCGATTCTCGCCGATTTTGACTTGGGCAATTTTCTGGAAAAAGCTGGACCGGATTCTGCCACTGGCACTGTTTTGAACCGGATTTAGGGTTTCTTCTGGTGGGACCCATAACGGTCATAAAAGAGTATTTTACTGTATAAATACACGCGTATTTTTGAACAGTAGATGAGCGAAGCAGATTTGAAAAAGACGAGCCGCGACGTGACCTAGATCGCGAGTTCTACTCCGCCGCCGCCGTCGTCGTCGCTCGAGCAAGTTGATCGTCGGTCTTGATCGTGGTTTCTTCCAGATCGCCCGTCGACAGAAGCTTAGCCAAGCATAGCGTCTCACGTGTCTAACCAGAGATCCTTTGTCTCTTGATTTGTTGATTGGGAAAACCATCCCCGTCCGAATCGATTGAGACGATCGATCCTAGTGTGACCGTTGGAAGACCTAGCTAGCTTTGCTACGAAGTTTGGATCTCCAAAGTACTGCAGCCGCACACCGTTATCGCCGCCGATCCCGTGAACCAAGCCGCCGCCCATCTTGCCGCCGCCGGTTCCGGGGAGATTCTCTCCAAGAGAGATCTAGGGTTGTGGACTCTTCGTGGACTTCAAGAACACGTCGTCAACGAAGAGGGACACCTTAGTCTCCAAAAGTAGTTTGTATTTCTTGTACATTCTAGTTTTATTTTTGTTGTAAAGGAACGTTGGTTCCTAGCTGTAAGGGTTGGGTACAACCCGTGTTATGGGAGTGTTGACTCCTACGTGTGGAAGGGTTCCTTCCGATAGTGCAAGGATTGGATTTCAATCCTGTTGGTGAAGAGACCGAGTCGTCCCTTGTTGGGAGATAGGTCGAAGGGGGAAAGTGGATGTACCCAAATCGGGGAACCACTATAAATTGCTTGTGTATCTTCTTTGCTGTGCTGTTTTGTTTTATTGTGCAGGTACAATTTTAAATTCCGCAAAAACGCTGCACGTCACCTATTCCCCCCCCCCATAGGTGAAGATAGTTGACACTAGGTGGACTTTCAAGTGGTATCAAAGCGAGGTTACTCATCAAAAAGGTTTACACCTTGAGTAGAATCCTGCCACCAGTGTCAGAAGAATGGAGCTGGATCATGAGATATCGCCACTAAGACTTCCCACATGCACAAAGGAGTATTATCCCGTCTGGAAGATGAGAGTGTCATATCACTTGGAGGCTATCGATCCTCGAGCATCTTTCATCCTGTAAGAGGGTCCTTTTATTCCTATGAAGACCTCCGGCTCTGGAAAGAATATCCAAGTGCCCAAGTGCATTGCTGAGATGTCAGAGACGAAACTCTCATTATTTAATCTGGACAAGATGATTCGTCAGATTATCATGGATATCTGGTCTGGACCTTCTCGCTCCAGATTGGAAAAATGTGGGACGGCCAAATCTATGTGGGTGATGATCTCAGAGCTGATGGGGGGATCAAAGAAAGTTGGAATCTGCTGTCAACTAGAGGATGAAGCCTATGTGGGGGTCCTCGCCTCTGAAGATGAAGGCAAGGATCAATGGGACAGCATCAGAGCTCCAGTGTCTGTGTCAGAGACTGAAGAGGCCAGTGAGGAAAGCAGCTCTGATGAGGATGACACAACGGTCACTGGCTCTAATGACAATAACACTGAAGAGCAGGTAATTTCTTCATCTTGCCCCGTCTCTCATGAAGTTTCTGAAGACAGGAACTGTTTCCCTTCAGAAAATCCTGATTCTCTGAAGAGAGCTCTTCAGAAAAGCAACCTACTTGTTGAAGAACAAGCTCAGGA
Source organism: Platanthera guangdongensis (assembly GCA_039583875.1). Lineage (NCBI taxonomy): Eukaryota > Viridiplantae > Streptophyta > Magnoliopsida > Asparagales > Orchidaceae > Platanthera > Platanthera guangdongensis. Next base: position 93,083,860 of record CM077165.1, read on the forward strand.
GATTGCTCGGCTGAAGATCTTGTTGGTTCTCCAATTGGCATCCAACAAGGTCATGGACACTAAAATCTCTGATCTAGAGAGTAGTCTAGAGAATGAGAAGAGGATAGTATCTAACTTTTCCAAGGTTGATGCTATAAAGAGAAAGGAAGAAAATGGGTGGATCTCCCGAATTATCAATTCGTGGAGAAATGGGGAAACGGTATTCCGACCTCCCACTCCGAGCAGGAAGGGTACTCATCATGCCTTCAGGTATGATCACAGGAACAATCGTGGTCACTACAAGGGTGATTTGTCCTCATGTGGAGACACCCATAGTGCAAGGGCCGTCATGGCCACCCATGAGAGAATACCTAAGGCTCATTCTGAGCCCTTTGTATTCTCGGCCACTGCCCCTACTCGGCATGAATCGGCTGGTATCAGCTCTCAGAACTTCTCTCTCCACCCAAGGACACATGAAAGGGGGGTTAGAAGTCATGCTGTAAGTTCTCATGGGGCCTCAGGAAGGGGGCTGACTGAAAGGAAGGCACCTCCTCCCAGGCCTCGTGACGCTTGCTGCATGCATTCATTCCACCCTTCCACGTGTCACGGTGGAAGAGGCAGTTCTGGGAGCAGATCCAGATCTATCCCGTTTGGACCTAGGCTCATGACTACCTCAGTCACTAGATTAGGTCAGAAATGGAGATACAACATTCACGCGTGTTGGTGCTGTGGCAAGGTGGGACACTTTGCCATAGACTGTTGGCACAACCCCTCTGTGTCAAGGGCAAGGGCCTATCCACATCTCCTGGGCAGAGGTAGTCTTCCCGACAAGATTTCTGAGGGAAGGCATTCAAGTGTTTATGCTAACAAGAACCTAGGACCCAATATGTATTGGGTTCCTAAGGTAAAGTAACTCTCTTTTGCAGGGTAGTCTAGGTTCCCATAAACATGATGGGAACTAGACAGTAGATGTTTCAAGACTAAATTGGAACAAATATATGGAATATCAGAAGTACCATTTATAATGGGATACTCGCATTGAACACCTGGTATGTCTCAAACTGAGGGGGTAAATCATGAATCTCATAATCCCAGGTATTTTTGATCAGCTCATATACTTGAGTCATATTGTATCGACATATACATATATATATTTATATATATACATATATACACATATATGAGTGTACACCTAAGGATAGGTTAACGCGGTAAACATAAACCTTAGACACATCAATGAAGATTTATCGGAAATTCCACTGGTAGATTCGAGAACTAACATCTCCAGGCGTAGATCAATTCACTGAAAACTAACGAAGATACGTCATTGGAAATCTCGACAACGAAGATACGTCATTGGAAATCTTGACATCAAGAAATGTATGGAAAAGCCCGGTTCAAACCCTAAATATATTGGCTTTAAAAATATATATGTGTTTAGAAGTTTTTTTTTAATTGCCTTGATATCAGAAGACCTCGAGAATCCGGCATGCCTCTTAACCCGTAGATTCATGTTAAAGAATCCCTTCGATTTCGACTTAGACAAACTAAAAACCCGCTTAACCCGTCGAACATTAGCGGTTCGCTCTTCACACGGAAATCCTTTTTAAACCCGTCGATATCGCATAGTATCCCGCCGACTCTTCACATTCCGCAGGAAGCTCACCGAAGAACTCTCGCCGAATCGTGAAGAATTCCCGCAAGATTCCCGCAAGCTTCTTCCCGAGGGACTCTCACCGAAGGACTCTCACCGAAGGACCCGTGATTCTTCCCCTTCCGTCGACATCCCGCAAGATTCCCGCAACTCGTGAAGAATCCCGTCGATCTCGCTGATTGCCTTCCGTGGATCTCTCCTCTCTCTCTCTCTCGTCCAGGGATTTCTCCGCAGTTTCGATCAATCACAGTCGCGTGCACCTCCCGGGTGTCCGTCGTGCTTGTCAAACTAACTCACCGTCTACGCTCTTGGGTAACCACATCCTTATCCCTACAAGAACTTTATTACTAGTGTCGCTTCCCTTTCGACTTTTGATTAAGCGTAGAGTAGGGATTCTCTCCCTAGGTTTGCAATGGCTCCAAGGACAACCGCTGGACTGATCACTGGATGTGAGCTGGTTCGAAAAGGGTTCTCACATGCTTCTGAAGAATTCAGAAACATCATTATCATGCTGGAAGAGGCTGGACTCTCATTCGTACTGGAGCACCCGTGTAAAATCTTAGACAAGGAAGTGCTGGAGTTCTTCGCTACCACCAAACTCCGAAATGAAGACTCTCTCATCAAGAGAAAGGTTGCAGGGGCAACGGTCAAGATGTATGCAAGCAAGCTAACCCAATACTTGCAGCTCACTAGTTCGGAGCACGAGGATTATCTTGAGGAAGAGGATAAAACTAAGACATTATTATTCTGTGGACTCGCTCGAGGCACCAGATCGATAAAGAGAAAGGAAATGAATGAGGAGGGGAAGCTTCTGTTAGACATCATTGGGAAGGTACTCATATGCAAACCGGGTTCACATGACCACATCTCTGCAGACATGTTCAAGATCCTTGTGGCAATTATCTGCCGAAAAAGATTCAACTGGGGGGCATTGCTTTTTGAGAAGATAAAGGACACCCTCAGATCTCCTAGCTTTGGCCGAATCATCAGTCTGTATCTCAATCAGTTAAACGGAGATAAGTATGACATGAGTAAAGGTGTTCCTCTACATTACTTGAAGAAAATGGACTCGAGTGTTTTTGATAGATGGGAGAGGCGCATTGGGCAGGCTGTCGTGGTAGAACAACAGGAAGTATCTCCAGCCGAGGACGGAATTGTGGCTGACTCCTTAGTAATCCCCAGTGAAATTCCTGATGCTTTGCCTGCAGGAATTGAGGGGGAGCCTCTACCCACTTATGCTAATATCGTATCTGACATCTCCCAGATAGCCAGAGATGTAGTGGCGGATATACAAGAAGCAAGTGAAGCTGTGATGGAGGATGAGGAGGCCCTGAACCTGAACGATCTAGGTGCCGGAGGTGCTGTAGAGGAGACTGCTGATCAAGGGTTGGAAGATGATGCTGATGCGAATGATCTCATGGATGATGAAGGTGAGGAAGAAGGCAATGAGGGACAGGAAGCATTGGAGACTCGGGATATCACTGAAGTTCCATCTGACGAGCACGCTCCTGAGATCGTTCCTAAGATAATTTGTGCAACAGTGGAGGGGGAGTCCGAGAAATCTACAGAGGCCACAAGCATTCCCCCCTTAGAGACTGTGCTCGTGTCCAGCTCTACAGGTGCATCTGCTGAAGAGCAAGGCCAAGGAGTGCCTCTAGATCATCCACTACGAGATGATCTAGCCAATCACACCGTGAATGTCATTCAGGGTATAGTGGATGAGCTTAAAGCATCTTTTGAGAAAGCTCAAAATAAACTGTTGAAAAGAATTAAGAAATCGGAGAATCTCATGCTCAAGAACATGGTGGAGATCAATCACAAACTGGACGTGATGGAAAAGAAGTTTGAAGATAAATATACAGCGGCCAGCCAAGCTATCACTCTTCTTATGGACGGATTAAAAAGGAACACCGATACTCTCGCAATCGTAAATCAGAATGCTCATGTCGTAGCAAATAACATTCAAAAGTTTGATGGCAATATGGTAACTCTTAACACCAATCAACAAGCCTTGGTCACTGAATTCTCCAGGACTACAAAGCACATTGATGAGTCACTGCATTCTTATGCAAACTCCATTGCAGTCGAAGCCAAAAAGGGGGAGAAAAAATATATAGCTAAGATGACCGAGCTTCAAGAAATCATCATCACAAACTTTGAGCAGTCAAACAAATATGTTTATGACAGTTGCTGGTGGATGCTCCAACAAGCGTTAGGCGTTAATATCCCTGAAAATCCCGAAGGTACTCCTGCTCCTGAAATTAATACTGCGGCTGATGAGGGAGCCAATGCTGAAGAAGCTCCTTTAAGTGAAGCTGATGCTGCTAGGGCCACCTCCAAGGCAAAACTGATGGCAATGTTTGACCAAGGAGCCCTAGCAAAAGCCAGAGACAGGAGAAAATCTCAAGAAGGGTCATCCAAGGAAAGACAAGCTGAAAAGAGAATCAGATTGAAGGAGGAGGAAGTAAGAAACGAAAAGTGGAGTCCGGTTTCAAAGAGTATCATCTTGGACACATTCTGGCTACAAGAAAAAGGAGAAATCAATCGAAACGACGTATACAGCCAGCATGAGTGGGAGCTGCACAAGACGTATGAAGCTAAACGGAACATCTTCTTCAGGACCAACACTGCGGCAGATAAAGCTCCTCCACCCAGATACTATCCAAAGCCCAAGGAATATGTTGAAAGGCAAAGAAAGAAGTTTTTGGCTCAGAAGCATAAGGATGACCTAGCCAAAAATCCATAGACAGAAATTCATAGATTGTCATTGTCTCTTGAACACTTTTATCTTGTCTTATTGATATATGAACAATCCTGATTATATTATATATATATATATATATATATATATATATGAATTTATGATTGACTCAAGCCTTGATCTGTTTGCCTATATTTTCTTGTGCCGCATCTTTATATTCTCTATGTTGTATATATTATCTGGTTGGTGGTATTCATCTTAGCTAGTAGGATTTTGGCTTCGTCAAATAGAGGGAGATTGTTGGGTATTGTATCCACAATTACCTAGATTTGAGGAAGCCACCTGTCAAGCTAAGATGAATTCACAATGTATTTGACAAAATATTTCAAGTTGTGCTTGCAGTTATTCCACGCTAAGTACACACCAATGTCAGGGTGCAGTAGGTCAATATACACGGGTCTGCACGACGTAATCCCTCGTTGAGCAGATCAGTGTGTTGGCCTACGTGTACTCTCTCTATTGGAGTGTACTTATTTTCAAGTACAGGGCTGTGTTAAGGCAAGAGCAGACAAGGAGCAAGGATGGGTCAAGGAGCACCTCATGGGTGGAAAGATGAAAAATCGTCTAAGTGTAAATCGACGAGAATCACCAAGTGATTCTCGCCGATTCGGCGAGAATCACTAGTGATTCTCGCCGAATCGTCGAGAATCATTGGCTAATTCTCGCCGACTCGATCCAGCTACTTCAAAGCGAGCAACTCTGATTCTAAGTAAGAATCGACGAGAATCACCAAGTGATTCTCGCCGAATCGTCGAGAGTCACTGGCCGATTCTTGCCGTCTCGACCCGGCTAAATCAGTGCGTGCAACCAAGTCAACTTCGACGAGAATCATCTTTGATTCTCGTCGAATCGTCGAGAATCACCTTTGATTCTCGACGATTCGACGAGACTCACTTTCGATTCTCGCCGATTTTGACTGGGGCAATTTTCTGGAAAAAGCTGGACCGGATTCTGCCGCTGGCACTGTTTTGAACCGGATTTAGGGTTTCTTCTAGTGGGACCCATAACGGTCATAAAAGAGTATTTTACTGTATAAATACACGCGTATTTTTGAACAGTAGATGAGCGAAGAAGATTTGAAAAATACGAGCCGCGACGTGACCTAGATCGCGAGTTCCGCTCCGCCGCCGCCGCCGTCGCCGCTCGAGCAAGTTGATCGTCGGTCTTGATCGTGGTTTCTTCCAGATCGCCCGTCGACAGAAGCTTAGCCAAGCATAGCGTCTCACGTGTCTAACCGGAGATCCTTTGTCTCTTGATTTGTTGATCGGGAAAACCATCACCGTCCGAATCGATTGAGACGATCGATCCTAGTGTGACCGTTGGAAGACCTAACTAGCTTTGCTACGAAGTTTGGATCTCCAAAGTACTGCAGCCGCACACCGTTATCGCTGCCGATCCCGTGAACCAAGCCGCCGCCCATCTTGCCTCCGCCGGTTCCGGGGAGATTCTCTCCAAGAGAGATCTAGGGTTGTGGACTCTTCGTGGACTTCAAGAACACGTCGTCAACGAAGAGGGACACCTTAGTCTCCAAAAGTAGTTTGTATTTCTTGTACATTCTAGTTTTATTTTTGTTGTAAAGGAACGTTGGTTCCTAGCTGTAAGGGTTGGGTGCAACCCGTGTTGTGGGAGTCTTGACTCCTACGTGTGGAAGGGTTCCTTCCGATAGTGCAAGGATTGGATTTCAATCCTGTTGGTGAAGAGACCGAGTCGTCCCTTGTTGGGAGATAGGTCGAAGGGGGAAAGTGGATGTACCCAAATCGGGGAACCACTATAAATTGCTTGTGTACCTTCTTTGCTGTGCTGTTTTGTTTTATTATGCAGGTACAATTTTAAATTCCGCAAAAACGCTGCACGTCACCTATTCCCCCCACCCCATAGGTGAAGATAGTTGACACTAGGTGGACTTTCAAACCCATTTCAAGCCTATGACTGGATGGTTATCTGGACATTCGACTAACACCCATACCTTACTTCGCTCGAATTGGCTCAGCTCCTCATTCATTGCCCAGAACCATGATTCATCTTTCAAGGCTTCTGAGAAGTTTTTGGTTCAATATCAGATAGGAAACACAAGTTTGAGAAAGACTCATGAAGTGTGAACTGAGTTCTAACTCCATGACATGGCTCTCCTATGACTAGTTCACGTGGATGTTGCTTTGAAAAAGTTAGGTTACTAGGAGGCATATATCCTTGTTCAAGACTTTGAGTTTCACTCTACACGATTTCTCCTCACCTTCATCCCCTATCGGTACACTTTCTTCAACCTCCTCCTCATTCGGCTTGGGCTCGTTAGATGGGGAATTTTCATCAAAATGCACATGAGCCGATTCTTCAACCACTAGAGTCCTCTTATTGTAGATCTTATAGGCCCGACTCGTACTCGAGTATCCTAGGAAGATACATAGATCAGATTTTTGTCAAATTTTCCTAGGTGATCCTTAGTGTTTAGAATGTAGCACGGGCAACCAAAGACCCTAAAATACGATATGGAGGGTTTCTTTTTGAAATACAGCTCGTATGGAGTTCGCTTTAAAAATGGACAAAGTATGACTCGGTTCATCACGTGGCTTGTCGTGTTAACTGTTTCATCCCAAAAGGATCGTGGTAAGCCAAACTCGGCGAGCATAGTGCAGGCTAATTCTTGGAGAGTGCGAAACTTTCTTTCTACAACCCTGTTCTGTTGTGGAGTGTGAGGGGCAGAGAATTAATGCTTAATTCCTAAGGTGTCACACAAGTTTTAGAAGTCCTCATTCTCAAACTCTCCTCCATAATCTGATCTAATACGTTTTATCTTTAGCGACTTCTCATTTTGAAGTCGTGTGCAGAGATTGGATAATTCACTAAAGGTGTCAGATTTATTTGCTAGAAAGATCGTCCAGAATAATGTGAGTAATCATCTATGATAACGAAGTTGTATCATTTTCAACCTAGACTACACGTACTTAGAGGTCCAAATAAGTCCATGTGATTGATTTCGAGTGGTCTTCACGTGGAAACTTCAGTTTTGCTTTTGAAAGAGGTTTTGACAAATTTGTCCTTTTGACACGGACCACATAAGACATTTAAACTACCGCTTAAGTTGCGAAGTCCCCTAACAAGTTTCTTTTTTGATAGTTTTACATTAAGCTTGCTACCAGTATGTCCAAGTCTCCTATTCCAAAGGTCTAATTCCTTATTCTTAGTAACTATACATTTCAAATTAGATGCAGAGATAACATCAAAACTAATAGTATACACATTATGATTTTTGTGAGCTACAAGTAATACACCAGAAGTTTTGGCATCAATAATCTTGCAAGTTTGTATAGATGACTCAAATAAGACATTTAGACCTTTATCATACAGTTGGCTAATAGAGATGAGATTATGTTTAAGTCCATCTACATACAAAACATTAGAAATAGAGAATGCATTGTTACCTATAGTGCCGCTTCCAAGTATCTGTCCTTTGATGTTGTCCCCAAAGGTCACCAAGCCACCCTTATTCTTCTCTAGGCTAAGGAACTTATCTTTATCTCTCGTCATGTGCTTGGAGCAACCAGAGTCCAAGTACCACATGCTCTTCGTTTCCTTAGCCTGCCAACAGACCTAAAAATAAGATGAGGGTAAAGTTCTGGTTACCCATGTTGTCTCACCCATATGATAGGTAGAAGACTTTGGTAGCCAGACTTGCGTATTTTTATTGGTACCTTTCCTCAAACACGAGCCGGATGTGTGACCAAACTTATGACAGTTTGCACACAACGTGTAAGCATTGGATGCTGCCTTTATCGAGTTGAACATGCTCTTGCTTGAGGGTGGGGATAACCCTCCAGACTTCTTAACCTTATTGTTAGATTTATTCAAGTTGGACTTTGGCTTGGAGTGATAGTGTATCCCGCTTGGTGGTGATTTTGGACCCACAAATCCTAATCCAAATTTCCCAGATCCATGACACTGTGCTCTCAAAAGCATATCCAATGATTTTTGGCCTATTCCGAACTTTTGGACGGCACAGTTGAGAACATGGATCCTCTCCTTTAATGCGGTGTTCTCAGTAACTAGCATCACGCACCGATTGGTAGATTGCTTTTTGCCTTCCTCTATCTTGGACAAAGACATTTGAAGTCTTTTCTCCAAGACATTTTTTTCATTAATGAGACTAGTTGTTCTCAATGTTGCCTTGGAGAGACTTGTTTTTAGTTCCTCGATCATTGTGATCGAGTGAGAACACTCTAGACATTTGATCTTCTCTTTTCCAGTTCTAATTACCTCACTTTTTATTTTTCTAAGTCCTTTTTTGATTTTTTTGTTTTCTCCTCTCAAGGACTTTTTCTCAGAGATAACACTTTCTAATTTATCAACTAAATTTTCATAGATTTCAAGAAATTGAGTATAAGTAGGTGGAGTTACCTCAGTGTCGCTCTGGACACTGGACTTATCATCAGATTTTTCTTGATCATTTCCCATGAGACATAGGTTTGCCTCGTCTTCACTTCCAGAGTCTGTGGTGCTTGATTCATCAAAGCCATCCTCATCCCAGGCGAGCGCCTTCAGCACCTTCTTCTTCCCTTTATGCCTGCTTTGCTCATCTTTTTCCTCCTTCGGGAGTCTCAGGCATTCTCTCTTTAGGTGCCCAGGATTGTGGAAGTGATAGCACTCCGACTGGGACTTCTCATCATCGCTTTCCATATCTTTTGATGGCTTGTTCCACCTTCTACCTTCTCCAACTCCTCTCTTTAGGAATATCTTGAATTATCCCTGCTTCTTGGGATTCTTTATGAACCTTTTGAATTCCCGAACGTAGAGGCTCTACTCCTCATCTTCCTTGGAATCTTCAGCAGTTGTTCTCTCCTTTGCGGCCTTCAGAGCCAGTCCCTTCTTCTTTCCTTCCCTGGGATATTCCTCTGCTTGAATCTTCAATTCAAGTTCGTGTGTCTTCAGATTGCTGATGAGGCTCTCTATCTCCAGGGTGCTGATCTCATGAGACTCAGCAATATCTGTCACCTTCGGGTTGAAGCGAGGAGGCAGAGATCACAGGATTTTCCTCACTAGGTCACCATTTGGAAAGTTCTTTCCGAGATATTTTGAGGCATTGACGATCTTGGTAAAGCGAGTGTACATGCTGTCCACATCCTCATCAATCTCCATCCGGAACTGTTCATATTCAGATTCGAGTCGGTACAGCTTTGACTCCTTCACTTCCGAGGTACCTTCATGAGTGAGTTCAAGAAGACGCCATATATTATAAGCAGTCTCGTAGTTACATATTCTATTGAATTCAGTTTTGTTCAAGGCGCAAAATAATGAGTTCATAACCTTAGCATTATTTGTACATTTCTGCTTGTCTGCGTCATCCCACTTATCACATGGTTTTTAAGACTTTATCACCAACTGTGATAGTGGGAGCAGTGTACTTTGTCTCTATCATGGCCCATACGTCCATGCGTTGAGTCATCAGAAAGATTCTCATGTGTGTTCTCTAGTGACTATATTTACTCCCCATAAAGAGTGGAGGTCGACTCACACCTTGTCCGTCATTGAATGCGTGAACGGTGTTGGCCATCTTACTTCAGGTTTTTAAGCCTTATTGAAGTTACCTGGCTCTGATACCACTTGTTAGATCTTAACATACATCTTAACCACACCAGGGTGAATAGAATACCTCGACTGGTGTGCTTCTCAAAGAATTTCCTCCTGAATTCCTCTGGTGGAGGGGATAAATATGCGGTGCCTGAACTGCAAGATTCCATCGTGCAGGTTGTACTCCTCTTGTGCTCCATCTTGTAGGGACTGGATGATTGGGACTGCTTCCGGATCGACCTTCTGGGCCTCTCATATTCGATCCCGGATGTTGGACTGTATCTCCATCCAGTATACCTGGGACTAGTACTCTTCCGGATCTCTACGAGCAACAAGAGTAATCTACAAATCTAACAAAGACCGGAATAATTCTTTTGGTATTTGCTTTATTCAACTCCCGACTATCGGGTTTTGACGGCTCAAAGCGACAGCAAGTTTATTAGCCATTCCGGCGTAGTACTGGAGAGCGAAATCATAATCACATAGAAATTCCAACCATCGACATTGTCGAAGGTTCAATTCCTCTTGAGTAAAGATGTATTTGAGACTCTTATGGTCGGAGAAGATGTCGCATCTTACCCCGTATAAGTAGTGTCTCCAAATATTGAGAGCAAAGATGACATCACCCAACTCTAGATCATGGGCTGCGTAATTAAACTCGTGTGACTTTAATTGGCGAGATGCATAAGCCACCACTTTACCATGCTGCATCAAAATAGCTCCCAATCCTTTTAGGGAGGCATAATATAGACCTGGAATCCTTTGGTTCCTGAAGGGATCGTAAGGATCGAGGCGGAAGTTAGCCATTTCTTTAGTTCTACAAACGTAGCCTCACATTCTGGCATCCACTGAAATGCAACATCCTTTCTTGTGAGAGCTGTGAGGGGTAACAAAATCTTGGAGAAACCCTCCACAAATTTCCTATAGTAACCTGCAAGACCGAGGAAACTTTGAATATCTGTTGCCGTCTTGAGCGGTGGCCAGTTCTAAACCGCTTGGATTTTGGCTTGATCTACCGCCACCCCATTCTTGTTGATGGTATGCCCCAAAAATCTGACCTCCTCCAACCAGAATTCACATTTGTTGAATTTGGCGAAGAGAGAATGTTCTTGAAGTTTAAGTAACACCATCTGCACATCTCTAGAATGGCCTGCCTTGGTCTTCGAGTAGATCAAAATGTAGTCGATAAAGACAATCATGAAGTGATCTAGGAAGGGCTCAAATACCCTATTCATCAGATCCATTAAGGCAGAGGGGGCGTTAGTGAGTCCGAATTGCATTACCATAAACTTGTATAGGCCATAGTGGGTGTTAAAGGTAGTTTGGGGGATATCTTCCTCCTGGACCCGAAGCTGATAATAACCGGATCTTAGGTCTATCTGGAGAACACAGATGCACCTTGCAGTTGGTCGAACAACTCGTCAATCCTTGGAAGTGGATACGTATTTCGTATTGTAAGCTTGTTTAGTTCCCTATATTCTATGCACAGGCGCAGTGTCCCATCCTTCTGTTTAACAAACAGCACAGGGGCTCCACAGGGCAAGGAACTTGGGCATACAAATCCAGCATCTATTAGTTCCTGGAGCTGGATCTTCAACTCGGCCAATTCCTTGGGGCCATCCGATAGGGTGCTCGAGATACTGGTCGTGCTCCGGACACAAGCTCGATCCGGAAGTCGATCTCTCACTATGGGGGCAAACCTGGGAGGGACTCGGGGAAAATATTCGAAAAATCTCGTACCATTGGGACTTTGGCGCGCACTTGAACCTTATTCTCCATTTCGAAGTAGATAAGAAATACTTCATCTTTCTGCCAGACTGACCTTATAGTCTGAGCAGATGTCAAAATAATGCGAGAGACGGCGGGTATACTTGCCATCGTAATGACTTATCTGTCTGAATTCTGAAGCTCGACCTCTCGAGTTGAACAGTTTATTAGGCCTTATGCTCAGTCAAACAATCCATTTCCAGTATGAGATTGAACCCGATTATTACCAGGATTGTCGCGTAAATCTCAAATTCCATGCACTTTAACACAGCTTGGAACGAGCTATCTCCATAGACGTCATATCTAATTCGTCTGGTAGATGAATGCGTATAGACAGTCTAGAAGAGAGGACAACATTTTTCTTAGTTCCAATAAAGTCTTGGGATGTCCTTCTACCAAGAATAGCCTTGAAGAAGTAAGAAGCATATACATATCATTTAACAAAAACAAATACCCGATGTAGACATACATATGCACGAAGTCTAATACAAAGGTACTGATATTTGACATATCTCTAGCAACTAACATATATACCTATCACTACATCAATGGTGGGTCAATGTTGAAGGTCTAATGCATAGGCCTCCAAGGGCGCTGCTCGACCCTACTGACCTCTCCTACCAGCTCTACATCTACGACCTCTCTGGTATTGTTCTCGCACTGCCTGCCCTCCTTGAATTGCTCCTAATCTTGGCCTTCCTGCCGCCTACGGGCAGAAATTTCTCATGTGTCCCGGCTGCTGGCACAGAAAGTAGTTCCCTACAAAGGGAACATCTCGTCAAGCTACTGGCGTGGCTATGGTACTGGAGCTGGCTTAGGCTCCTATTGCGGTGTTGGGGGTGCTAGGGGTGCTGGTGGTGCTGGTGGGCACCTATAAGGCTGCATGCACTATCTCTGTCTATGTTATCTCTCTTATCGGTGGGGAGCAGCTCCTTTATCTCGTCCCTGGCTTATGAGGACCTCAACATGTCCTCGGCATTGCTGGACCACCATTCTCTGGTCTAACTCTAACGTCACAGCATGAGTCGTTATGGTGTGGAAGGTGGACTGAGAGATCATAATCAAGGCCTGTCTCAAGTCATCTCATAAACCTCGATAGAAGCGAGCATTTCTATCTCTGTTAGTGACTGCTAGGTTCCCAGCAAAAAGTGCAAAGTAGATTAACTATCTCTCGTAGTCTGACACCTTACGGTCACCCTAATGGATGTGTAGGAACCTCTCCTACAGTGTAGCTCGGTCGGTGTCCGAGATAAAGTGCTCCAGAAAAGCCTATTAAAACTCCCCCCATAGGATAGTGCTCAACGGTCATCCTCTAAACGTCGAGCGGCTGGCCGCTCTCCACCAGTCTTTAGCATATCCCTCTAAAAAAAGGTTACCACTAGTGACACTGCAGATTTGGTCGGGCACATCATTCCAACCAATAGCTCCCCTACGCGCTCAACCCACTCTTCCGCCTATATGGCTGTCTACATGCCTCTGAAGGTGGGAGGCCTTAGCCATTGAAAAGTCGTCAGAAGATCAGTGGGTACTAACAACTGATGGGGTGGCTGCGCCAAGGATGTCTATAATGCTACCAGGATAGTTGTTAACGTTTGCACTAAGTCGGTGTCGGGAAACAGAATAGCTGTAGGGGTAACTGGATCTGGAGTTGGGGTGACGGGAACATATCCTCTTGCGGAGGATCTCTCGTTACTGGACTCCAGTATCTGGAGAAGTAACAGGAAAATCTATCAGTATTTTGCAAAAGTGGGGGAAATTTGCAAGAACTGACAAAGTAGAAACAAAGGTGTGTGGGTGTGCTATCCTATAGTCTAGGATCCCTAAGCCTCTACGCTAAGATCCATCAGGCTTCCGCTGCAAGGTTTGTCCCGAACCAAAGGGCAAAGCAAGGGATAGAGGGATCTTGAGACTGCTCCACAAGGACAGATCGTGATCACTGAAATACATTTGTAGGACCCCCCAACCTTTGCCCGGGTCGGGCCGAAGGGGATCTTACTTGCCCAAGATGTCCACCCAATGGTTCTTAAGGGGTGTCAACCCATACTATTAAGCACTAGTTGGCCGCCTTGCTTTGCTTGAATCACAACATTCATATCACATCACAGAGTTTTGCGGAAGCATTATCAGGAAGCCACATCAATATCTATAACAACATATATATTTAAAAGCAAGTGCAAAAAGGTTGTATCCACTGTTTACACAAGAAGCTCGTAGGCTATAAAAGTACTATAACTAACAACTACTCACTCTCTCAATCCTGCTCGCTAGTACTCATGTCTCGAAAATCTGGAAATGATAGGGGTGCCTTTGCTCGGGTAGTCCTATCTGCTGGCGTATCGTCCTGCGGTAGCTGGTCATTACGGAGCTTCCTCTCCTGTGAATGGCTATTAAAATAACTGTTAGTCACAGAGCTAAGTGGAATCAAATCTTCTTCACAGATCCATATCCTGGGGATGAGCGCACACACCCAACAAAAGTGGATAGCTGAAGCAAGAGAGGGTTAGCACAACATTTCATATATAAGCTAGAAGCAATCTCAACATGGTATAAATGGGATAACAACAACAATATTCTTTAGTTATAATTTAAGTTCCACTAGCACAGTAGTACAACATTTATTTACAACCCATGGAACATTGCATGCATTCACAGTCGTGCACACATCACAGGAATTCACAGCCGTGCACACATCACAGACATTCACAGCCGCACACACATCCCATGCATTCACAACCATGCACACATTACAGACATTCACAGCCGCGCACTCATTCACAGCTGTGCACAATACCCTATGTCGAATTAGTATGAACCGCTTCTCTTCAAGCAGGGTAGTGAGCCCCGCGGGCCTCACCAATATGGTCATCGGTGACAGTGGCCATTCCTGCCATGTTTGGGGGTGGTCGTACAGCACAGCCCAGGCCCTAACGTACAATCCCGTGTACTCTTGGATGTGAATGACATCCGATGATTCAACATTTTGGCCGACCAGCGGAGGTAACCCAACATGGAAAAACATAATGGACGTCCATCTATGGTACTCATCTCTCTGTCGCCTTGAGTCATCGAAATTCCCACACTGGTATGAATGGTCTGCGTAATTGACTAACCCACCACAATTCACCGCAAGCAATTTACAAGCAATCAAATTAATCAATTTTGCTAGCACACACCGATCCCGTGGCGACCTGCACTACTATGCTTTAAATAATTCGAGCAAGCAGCACTTGGCTTGACTTTTGACAAGGAGCGTAGGAGCACTTATTTGGGGCTAATTTAGGAGGAACATCTCAACTCTTGTTATCGTCAACTAAGGCTCAACCTATTAGATGACTGCTCGTCAGAGCAGGACCCGTGCTTTAAAATTGTAAATTGCATAAACAAAAGTGTAATATTAACGACTGCTTATAATATAAGCTGCAGAATTGAAATGTTGTAATAAAATAGGACAAGTAGGACTCTGTAGTAGTACTGAACTGAAAGTAAGTACTGAAAGGAAGAACTGAACTGAAACAAAGGAACTGTACCAATGCTAGACTGGAATAAATCATAAAGAAAATGGTTAGTAGTCCAAACACTACATTCAGGAGGCTTCAGTTCTATCTCGGTTCATAGTAGATAAGTTCAGTTTCATCTCCGTTCCTCATCACTTTATGCACATGTAATTATGAATTTTCCGAGACATCGGCTCCCCGGACTATCCTGTCTGTTTTCACAACCATTGAGCCTATCGCTCGGACAACCTAACTAAACTGACCTCCCGAAACATCAGGGTGAGTGAGAGTTAAGTCCTAGTATATTGCTAATTACTCTTGTATTCATTTTAGTCTTAAGGTTTAAGGTTAACCTTGGATTTCCCATGACATTCCCTGTGAAGGGCTCTCGGGGGCACTAGGAACTACGATGGACTGAAGCCCAAAGCTCCCTTTCGCAAGGCACTTACTATTATTGGTATCTACCCAGGTTCAATCCGTTTAATGTTTCACTAAATCTAACCCTAGTGTATTTGACCCTCTCTCTCCACAGGAAAGACGACCTTTCGTCGATCCCGAGCACAACTTAACAACAGTCAACCAGGTTCTCTCAACCTGCCTTCCAATGGTGACCTTACTCATTCTCTACCACACTGGGTGCACCAACTACCCTTTCCCATAACTAGTTTCACACATTATTCAACATTATAGTTTCCACTATGTGTAGACCAACTATCCTACATGATGAGTATGAAGTACACTTTTCTTTCTAGGTATGGCCTTAGAAAAATTATGATAGATGAATGTCATCAAAATAACATTAGGTATAGGAATTCATAATTTTCCAACAAGGTTTTCAGCTTCAAATAATTATTAACTAGATAGCCTCATTAATAGGGAAAATATGAAATAATAGAAATATTCATCCAAAAATTATTGGAAAATTACCAAATGACTTACATGAATAGATAGGGATACTAACCCAGAATTATTATTTTCTAAGCTCATTTGGTCACATAATTAAATTATTTAAAACCAATCATTAATTGGTATCTTGTGAAGTAACAACTAAGAACAGTTTTCTAAAAATTATGTAAAAATTCACAGATCTTAAGGATGTCCTAAAAAGTCCTATGACCAAGTTTTATAAGCTTTCAGTGAATGGATAACTCAAAATAAATTATTGAATAAGTAGGACAACTAGGAAGGTTGTGAATGAAGTACCATAAATTCTGATCCAAAATTCTCACTAAAATTTCCAGAGCTTTGTAACAACAATATATGACCACTACTAAAATTTTAGGATTATTCAAAGTCATATGAATATGTAATAAAATCTTGAACAAGAATGCACTATTTTGTCCCAAGTCATTTCAAGAGGGATGAAGATCCTAAATGTCCTAACAACTCTTCCTAGGGTTAATTGTCACCTCAGACTCACCACCACCAATTTACATGGAATTTCAAAGACATATGGTCCCATGTCCTTCAATGGGCTCAAAACCCCATCCCTAGGGCTTACACTAGGGTCTTAGGGTATCTCCGCCCCAAACCACCTTAAATCCCTATCGGGGGTGATATAGATGACCCTGAGGTTCTGTCCAAGGTCTCACCCCTTTTGGGTGAGAATTGGCCCCTCCATGCTCCAAATACCCATTTTCCCTAATTTACCCTTAAGGGACCAAACTTTGGTCATACAAAAACCTATTCCAATTAACCCCAAATGGGCTGAAGATTATACCAGGATCATATCATAACCATAAGAATCATCCACCAAAATTTTAGTTGATTTTGAGGTCCATAGACCACCTAATTAATTCCTACATGGTTTATTAAATTATTACAAAAACTATAGGAAAATATTTTCCAAAAATTCTCATTCCAAATTTCAAGTCATTTGGACAAGTGGTTTATTGGGGCACTCAATTTAATCTCTGACTAGCCCTACATATAGTCTACATCATTTTGAGTGTTGTGGTCAGACCACTGACCCAAATGGGTTGAAATTAATTTTAAAATAAAGTAGACATCAAGGGATATAATTTCCATATAGAACATTTCCTCTGATTTTGCCTCTAAGTATTTTTATATTTAAAACATAGCACCTCAGAAACTGTGACAAAAATGAAATAAAATGAAATGTTATATTACTAAACTATACCAGATGGAGCACGAATCTTGGCACAAATCCAGCAACAGCCCGTCATTGTCCCCAGTGCGCCAACGACCTAGATCAACCCGTCTTGGAGAAACTTCCAAGCCAATTTCCCATCCACCCAGCCACCTCCCTAGCCGGCCACCTGTAATGCCCCGAAACTCAAAGGAGCAAAGGGGGGACGTTTTGGGCCAATTTGGGTTCTGGCTGCAGGCACACGGCCTGGGACATGGGCATGTCCCAGGGCGTGTCAAGTCTGTGTCGACACGGAGCCGGGAAGTCGACACTTTGGTCTCGACATTGTGTCGAGACTGGGCACACGACCTGCGACACGGGCGTGTCGCAGGGCGTGTCGACCCGTGTCGACACTTAGCCGCGGAGTCGACGAGATTTGCTCGACGATGCGTTGAGACAAGGCACACGGCCTAGGACACGGGCGTGTCCAAGGCCGTGTCATCAGGTCGACGATCTTCACTCGACGAAGTGTCGAGTGTGGAGACCGTGTACACGGCCCTGGAGCCCAGGCGTGTCAAGGTGACACGGGCAAGGACACAGGCGTGTCCTAGAACCCATGCAGTGCTCGGGTTGATTTTGGGGAAAAATGATGGGGTACACGGCCGGCCACACGGCCGTGTCAGGTGGAACACGGGCGTGTCAGCTCGAACACGGGCATGTTCGATACCCGTGTGAGGTTCCAGGTGATTCGATTTTGACGGCGAATGAGGCACACGACCCTGGACACGGGCGTATGCCAGGCCGTGTTCGGTCCAGATTGGGAATTTCAGCACCGAATCGAAGCCGTTCATTTCTTTAACTGAAGATCCAACAGCTGGGGGTTGTTCCTGAAGGGATATACCCGTGAATGGACTTGGAAAACACTTACTTTTCATAACTTCTCATCTTTCTAAAACCTTAGAGAGAGAGGAGAGCCAAGGGAGGAAGAAGGAGCTAGATCCCGCCATTGGAGGAGCTTCGGAGCTCCGAATCGCGAGCCGACTCCGGATCCACGGAGGCAACGCTAGTGCGGTGGTTTTCATCCGATTACTTTTCCATGGCGCCAAAGAGGAACGCAAGGGTAACGATCCTCATCTTGAGCATGAGTAGCTCTCTTTCTTTGCATAGGAAGCCCGCTCTCGCGAGTTTGCGGAGAGTTGGAGGCGTTCCTTCGGGTAGATATGTGAAGTCCCCGTTGTTTAGAGTCCGTAAGGCAGAACGGACATAGGCATGATGTGTGAAGCCTACCCGAACATGTTGGTCTGGATCGGTGATGTTGCATTGCATAAATGCCGGAGAAGACTCCGTGCTATTGGTTGTTTTTCGGGTTTTCTACGCGGTAGATTGCAGCAGGGAGCCTTGGGGACTAACCCAAAGGTGCACCCGGAAAACTGGGCGGATATGAGATCTTGCCAACTTGGTGGCTTGAGAGTCAACTTGAACATAACCGGGTTATGTGACTTGTGATGGAAATGGGACTCGGCGGAAGTTTGACCCGCGCAAATGGCTTAAATTGTCGTTGCGATGTGAGCACGGGTTAGATGGAACCGTACCCATTCTATGTCGTTCGGTTAAAGAGACCTAAAGGCACGTGGCACTTACTGTTGGCATAGATTAGGGTCTTCGGCGGTCAATGGCTTAAATTGTCGTGACCCAGGCCAGGAAGACAAATTGCTCATAGGTTTGGCCGTCCAAGTGGCGGTGGTGAGTCCGGAATGTCTATGGCTTTAATTGACGTGACATCGACCGGTTCACCGAGAATGTGCCCTGAGAGCACGGGGCGTGTGGCCGTGCGAGCCAACGTCTGTGATGAAATGGCTATATATATACATTGCTCGCTTATGCTAATGAAATGCAGGGAAGGAGCATCGCCGCCCCGAGTTGGGGGTGGGATCGTTATAATTTGGTCAGCATTGCTGACCGTTGCCTTGTTTTGCCATCGTGCGGTGGTTTGTTGCTTGTAGGTGCAGCTGGACCAAGCGGTCAATAGCGGGCTAAAGCCCGAATGTGAAGCCGGCCCTTGAAGGCCTAAGTTGGAAGTGTTTACTGCTTTATTCATGTGTGACCGGCCTGCATGCCGTGGTTTGTAAAACATGTAATTGGGAGTGAAACATTTTGTAAGGCATTAAGGCTCATTTTGGGTATTTTGTAATAACATTCATATTTTGTATTAGTGGACATTCGTGCTTTAATGCTGGGTTCTTTGTTACAACTTTTATAAACTGCTTCCGCTAGAATGCTCTGTGTAGGACGTTGAGATTGGTTGGATGGTTTCCATAAGTAACCACCCGGTCTGTCTGTGGCATACGGCGTCGAGCCCCGGCCGGACCTACTGCTATATGCTATGTGACGGATAGGGGGTGTTACAATTTGGTATCAGACTACTGGTTTTGTTCGGGCTTAAACTGAATTCGTGGGCGAATTCTTTTTAAGGGGTGGTGAGCACATTGTGTGCGTCATCGTTATAATGGTAAAAGAACCCATTAATGTCCACTTAGGAATGAAAATACTCGTGTTTGAGGAACCTGCGTGTTCCTATAATTGCTGTTTGCAATTTATTTGGTCGCTTAACGGTGTTTTGTACCACTATAGGTGACCAGAAGTGGTGTTGGGTCGTCAGAACGCAAAGTTTCTGAGGCTAGTAGTGCACCGGATGTTGCTCCCGCAACACCTCTATCGGCTGAGAACATTCGGTTGGTGGCTGAAGCGGTGTTGGCCATGATAAATGCGCAGCCTGGAAGGCAAACGCAGCAGCCCGCTCCTGCGATGGAGCAAGAACCTCTTCAAGAGGCTGAGCCGAGGAGAGTGGAGCAAGTGGTTATGGAACCGGTGGTGCCAAGTAGGGCAACTAAGAGGCAGCTCAAGCATGTAATGAGATTTAACCCTCTGTTATTCTCGGCGTTGGGAACCCCATCTCAGACTGAAGACTGGCTCTCTAGGGTGAAGAGAGTCATGACAGCAATGGAGACGGAGGAGTGGCAAATGACCACCATCGCTACGTTCCTTCTGGACGGTGAAGCGAGGATGTGGTAGGAAGGATTGGAGCTGCATCATTTGAGAGGTAGACAACTTATAGACGTTCCGATGGAAGAGTTCTCGGGATTGTTCTTAGCAAGATACCTCCCTTCTACTCAGAGGATTTCGATGGAGAATGAGTTTCTGAAGTTAGTTCAGGGTGAGAGGAGCGTGGATGAATATCTCCATGAGTTCACTCGTTTGAGTCGATATGCTAGCTCCACCATCATGGATGAGGAGCGCAAGACTAATCGCTTCTACGAAGCCTTGAGAGATGAGTTGAGACTACTACTCTCGGGGCCGATGACGCAGGGTTTCTTAACCTTGGTCAATACTGCCCGGACCTTGGAGAAGGACATGAAGAATGTGCAAGCAAAGAAAAGCTTGGGTGATAGAAAATCTTAATTCAAAGTGCCGACTACTTCAAAGTCCGGCTATCGGAGGTCTTTCAAGAAGCATAGGACTTCGGGTCCAGCTCCTTCTGGTGCTTCTGGGGCGACTACGAGTCGGACCCCGGGCACGTGTTTTACATGTGGAAAGACGGGGCATTTCGCCCGTGACTGTTGGAGCGGACGTTCTAAGTCCGCGAGTAAGCCGGGAGATACTTATGAAGAGAAGGGAAAGGCAGTGGAGTCGACCGCATCCCATTATGCTCCGGCCCAACCAAGGGTCTATAATCTTGGCCAACAGGAGGCCATCAAACAGGCTGATGTGGTGACAGGTACGGTTTAATTTATAGCAAGTCACTTTCTTTAAATACTTGTTATGCACAAGTTACCTTACCACTACTTGTTTAGGATTTGTATTGATTTGTGAAAATCCGGCACGAGCACTCTTCGATACGGGAGCCTCACACTCCTTCTTGTCCGAAGGATTTATATCACGCATCGGAGTCCCTTCTTCGATGGCGAAGGATAAGTTGGATGTGTTGTTGCCCAACGGGTGTTCGATGCAAGCGGATAGGATCTGCGATGTTAAGATTCGTATTGGGGAGCAGGTGTTCGACTTGCGGGCGTCTTTACTTCCGTTAGTGGAGTTCGACGTCATATTTGGCATGGACTGGCTCTCAGAGCAGCAGGCCCATATAGATTGTGGTAGCAAGGAAGTTAAGCTGGGAGCGAGTCGTGAGACGACTTTTACGGGCTTAAAGGGGTCGAGCAAGACGTTGATGTCTGCTCTTCAGGTGGTGAAGGCGGTTCGTGCTGGAGCAGAACTGTTCTTTACACTAGTGGAGGTTGCAAAGCCGAAGCCCGTGTTGGATTGTATTTCAGTGGTATCAGAATACCCTGATGTGTTCCCCGCAGATCTTCCTGGAGCCCCGCCGCAGCGGGAGATAGATTTTACGATCGAGCTAGTGCCAGGTGCAAAGCCTGTGTCACGATCTCCTTATCGGCTAGCGCCTAAGGAAATGGCGGAGCTGAAAGTTCAACTGCAAGAGTTGTTGGAGCAAGGGTATGTGTGCCCGAGTTCTTCGCCTTGGAGCGCACCGGTCCTCTTTGTTAAGAAAAAGGACGGAAGCTTGAGGCTATGTATTGATTATCGGGAGCTAAACAAGCTGACGGAGAAGAACAAGTACCCGATCCCTCGGATTGATGATCTCTTTGATCAGTTAGCCGGGTCGACGGTGTACTCGAAGTTAGATCTCAAGTCTGGGTACTATCAACTGCGAATAAGGGAGAGTGATATCACGAAGATAGCGTTTAGTACGAGATACGGGCATTATGAGTTTACGGTCATGCCGTTTGGGCTGACTAATGCGCCGTCAGTGTTCATGGATTTGATGAACAGGACTTTCAGGGAGTACTTGGACCATTTCGTGATCGTCTTCATCGACGATATTTTGGTGTACTCGCAAAGTGAGGAAGATCACTTCAAGCATCTTCATTTGGTGTTGGAGACGCTAAGGAGAAATCAGTTGTATGCCAAGTTCTCGAAGTGCGAGTTTTGGCTATCCTCAGTGGCGTTCCTCGGGCATATAGTAAGTGGAGAGGGTATTGCTGTAGATCCGGCGAAGATTGTTGAGATACGGGAGTGGCCTGAGCTTGCTACTGTAGCGGAAGTCCGGAGTTTTCTGGGGCTTGCCGGCTATTATAGGCGCTTCGTAGAGAACTTCTCGCGGATAGCGTTACCTCTCACTACATTGACGAGGAAGGAGCATAAGTTCGTTTGGACGCCGGAGTGCGCACGAGCTTTTGAGGAGTTGAAGTGTCGGTTGACCACGGCGCCTGTGCTGAGTTCGCCATGTGGGACCGAAGGCTATGAGATATATAGCGATGCTTCAGGCAGCGGTTTGGGTTGCGTGCTACTGCAGCACGGTAGTGTAATAGCTTATGGCTCGAGACAGCTAAAAGTGCACAAGAGGAACTATCCGGTCCATGGCTTGGAGTTAGCGGCCGTGATTTTTGCCTTGAAGCTGTGGAGACACTACTTGTACGGTGTGAAGATTGATATCTACACCAATCACAAGAGCCTGAAGTATCTTATTGATCAGAAAGATCTGAATATGCGGCAGCGTAGATGGATGGAGTTCCTGGGGGACTATACGTTCAAGATCCACTACGTGTCTGGCAAAGGGAATGCGGTTGCGGACGCATTGAGTCGCCGAGCCCTAGCTCAAGCCAATTGGCTATCGGTGCATGATGAGCGGTTGGTGCGAGAGTTGGAGGCGTTGGAGATTGTTTGTATGTACAGACAATCAAGTGCTGAAGCAGTTCTGAATTGGACTGAAGTCCAATATGACCTGGCTGATCGTATTCGGCAGGCTTTGGATATGGATGCTCATATGAAGCAGTTCATGGTAGAGGCTCTGGATGGGTCAAATTCCCAATTCGTCGTGGAGGACGGATTGCTTTGGAAAGACGGTCGTTTGTGCGTCCCAAGTGTGGGAAATTTACGGGTGGAGTTGTTGTACGAGGCGCACCATACCAAGTACTCGATTCACCCGGGGAGCATGAAGATGTACCGTGTTGTGAAGAAACTGTTTTGGTGGCCGGGTTTGAAAAAGGATATGGCGCTATACGTAGCGAAGTGCCAAACTTGCGCCTTGGTAAAGGCGGAGTGCCAAAAGCCGGGAGGATTTCTTAAGTCCTTGCCTATTCCGGAGTGGAAATTTGACGACATCTCTATGGACTTTGTGCACGGTTTGCCAAGGTCGCAAAAGGGGAACGACGCCGTTTGGGTGGTTGTTGGTCGATTGACGAAGGTGTCGCATTTTATTCTGCATAGGAAGGATGATCCGGTGGAGAAGTTGGCAAAGCTTTATGTGGATAACATAGTACGGCTTCATGGTGTGCCCCGTAGCATCGTGAGTGACCGAGATGGGCGGTTCACATCCAACGATTGGAGGCTGGTGCAGCAAATGTTGGGAACAAAGCTGAAATTCAGTACATCCTTCCATCCGCAAACGGATGGGCAGACCGAGAGGGTCAATAGAACCATGGAAGACATGCTTCGCATGTGTATCTTGGATTTTGGAAAGCAATGGGAAGACCACCTATATTTGGTGGAGTTCGCATACAACAACAGCTACCAAGCGAGTATTCAGATGACGCCTTTCGAGGCCCTATATGGTAGGAAATGTCGCACGTCGTTGTCTTGGTTAGAAACGGGTGAGTCAAAGTTGTATAAGCGATCAGAAGTGGATGATGCTACTTCTTTGGTGAGAACCATTCGGGAGAGGTTGCTTATCGCTCAGGACCAGCAAGCAAAGTACTATAATGCCAAGCACAGGAACGTGGAGTTCGCTGTGGGCGATTATGTATACTTAAAGATCAAGCCGTTCAAGGGTGTCTCGCGGGTGCGGCGATTGAAAAAGCTAAGCCCGAGGTACCTTGGACCGTTTGAGGTTCTGAAGTGAGTTGGTGAAGCGGCCTATCGGTTGAAGCTTTCAGTGGAGCTTAGTGGTTTACACGATGTATTCCATATTTCGGTACTTCGGATGGCGGTGCAAGAGCCTACGCAAGTGATCGCAGTTGATCAAGTGCCGGTGGATAGTGGGCTAACGACAAAGGTTAAGCCCGTGCGGATTGAGGACTCGGAGGTCAAGCGGCTACGCGATAAAGAGATCAGGATGGTCAAAGTCCGGTGGGACAATTGCGGTCGTGAGGAGCTCTCTTGGGAGCGAGAGCAGACTATGCTTGACGAGTATCCGGAGTTGTTCCGCTCAGGTACAAATTTTGGTTTTGTACATGTATTTCCTTTATGTAATTTCGTGGGCAAAATTCTTTTAAGAGGGGGAGAGTTGTAACGCCCCGAAACTCAAAGGAGCGAAGGGGGGACGTTTTGGGCCAGTTTGGGTTCTGGCTGCAGGCACACGGCCTGGGACACGGGCGTGTCCTAGGGCGTGTCAAGTCTGTGTCGACACTGAGCCGGGAAGTCGACACTTTGGTCTCGACATTGTGTCGAGACTGGGCACACGGCCTGCGACACGGGCGTGTCGACCCGTGTCGACACTTAGCCGCGGAGTCGACGAGATTTGCTCGATGATGCGTCGAGAAAAGGCACATGGCCTAGGACACAGGCGTGTCCAAGGCCGTGTCATCAGGTCGACGATCTTCACTCGACGAAGTGTCGAGTGTGGAGATCGTGTACACGGCCCTGGAGCCCAGGCGTGTCAAGGTGACAGGGGCAAGGACACGGGCGTGTCCTAGAACCCGTTCAGTGTTCGGGTTGATTTTGGGGAAAAATGATGGGGTACACGGCCGGCCACACGGCCGTGTCAGGTGGAACACGGGCGTGTCAGCTCGAATACGGGCGTGTTCGATACCCGTGTGAGGTTCCAGGTGATTCGATTTTGACGGCGAATGAGGCACACGGCCCTGGATACGGGCGTGTGACAGGCCGTGTTCGGTCTAGATTGGGCATTTCAGCCCCGAATCGAAGCCGTTCATTTCTTTAACTGAAGATCCAACGGCTGGGGGTTTTTCCTGAAGGGATATACCCGTGAATGGACTTGGAAAACCCTTACTTTTCATAACTTCTCATCTTTCTAAAACCTTAGAGAGAGAGGAGAGCCAAGGGAGGAAGATGGAGCTAGATCCCGCCATTGGAGGAGCTTCGGAGCTCCGAATCGCGAGCCGACTCCGGATCCACGGAGGCAATTCTAGTGCAGTGGTTTTCATCCGATTACTTTTCCATGGCACCAAAGAGGAACGTAAGGGTAACTATCCTCATCTTGAGCATGAGTAGCTCTCTTTCTTTGCATAGGAAGCCTGCTCTCGCGAGTTTGCGGAGAGTTGGAGGCGTTCCTTCGGGTAGATATGTGAAGTCCCCGTTGTTTAGAGTCCGTAAGCGAGAATGGACATAGGCATGATGTATGAAGCCTACCCGGACATGTTGGTCTGGATCGGTGATGTTGCATTGCATAAATGCCGGAGAAGACTCCGTGCTATTGGTTGTTTTTCGGGTTTTCTACGCGGTAGATTGCAGCAGGGAGCCTTGGGGACTAACCCAAAGGTGCACCCGGAACACTGGGCGGATACGAGATCTTGCCAACTTGGTGGCTTGAGAGCCAACTTGAACATAACCGGGTTATGTGACTTGTGATGGAAATGGGACTCGGCGGAAGTTTGACCACCGCAAATGGCTTAAATTGTCGTTGCGATGTGAGCACGGGTTAGATGGAACCGTACCCGTTCTATGTCGTTCGGTTAAAGAGACCTAAAGGCACGTGGTACTTACCGTTGACATAGATTAGGGTCTTCGGCGGTCAATGACTTAAATTGTCGTGACCCAGGCTAGGAAGACAAATTGCTCATAGGTTTGGCCGTCCAAGTGGCGGTGGTGAGTCCGGAATGTCTATGGCTTTAATTGACGTGACATCGACCGGTTCACCGAGAATGTGCCCTGAGAGCACGGGTCGTGTGGCCGTGCGAGCCAACGTCTGTGATGAAATGGCTATATATATACATTGCTCGCTTATGCTAATGAAATGCAGGGAAGGAGCATCGCCGCCCCGAGTTGGGGGCGGGATTGTTATAATTTGGTCAGCATTGCTGACCGTTGCCTTGTCTTGCCACCGTGCGGTGGTTTGTTGCTTGCAGGTGCAGCTGGACCAAGCGGTCAATAGCGGGCTAAAGCCCGAATGAGAAGCCGGCCCTTGAAGGCCTAAGTTGGAAGTGTTTACTGCTTTATTCATGTGTGACCGGCCTGCGTGCCGTGGTTTGTAAAACATGTAATTGGGAGTGAAACATTTTGTAAGGCCTTAAGGCTCATTTTGGGTATTTTGTAATAACATTCCTATTTTGTATTAGTGGACATTCGTGCTTTAATGCTGGGTTCTTTGTTACAACTTTTATAAACTGCTTCCGCTAGAATGCTCTGTGTAGGACGTTGAGATTGGTTGGATGGTTTCCATAAGTAACCACCCGGTCTGTCTGTGGCATACGGCGTCGGGCCCCAGCCGGACCTACTGCTATATGCTATGTGACGGATAGGGGGTGTTACACCACCACCACCTCTTTTGAGGTGGGGGCTATCGATTGGCAGCGACACGGCCGTCGGAGGGGCCATTTCCACAAACCCACAACCACTCAATTTAGCCCGATATCTCCCCTAGTTGATCTAAGAATCTAGCACAGAGGGCGAGGTGGAGAAGTCGACCTTTTAGGAGGAATGAATCCTTGCCAATCAATGAGACGCCATTGTCGGTGGTGGTGCCGTCGGGATCTCTATAATAATACAGCCAAAGGACTTGATTTGTTCAGTGGAAGGGTGGAAACAACTCCTCTCTGCCTGGTGAAGCTTTTAAAATAGCTAGAGGAGGGAGGGGAGTAGTCATGGCATCAATGTCATTAATGTCCATTAGTGGTGGTTCTCGACCAATGGAATTCTCCTCCCCAAAACACTTCCATTGCCGTGAAAACCCTCCGGTCTTCTCCTAACTGACCAGAGGAGATGAATCTATCCATGGAAATTGAGTGGAGAGGCTCTTGGCCTCCCTTGGCCATGAATGACCACTCTTTCTCACTTTCTCTCTCCTCCATTAAAGGGCAAATGGAGCTCTCTCTCTCTTAGTCATCATTTATAGAAATTAGGTGGTGTTTTAGATAAATATCAGCCCCTAAGGCTGATGGGCCATTCCAATTTGGCTTAGCCCAAGTGGATTGGGCTAGGTTAAGTCAACTTGAGCTAACTTGACCTAACCCTAGGTTGAGTTGACTTGGGTCAAATTGTCCTTTTGGGTTGACCCCAATGGGTCCTTAGTGACTCATTGGCCTCCTCTAAGGTCTAGGAAGGGTTGGGTAGGATTGGATTGACACCTTGGAGGCCACTTGACCCTTTCTTAGGGAACTTTGACCACTTTAGGGCTATGGTTGACTTTGGTCAACTTAGCCTCTTTGGCTGACACCAACGGGTCCTTGGTGACCCATTGGCCTCCCTTATGGCTTAGGAAAGTCTAGGTGGGTCCTTTTGGCTAAGAGGAGGTAAATTGACCATGAGTGAGCTTAGTTTGACCTAATTAGGGATTGAGTTGACTTTAGTGAACTTGCCCCTTTTGGTTGACCCCAATGGGTCCTTGGTGATCCAAGGGTTCTCTTAAAGGGTTAGGAGTGTTATGGTGGAGTCATGGAGTCAGGTTGAAGCCCTAAAGTCAAGCCCTATGGTGGGTAATTGAAAATTACTATTTGCAACCCAAGGTAATTTTCTTCTTCATGCCTAAGTTCATTTGGTCTTCTTGGGCCTCTTAGGGTTTTGTCATGACATAGTAATGACAAAATCACTCTTAGGGGTCTAGAAGTTTGAGGGATGTTACAAATCAAAATACATAAAAATAAAAATTTCATCCCTGAAATTAAGGTTAGGCCTATGGGGTTTCTGTGAAAGTAAAAGTATGTAACATCCCTAGGAATTTGAAGGTGTACCTGACTAAAAGAGATTTAGGTACCTCTGCTGCATCAGTTCCCGTAGCTCCCAGGTATGTTATTCATGTCCATGATTCCTCCACAGGACCTTGACTAGAGGGATCTTCTTGCGCCGCAAGACCCGCACTATTGTATCATCGATCCAGACCGGCTCCACGCTGACTGATCGATCCGAAGTCACCGGGCCATCTATAGTGGAGATCAGCTGCTCAGGTCGTAGTAGAGTCCTCCGTAGTGAAGAGACGTAGAAGATGTCTTGCAATCCTGCTAACTCCGGCGGTAGCTCCAGCCTGTAGGCCAAGGGGTTGATCCACTCCAGGATCCTGTAAGGCCCCATGTATCTCGGACTAAGCTTCTTACGCTCGCAAACCCGCGAGCCTCCATGCATCGGTCGTATCTTCAATAAAACCCAGTATCCCACCTGGAACTCCACCTAACGATGTCGTGCATCGTAGTATTTGGCATGTCTTCTCTGGGCCTCCAGCATCCTATCTCGAATCAACCTCACCTGAGCATCTGTGTCCTCCACAAACTCCGAGCAGAGCGCCTTCAGATCCTCATCCTGGATCCAAGACAGTGGGGTCTTGCATCTCCGTCCGTACAATGCTTCGTAAGGGGTCATGCCTATGCTGAACTGATGACTATTGTTGTAGAAGAACTCAATCAGTGGAAATAGTCTCTCCTAGGGCTCTCTGTGGTCCAAAATGCATAGGCGTAGAAGATCCTCCAATGTCCGGTTTATGCACTCTACCTGCCGTCTGTCTGAGGGTGGAAAGTGGTGGTGTAAGTCAAATGTGAGCCTAGGTAGGCCTGAACTGACCTCCACTCCTTGGATGTAAACATTTTATCCCGATCTGACACGATCGTCCTGGGCACTCCATGGTAATGAATAAACTACTCCACAAATCTTCGCACCAGATCACCGACCGGAGCATCCTTCCTGATTGGGATAAACCTAGCCACCTTTGTCAATCTATCGACGATCACCCAAATTGAGTCGTTCCCCGCATGGGATCAGGGTAGCCCATGTATAAAATCCATGGTTATGTCCTCAAATTTCCACTCCGGCACCGGGTGTGGCTGCAATAACCCGGTCGGACTCTTGCACTTTGCCTTTACGAGCTGTCAAGACTCGCGATGCGTCATGAAGTATGTAATATCCTTATTCATGCCCGACCAATACATCGTCCTCTTCATATCCACTACCATCTTCGTGACCTCGGGTGCACTGAATATCTACTGCAGTGGGCCCCTGTCATGATATCTTACCAAATTCGGCCTCCTGCTGGTATATAAACTCAGCCTATAAAGCACAATAGCTCATCTCTCAGAGAGTAATCCCCTATCGTGCCTTCCTCCAAGGCCCTAAACATTGGCCCCATCCTCGCATCCAGCCTCTGCTCATCCCTGATGCGATCCCGGATATCATCGGTGGTACTCATCGATGCCAGGTACTCCTCATACAACTCCGGATCATCCTCGGACACGAGAGATATTTGTATCCCTTCCAACATCTGCACCAGCTCCATGGCCATCCGCTGAGGCCCTGATCCTGGTGTAGTGGCCTTCCAGCTGAGAGCGTCTGCTACCACATTGGTCTTCCCGGGATGATAGTGCATGGTATACTGATAGTCTGACAAGAACTCTACCCAGCATCTATGTTTGATATTCAGCTCCTTCTTTGTGTCCACGTACTTCAAATTTTTGTGATCCAAGAAAATATCACAATGGATTCTTTAGAGATAATACCGCCAGATCTTTAGAGCGAAGATAACCACTCCCATCTCCAAGTCATGCACCGGGTAGTTTTGCTCGTATTTCTTCAGTTGTCTGGAGGAATAAGCTATCACGTGCCTATTCTGCATCAGAACGACACTCATCCCTTGATACGATGTGTCAGTATAAACTTGAAATCCTTCCTTCCCAAATGAAATGACAAGGATAGGAGCTGAGGCAAGCTGACCCTTCAGCTCCTGGAAGACATCCTCATACTACTGCGTCCAAACAAACAGAGTCTCCTTCTTCATCAGAGATGTCAGTGGAAGAGCTATCCGGTTGAATACCTCCGCAAACTTCTGGTAGTAACCGGTAAGTCCTAGGAAGCTCCTCACATCAGTGGCCGTCTTCAGTGGTGGCCAATCACATACTGCCTGAACCTTTGTCGGATCCACTGCTAGACCTACTCCACTGATAATATGGCCCAGGAAAGCCACCTCCTTCAGCCAAAACTATCACATGCTGAACTTCATGTACAGACTATGCTCCCTAAGCTTCTCTAATATCAGTTCCAGGTGTTTAACATGCTCCTTCTCAGTCCTTGAGGAAATAAGGATATCGTCGATAAATACTATGACGAAAACATCCAGGTAGGGCTCGAATTCCCAGTTCATTAAACTCATGAAAGCAGATGGTGCATTCGTGAGCTCGAAGGGCATTACGATGAACTCGTACAACCCATATCTACTGTTGAAAGCAGTCTTCGGGATGTCCTCCTCCTGATCCGCAGCTGGTAGTATCCTGACCTCATATCCAGCTTTGAAAACCAATGAGCTCCCTCCAACTGGTCAAACAGCTCATCAATCCTCGGCAGTGGGTACGTGTTCCAGACCGTCAACCTGTTCAATACCCTGCAATCGATGCACAATCAGAGTGTCCCATCCTTCTTCTTCACGAACAGCACCGGAGCTCCCCATGATGAAGAGCTTGGTCAGACAAGTATGGCTTCCACTAGCTCCTGTAGCTGGCTTTGAAACTCCACTAGCTCCTTCGGTGTCATCTGATAAGGAGCTCTGGATACTGGCTTAGCCCCCGGCACCAGCTGTATCTGAAAATCCTTATCTCGATGATGTGGTAATCCTGGCAACTTCTCTGAGAATACGTCAGCAAAGTCCCGCACTACTGGGATATTAGTAATGGATTCCTTGGCCTCGGCCATCTCGAACAACACCGTGTAAACCTCGTCTCCCTGTAGATGGGCCTTGACGACCTGAATAGAGGATAAAAGAAGGAGAGAAGCTGGGACAATTCCTTTGAAGGTTGGGTAAGTGTCTCCGTATCTCAGCACGACCCTCCTTGCTGGGCAATCGATCTGTGCATGGTTCCAGGTGAGCCATGTCATGCCTAGGATGAGATTAAAATCTGGCACCGATGGTCACTCTCAGAATGCACTTGGTTGTAGACAGGATCTCTGTCCCGTTGGGGAGGCGCACCCTCCTAACGACTCCCTCAAAGTTCTCGATCTGGTCCAGGTCTCTGACGAACTCCTCTGACACAAAATTGTGTGATGCTCCAGTGTCGAATAGGGTGTGGGCAGGCTTGCCACACACCATCATTATCCCTGAGTTAGTTACGTTTTTCCTCTTAGATATCTAGTTTCATGCTTTTTCCCTAATTATACTGTTTATATTCATGAAATCTAGCTTTTAGAAGGGAAAGAAACTTAAAATTTACTAGCGTACCTGCTATCACTCGCTCCTGGTTTCGGGCTGGGCCAGATCCAAGGAATATATCAGCCCTCTATCCAGCATGCGGTCTCCGCCCTGAAATCGACGTCCATGACCACCAAACTGCCGTGCAGGTGGGGTATCCTGAAGTGCTGGTAGGGGTGCTTCCCTCATGGGGCAGTTCATCTTGAAGTGCCCCAGCTAGTTGCATCGGAAATATGTTTGTGCCTCCTCCACTGCCCTCGGCATCTCCCGTGACCGTAAGGGCTATGGAGCTAACACTACCTGGTTACTCTACTCCTGTCGGTACTCATGGCGGGGTTGATCCCCATTCCTCTTTCCCCAATGACACGTCCTCTGGACTGGTCTCTCCTACCACCAATCATAGATTCATTAGCCGATCTTTTCTGGCCCCGCACTATAAGCTGGTCTGCCTCTAGCTTCTTTGCCATTTCCAATATCCTGGCCAAGCTCCCATCAGAAATGAAGAGGAGGGCATGCCTCATGTCATCATGAAGGCCATTATAGAACCTCTTCGCGTAGCCCGCGTCG
This sequence comes from Platanthera guangdongensis, assembly GCA_039583875.1. Classification (NCBI taxonomy): domain Eukaryota; kingdom Viridiplantae; phylum Streptophyta; class Magnoliopsida; order Asparagales; family Orchidaceae; genus Platanthera; species Platanthera guangdongensis. The sequence goes on from CM077165.1 coordinate 93,116,077, forward strand.
TCGAGCTAATATGAATCTGCAAACCGGGCTAAGTGTGTGAACTCCGAGTAGTACTCCAAAACTGTCCTACTGCTCTGCCTCAACTGCAAGAACCTATCCTCCAACTCATCCCTTGCTGACTGAGGTACAAAATGCTCCAACAGAGCTGCTCTAATCTCTTCCTAGGAAATGTCCGCTCAATCCATTCCAGCAAAGGTGGTGTCCAACAGTGACTTCCACCATCTCTTCGCGTGCAATTCCATGCAGGAAACTGCCAAGCCCACTACCTCCTCCGTCGGGTATCAAATCCCATCCAACATCTCATAGATAATGTCCAGCCACTCCTCTGTATGGACGGATGACTCCGTCAAAAGGTAGGATGGAGGATAAATCCCCTAGAAGACATTCAACCAATTAGCCCTGGGATTTGGCTGTGGGGATGGAGCCTGTTGAGCCCTGAAGGTCTCAAGAATGGTCGTTAGTGTCTGCCCCTTCTCCATCCGCTGGAATGGAGTCGGAGCCTACGGGGGTGGAACCATGTTCTGTACCAGAGGTGTACCCTGCTGAGGAGTAGGGTTCATCGCAGCCTACAAGAAAAATTCCAATTACTAGTTAATGTATAAGTTGAACTAACAAAAAGTGGTCTTTTGCATGTGATTCCCCCTTATGGACACACCATTGCTTCCACTGCTAATTTGTCCTCAAACTAAGCTTGCGCGGGGTGGCCCAGGGTTTTGTGGACTTCTTCTCTTTAGATCGATGTTTCCTCTGATACCAGTTTGTAAGACCCCACTTTTTTGCCACGCTACCGGGTCTTACGCCCAGAACCGCCGCTTTACGGGGGTACCGACACACGGGAAGGTTGCCACTATGAAATGTTGATTCTGTCGGCAATGAAGATCACCAAGAAGTAGAAGTACAGATAAGATTAAGTAAAGTCCACAATCACATATAACATATGAAATAGAAATTGCAGCAATGTCCACATGATGATAAAAGTACGGAAATAGATCAGTAAGTAGGAATACAAACGGGCTTATGCCCGATACAACAAATCCTCACTACAACCATCTCGCGGAAACTAAGAAAAGCTAACACTCATGGAGCCAGAGATTGGTGCTCCCATACTAGACTGGCCCACCACCATGTACACCATGCTCCGCTGGTGTTGCATCTCCTACTGCTGCTCTCTGTCTCCCATCTGGAGCCCCTAAAATATTTAGTCCACCGACTGTTAGTCATAAAGACTAAGCCAACTATCATCCCCGCCTCACCCACATGACTCCTAGGCACCGTGCGGGAGGAGTGATAGGGAAGCTTTTGAGGGTGGAGAGTAAACAAAGCAGGTGACGGTGGGACTATCTAGTAAGTATAATATCACAACTACAGAACTATAAAAGGAAAGGCAAGCTAACAGATCTATAATAAGAAAGCAGTAATGTAAATAAGTAGAGTAGAGCAGTAATATTTGAAAAGTAAATCAAGAAATAAGTAACCTTAACTTATATGAATGCTCATACAAATTTATAAGTTAATGGGTCTTTTGCAAGGTTCCCTTCATATAAAAATTCTCTTACCAATTTATACGAAGGGGTGTCAGGTTATATGCAAGCATGAGTGTAGTGAAATGTTATGCCATGATTCATGCAAATGCAACACACGCACACGACTCTATGTATATAGACCTTTAGTTCCCCCTATTTTGGAGCTAGCATCACTCCCAGGAGCCTCTGCCGTGGCAAACAGAGACAGTGGGTCGAGCCACCCCACTCCTAGATAGGTATTCACACTACTAGGCTTAGCCCTTATGTACACCCCTGAAGGACACACCAGGGTCTCCGCGTACTATGATGAACCACCGCCAGTCTTTCCCTTGGCTAAGTGTCAACCACACCCGCCGAGTCAGCGTACCGACTTCAGTGTGAATGATCGTCAAATACCGAAGACCAACCATTTTATGCACATGCAATTATGAATTTCCAGAGCCATCGGCTCCCTGGACTATCCTGTCCATTTTCACAACCACCGAGCTTACCGCTCGGACAACCTAACCAAACAAACCTCCTAAAATATCGGGGTGAGTGAGAGTGAAGTCCTAGTGTATAGCTAATTACTCTTGTATTCATTTTAGTCTTACGGTTTAAGGTTAACCTTGGACTGCCAAGGGCATTCCCGGTGAAGGGCTCTCGGGGACATAAGGAACTGCGATGGGCTGAAACCCAAAACTCTCTTTCACAAGGCACTTACTATTATAGGTATCTGAAAGTAATAGTACCTAATCACCTAGAGGGGGGTGAATAGGTGAACTTTATCCTTTTTAAATATAAGGCAAAAATTCTATACAACAAATGCAATTCTACAACTATCACAACACAGCAACCATAGAAACATACATACACAGAGTGCACACAGTATTTATAGTGGTTCCCCAAGGTCTGGGTACATCCACTTTCCCCCTTCGCCTATCTAGTAGTGTACTAGATTCGGCCTAACTTCAGCACTTCTCCTCAGATCCTCAGATCTTACAGCTCAGAACCCCAAACAGGTTCCTACAACTCAGAGTGTCCCCACTCCTACAACTCAGGCATAAAGCCCTACCACTCAGTCATCAATAAGACCTACACTCAGAGAATAAAGTCTCCTACAACTCAGGCACTAGGCCCTACCTCAGACTTCAACAAGACCTACACTCAGAGCACACAGTCTCCTACACTCAGCCTTTATAAAATAGGCTTACAGCTTAGATCTATACAAGATCCTACAGATATTTTGATTATACAAAGTAATTAACCACAACTCTGAAAGAGAGAGATGAGTTGACTGGCTTCTTGATGAGTTCTTAGAAGAACTTGGCAGAGATCAACCTCCCTTGGCTTTCTTCAAAGCTTCTTGAATTAGAACACAGTAGGGTTGAATCTCCTGTGAAGATGATCTTCAATCAACTTCTGTCTTGAGATTCAGATCTCAATTTGAATCTTACTTTACAGCTTGGTTCAGCAGCTGCTCTTATTAGAAAGAGTTCTCTCTCTCTCTCTCTCCAACTTCTTAGATCTTCTGTTGAAGGTCTTCTACTTTTGTGTTGTTAGATCTCTTGATCAATTGTGATCAATCTTTTGTTGTGATCCCTATTTTTTGTTGAAGGAGAAAGACCTTTATATAGTCTTTCTCCAAGGTAACCGGCTGATCCGGTTTCTAACAACCTTCTGACGGCTCTGACAGTTATAGTTGATCGGTTGAAATGGCAGCTGTCAAGTCATCCAGTCACTTCTTGAAATCTCTATCACTGTCTGAAAGTGTCGAGACAGATAGTCATTATGTGTCGACACAAATAGACTAAGTGTCGACACAAGTAGACTAAGTGTCGACACTAGCCTTGATGGTGTCGACACAACTCCTTGTGTTGTTGTAACAGCTTCTCGACACTGCTTCTTCAGAATGTGTCGACACTGATTCTCTGTGTCGACACAAGCCTTCTGTTGAATATGTCTACACTGGTTGAGTGTGTCGACACAAATACTTCTTCATTAATACTTAGTTGAATTCTGCTGTGTGTCGACACAACTCCTTTGTGTCGATACATCTTCTTTTATTGTTGATACTTGCTGAGTGTTGACACATCTCCTTTGTGTCGACACATGCCTTCTTGTGTTGAAACTTGCTGAGTGTCGACACATCTCCTTTGTTTCGACACATGCCTTCATGTGTTGAATCTTGCTGAGTGTCGACACATCTCCTTTGTGTTGACACAAGTACTTTAACTTTGTTGAAGCTTGCTGAGTATCGAGACAGCCTACTGGTGTCGACACTTTTGATGTCGACAAAACTTCTCTGGGTGTCGACACTGCCTCTTAGTGTCGATATAGATTATGTTGACAATTCTTCACTGTATGTCGACACTGACTGTATGTGTCGACACTTTTCTTCTAGTGTCGACTCAGCCTTTCCTGGTGTCGACACAATTACTCCAAGTGTCGACACAGCTTCTCTAGGTGTCGACACTAGCCGTCATAAGTGTCAACACTTCACCTCTAGGTGTCGACACATGGACTTAGAAACTTTTCAGCATTTCCTGCAATTACTTAACCTGCACATATAAACTCAAAGCACATCAAATACACCTTGATGTATATCATTGAGTAGGGTGAGGCTTCTTCAAATCAGGTACATATATTCCAATGTACCCAACAATCTCCCCCTATTTGGAGAAGTCATAACCCTTAGTCAATGATATACACCATACATAACAAATACTAAATATGATGTATAATAGTATTATGTGACAGGGTAAAAACTAAACATGTATAAACAACACATGTATAAGCAATTATCTCAGAGTAACAATGTAATAGATTGAACATTAAACATTGTTTTTACATCTTCCAAAAGTTTTATTAATCAAAAGTTTACATAGAGTTTAATGCAAATGATTACAAATTGTAAACTTAAGAAAATTTTATCCTATGGATGCTCTGGCTCATTGATAACAATGCCCTTCCCAGATTGAATCTTTGCTTGAATTGGAGCATCATTGTCATCAGCAGGCTTCTTTCCCTTAAGATCTTTCTTTTTCTGTTCTTCAGCCCTTATCTTCTGTCTCTCAAAATAATGATAAGACTTAGGGAAATACTTGCTAGGCTCCTGTGCATTAGGAGGTAGCTTCCCTAATTTAACCTTCCTTCTGTATTGAACAATGGCCTCTTGCCTAGCTTCATGTTTTTTCACTCTTGGTCAGAATACCATTTGCCCCTCTCTAGGAAATTATCCTTTGCAGCCTTCCAAGCAGTCAATATGATATTCCTAGAGGTTGGGCTCCATTGCTCAAAATCTGGCCTTAATTCAGCCTGCTCTCTGAACCTCTTCTTAGATAATTGGGCTTCATGCTCTTTTAATAATGCCTCTTGCTCTTTTAGTACTGCCTCTGGCACAGGCTATACTACTTTCTCAATGATCACATTGTGAGCACCTTCTGGAGGACTATACATGGATTGTATCTCTTGATGAATCATGTCAAAATCTGCAGGAGGGTAGATCACCTGAGCTACGTCAGCTTGTTCTCCTCCAAAATATGCAGGATTTACCCCAGATTCTGCTACATTATCATCATCACATAAGGGTGGATATCCAAGGGTAGCTCTGATGCTGTTTGAAATCCATTTATCATGGTCAGAGCCTGCTTTGACTAGTACCCTCTCCCCCTTTATGACTTCTCTTTCTATATGATCCCTAAGATCATCCTTCTGAAATCTGATTTGAGAATTCAAATAGTTAACTCCATCTTTATAAAAAGGTTTTAACCTTTGAAGCTTATCAGTAATAGCCTTTTGAGAATCTTCAATGGCAGTTTTAACAGCAGTTAGGCTCTCTTATAATTGCTTATCAAAGGCTTCTTTGGCAGTAGCACTTACAGTAGTCTGGGCAGTAGCTATATTTTTCATTTCACTGACAATAGCATTATGAGAAGCAGTCAGATTATCATTCATCCTTAGCTGATTTTCCAGGACATATCCTTGTTTCACTGTCATATCATCAACCTGTGTCTTGATCTTCTCTTGATGAGTAGCCATATATACCACTGCATTGCCTCCTTTGTGGAAACAATCAGTCATTTCTTTCTTATTTTGATTCACTTCAAATCTTATAGATTTTATGTCTTGAGCCAGATCAAATTGAAGTGATTTATGGCCTTCATGCATATACTTTTCCAGAGCTTTCCTTTGCTCATCCATCTTGATTTGCAAAGCCACCAACAAAGAACTATAGTCAGCAGTTGGGGCTTGTTGTGGAACAATGGTTTGCAGTGCTTTCTTGTAGGTCTGGCTTCTCCTCTTGAAGACTTGTAACTTTCTTTTCTTTGCTCTAGCAGCCTCTTCATCCTCTGAGGCAGAAGTACTGGCAATGTCTACCCTGTCCTTAGGACTAGGAGGTAAATCCTTCTCAGTCCTTGGTAGCTCCTCAGCATTCCTTTGCTCCTCAGTCTCTTTTCTAGCAGTCTCCTCTATATGCTCCCCCTCATTATTAGCTGACTCCCCCTCAACAGCTGCTTTCTCTCCCTCAAAGTCAGTCTGTAATAAATCAGGGAACAGCTCTTCTAGAGTAAACTCATGTTGAGGTTGTACAGGAGAATCTCTTATCTCAGGAGCAACTGATACCACTTTATCAGCAACTGATGTGTTCTCCATGACAACATCTTGTGGTTGACTTTATAACTGTGTATGTTGATCAACATCAAGTAATGACTCAGTCAAAACTTCATCCTCAATATTGAAATTTAATTGATTAACTTCAGTGATTACCACTAAAATTATTTGGGTAGCCCTTTCACTATCTAATTGAGTTGGCTCATCCACATGTTGAGGCTCCCCCTGGAGTGGATCCAGGTGAATAGGGCTAGTTGATGGTAGCTCTCCCTGCCTCTGGGCATCTTCTTGTCTTGCTGGTGACTGCCCAGCATTACCATCCTCTCCATCCTCAGAACTAAAAACCACTTGCTCCTCTGAGCTACTTGAGGATTTAGGAGCCACAATGGCTTTCTTCTTCTTCTTCTTCTGAGGTGTTTCCTTTTCTGGAGTTGGCATTTTCTTTGTCAACACTCTATCCCACCTTGAGATAATTCTAGCATCCATTCTCCTCATATGGTTTATCTTAGATCCGGCAGCTTGGTTCATCACTTCAAGGATACTGGCAGCTAAGTATAAACTCAGAATCCTACCCAGATTGGGCTTCTTCAGACTTTCCTTTATCTTATCAAACATTACTACTGACCAATCAGTTCTAAGTTGGAAGATTATCTTGGTCATCAAACTGAACATGTGAGCTGATATTCTATCATGCCCACCAGGCTTGCTCAGAATTACCTTGCCAACTATTTCAGACAAGAACTTGCCCTGCATGTTCATGCCTTTCCTATTAAAAACTGATCCAATCTTCATGCTTGAATCAAGTCCACACCATGCCAGTGCCTCCCTTGTTTTTGAAGCAGGTACATCTTCCTCTTCTTTAGTTCTAGGGAGATGTAGAATCTTTCTTAGACTTTTCTGGGTGATCTTAACATTTGCCCCATGAACCTTGGACTTAATCTTGAGTCCAGTTTCATCAAGAGTTACTGCATTAAATAATTCGAGGACCTCCTTCTTCCATATCTTAATTGGTTCTGAAACAAGATACTCTAACCCAGTCTCTGCAACTAGGGTTACCACACCTTGGATTTCTGGTTCCGCGTCATCAAAGGCGTGTCGCACGAGCTCATAACCTTCATTGATGTTCTCTTCTAGCTTGGGCGTCATTAGGGTTTGAAGAAATTTTGAATTTAGAGAAGAGAGATGTCGACACACAAGTTTGGTCTCGAAACTATGGGGAGTATGTCGACAAACAATGGTGAAGACCTATTTATACCTTTCTAAAATCGAAGGTGAAAAGGCGCGTCAAAATACTTGAAATGTGTCGACACTGTTGAAAAGTGTCGACACTTACTTCTAATGTCTCGACAACTATGTGTCGACACAAATATAGTCGACAGAATATATGTGTCGACACTTATACAGCTCAGCTCGACGATTAGTCGAGACTTTACTCGACGAATTCTATGTAAATCTTAAGTGTCGACACCACCCTGGATGTGTCGACACCTACTTTGGATGTGTCGACACTAATTTTCTGAAGTGTCGACACTTACTGTCTAGATGTGTCGACACCATTTCTCTGAAATGTCGACACCACTTCTATGTGTCTGAAAGTCCACTTAGTGTCAACTACCTTCACCTATGGGGGGAATAGGTGTCTTGCAGCGTTTTTGCGGAATAAAAGTCGTACCTGCACAAGAAAACAAAACAACACAGTACAGAAAGGACACAAGCAAATTATAGTGGTTCCCCGATTTGGGTACATCCACTTTCCCCCTTCGACCTATCTCCCAACCAGGGACGACTCGGTCACTTCACCAACAGGATTGAAATCCAATCCTTGCACTAACGGAAGGAACCCTTCCACACGTAGGAGTCACCACTCCCACAACACGGGTTGCACCCAACCCTTACAACTAGGAACCAACGTTCCTTTACAACAAAATAGAAATTGGAGTGTATTAGAAATACAAACTACTTATGGAGAATAAGGTGTTCCTCTTCGTTCGACGACGTGTTCTTGAAGTCAACGAAGAGTCCACAACCCTAAATCTCACTTAGAGAGAATCTCTCCCGAAACCGGCGGCAGCAAAAAGGGCGGCGGCTTGGTTCTCGGGATCGGCGGCGACAACGGAGTGCTGCTGCTGTACTTTGGAGATTCAACTTTCGTAGCAAAGCTAGCAAGGTCTTCAAACGGTCACACTAGGATCGATCGTCTCGATCGATTCGGAAGGGGAAGGTTTTCCCGATCAATGAATCAAGAGACAAAAGATCTCTGGTTAGACGCGTGAGACGCTGTGCTTGGCTGAGCTTTTGTCGCCGGGAGATCTGGAAGAAACCACCGGCGATCAACTGGCACGAGCGGCGACGACGGCGGAGCAAGATTCACGATCTAAGTCACGTCGGCGGCTCGGCTTCTTCGTTTTTCTGTCTTGTAGTTACTGTTCAAAAATACAGATGTATTTATACATTAGGTCTTCAAGATGACCCTTGTGGGCCCCACCAACAAGAAACCCCAAGCCCGGTTCAAAACAGCGCCAGCGGGTGAGTCCGGTCCAGCGGGTTCCAGAAATTCGCCTAAGGCAAAATCGGCGAGAATCAGTCAGTGATTCTCGACGATTCGGCGAGAATCACTAGTGATTCTCGACGATTTTGTCTTAGCGACAGATTTTCACGCTCTGATTTAGACGGATAGAGATGGCGAGAATCAGCCAGTGATTCTCGACGATTCGGCGAGAATCACTCGCTGAATCGGCGAGAATCACTTGGTGATTCTCGTCGATTATTACTTGGACGATTTTTCGTCTTTCCACCCATGAGCTGCTCTTTGGCGCATCCTTGCTCCTTGTCTGCTCTTGCATTATCACAGCCCTGTACTTGAAAATAAGTACACTCCAATATAGAGAGTACACGTAGGCCAACACACTGATCTGCTCAACGAGGGATTACGTCGCGCAGACCAGTGTATATTGACCTACTGCACCCTGACATTGGTGTGTACTTAGCGTGGAATAACTGCAAGCACAACTTAAAAGATTTCATCAAATACATTGTCTATTTACCTTAGCTTGTTCAGGGGCTTCTTCAAATCAGGTACGTTGTGGATACAATACCCAACAATCTCCCCCTATTTGAAGAAGCCTAAACCCTACAAGCTAAGGTGAATAGAGCGTATGGGAATGAAAATCATAAACTTAAAATTGAGTTAAGAGAGATATTCATTACCAATACCAATTTCTTGAGAGCAAACTTGGAGCCACCTTAGCCTTAGCCGAGAGGGTAATCTCCCCCTTTTCGGCTTCTGCAAATATGGGTCTGTTGCATTTGACCCCTTGCTCCCCCTCAGTTCTTGCACCTGTGCTCACACGTGAGTTCCTGGCAGAGGCTCCCCCTAGATGCACGAGCCTGGAGCTTCTGTAGTCTTTATTACTCATAGTTTAGCATCCCCAATTCAGTTTTGAAAAGACTGAACTTGGCTTCGTCTAAGGGCTTTGTGAAAATATCTGCAATCTGCCTGTCCGTGGAGACATAACAGAGAGAGATGTCCTTGTTCGCCACGTGCTCCCGAATGAAGTGGTAGCGCACTTCAATATGCTTCGTTCTGCTGTGCGATACCGGATTGTTGGCAATTGCAATTGCACTGGAGGAGTCGCAGTACATTGGTACTTCCTTGAACTGAAGGTCGTAGTCGGCTAACTGGTTTCTAATCCATAGGAGTTGTGCGCAATAGCTGCCTGCCGAGATGTACTCAGACTCTACTGTGGAGGTTGCTACATAATTCTGCTTCTTGCTGTTCCATGAGATAAGCCTTCTTCCGAGGAATTGACACGTCCCGTAAGTGCTTTTCCTGTCATCCCTACTCCCTGCAAAATCAGCATCTGAAAAACCGATTAGCTCAACATCATTGTTTCTCAGGTACCACATGCCAAGATTGGGAGTACCTTTAAGGTATCTTAGAATTCGCTTTGCAGCGACATAGTGAGATTCCTTAGTGTTCACCTGATATCTGGCACAGACACATGTGGAGAACATGATATCCGGTCTACTGGCAGTAAGGTAGAGCATGGATCCAATGATGCTTCTGTATTTGGTTTCATCGAAAGGTTTACCTTTCTCATCCTTATCCAGAGACATAGTGGATCCCATTGGAGTCCTCATAGAGGTTGCATTCTCCATACCGAATTTCTTGAGGAGTTCATTTGTGAACTTCGTCTGAGAGATGAAGATTCCATCCTTAGACTGTTTCACTTAAAGTCCCAAAAAATACTTTAGCTCTCCCATACTGCTCATTTCAAACTTTCCTTGCATAAGTTTAGAAAACTTTTTGCAAAGATTGTTGTCCGTTGAGCTGAATATAATGTCATCGACATAGATTTGCACAAGCAAAATCTTGCCTTTGACTTCCCTGAGAAACAATGTCTTATCTATTTTACCTCTAGAGAACTTGTTCTCAAGAAGAAAACTAGATAAAGTATCATACCAAGCTCGGGGAGCTTGTTTTAAACCATATAGAGCTTTATTAAGAAAATATACATGATTGGGATAAGTAGGATTGACAAAACCTGGGGGTTGAGCGACGTATACTTCCTCTTTCAGGTCTCCGTTCAAGAATGCTGATTTCACATCCATTTGATAGACTGTGAATCCTTTGTGTGAAGCATACGCCAGGAACAATCTGATTGCCTTGAGCCTTGCCACTGGTGTAAAGGTCTGGTCGAAGTCAATCCCCTCCTCCTGTCTGTAACCTTGAGCCACCAGCCTGGCCTTGTTCTTTATGATGACACCATGTGCATCCAGTTTGTTTCTGAAGATCCACTTGGTGCCAATCACATTCTGCTTTTATGGTCTGGGAACCAGCGTCCAAACGTTGCATCGTTCGAATTGATGTAGTTCATCTTGCATGGCCAAAATCCATGCCGCACCTTTGTTTGCTTCATCGAACTTCTTTGGCTCAACCTGTGACAGGAAGCTAAGATGCAAAATCTCGTTAATAGTACCTCTTCGAGTTCTGACACCGTCACGAGGATCTCCGATGATCTGATCTCTAGGATGGTCCCTCAAGTGCCGGAGCTCTAGAAGTCTGGCGTCTGGAGCTTCGACTACTTCTTGGGCTTCTCCTTCTTCTAAGAGATTTGCTCCATTTTGATCTTCAACATTCCCAGTTGACGTTGAGGTGGAAACTTTGACGTACTTAGGAGTTTCATCTTTAGCGGTCTCATCGAGACTCAGCTGTTCAAGTCGTGCACCTGCATCTTCAAGAATACCGCTGGAAGAATTATTGTTAAGCAAGCTTCCTTCATCAAATACAACATTAATTGATTTTTCTACCACTAGGGTTTTCTTATTGAAGACCCTATATGCCCGACTGTGGGTACTATAGCCCATGAATATGCCTTCGAAGTATTTTTCACCAAATTTAGTACGCGGGTACTTCCCATTATTCAGTACATAACATCTGCAACCAAAGATCCTCAAATGGGACATGGTTGGTTTCCTGCCTTTCAGTAGTTCGTAGGGCGTCTTACGATGACTTTTGTTGATCAATGCCCGGTTTTGAACATGACAAGCCGTATTGACCGCCTCAGCCCAGAAGTATTCTGGGAGTGAAGCGTCATTCAACATTGTCGTGCAGGCTTCAATGAGTGTTCTATTTCTCCTCTCCGCAACTCCATTTTGCTGAGGAGTGCGCGGGAAGGAAAACTCATGAAAGATACCTTGTTCTTCACAAAACTCTGTCATAGCACCAGATTCGAATTCTGTTTCATGGTCACTTCTGATTTTGACCACTGAGTAGTTAAATTTGTTCTGAACCTGCTTGACAAAACTAGTGAAGATGTCAAACGTATCTGACTTTCGTTTTAAGAAGAACACCCATGTAATCCGAGAGTGATCATCAACTATCACTAGCGTATAGGACTTGCCTCCCAAGCTATGAACTTGCATTGGACCAAACAAGTCCATATGCAGAAGATAAAGACATCGAGAAGAGTCTTTGTCTACAATGCTCTTAAAGGTAGCCCGAGTCTGTTTGCCCATCTGACATGCAGGACAGGGGCTATCTTTGATGCACTTGATAACGGGAGCATCCCTTACTAAGTTTTTGGAAAACAGCATACTAATTGTTTTGAAATTAATATGTGCCAATCTCTTGTGTCATTGTTCACAAAGAGATGCACTGCCTGTTGCCACTAGGCATATGGGGGTAGATGAATCTAAACTAAGAAAATTTAAGCAGAAGATATTTCTGCTCCTAATGCCTGTTAATACCGTCTCAGAAGAGGCACATGATATTATCAGGCATTTATCCTTGCAGAACTTAACGTTATAACCTTTATCACATAACTGACTTACACTGATCAGGTTATGGTTTAACCCTTCAACATATGCCACGTCGGTGATATAGATTATACCGTTGGAAATCATACCGTAACCTCTGGTGACTCCTCGATCTGACCCCCCAAAGAGGACTTTGGGTCCATTCTCGACTGGAGTGTAATCACGCAGCAGGCTTCTTGTCCCAGTCATATGCCGGGAGCATCAACTGTCCAAGTACCATATTGGAGTTTTGGTGGCCTTTGGACATTCCTGCAAAACAAAATTAATTTCCCTTAGGAACCCAATCGAACTTGGGTCCTAGATTCTTGGTTAGCATACTCCCCCTCGGGTGGTTAACCCTACGAGTGGTCAGCCTCGCATTGCTAACATAAGGAGTCTCGTTATACCTCGGATTATACCAACAATCTACGGTAAAGTGACCGACTTTGCCACAACACCAACAGTCAAATCTGTTGTACCTCTTCCTAGGCTCCTTCTTTACCCTGGGAATGGTGGGTACAGCCGGGGCCTTGGATCTGGAGGTGGAGGCATCATAGTGATTGCAGTCACATGACTTCTTCACCTTCTGTTCCTTCAGTATAACAGGCTTGGCTTTTGGTGCCTGCTTTCTAATATGACCGCTAGAGAATTGACCATAATTTCCCATGTGGATTTCCTCATAAGGTGCCTTGAAGACACTCTCACCAAAGTTGGGGGGAAAAGTCCAACCATCATATCGGCACTTTGGCTTTGCAACCGAGGGCCAGAAATGATGACCAAAGGTTGACTCAAAGTCATGTTGGTTGCAGGGAAAGCTAGGTTTTCTGAACGCAACAGGACTGAGTGGGGCCTTTCCCTTTTCAGCAGCAGAGGCCTTCTTGGCGGCCTTATTCTTTCTCTGGTTCTTGTTTCTCCTGGATGAGGAACCAGATACCCCTACATGCCCCATGCCAGCTCCTTTGGCCTGAGCAGAGAAGGTATCAACTAATGGAAGAACTATTTTTGGCATAGAGAAGCTCTTGACGATCTTCCTTTCCGCCGCAAGTTGTTCTTCCAACTTGTCGACTTCCTCCTGCTTAAGATCAAGGAGATTAAGAGACTCTGAATGCTTTGAAGTCAGGTCTAGGTGCTCCTGTCGGAGAGAGATCAAACTGGTGATCTCTTCCCTTAGGGAGACACTCTCTGTAACACCCCCTATCCGTCACATAGCATATAGCAGTAGGTTCGGTCGGGGCCCGACGTCGTATGACACAGACAGACCGGGTGGTTACTTATGGAAACCATCCAACCAATCTCAACGTCCTACACAGAGCATTCTAGCGGAAGCTGTTTATAAAATTTGTAACAAAGAACCCAGCATTAAAGCACGAATGTCCACTAATACAGAATATGAATGTTATACAAAATACCCAAAATAAGCCTTAAGGCCTTACAAAATGTTTCACTTCCAATTACATGTTTTACAAACCACGGCACGCAGGCCGGTCACACATGAATAAAGCAGTAAACACTTCCAATTAGGCATTCAAGGGCCGGCTTCGCATTCGAGCTTTAGCCCGCTATTGATCGCTTGGTCCAGCTGCACCTGCAAGCAACAAATCACCGCACGGTGGTAAAACAAGGCAACAGTCAGCAATGCTGACCAAATTATAACGATCCCGCCCCCAACTCGGGGCGGCGATGCTCCTTCCCTGCATTTCATTAGCATAAGCGAGCAATATATAACTAGCCATTTCATCACAGACGTTGGCTCGCACGGCCACACGCCCCGTGCTCTCAGGGCACATTCTCGGTGAACCGGTCCATGTCACGTCAATTAAAGCCATAGACATTCTGGACTCACCACCGCCACTTGGACGGCCAAACCTATGAGCAATTTGTCTTCCTGGCCTGGGTCACGACAATTTAAGCCATCGACCGCCAAAGACCCTAATCTATGCCAACGGTAAGTGCCACGTGCCTTTAGGTCTCTTTAACCGAACGACATAGAACGGGTACGGTTCCATCTAACCCGTGCTCACATCGCAACGACAATTTAAGCCATTTGCGCGGGTCAAACTTCCACCGAGTCTCATATCCATCACAATTCACATAACCCGATTATGTTCAAGTTGGCGCTCAGGCAACCAAGTTGGCAAGATCTCGTATCCGCCCAGTTTTCCGGGTGCACCTTTGGGTTAGTCCCCAATGCTCCCTGCTGCAATCTACGCATAGAAAACCAGAAAAACAACCAATAGCACGGAGTCTTCTCCGGCATTATGCAATGCAACATCACCGATCCAGACCAACATGTCCGGGTAGGCTTCACACATCATGTCTATGTTCGTTCTCGCTTACGGACTCTAAACAACGGGGACTTCACATATCTAGCCGAAGGAATGCCTCCAACTCTCCGCAAACTCGCGAGAGCGGGCTTCCTATGCAAAGAAAGAGAGCTACTCATGCTCAAGATGAGGATCGTTACCCTAGCGTTCTTCTTTGGCGTCATTGAAAAGTAATCAGATGAAAAGCACCGCACTAGCTTTGCCTCCGTGGATCCGGAGTCGGCTCGCGATTCGGAGCTTCGAAGCTCCTCCAATGGCGGGATCTAGCTCCTTCTTCCTCCCTTGGCTCTCCTCTCTCTCTAAGGTTTTAGAAAGATAACACTTAAGAAAAAGTGAGGGTTTCTAAGTCCAATCCCGGGTATATCCCTTCAGGAACAACCCCCAGTCATTGGATCTCAAAATAAGTAAACGAACGGCTTTGATTCGGGACTGAAATGCCCAATCTGGACCGAACACGGCCTGGCACACGCCCGTGTCCAAGGCCGTGTGCCTCATTCGCCGTCAAAATCGAATCGCCTGGAACCTTACACGGGTATCGAACACGCCCGTGTTCGAGCTGACACGCCCGTGTTCCACCTGACACGGCCGTGTGGCCGGCCGTGTACCCCATCATTTTTCCCCAAAATCAACTCGAGCACTGCACGGGTTCTAGGACACGCCCGTGTCCTTACCCGTGTCACCTCAACACGCCTGGACCCCAGGCCATGTACACGGTCTCGACACTCGACACTTCGTCGAGCGAAGATCGTCGACCTCTCGACACGGCCTTGGACACGCCCGTGTCCTAGGCCGTGTGCCTTGTCTCGATACATTGTCGACACCAAAATGTCGACTTCCCGGGACGAGTGTCGACACGGGTCGACACGCCCTGCGACACGCCCGTGTCGCAGGCCGTGTGCTATGTCTCGACACTTCGGCGACCGCAGAGTGTCGACTTCGCGGCTAAGTGTCGACACGGGTCGACACGCCCTGCGACACGCCCGTGTTGCAGGCCGTGTGCCCAGTCTCGACACAATGTCGAGACCAAAGTGTCGACTTCCCGTCTCAGTGTCGACACAGGCTTGACACGCCCTGGGACACGCCCGTGTCCCAGGCCGTGTGCCTGCTGCCAGAACCCAAACTGGCCCAAAACGTCCCCCTTTTGCTCCTTTGAGTTTCGGGGCGTTACAACTCTCCCCCTCTTAAAAGAATTTCGTCCACGAAATTACATCAAGGAAAGACATGTACAAAACCAAAATTTGTACCTGAGCGGAACAACTCCGGATACTCGTCAAGCATAGTCTGCTCTCGCTCCCAAGAGAGCTCCTCACGACCGCAATTGTCCCACCGGACCTTGACCATCCTGATCTCTTTATTGCGTAGCAGCTTGACCTCCGAGTCCTCAATCCGCACGGGCTTGACCTTTGTCGTTAGCCCACTATCCATCGGCACTTGATCGACCGCGATCACTTGCGTAGGCTCTTGCACCGCCTTCCGAAGCACCGAAATGTGGAATACATCATGTAAACCACTAAGCTCCACTGAAAGCTTCAACCGATAAGCCGCTTCACCAACTCGCTCCAGAACCTCAAACGGTCCGAGGTATCTCGGGCTTAGCTTTTTCAATCGCCGCACCCGCGAGACGCCCTTGAACGACTTGATCTTTAGGTACACATAATCACCCACAGCGAACTCCACGTTCCTGTGCTTGGCATTATAATATTTCTCTTGCCGGTCCTGAGCGATAAGCAACCTCTCCTGAATGGTTCGCACCAAAGAAGTAGCACCCTCCACTTCCGATCGCTTATACAACTTTGATTCACCCGTTTCTAACCAAGACAACGGCGTGCGTCATTTTCTACCATATAGGGCCTTGAAAGGCGCCATCTAAATACTCGCTTGGTAGCTATTGTTGTATGTGAACTCCACCAAATAGAGGTGGTCTTCCCATTGCTTTCTGAAATCCAAGACACACATACGGAGCATGTCTTCCATAGTTCTATTGACCCTCTCGGTCTGCCCATCCGTTTGCGGATGGAAGGCTGTGTTGAATTTCAGCTTTGTTCCCAACATTTGCTGCACCAGCCTCCAATCATTGGACGTGAACCGCCCATCTAGGTCACTCACGATGCTGCGGGGCACACCATGAAGTCGTACTATGTTATCCACATAAAGCTTTGCCAATTTCTCCACCGGATCATCCTTCCTATGCGGAATAAAATGCGGCACCTTCATTAATCGATCAACAACCACCCAAATGACGTCGTTTCCCTTCTGTGAACTTGGCAAACCGTGCACAAAGTCCATTGAGATGTCGTCAAATTTCCACTCTGGAATAGGCAAGGACTTAAGGAATCCTCCCGGCTTTTGGCACTCCGCCTTTACCAAGGTGCAAGTTTGGCACTTCGCTACGTAGAGCGCCACATCCTTCTTCAAACCCGGCCACCAAAACAGTTTCTTCACATCACGGTACATCTTCGTGCTCCCCGGGTGAATCGAGTACTTGGTATGGTGTGCCTCGTACAACAACTCCACCCGCAAATTGCCCACACTTGGGACGCACAGACGACCGTCTTTCCAAAGTAATCCGTCCTCCACGACGAATTGGGGATTTGACCCATCCAAAGCCTCTACCATGAACTGCTTCATATGAGCATCCATATCCAAAGCCTGCCGAATACGATCAGCCAGGTCATATTGGATTTCAGTCCAATTCAGAACTGCTTCAGCACTTGATTGCATGTCCACACAAACAATCTCCAACGCCTCCAACTCTCGCACCAACCGCTCATCATGCACCGATAGCCAATTGGCTTGAGCCGGGGCTCGGCGACTCAACGCGTCCGCAACCGCATTCCCTTTGCCAGGCACGTAGTGGATCTTGAATGTATAGTCCCCCAGGAACTCCATCCATCTACGCTGCCGCATATTCAGATCCTTCTGATCAATAAGATACTTCAGACTCTTGTGATCAGTGTAGATATCAATCTTCACACCGTACAAGTAGTGTCTCCACAGCTTGAAGGCAAACATCACGGCCGCTAACTCCAAGTCATGGACCGGATAGTTCCTTTCATGCACTTTTAGCTGTCTCGAGCCATAAGCTATTACACTTCCGTGTTGCAGTAGCACGCAACCCAAACCGCTGCCCGAAGAATCGCTATAAATCTCAGAGCCTTCGGTCCCACATGGCGAACTCAGCACAGGCGCCGTGGTCAACCGACACTTCAACTCCTCAAAAGCTCGCGCGCACTCCGGCGTCCAAACGAACTTATGCTCCTTCCTCGTCAAAGTAGTGAGATGTAACGCTATCCGCGAGAAGTTCTCTATGAAGCGCCTATAATAGCCGGCAAGCCCCAGAAAACTCCGGACTTCTGCTACAGTAGCGAGCTCAAGCCACTCTCGTATCGCAACAATCTTCGCCGGATCTACAGCAATACCCTCTCCACTTACTATATGCCCGAGGAACGCCACTGAGGATAGCCAAAACTCGCACTTCGAGAACTTGGCATACAACTGATTTCTCCTTAGCGTCTCCAACACCAAATGAAGATGCTTGAAGTGATCTTCCTCACTTTGCGAGTACACCAAAATATCGTCGATGAAGACGATCACGAAATGGTCCAAGTACTCCCTGAAAGTCCTGTTCATCAAATCCATGAACACCGACGGCGCATTTGTCAGCCCAAACGGCATGACCGTAAACTCATAATGCCCGTATCTCGTACTAAACGATGTCTTCGGGATATCACTCTCCCTTATTCGCAGCTGATAGTACCCAGCCTTGAGATCTAACTTCGAGTACACCATCGACCCGACTAACTGATCAAAAAGATCATCAATCCGGGGGATCGGGTACTTGTTCTTCTCAGTCAGCTTGTTGAGCTCCCGATAGTCAATACATAGCATCAAGCTTCCGTCCTTCTTCTTAACAAAGAGGACTGGTGCGCTCCAAGGCGAAGAACTCGGGCGCACATACCCTTGCTCCAACAACTCTTGTAGTTGAACTTTCAGCTCCGCCATTTCCTTAGGCGCTAGCCGATAAGGAGATCGTGACACAGGCTTTGCACCTGGCACTAGCTCGATCATAAAATATATCTCCCGCTGAGGCGGGGCTCCAGGAAGATCTGCGGGGAACACATCAGGGTATTCCGATACCACTGAAATACAATCCAACGCGGGCTTCGGCTTTGCAACCTCGACTAGTGTAAAGAACAGTTCTGCTCCAGCACGAACCGCCTTCACCACCTGAAGAGCAGACATCAACGTCTTGATCGACCCCTTTAAGCCCGTAAAAGTCGTCTCACGACTTGCTCCCAGCTTGACTTCCTTGCTACCGCAATCTATATGGGTCTGCTGCTCCGAGAGCCAGTCCATGCCAAATATGACGTCGAACTCCACCAACGGAAGTAAAGACGCCCGCAGGTCGAACTCTTGCTCCCCAATACGAATCTTAACATCGCAGATCCTATCCGCTCGCATCGAACACCCATTGGGCAACAACACATCCAACTTATCCTTCGTCATCAAAGAAGGGACTCCGATGCGTGATATAAATCCTTCGGACAAGAAGGAGTGTGAAGCTCCCGTATCAAAGAGTGCTCGTGCCGGATTTTCACAAATCAATACAAATCCTAAACAAGCAGTGGTAAGGTAACATGTGCATAACAAGTATTGAAAGAAATCGACTTGCTATAAATTAAACCGTACCTGTCACCATATCAGCCTGTTTAATGGCCTCCTGTTGGCCAAGATTGTAGACCCTTGGTTGGGCCGGAGCATAGTGGGATGCGGTCGACTCCACCGCCTTTCCCTTCTCTTCATAAGTAGCTCCCGGCTTCCTCTCGGACTTAGGACATCCGCTCCAACAGTCACGGGCAAAGTGTCCCGTCTTTCCACATGTAAAACACGCGCCCGAGGTCCGACTCGTAGTCGCCCTAGAAGCACCAGAAGGAGCTGGACTCGAAGTCCTATGCTTCTTGAAAGACCTCCGATAGCCGGCCTTTGAAGTAGTCGGCACTTTAAATTCAGATTTCTTCTCACCCAAGCTTTTCTTTGCTTGTACATTCTTCATGTCCTTCTCCAAGGACCGGGCAGTATTGACCAAGGTTAAGAAACCCTGCGTCATTGGCCCCGAGAGTAGTAATCTCAACTCATCTCTCAAGCCTTCGTAGAAGCGATTAATCTTGCGCTCCTCATCCATGATGGTGGAGCTAGCATAATGACTCAGACGAGTAAACTCGTGGAGATATTCATCCACGCTCCTCTCACCCTGTACCAACTTCAGGAACTCATTCTCCAACGCTATCTTCTGCGTCGAAGGGAGGTATCTAGCCAAAAATAATCTCGAGAACTCCTCCATCGAGACATCACCAAGTTGTCTACCTCTCAGTAAGTGCAGCTCCAATCCTTCCCACCACATCCTCGCTTCACCGTCCAAAAGGAACGTAGCGATGGTGGTTATTTGCCACTCCTCCGTCTCCGTTGCCGTCATGACTCTCTTCACCCTGGAGAGCCAGTCTTCAGCCTGAGATGTGGTTCCCAACCCCGAGAATACCGGAGGGTTAAAGCTCATTACATGCTTAAGCTGCCTCTCAGTTGCCCTACTCGGCACCACCGATTCCACAACCACTTGCTCCACTCTCCTCGGCTCAGCCTCTTGCAGAGGTTCTTGCTCCATCACAGGAGCGGGCTGCTGTGTTTGCCTTGCAGGCTGCGCATTTATCACGGCCAACACCGCTTCAGCCACCAATCGAATATTTTCAGCCGACAGAGGTGTTGCGGGAGCAACATCCGATGCACTACTAGCCTCAGAAACTCGGCGTTCTGACGGCCCAATACCACTTCTGGTCACCTATAGTGGTACAAAACACCGTTAAGCGACCAAATAAATTGCAAACAGCAATTATAGGAACACGCAGGTTCCTCAAACACGAGTATTTTCATTCCTAAGTGGACATTCATGGGTTCTTTTTACTGTTATTACGATGACGCACACAATGTGCTCACCACCCCTTAAAAAGAATTCGCCCACGAATTCACTTTAAGCCCCACCAAAACCAGTAGTCTGATACCAAATTGTAACACCCCATATCCGCCACACAGCATATAGCAGTAGGTCCGGCCGGGGCCCGACGCCGTATGCCACAGACAGACCGGGTGGTTACTTATGAAAACCATCCAACCAATCTCAACGTCCTACACAGAGCATTTTAGCGGAAGCAGTTTATAAAAGTTGTAACAAAGAACCCAGCATTAAACCACGAATGTTCACTAATACAGAATAGGAATGTTATACAAAATACCCAAAATAAGCCTTAAGGCCTTACAAAATGTTTCACTTCCAATTACATGTTTTACAAACCACGGCATGCAGGCCGGTCACACATGAATAAAGCAGTAAACACTTCCAATTAGGCCTTCAAGGGCCGGCTTCGCATTCGGGCTTTAGCCCGCTATTGACCGCTTGGTCTAGCTGCACCTGCAAGCAACAAACCACCGCACGGTGGCAAAACAAGGCAACGGTCAGCAATACTGACCAAATTATAACGATCCCGCCCCCAACTCTGGGCGGCGATGCTCCTTCCCTGCATTTCATTAGCATAAGCGAGCAATATATAACTAGCCATTTCATCACAGACGTTGGCTCGCACGGCCACACGCCCCATGCTCTCAGGGCACATTCTCGGTGAACCGGTCCATGTCACGTCAATTAAATCCATAGACATTCCGGACTCACCACCGCCACTTGGACGGCCAAACCTATGAGCAATTTGTCTTCCTGGCCTGGGTCACGACAATTTAAGCGATCGACCGCCAAAGACCCTAATCTATGCCAACGGTAAGTGTCACGTGCCTTTAGGTCTCTTTAACCAAACGACATAGAATGGGTACGGTTCCATCTAACCCGTGCTCACATCGCAACGACAATTTAAGCCATTTGCGCGGGTCAAACTTCCACCGAGTCCCATATCCATCACAATTCACATAACCCGGTTATGTTCAAGTTGGCGCTCAGGCCACCAAGTTGGCAAGATCTTGTATCCGCCCAGTTTTCCGGGTGCACCTTTGGGTTAGTCCCCAAGGCTCCCTGCTGCAATCTACCGCGTAGAAAACCCGAAAAATAACCAATAGCACGGAGTCTTCTCCGGCATTATGCAATGCAACATCATCGATCCAGACCAACATGTCCGGGTAGGCTTCACACATCATGCCTATGTCCGTTCTCGCTTACGGACTTCGTCGACCGCAGAGTGTCGACTTCGCGTCTCAGTGTCGACACAGGTCGACACGCCCTGCGACACGCCCGTGTCGCCGGCCGTGTGCCCAGTCTCGACACAATGTCGATACCAAAGTGTCGACTTCCCGTCTCAGTGTCGACACAGGCTCGACATGCCCTGGGACACGCCCGTGTCCCAGGCCGTGTGCCTGCTGCCAAAACCCAAACTGGCCCAAAACGTCCCCCTTTTGCTCCTTTGAGTTTCGGGGCGTTACACTCTCACCCTTAAGGAATTTCACTTCCTTTTTCTCAGCCTTCAATCTCTTACGACACTCCTCGAAAGTGTTGAGCAGAAGCTCATACTTCTCGAGGAGCTCCGCTTCACGGGCCGAAGGGATATCCTCAGGGTCATCATCCTGAGACTCAGGATCAGATTCAGAGTCGGAGAGATGGGTGTGAGCTTTTACCTTCCCAGTAAATGGGGGGCATTCTCCTTCTGAGTCAGAGCGACCCACCAGTCCGAAGTAGGCTTCCTCATCATCACTGGAGTCTGAGGAATCAGACTCACTCAGTGTCTTTGGCTTTTTGGCGATGTAGCTCCTCTCTTTCTTCTTATCTCTAGAGGACTTGTGCTCCTCTCCCTTCCCCTTTTCTCTCTTGTCTTGGTGGCAGTCGGCCACGACGTGTCCTGGCTTATTGCATACAAAACAAATAATATCAGAGGAGCGATGTTTGTTCGGTTTAGAAGCATACCTGTCAGAAGAATAATTTTTCTTCTGATGCCTGGAGGAGGAGCCGTCTCTCTTTCTTTGATTCCTCATCTTGAGGAACTTCTTGAATTCTCGGGTGATGAGGGAGAAATCTTCCTCAGACAACTCTGAGCTGGAGGAGCATGGCTCGGAGTCCTCCTCCTCATCCTTTTTCCCGGCACGGTATGAAACCGCACCCTTGCCCTTCCTGGAGTGAATGGCTTTTAGGGCCACAGTCTTTTCCTTGCCTGCAGCCTTCTCTGCTTCTTCTTCTGCTTTCCTGGTGTTTAGTTGAAGCTCATAGGACATCAGCTTCCCAAACAGAATTTACGGGTCTGTTTCAGCAAGTCTGCCAAACTCTCGGATGGCGCAGATCTTTGTGTCCCATTCCTTAGTAAGGGACCTAAGGAATTTATCATTAAGTTCACCATCAGTGAACACTCTTCCATATCCTTTGAGGGCATTGACAATCTTGAGGAAGTTCTCGAAGGTGACTCCGATCTCTTCCTTAGGCCCTTGTCTGAAGGCCTCATATTTCTAGTTCAGGAGGGATCTCCGATCATCCCTCACTTCATCAGTGCCCTCCATTAGAATAATCAGGCAGTGCCAGATCTCCTTTGCTGTCCTGTAGTTGCAGAAGTTCTGCATCATTGAGTCATCAACCGCGCTGACCAGAATGTTCTACGCCTTCTTGTCAAGTCCCACCAGCACCATCTCGTCCTTGTCCATTTCAGAAATTTTCTTTGGCACTTTCTTGGTAGGATCAATGGTGGAGGCCTTAGTGGGGACATAAGGTCCCTCCTCCACGATCATGAAGAGTCGGGGATCAACCGCTTCCATGTAGAACCTAATCCTTTCCTTCCAGATAGGAAAGTTTAGCCTGGTGCACACTGAGATCTTGCCTGTGTACTTGAGTCCGTCCATAGTAGAAGTCTGCCTTCTTCTTGACACTAGTGGCAGGAACTTACTCAAGGCGTTAACCTATTTGTTGAGTAACCTCCCTCTGATACCACTTGAAAGTCCACTTAGTGTCAACTACCTTCACCTATGGGGGGGAATAGGTGTCTTGCAGCGTTTTTGCGGAATAAAAGTCGTACCTGCACAAGAAAACAAAACAACACAGCACAGAAAGGACACAAGCAAACTATAGTGGTTCCCCGATTTGGGTACATCCACTTTCCCCCTTCGACCTATCTCCCAACCAGGGACGACTCGGTCACTTCACCAACAGGATTGAAATCCAATCCTTGCACTAACGGAAGGAACCCTTCCACACGTAGGAGTCACCACTCCCACAACACGGGTTGCACCCAACCCTTACAACTAGGAACCAACGTTCCTTTACAACAAAATAAAAATTGGAGTGTATTAGAAATACAAACTACTTATGGAGAATAAGGTGTCCCTCTTCGTTCGACGACGTGTTCTTGAAGTCAACGAAGAGTCCACAACCCTAAATCTCACTTAGAGAGAATCTCTCCCGAAACCGGCGGCGGCAAGAAGGGCGACGGCTTGGTTCTCGGGATCGGCGGCGACAACGGAGTGCTGCTGCTGTACTTTGGAGATTCAACTTTCGTAGCAAAGCTAGCAAGGTCTTCAAACGGTCACACTAGGATCGATCGTCTCGATCGATTCGGAAGGGGAAGGTTTTCCCGATCAACGAATCAGGAGACAAAGGATCTCTGGTTAGACGCGTGAGACGCTGTGCTTGGCTGAGCTTCTGTTGCCGGGAGATCTGGAAGAAACCATCGGCGATCAACTGGCACGAGCGACGACGGCGGCGGAGCAAGATTCACGATCTAGGTCACGTCGGCGGCTCGGCTTCTTCGTTTTTCTGTCTTGTAGTTACTATTCAAAAATACAGATGTATTTATACATTAGGTCTTCAAGATGACCGTTGTGGGCCCCACCAACAAGAAACCCCAAGCCCGGTTCAAAATAGCGCCAGCGGCTGAGTCTGGTCCAGCGGGTTCCAGAAATTCGCCTAAGGCAAAATCGGCGAGAATCAGTCAGTGATTCTCGACGATTCGGCGAGAATCACTAGTGCTTCTCGACGATTTTGTCTTAGCGACAGATTTGCACGCTCTGATTTAGCCGGATAGAGATGGCGAGAATCAGCCAGTGATTCTCGACGATTCGGCGAGAATCACTAGTGATTCTCGTCGATTATTACTTTGACGATTTTTCGTCTTTCCACCCATGAGCTGCTCTTTGGCCCATCCTTGCTCCTTGTCTGCTCTTGCATTATCACAGCCCTGTACTTGAAAATAAGTACACTCCAATAGAGAGAGTACACGTAAGCCAACACACTGATCTGCTCAACGAGGGATTACGTCACGCAGACCCGTGTATATTGACCTACTGCACCCTGACATTGGTGTGTACTTAGCGTGGAATAACTGCAAGCACAACTTAAAAGATTTCATCAAATACATTGTTTATTTACCTTAGTTTGTTCAGGGGCTTCTTCAAATCAGGTACGTTGTGGATACAATACCCAACAGTGTCGACACAGACAACTCTGTGAGTCGACACCATTTTACTTAGCCAAAATGTTTTAACTATTCTAAGTTTATCATTCCTAATTCAATTTTAAAATTATTGAATTTGGTTTCATCTAGTGGCTTAGTAAACATATCAGCTATCTGACTATTTGTCTTAACATATTCTAGTGAAATGTCTCCTTTTTCTACATGTTCTCTAAGAAAATGGTATTTAATTTTTATGTGCTTAGTCCTACTATGAGAGACAGGATTATTTGCAATAGAAATGGCACTTGTAGAATCACAAAATAAAGATATTCTACTTACTTGAATACCATGGTCTTCTAGCTGGTGTTGAATCCACAAAAATTGTGCATAACAACTTCCTGGTGCCACATATTCTGACTCAGCTGTGGAGATAGCCACACTGGTCTGCTTTGTACTACTCCATGACACCAGCCTTCCACCTAGAAATTGACAGGTTCCTGTAGTACTCTTCCTATCTTCCTTGCAGCCTTCAAAATCTGCATCTGAATAACCTGTCAGTACAAAATCTCCATTCCTATGGTACCAAAGGCCTAGATAAGGTGTGCCCTTAAGATATCTCAAAATCCTTTTGACTGCAGTCAAATGAGATTCTTTAGGGCATGCTTGGTACCTAGCACAGAAACATGTAGCATACATGATATCTGGTCTACTAGCAGTCAAATACAGTAGGGAGCCAACTATCCCTCTATACAAAGTCTCATCTACATGTTTCCCTGCATCATCTTTGCTTAGAGACATGCTTGACCCCATAGGAGTTTTCATGGTAGTGGATGATTCCATACCATACTTCTTTATTAACTCTAGGGTGAACTTAAACTGGCATATGGACAAGCCATCTTCAGTCTGTCTAACTTGGAGACCCAAGAAGAACTTAAGTTCCCCCATACTGCTCATTTCAAATTGTCTTTGCATGAGTTTTGCAAACTTTCTGCAAAGACTACTTTCTGTAGACCCAAATATTATGTCATCTACATATATTTGGACTAAGATAATCTTGCCTCTGGATTCCCTAAGGAATAGAGTCTTGTTTATTTTCCCCCTTGAGAATTTGTTCTCAATGAGGAAACTAGACAGGGTTTCATACAAGCCCTTGGGGCTTATTTTAACCCATACAAAGCCTTCCTAAGTCTATATACATAATCAGGTTTAAGAGAATCAACAAAACCTGATGGCTGCTCTACATAGACTTCTTCCTTCAGATTTACATTCAAAAAAGCTGACTTAACATCCATTTGATATACCTTGAACCCTTGATATGTTGCATAGGCAAAGAACATCCTGATTTCTTCCATTCTTCCTACTGGAGCATAGGTTTGATCAAAATCAATACCTTCTTCCTGCCTATATCCTTTTGCAACCAGTCTAGCTTTATTCTTTATGATAATTCCATTCTCATCCAACTTGTTCCTAAAGATCCACTTAGTTCCAATAATGTTGTGGTCCTTGGGTTTAGGAACTAGCTCCCAGACCTTGCATCTTTTGAATTGATTCAGCTCCTCTTGCATGGCCTCAATCCAATGAGGGTCTAGGATTGCTTCTTCAAACTTCTTTGGTTCCACTTGGGATAGGAAGCTGGAGTAAAGTACTGTACTTAGATTCATGCTCCTTGTTTGCACTCTTTGTCTGGGATCTCCAATTATTTGATTGGCTGGATGATCCTTTAAGTGTCTATTTACTGGAGGCAGCCTGTCCTCAGGTTGTACACCTTCAGTCTCTTCATTTAGCTGCACCTCTTGGTCTTCTTCATCATCAGGTGTATCTTGTACTCCCCCTGGACAGCAGCCACCATCTTCCACTTGCTGACTTGCAGAAGAACCTTCTGTTAAGGTAAGCTTGTCCATTCTCTCAGTTACACCTGTGGAGCTGCAAACACTTCTTGACAATTCACAGTTAATGAGTCTTGCTTCATCAAAAACTACATGAATAGACTCTTCTACAACTTGAGTAATCAAGTTGTAAACCCTATAAGCCTTACTATTGTTGTTGTACCCAACAAAGATCCCCTCTTGGGATTTGGCAGCAAACTTGGTTAGATAGGACTTTCCATTATTAAGTATATAACACTTGCAACCAAAGATCCTGAAATAGGATAAATTTGGTTTTCTGCCCTTCACAATCTCATAGGGTGTCTTCTTGTGGCTCTTGGTGATAGTAGCCCTATTGATCACATGACAAGCAGTATTTACTGCCTTAGCCCAGAAATATTCTGGGAGAGAAGTGTCACTCAATAGGGTTCTACCAGCCTTTATTAATGTTCTATTCTTCCTTTCAGCAATACCATTTTGTTGAGGTGTTCTTGGTGAGGAAAATTCCTGAAAAATCACAAACTCTTCACACAGTTTTGTCATACTTTCAGACTGAAATTCAGTACCATGGTCATTTCTGATTTTGACCATTGTACTGTTCAATTCATTCTGAATTTGTTTAACAAAACTATATAAGATACTTAGGGTTTCAGATTTTTGTCTTAGGAAGAACACCCAGGAATATCTAGAATAGTCATCAACTGCCACAAATGTGTAGACCTTCCTACCTAGGCTGTGAACTTGCATAGGACTAAAAATATCCATATGCAAGAGGTATAGACACCTCACAGAATCCTTGTTCTCAAGGCTAGGAAAGGTGGATTTGGTCTGCTTGCCTTTTTGACAAGCTGAGCATATCCCATCCTTTATACACTTAACCTGAGGATCATTCCTCACTAACTCTTTACTAAAGAGTTGGCCAATTGTCTTATAGTTAAGATGAGCCAGCCTCTTGTGCCATTTAACACAATGTGAGACTCTCTCATCAGCTACAAGACAAATAGGAGAAACATTATTCTCACACACAAAGTCTAGACAATAGACATTTCTCTTCTTATATCCTGTCAAAATGATCTTTTGATCACTTGACCTTTTGATATGACAACCATTCTTGACAAATAAGATGTCATATCCTAAATCACTCAGCTGACTTATGCTAATGAGGTTATGATTCAAACCCTTTACATAAGCCACTTGAGTAATTATAATTTGGTTGCTAGAAATGTTACCAAAGCCTTTGATGATTCCTTTTTCTGAACCACCAAAGGTAACTTTAGGGTCATCCTTGATTGGTGTATAGTCCTTCAGCAACCCCCTAGTTCCAATCATGTGCCTGGAACATCCACTGTCCAAGTACCATATAGGGGCATGGCCACTTGGACTCACCTGCAAAACAGATTACTTAACCTTAAAACCCAAATAACTCTTGGGTCCTTGGTGCAAGTTAGTCTGACTTTTAACAAAACTACCTGTAGCTCTTCTAGCAGGCAGTTTGCTACTCTCCTTGGTACTGGAATTGTACCAACAATCTAAGGCAAAGTGGCCTACCTTGTCACAACACCAGCACTCAAACCTTTTCTACCTTTGTTTAGGTACAACCCTGGTTGTTTTATCTACAGCAGGCTTCTTGTTGAGTGCTGGGACTTTGCCCTTAGATTTGGACTTAGCAGTCTAGGCAGTTTTCTTAAATCTTAACCCAACCTTACCTTTATGAGGTACAAACTCATCTATCAAGGGTAACACAGACTTAGGTTTAGAAAAACTTGCAACAATATCTTTCTCCTTCTGAAGTCTAACCTCCAGATTTCTAATTTGATCATTCTTGAAATTGATTGTGTCCATTTGAATAATAGTTATGTTCTTCAATCTGGCAATCTCATTCAGTTTCTGATCAAACAACTTATCTGAATCAGCAGCAGCCAACTTAAGATTAACAATTTCCTTTGCTTGAGTTTTGGCCAAGGTTTTGCTTTTCTTCAAGGCCTGCAACAAGTCCCTATATTCATCAATTAACTGATGAATATCTCCTTTAGATTCATACCCACCAACATCACTTAATGCAGATGTATCTGATTCTGATTCAGTACTAGAAATTGAACTAGAAGAACAACTTTGTACCTTACTTGGTCCAGGCTGATCCTGGATCTTGTCTCCTTCAGATAAAGCCATCAGTCCCTTGCACTGATTGTCTTCTTGTTTATATATAGAGTTCAGCACCTGTAGGAACTCTTCTTCTTCATCTACATCAAACAGACCAATGTAAGCCTCAGCTTCAGATTCTGACTCTGAAGATGACTGATCTGACAAGGTCTTCTCATTCTTTGCAACAAAGGATTTCTCCTTCTTGCTCTGATGTTGACTCTTCTTCTTATCTGCAGTCTTTTTTCTTTTATCTGGACAGTCAGCTACTACATGTCCAGACCTATTACAATAGTAGCAAATAATCTTTGATATTGTAGACTTGTTTGACTTAGACTTGCTCCTGTCTTTCCTGGATGACTTCCTCTTTTGATAGTAATCATCCTTAGGCTTAGATGTGGAAGGCTTAGACTTCCACTGCTTCTTCTTCAAAAATCTCTGAAACTGTCTTGTGAAGGCAGCAAAATCTTCATCTGAATCACTGCTGTCTGAATTCTGGTTATCTGAATTTTTTGAAGCAGTATCAGCAATTATTTGAGGTGGAGATGGAGACTTGCTTCTATACTTCCTAGTGGCTTCAGTCTTGAAGGCCACAGATCTTTCCTTGTGCTCCACTCTAGTAGTCTTCTCTTCCTCCTTTCTAGTCATTAACTGCATCTCATAAGATAACAGTTTTCCAAACAAAGTTGGAGGAGGTATATCAGCTAGTTTGGCCACTTCCCTAATGGCACAAATCTTGGTGTCCCCGTCCTTAGTCAGGGATCTTAAAAACTTGTCATTTAGCTCATAGTTGCTGAATTCTCTTCCATAGGACATCAATTCATTAACTATCCTATAGAACTTCTTGTAGCATTCAATAATGCTATCAAACTTTCCTTGTCTGAAGCTTTCATATTCCTGATTTAACAAAGACTTCCTGTCTTATCTTACTTCTTCAGACCCTTCCATATAGACTATCAAAGTATCCCGCATTTCCTTTGAAGTCTTGCAATGAATCAAATTCTGAAAGGTAGAATCATCAATGGTGTTGGGTATTGTATCCACAATCACCTGAATTTGAGGAAGCCACCTGTCAAGCTAAGATAAATTCACAATGTATTTGATGAAACTTCTCAAGTTGTACTTGCAGTTATTCCACGCTAAGTGCACACCAATGTCATGGTGCAGTAGGTCAATATACACGGGTCTGCATGACGTAATCCCTCGTTGAGCAGATCAGTGTGTTGGCCTACGTGTACTCTCTCTATTGGAGTGCACTTACTTTCAAGAACAGGGCCGTGCTTATGCAAGAGAAGACAAGGAGCAAGGATGGGTCAAGGAGCAGCTCTTGGGTGGAAAGACGAAAATTCGTCTAAGTGTAATTCGACGAGAATCACCAAGTGATTCTCGCCGATTCGGCGAGAATCACTAGTGATTCTCGCCGAATCGTCGAGAATCATTAGTAATTCTCGCCGACTCTTTCCAGCTACCTCAAAACGGTGCCAAGTAAGATTCGGCGAGAATCACTAATGATTCTTGCCGAACCCGTCGCTGAGCAGATCATGAATACCAAGTGAAAATCGTTGAGAATCAACAAGTGAATCGTCGAGAATCACTGGTGATTCTCGACGAATCGTCGAGAATCATTAACTGATTCTCGCCGATTCGTCGAGAATCATTAACTGATTCTCGCCGATTCGTCGAGAATCACCAATGATTCTCGAAGAATTTTACTTGGCGATTTCTCGGGATGCTGCTGGACCGGATTCTGCCGCTGGACTAGTTTGAACCGGATTTCGGGGTTTCTACTTGTGGGACCCACAACGGTCATATTGTTAGTATCTACAGAGTATAAATACACGGGTATCTTTGCACAGTAAAATGTGCGAAAAAGAAAAGAAAAACGGGAGCCGCGACTTGACCTAGTTCGCGATTTCCGCCGCCGCCTCCGTCGCCGCGCGAGAGTGTAGATCACCGGTCTTGATCGTGGTTTCTTCCAGATCTCCGGTCGATAGAAGCTTAGCTAAGCTTAGAGTCTCACGTGTCTAACCGGAGATCTCTTGTCTCTCGATTTGTAGATCGGGAAATCCTTCCCCATCCGAATCGATCGAGACGATTGATCCTAGTGTGACCGTTGGTAGACCTAGCTAGCTTCGCTACGAAGTTTGGATCTCTAAAGTACAGCAGCCGCACATCGTCGTCGCCGCCGATCCCGTGAACCAAGCCGCCGCCCTTCTTGCCGTCGCCGGTTCCAGGGAGATCCTCTCCAAGAGAGACCAAGGTTGTGGACTCTTTATAGACTTCAAGACCACGTCGTCAACAAAGAGGGACACCATAGTCTCCACACGTAGTTTGTATTTCTTGTACATTCTATTTTACTTTTGTTGTAAAGGAACGTTGGTTCCTAGTTGTAAGGGTTGGGTGCAACCCGGTTTGTGGGAGTGTTGACTCCTACGTGTGGAAGGGTTCCTTCCGATAGTGCAAGGATTGGATTTCAATCCTGTTGGAGAAGTGACCGAGTCGTCCCTTGTTGGGAGATAGGTCGAAGGGGAAAGTTGATGTACCCAAGTCGGGGAACCACTATAAATAGCTTGTGTACTCTGTTGTGTTGTGTTGTTTTATTTTCGTGTGCAGGTACAATTTAAATTCCGCAAAAGCGCTGCACGTCACCTATCCCCCCCCCATAGGTGAACATAGTTGACACTAGGTGGACTTTCAAGTGGTATCAAAGCGAGGTTCCTCATCAAAAAGGTTTACACCTTGAGTAGTATCCTGCCACCAGTGTCAGAAGTATGGAGCTGGATTATGAGATATCGCCACTCAGACTCCCCGCATGTACAAAGGAGTTTTATCCCGTCTGGAGGATGAGAGTGTCGTATCACTTGGATGCCATCGATCCTCGTGCATCTTTCATCCTGTAAGAGGGTCCTTTTATTCCTATGAAGACCTCCGACTCTGGAATTCAAGTGCCCAAGTGCATTGCTGAGATGTCGAAAATGGAACTTTCATTCTTTAATTTGGATAAGAGGATTCGAAAAATTATCATGGATATCTGGTCTGGAGCTTCTCGCTCTAGATTGGAAAAATATAGGATGGCTAAATCTCTGTAGTTGATGATCTCAGAGCTGATGGGGGGGTCAGAGAAAGCTGGAATCTGCTGTCAACCAGAGGATGAAGCTTATGTGGGGGACCTCACCTCTGAGGATGAAGGCATGGATCTCTCGGACAACATCAGAGCTCCAGTGTCCGTGTCTGAGACTGAAGAGGCCAGTGAGGAAAGCAGCTCTGATGAGGATAACACGATGGTCACTGGCTCGAATGACAATAACACTGAAGATCAGGTAACTTCTTCATCCTGCCCTATCTCTTTTGAACTTTCTGAAGACAGGAACTGCTTTCCTTCAGAAGATTCTGATTCTCTGAAGAGAGCCCTTCAGTCAAGCAACCTACTTGCTGAGGAGGAAGCTCAAGAGATTACTCGACTGAAGATCTTGTTGGTTCTCCAATTGGCGTCCAACAAGGTCAAGGACTCTAAGATCTCAGCTCTAGAGAGTAGTCTAGAGAATGAGAAACGAATAGTATCAAACTTTTCCAAAGTTGATGTTATAAAGAGAAAGCAAGAAAACGGGTGGATCTCCCGGATTATCAATGCGTGGAGAAATGGGGAAACAGTATTCCGACCCCCCACTCCAAGCAGGAAGGCAACTCATCATGCCTTCAGGTATGACCACAGGAATAGTCGTGGTCACTGCAAGGGTGATCTGTCCCCATGTGGAGACACCCATAGTGCAAGGGACGTCGTGGCCACCCAAGAGAGAATACCTAAGGCTCACTCTGAGCCCTTTGTATTCACTGCCACTGCCTCAACTCGGTGTGAATCTGCATGTCCCAGCTCACAGAAGACTTCTCACCACCCGAGGACACAGAATAGGGAGGATAGAAGTCATGGTGTAAGTTTTCATGGGGCCTCAGGAAGGGGGATGCCTGAAAGAAAGGCACCACCTTCCCGGTCTCATGACGCTCACAACATGCATTCCTTCCACCCTTCCACGTGTCATGATGGAAGAGGAAATTTTGTGAGGCGATCATGCTCTATCCCGTTTAGACCTAGGACTGTGACTACCTCAGTCACTAGATCAGGTCGGAAACGGCGATACAACATTCACCCATGTTGGTGCTGTGGCAAAGTGGGGCACTTTGCCATCGACTGTTGGCACAACCCCTCTGTGCCAAAGGCAAGGGCTTATCCACATTCACGGGACAGAGGTTGTAACACCCCCATCTGTCGCATGACATATAACAGAAGGTCCAGCTGGAACCCGACGCCATATACCACAGACAGTCGAAAGGGATACTAAATGAATAATCAAACCAACCGAATAAGACCACTCGTCCTAATCACAGAGCATTCTAGCGGAAGATTTTAAAGTTGAAAGAACCCAAAATTAAATCCATCAATATGAATGTCCACAGCTACAACAACAGGAATGAAACCCCAAATACACAGAAACGGGTACATGACCTTATGGCCTTACAAATGTTCACTTAATAAAGAGTGTTTTACATACATCGGTTCGCAGGCCGACCATACATGATAAATATAAAAAAATAACTATTCTACGGCCTTCTAGGGCCAGCACAACAACATGGTCTCCAGCCCGCTATTTGGCGCTCGGCTCCGCAGCACCTGCAAGCACATACCACCGCACGGTGGCAAATAAAGCAACGGTCAGCTAAAAGCCGACCAAATTATAACGACCCCGCCCCTGACTCGGGACGGCGGTGCTCTTTCCCTGCATAACATTAGCCCAACAATATATATATAGCGCAATTATAATTCGCCACAGGTGTAGGCTCGCACGGCCAAACACCCCGTGCACTCAGGGCACATTCATGGTGAACCCTGACCCATCAGTGCATTCACCACCACCCCCAGGATGGCAACAACATGTGAGCATTTAGCCTTTCTGACCACCGTCTAAGGCTCCGACTATGTCAATGGCCAGTCCCTGTCTTCGGGTCTCTCGCACCGAACCACATAGCCTAGGTCCAATTCCACTTGCCCGTTGCTCACGCTGCATATCCAATTTAAGTCCTTTGCGCGGGCCAAACTTCTCTCGGATCCCAAATTTTCCAAAACAACCTCATAACCCAGTTATGATCAAGGCTGGTTCCCAGACCGCCAAGTTAGCAGAACACGTTTCCGCTCAATTTTCCGGGTGCGCCTTGAAGCTAACCTCCAAGGATCCCTGCTGCAATCTACCGCGTAGAAACCCGAAAAATCCAAAGCACGGAGTCTTCTCCGGCAAAACCACATCAAATGCAACATCACCGATCCAGACAAAACATGTCCGGGTAGGCTTCACACACAATGCCTATGCCCGTACTTACGATTCCGGGCTCTATATGCAACACAAGGGGGACTATTCCCGTCAACCCCAAGGAACACCACGCACTCACCGCATACTCGCGGGAGCGGGATTCCCTATGCAGAAATAAAGAGCTTCAAGCGCTCAAGTTGAGAATCGTTACCCTTGTAGTCCGTTTTGGCGCCATGGAAAAACTACGCGGTTAGAACTCTTCGCAATGACCTTCCCTCCACGGATCCGCTCTCCGATTTCGAAACGGTGCTCCGATGCTCCGCCGGCGGCCGGAAACCTCCTTCTTCTTCCTCTTCTCTCTCACTTTGGAAAAGGAGAACTTTGGAGAGAAAATGAGGAAATAACCCCCTATTCCCGGCCTTAACAGAGCAGAATTTCATCTGCGCCGTCAGATCTAAATTAAAGGAAACGAACTGCTCGGATCTGCACAAAATTCCCCAGACCTGGGCCGTACACGGCTTGGCACACGGCCGTGTCCATGGCCGTGTGCCTCGATCCAGGCACTATCGTCGAACTGAGAAACGCACACGGGCCAAGACACGCCCGTGTCTGACCTGACACGCCCGTGTCGGGTTCCTCGACACGCCCGTGTTCGTGGGCGTGTCACGCATAACCGCCACGGCAACGGACACGACCCATCAGGACACGGGTAGGGACACGGGTTGGCACACGCCCGTGTCGGATGACACGCCCGTGTCATCCGGCCGTGTTTCTGGCCGTGTCCTTCTCGGGTTGAAAACGGCACAAAACATCACCAGCCAGACACGGCCTTGGACACGCCCGTGTCCTAGGCCGTGTACCCATACAGGCACCAAAAACCCTTTTTTTCGCGACCGACTCGCACACAACTTTCGGGGTGTTACAAATCTCCCTCACTTAAGGAATTTCGTCCCGAAATTAAGCAAAGGTACACAAAAGCTAAATGATACCTGAGTGGAATAACTCGGGGTATTCCTCCAACATAGCTTGCTCCCGCTCCCAAGAAAGCTCCTCACGTCCGCAATTATCCCAACAGACTTTAATCATTCGGACCTCCTTGTTGCGGAGTCGTTTGACTGCAACATCTTCAATTCGCACTGGCTTGACACTTGTTGTTAACTCATAATCAACCGGTACCTGATTGTCCGTAACGATCTGCGAAGACTCTTGCACTGCCTTACGCAACACCGATACGTGGAATACGTCATGCAGCCCACTCAACTCCGTCGACAGCTTTAATCTATACGCCGCCTCGCCAACACGCTCCAGGATTTCAAATGGTCCAAGGTATCTCGGACTCAGCTTCTTCAAGCGTCGAACCTGCGATACACCCTTGAACGGCTTGATCTTTAAATATACTATGTCGCCAACGTTGAACTCCACATTTCTATGTTTGGCATTGTAATACTTTGACTGTCTATCCTGAGCAATCTTCAGTCTTTCCTGAATTGTCAGTATCATTGAAGTGGCATCTTCCACCGCTTGACGTTTATACAACTTTGATTCGCCTGCCTCCAACCAAGACAACGGCGTACGACACTTCCTCCCGTACAAGGCTTCGAAAGGCGCCATTCCAATGCTTGCCTGAAAGCTGTTGTTGTAAGCAAACTCCACCATGTACAGGTGATCCTCCCAATTCTTCCCGAAATCTAGGACGCACATGCGAAGCATGTCCTCCATAGTCCTGTTGACTCTCTCGGTTTGGCCATCTGTCTGCGGGTGAAAGGTTGTGCTGAACTTTAGCTTAGTACCCAACAGACCATGCACCAACCTCCAGTCATTTGACGTGAAGCGTCCATCACGATCACTAACAATACTTCGAGGCACACCGTGCAATCGTACAATATTATCCACGTAGAGTTTGGCTAACTTTTCTACTGGATCTTCTTTTCTCACTGGGATAAAGTGCGACACCTTTGTCAACCTATCAACGACCACCCAAATGACGTCGTTTCCCTTCTGCGACTTCGGCAAACCGTGCACAAAATCCATAGATATGTCGTCAAACTTCCATTCTGGGATAGGAAGGGATTTCAAGAAACCTCCGGGCTTCTGGCATTCCGCCTTCACCAATGCGCAAGTACGAAACTTAGCCACATAAAGTGCCACATCCTTCTTCAAACCCGGCCACCAGAATAATTTCTTCATGTCTCTATACATCTTCGTGCTACCCGGGTGGATTGAGTACTTGGTATGATGAGCCTCATACATCAACTCCTCCCGAATATTATCCGCACTAGGAACGCATAGACGACCGTCCTTCCTTAGCAACCCATCTTCAAGCACAAACTGGGAATTTGACCCATCCAAAGTTCCATCTAAGATTTGCTTCATGCTGCTATCCAGAACCAAAGCCCGCCGAACTCTATCCGCTAGGTCACACTGCACCTCTGTCCAAAACAGTTTCGCCTCGGCACTAGACTGCTTATCGACGCAAGAAATCTCCAATGCCTCCAACTCTTGGACCAATCTCTCATCGTGCACTGATAACCAATTGGCTTGTGCGGGAATCTTACGACTCAACGCATCCGCCACTGTATTTCCCTTCCCAGGCACATAGTGTATCTTGAAGGTGTAGTCCCCTAAGAACTCCATCCACCTCCTCTGCCTCATGTTCAAATCCTTTTGGTCCAATAGGTACTTCAAACTCTTATGATCGTGTAAATATCGACCTTCACACCGTACAGATAGTGCCTCCAAAGCTTAAGAGCAAATATCACGGCCGCTAACTCTAAGTCGTGGACCGGATAATTCCTCTCATGAACCTTCAGTTGTCGTGAACCATAAGCTATCACTCTCCCATGCTGTAGCAGAACACAGCCCAAACCACTGCCCAAAGCATCACTATAGATCTCGAACCCTTCGGTTCCACTTGGCGAACATAAAATGGGCGCCGTGGTCAATCGCCTCTTCAATTCTTCAAAAGCCTGATCGCACTCCGGAGACCACACAAACTTCTGATCCTTTCTTGTCAACGTCGTGAGTGGTAGTGCTATCCCCGAGAAGTTCTCTACGAAGCGCCTGTAGTAGCCAGCAAGCCCCAGAAAACTCCGGACCTCTGCCACCGTAGTCAAAGTAGGCCACTCCCGTATCGCCACTATCTTCGCCGGATCCACAGCTATTCCTTCTCCACTGACAACATGACCAAGGAACGCTATCGAGGACAACCAGAATTCACACTTGGAGAACTTTGCATACAACTAACTTTTCCTCAATGTCTCCAACACCATGTGTAAATGCTTGTAGTGATCCTCCTCGCACCGCGAATACACCAGAATATCATCGATAAATACTATCACAAACTGATCCAGGTATTCTCTGAACGTCCTATTCATCAGATCCATAAACACGGATGGCGCATTCGTCAACCCAAATGGCATGACTGTGAACTCGTAATGCCCAAACCGCGTACTGAATGCTGTCTTTGGGATGTCGCTCTCCCTTATCCTCAACTGATAGTAACCGGACTTCAAATCTAACTTCGAATATACAGTTGATCCAACCAGCTGATCAAATAGATCGTCAATCCTCGGGATCGGATATTTGTTCTTCTCCGTAAGTTTGTTCAATTCCCGATAATCGATACAAAGCCGCAAGCTCCCATCTTTCTTCTTAACAAAGAGAACTGGTGCGCTCCAAGGCGACGAACTTGGACGCACATAACCTTGCTCTAGCAACTCTTGCAGTTGCACCTTCAACTCTGCCATTTCTCTTGGGGCTATCCGATAGGGGGAGCGTGACACCGGTTTGGCACCCGGTACCAGCTCTATAGTAAAGTCTATCTCCCGCTGAGGAGGGGCTCCTGGGAGATCATCTGGAAACACATCAGGATACTCGGACACAACTGGGATGTTGCCCAAACTAGGTTTAGGCGTCGCAGTCTGCACTAGAGTGACATACAGTTCTGCCCCAGACCGAACTGCCTTGAACACCTGAAGGGCCGATATCAGAACTTTCCCTGACCCCTTCATGCCCGCAAAAGTAGTCTCTCCACCAGTGTCCATACCCAACTTGACTTCTTTACGGTTGCAATCAATACATACACTTTGCTCTGAGAGCCAATCCATACCGAAAATTATGTCGAACTCCACCAATGGTAGAACCAACGCCCGCAAATCAAACTCCCGGTCTCCAATCCGAATCTTCACAACACAAATCCTATCCGCACGCATTGAGCACCCATTAGGCAACAACACATCCAACTTGTTTTCTGCCATCGAGAAGGGAACTCCGATGCGCGATATAAACTTTTCAGACAAGAAGGAATGTGATGCTCCCGTATCAAAAAGGGCTCTCGCCGGAAACCCAAAGATTAACACAAAGCCTAGCATTAACAAACGTAAGCTAACAAATACGAAGGTAACAACTATAAAAGTTAAACCACTGTAATTTAACTCATACCTGTCACCACGTCCGCTTGCTTAATGGCCTCCTGCAGACCAAGGTTGTAGACTCTAGGCTGAGCTGGAGCATGATGGGACGCGGTTGACTCCACCGCCTTCCCTTTCTCCTCATAAGTCGCTCCAGGCCTCCTCTCGGACTTTGAACGTCCGCTCCAACACTCCCGAGCAAAATGCCCCGTCTTCCCGTAGTTGTAGCAAGCTCCGGGGACTCGACTTGTAGTTGCCCCCGATGCATCAGCCGAAGGGGCTGAGTTCGAAGTCCTCCGCTTCTTATTCCATCTGCGGAAACCTGTCTTGTTACTTGGCACCTTGAACTCGGTCTTCCTTTCTCCTGGGTCCTTCTTCTCTTGAACTTTCTTCGCAACCTTTTCCAACGATCGGGCTGAATTGACCAAGGCTAGGAAGCCCTGCGCCTTAGGCCCAGAAAGGAGTAACTGTAAATCGCCGCGAAGACCCTCATAGAATCGGTTGGTCTTCCACTCTTCTTCAAAAAACATAGCACCAGCATAACGACCCAACCGCGTGAACTCATGCAGATATTCGTCCACGCTTCTGGATCCCTGAGACAATCCAAGAAATTGATTCTCCATCTCCAACTTCTGAGCAGAAGGTACAAATCTGGCTAGGAACAATCTTGAAAATTCCTCCATCGGCACATCCGCAAGTTGCCTTCCCACTAGAAGATGAAACTCCATCTCGTCCCACCAAAGCCTCGCTTCACCCTCCAAAAGAAAAGTCGCTATGGTGGTCTTCTGCCACTCCTCAGTTAATGTGGCCGTCAACACCCTCTTTATGGAAGAGAGCCAGTCCTCAGCTTGAGTTGGCGTTCCAACCCCATTAAACCTCGGAGGATTAAAGCCCATCACATGCTTTAGCTGCCTCTCCGTAGTTCTCCTCGGCTCTACTAACTCAACTGCTACGCGTTCCACCACTCTCGGCTCTGCCGCCCTAACCAGTTCTTGCTCACTCGCAGGAGGTGCGCGATGCATTTTCCCTGTAGGTTGGGCATTTATCATTGCGAACACGGCTTCAGCCACCATCCTGATGGTTTCTGCTGAAGGAGGTGTAGCAGGCACGCCCCTTGGTGCACTACTTTCCGCTGATTGCGGACGCTCTGACTGACCAGCACTGCTCCCAGCTGCCTAAATTAGCAAAGACGCACGATTAGACAACAAACAAATTGCTAAAAGCAATCATTGGAACACTCAGGTTCCACCAAACAAGTGTATTTTTCATTCCTAAGTGGACATTCATGGGTTCTTTTTGATGTTATAACGATGACGCACACATGTGCTCACCACCCCTTAAAAGAATTCGCCCACGAATTCATTTAAGCCTGATCGTAACCTGGCTCTGATACCAAATTATAACACCCCCATCTGTCGCATGGCATATAACAGAAGGTCCAGCTGGAACCCGATGCCATATACCACAGACAGTCGGAAGGGATACTAAATGAATAATCAAACCAACCGAATAAGACCACTCGTACAAATCACAGAGCATTCTAGCGGAAGATTTTAAAGTTGAAAGAACCCAAAATTAAATCCATCAATATGAATGTCCACAACTACAACAACAGGAATGAAACCCCAAATACACAGAAACGGGTACATGACCTTATGGCCTTATAAATGTTCACTTAATAAAGAGTGTTTTACATACATCGGCTCGCAGGCCGGCCACACATGATAAATATAAAAAAAACAGCTATTCTACGGCCTTCTAGGGCCAGCACAGCAACATGGGCTCCAGCCCGCTATTTGGCGCTCGGCTCCGCAGCACCTGCAAGCATATACCACTGCACGGTGGCAAATAAAGCAACGGTCAGCTAAAAGCCGACCAAATTATAATGACCCCACCCCTGACTCGGGACGGCGGTGCTCTTTCCCTGCATAACATTAGCCCAACAATATATATATAGCGCAATTATAATTCGCCACAGGTGTAGGCTCGCACGGCCAAACACCCCGTGCACTCAGGGCACATTCATGGTGAACCCTGACCCATCAGTGCATTCACCACCACCCCCAGGATGGCAACAACATGTGAGCATTTAGCCTTTCTGACCACCGTCTAAGGCTCCGACTATGCCAACGGCCAGTCCCCGTCTTCGGGTCTCTCGCACCGAACCACATAGCCTAGGTCCAATTCCACTTGCTCGTTGCTCACGCCGCATGTCCAATTTAAGTCCTTTGCGCGGGCCAAGCTTCTCTCGGATCCCAAATTTTCCAAAACAACCTCATAACCCAGTTATGATCAAGGCTGGTTCCCAGACCGCCAAGTTAGCAGAACACGTTTCCGCTCAATTTTTCGGGTGCGCCTTGAAGCTAACCTCCAAGGATCCCTGCTGCAATCTACCGCATAGAAACCCGAAAAATCCAAAGCACGGAGTCTTCTCCGGCAAAACCACATCAAATGCAACATCACCGATCCAGACAAAACATGTCCGAGTAGGCTTCACACACAATGCCTATGCCCGTACTTACGATTCCGGGCTCTATATGCAACACAAGGCGGACTATTCCCGTCAACCCCAAGGAACACCACGCACTCACCGCATACTCGCGGGAGCGGGATTCCCTATGCAGAAAGAAAGAGCTTCAAGCGCTCAAGTTGAGAATCGTTACCCTTGTAGTCCGTTTTGGCGCCATGGAAAAACTACGCGGTTAGAACTCTTCGCAATGACCTTCCCTCCACGGATCCGCTCTCCGATTTCGAAACGGTGCTCCGATGCTCCGCCGGCGGCCGGAAACCTCCTTCTTCTTCCTCTTCTCTCTCACTTTGGAAAAGGAGAACTTTGGAGAGAAAATGAGGAAATAACCCCCTATTCCCGGCCTTAACAGAGCAGAATTTCATCTGGGCCGTCGGATCTAAATTAAAGGAAACGAACGGCTCGGATTTGCACAAAATTCCCCAGACCTGGGCCGCACACGGCTTGGAACACGGCCGTGTCCATGGCCGTGTGCCTCGATCCAGGCACGATCGTCGAACTGAGAAACGCACACGGGCCAAGACACGCCCGTGTCTGACCTGACATGCCCGTGTCGGGTTCCTCGACACGCCCGTGTTCGTGGGCGTGTCACGTATACCGCTACGGCAATGGACACGACCCATCAGGACACGGGTAGGGACACGGGTTGGCACACGCCCGTGTCGGATGACACGCCCGTGTCATCCGGCCGTGTTTCTGGCCGTGTCCTTCTCGGGTTGAAAACGGCCAAAAAAATCACCAGCCAGACACGGCCTTGGACACGCCCGTGTCCTAGGCCGTGTACCCCTACAGGCACCAAAAACCCGTTTTTTTCGCGACCGACTCGCACACAACGTTCGGGGCGTTACAGAGGTAGTCTTCCTGGCAGGTTTTCTGAAGGAAGGCAGTCGAGTGCTTATGCTAACAGGAACCTAGGACCCAATATGATTTGGGTTCCTAAGGTAAAGTAATTCTTTCTTGCAGGGTAGTCTAGGTTCCCTTAAATATGATGGGAACTAGACAGTAGGTGGCTCAAGAATAAATTGGAACAAGCGTCTGGAATAACAAATATGATATCTAATTGAGCTTATTCACATCGAGCTCCTAATATGTTTTATCTGGGGGACTAAATGATAACTCTCATAATCCCAGGTACGTTTGCTCAGTTCCAGGACTTGAGTCATAGGGTATCCACAGTTATATATATATATACATATACATCTTTATACGTTTACTTCACTTGTATGTAAGTACATCTAAGGAATGTCAACTGATGTGAGGGTGATTGCAAGTCAGTGTTTTCTTGATCACTTTCTAGTTATCCTTGAATCATCTAATAACATGGAGGAAAAAGTCCTTATTACATTGGCCTTGAAAAGCTTATTTAGTGATCCTGGTTATTGTTCTAACCTCTTCTTTTAGTGTTCCCGTCATGAACTAGGAATTGATTTTAGGATGGCAAATGTACAGATTTAAATAAAGGACCTGTAGCATATGCAAAGCGTATTTACTAGCCTTTGAAATATATGGACTAGCCGGAAACTAGCGAAGATTGTCATCAAGAAAACTAGCGAAGATTTAAATAAAGGACCTGTAGCATCTGTTCACTAAAAACTAGCGAAGATTGTCATCAAGAAATATATGGAAAAGCCGGAAACCCGTTAAATTCATTCTAAATCCTGTTTATCTCACGTGGTCTCCCGCCGAACTCATCTTTATGTACATTAGAATCCCGCCGACCTTTCACCTTCCATAAGAATCCCGCCGAAGGAGCAAGTTATATGATTCCCACCGACTCGCGGAAGCACGCCGAATCTCGCCGACTCTCTCCGCAGGGGACTCTCTCCTTCTCTGCCGGAAACTCGCCAAGGGGAAACTCACCGACTCCCGCAAGACTCACCGCCGCAGGGGAAACTCACCGGAAGGGCAACTCGCCGACTCCCGCAGGAAAGCTCGCCGAATCGATCTTCATCGAAGGTCTCACGCAAGAATCCCGCCGAAGCTCTCACCGACGATCTCTCCCAGTTTCGATTCTTCTCCGCTCGAACTAATTCATCGTCTACACCGTTAGGTATCCCCTCACCCTCACTTGGACTTGATCACTAGTATCGCTTCCTTTTTGTTTTTTTTTATTAAGCGTAGAATAGGGCTCCTCTCCCTAGATCTGCAATGGCTCCAAGGACAACTGCTGGGTTGGTCACTGGTTGCGAGCTTGTTCGAACTGGGTTCTCTCACGCCTCTGACGAATTCAGAAACATCATTCTGATGCTGGAAGAGGCTGGGCTATCTTTCGTCCTGGAGCACCCATGCAAAATCCTGGACAAAGAGGTGCTAGAGTTCTTCGCTACCGCAAGACTCCGGAATGGCGAATCTCTAATCAAAAGCAAGGTGGCTGGG
Source organism: Platanthera guangdongensis (assembly GCA_039583875.1). Taxonomy (NCBI): domain Eukaryota; kingdom Viridiplantae; phylum Streptophyta; class Magnoliopsida; order Asparagales; family Orchidaceae; genus Platanthera; species Platanthera guangdongensis. Next base: position 93,159,848 of record CM077165.1, read on the forward strand.
GCAAAGGTCAAGATGTCTGCCAGCAAGCTGACCCACTTCCTGCAACTTTCTAGCTCGGAGCATGAGGACTATCTGGAGGACGATGACAAAACCAGAACTCTCTTATTCTGCGGTCTCCCACGAGGAACTCGGTCAATAAAGAGAAAGGATATGAATGAAGAAGGGAAGCTCCTGTCCGACATAATTGGAAAGGTACTCATCTGCAAGCCAGGATCTCATGACCATATCTCTGCGGATATGTTCAAGATCCTGGTGGCAATTGTCTGCCGTAAAAGGTTCAACTGGGGGGCGTTGCTGTTCGAGAAGATAAAGGACACCTTGAGCTCTCCGAGTTTTGGCCGCATCATAAGTCTGTATCTAAATCAGCTAAATGGAGACAAGTTTGACATGAGTAAAGGTGTTCCTCTACACTACTTGAAGAAGATGGACTCAAGTGTGTTTGACCGATGGGAGAGGCGTATTGGGCAGACTGCCATGGAAGAACAACAGGGAGTATCTCCAGCAGTCACCCCCAGTGAAATTCCTGATACTTTGACTGCAGGAATCGAGGGGGAGCCTCTACCCCCTCATACTGATGTAGTATCTGACATCTCCCAGCTGGCCAGAGATGCTGTGGCAGCTCTACACGTAGAAAGTGAAACTGTGCTGGAGCATGAGGAGACCCTGAACCGAAACGATTAAGGAGCCGAAGCTACTGTGCTGGAGACTGCTGACAAAGAGTCGGAAGAGGCTGCTGATGAAGATGAATTCATGGATGATGACGGAGAGGAAGACGAGAATGAGGGACATGAAGATTTGGAGGCTCCGGATCTCTTTGAACCTCCATCTGACAAGCCTGCACTAGTGGAGGGGGAGACTGAAAAATCTACAGAGGCCATCAGCATTCCCCTATTAGAGACTGTGCTTGTATCCAGCTCTACAGATGCGTCTGCTGAAGAGCAAGGCCATGAAGTGCCTCCAGCTCTTCCATTACGAGATGAGCTAGCCACTCACACTGTCAATGTCATTCAGGGCATAGTGAATGAACTTAAAGACTCTTTTGAAAAAGCTCAAAATAAAATGCTGAAAAGGATTAAGAAGTCTGAAAATCTCATGCTGAAGAACATGGTGGAGATCAACCATAAACTTGACGTGATGGACAAGAAATTTGAAGAAAAGTATACCGCGGCCGGCGAAGCTGTCACACTTCTTATGGCCGGATTGAAAAAGAACACCGATACTCTTGCTGTAGTAAATCAGAACGCTCATGTTGTAGCCAACAACATTCAAAAGTTTGACGGTAATATGGTCACTCTCAATGCCAATCAGTAGGCCTTGGTCACTGAGTTCTCCCGGACCACCAAGCATATTGATGACTCCCTGCACTCCTATGCAAACTTCATCGCTGTCGAAGCCAAAAAGGGGGAGAAGGAATACATAGCTATGATGGCTGAGCTCCGAGAAGTCATGATCAAAAACTTCGAACAGTCAAACAAATACGTCTATGACAACAGCTGGTGGATGCTCCACCAGGCGTTAGGCGTCGCCTTGCCTGAAAATCCCGCGGATATTCATGCTCCTGAGACTTCTACGGCTGCTGCGGGAGTAAGTGCTGCTGAGGGAGTAAGTGCGACAGAGGTTCCCATGAGTGGAGATGATGTTAGGGCAATTTCTAAAGCAAAACTGATGAGCATGTTTGACCAAGAGGCCCTAGCAAAAGCCAGGGGGAAGAGAAAAGCTCAAGAAGGGACCTCCAAGGAGACACAGGATGAAAAGAGAACTCGACTGAGTGAGGAGGAGGTAAGAAATGAAAAGTGGAGTCCAGTTTCAAAGAATATCATCTTGGACACCTTCTGGCTACAGGAACAGGGGGAAATCAATCGAAAGGAGGTATACAGCCAGTATGAATGGGAGATGCATAAGATGTATGAAGCCAAAAGCAACATCTTCTTCAGAAACAACACAGATGTAGATAAAGTTCCTCCTCCCAGATATTATCCGAAGCCTAAAGAGTATATGGAGAGGCAAAGGAAGAAGTACTTGGCGCAAAAACTCAAGGATGACTTAGCTAAGGAAAAATAGTCAACAATTTACAGCTTGTCATTTTCTCTTAAGAATATTTAATGCTTATTGTTATTATATGAACAATTCTGAGATTATATGTGTATATATATATTGGTATATATATTTGAATTTGTGAATGACTCAAGTCCTGATCTGGTTGCTTATATTCTCTTGTGCTGCATGTTTAACTTCTGTATGTTGTTTTTATTATTTGATTGGTGTTATTCATCTTAGCTAGTAAGGTTTTGGCTTCGTCAAATAGGGGGAGATTGTTGGGTATTGTATCCACAATCACCTGGATTTGAGAAAGCCACCTGTCAAGCTAAGATAAATTCACAATGTATTTGATGAAACTTCTCAAGTTGTACTTGTAGTTATTCCACGCTAAGTGCACACCAATGTCAGGGTGCAGTAGGTCAATATACACGGGTCTGCACAACGTAATCCCTCGTTGAGCAGATCAGTGTGTTGGCCTACGTGTACTCTCTCTATTGGAGTGCACTTACTTTCAAGAACAGGGCCGTGCTTATGCAAGAGAAGACAAGGAGCAAGAATGGGTCAAGGAGCAGCTCTTGGGTGAAAAGATGAAAATTCGTCTAAGTGTAATTCGACGAGAATCACCAAGTGATTCTCGCCGATTCGGCGAGAATCACTAGTGATTCTCGCCGAATCGTCGAGAATCATTAGTGATTCTCGCCGACTCTTTCCGGCTACCTCAAAACGGTGCCAAGTAAGATTCGGCGAGAATCACTAATGATTCTCGCCGAACCCGTCGCTGAGCAGATCATGAATACCAAGTGAAAATCGTTGAGAATCAACAAGTGAATCGTGGAGAATCACTGGTGATTCTCGACGAATCGTCGAGAATCATTAACTGATTCTCGCCGATTCGTCGAGAATCACCAATGATTCTCGACGAATTTTACTTGGCGATTTCTCGGGATGCTGCTGGACCGGATTCTGCCACTGGACTAGTTTGAACAACGGTCATATTGTTAGTATCTACAGAGTATAAATACACGGGTATCTTTGCACAGTAAAATGAGCGAAGAAGAAAAGAAAAACGGGAGCCGCGACTTGACCTAGTTCGCGATTTCTGCCGCCGCCTCCGTCGTCACGCGAGAGTGTAGATCACTGGTCTTGATCGTGGTTTCTTCCAGATCTCCGGTCGATAGAAGCTTAGCTAAGCTTAGAGTCTCACGTGTCTAACCGGAGATCTCTTGTCTCTCGATTTGTAGATCGGGAAATCCTTCCCCATCCGAATCGATCGAGACGATTGATCCTAGTGTGACCGTTGGTAGACCTAGCTAGCTTCGCTACGAAGTTTGGATCTCTAAAGTACAGCAGCCGCACATCGTCGTTGCCGCCGATCCCGTGAACCAAGCCGCCGCCCTTCTTGCCGTCGCCGGCTCCAGGGAGATCCTCTCAAAGAGAGACCAAGGTTGTGGACTCTTTGTAGACTTCAAGAGCACGTCGTCAACAAAGAGGGACATCGTAGTCTCCACACGTAGTTTGTATTTCTTGTACATTCTATTTTACTTTTGTTGTAAAGGAACGTTGGTTCCTAGTTGTAAGGGTTGGGTGCAACCCGGTTTGTGGGAGTGTTGACTCCTACATGTGGAAGGGTTCCTTCCGATAGTGCAAGGATTGGATTTCAATCCTATTGGAGAAGTGACCGAGTCGTCCCTTGTTGGGAGATAAGTCGAAGCGGGAAAGTGGATGTACCCAAGTCGGGGAACCACTATAAATAGCTTGTGTACTCTGTTGTGCTGTGTTGTTTTATTTTCGTGTGCAGGTACAATTTAAATTCCGCAAAAGCGCTGCACGTCACCTATCCCCCCCCCCCATAGGTGAACATAGTTGACACTAGGTGGACTTTCAAATGGCACTCCCTATGATGTTCTGAGCCCTCTTATCCATAGTTGCCAAGATTATTTCATCATTGGTCATTTCTGAATAATCCTTGGGAGTTTTCTGATTTGCATCCAGAATAGATACCTTCATTGGCACATATGGCCATTCTTTGACTGTAATGTATATTCTTGGGTCAGATGCTTCCATAAAGAGTCTAACCCTCTCTTTTCATATGCCAAAAATCTCTTTTATACAGATTGGCAATTTCATGGACCCCAGCTCTTTGTGATTCTCACTAGAACTCATTTTCTTGATTCTTGTTTATTCTGATTATGCATACAGGATCTTACTCAGACTGTTATGTCCTTTTTGAGTAACCTCACTTTGATACCACTTGAAAGTAATAGTGTCTAATCACCTAGAGGGGGGTGAATAAGTGAAATTTATCCTTTTTAAATGTAAGGCAGAAATTCTATACAACAAATGCAATTCTACAACTATCACAACACAGCAACCATAGAAACATACATACACAGAGTGCACACAGTATTTATAGTGGTTCCCCAAGGTCTGGGTACATCCACTTTCCCCCTTCGCCTATCTAGTAGTGTACTAGATTCGGCCTAACTTCAGCACTTTTTCTCAGATCCTCAGATCTTACAGCTCAGAACCCCAAACAGGTTCCTACAACTCAGAGTGTCCACACTACTACAACTCAGGCACAAAGCCCTACCACTCAGTCTTCAATAAGACCTACACTCAGAGAACAAAATCTCCTACAACTTAGGCACTAGGCCCTACCTCAGTCTTCAACAAGACCTATACTCAGAGTACACAGTCTCCTACACTCAACCTTTATAAAATAGGCATACAGCTCAGATCTATACAAGATCCTACAGATATTTTGATTATACAAAGTAATTAACCACAACTCTGAAAGAGAGAGATGAGTTGACTGGCTTCTTGATGAGTTCTTGGAAGAACTTGGCAGAGATCAACCTCCCTTGGCTTTCTCCAAAGCTTCTTGAATTAGAACACAGTAGGGTTGAATCTCCTATGAAGATGATCTTAAATCAACTTCTGTCTTGAGATTCAGATCTCAATCTGAATCTTACTTTGCAGCCTGGTTCAGTAGCTGCTCTTCTTAGAAGGAGCTATCTCTCTCCAACTTCTTAGATCTTCTGTTGAAGGTCTTCTACTTTTGTGTTGTTAGATCTCTTGATAAATTGTGATCAATCTCTTGTTGTGATCCCTCTTTTTTGTTGAAGGCAAAAGGCCTTTATATAGTCTTTCTCCAAGGTAACCGGCTGATCCGGTTTCTAACAACCTTCTGACGGCTCTGACAGTTGCAGTTGACCGGTTGAAATGGCAGCTGTCAAGTCATCCAGTCACTTCTTGAAATCTCTGTCACTGTCTGAAAGTGTCGAGATAGATAGTCATTATGTGTCGACACAAATAGACTAAGTGTCGACACAAGTAGACTAAGTGTTGACACTAGCCTTAATGGTGTCGACACAACTCCTTGTGTTGTTGTAACAGCTTCTCGACACTGCTTCTTCAGAATCTGTCGACACTGATTCTGTGTGTCGACACAAGCCTTCTGTTGAATGTGTCGACACTGGTTGAGTGTGTCGAGACAAATACTTCTTCATTAATACTTAGTTGAATTCTGCTGTGTGTCGACACAACTCATTTGTGTCGACACATCTTTTATTATTGATACTTGCTGAGTGTCGACACATCTCCTTTGTGTCGACACATGCCTTCTTGTGTTGAAACTTGCTGAGTGTCGACATATCTCCTTTGTGTCGACATATGCCTTCATGTGTTGAAACTTGCTGAGTGTCGACACATCTCCTTTGTGTCGACACAAGTACTTTAACTTTGTTGAAGCTTGCTGAGTGTCGACACAGCCTCCTGGTGTCGACACTTTTGATGTCGACAAAACTTCTTTGGGTTTCGACACTACCTCTTAGTGTCGACACAGATTATGTTGACAATTCTTCACTGTGTGTCGACACTGACTGTATGTGTCAACACTTTTCTTCTGGTGTCGACTCAGCCTTTCCTGGTGTCGACACAATTACTCCATGTGTCGACACAGCTTCTCTAGGTGTCGACACTAGCCTTCATAAGTGTCGACACTTCACCTCTAGATGTTGACACATGTACTTAGAAACTTTTCAGCATTTCTTGCAATTACTTAACCTGCACATATAAACTCAAAGCACATCAAATACACCTTGATGTATATCATTGAGTAGGGTGAGGCTTCTTCAAATCAGGTATATATATTCCAATGTACCCAATAGTATCTACTCAGGTTCAATCCCATTTAATGTTACACTAAATCTAACCCTAGTATATTTAACCCTCTCTCTCTCTCTCCAAAGGAAAGACAACGTTACGTCGATCTCGGGCATCACTTAACCCCAATCAACCAAGTTCTCTCAACCTTCCTTCCAATCGTGACCTTACTCATTCTCAACCAGACTGGATTCACCAACGAACCTTTCCCATAACTGGTTTCACACATTATTCAACTTTATAGTTTTCACTATGTGCAGACCAACTATCCTACATGATGAGTATGAATGGTGACCCCCCTCAAATATTCATTGAATGACCTAAGATTATTACTGGGGGTCTATCATGATTTTAAAGAATAAAACCAGAATATTATATTTTTCCTAATTTATTTGTTATTTAATTATTTTTCTGAAAAATAAGACCAACAATGCTTTTGAACATCAAGTACACTTTTCTCTATAGGTATGGCCTTAGTAAAATTACGTCAGATTCTTGTCATCAAAATAACATTAGGCACATGAATTCATAATTTTCCAACATGGTTTTCAGCTCCAAATAATTATTGACTAGATAGCCACATTAAGAGGGAAAAATAGGAAATAATAGAAATATTCATCCAAATATTATAGGAATATTATCATATGACTTACATAAATAGAGAGGGCTACTGACCTAGAATTATTATTTTACAAGCTCATTTGGGCACATAATTAAATCATTTAAAATCAATCATTAATTGGTACCTTGTGAAGTAACCACTAAGAACATTTTTCTAAAAATTGTGTAAAAATTCACAGATCTTAAGGATATTCTAAAAAGTCCTCTGACCAAGTTTCACAAGCTTTCCGTGAATTGATAACTCAAAATAAATTCTTGAATAAGAAGTACAACTAGGAAAGTTGTGAATGAAGTACCATAAATTCTAATCTAAAATTCTCACTAAAATTTTATGAGCTTTGTAACAACAATATATGACCACTGCTAAAATTTTAGGATTATTCAAAGTCATATGAATATGTAATAAAATCATGAACAAGAATGCAGTATTTTGTCCCAAGTTATTTCAAGAGTGATTAAGCTCCTAAATGTCCTAACAACTCTTCCTAGGGTTAATTATCACCTCGGACTCACCACTACCAATTTACAAGGTATTCCAAGGACATATCGTCTCATGTCCTTCAATGGGCTCAAAACCCCATCCTTAGGGCTTACACTAGGGTTTTAGGGTATCTCCACCCCAAACCACCCTAAATCAATAGAGGGTGTGATATAGATGACCCTGAGGTTCTATCCAAACTCTCACCCCGTTTGGGTGAGAATTATCCCCTGCATGCTCCAAATACCCATTTGCCCTAATTTACCATTAAGCGACCAAAACTTGGTCATACCAAAACCAATTCCAATCAACCTCAAATGGGCTGAAGATTATACCAGGATCATATCATGACCCTAAGAATCATCCACCAATTTTTTGGTTGATTTTGAGGTCCATAGACCCCTTAATTATTAATACATGGTTTATTAAATTATTACAAAAAATATAGGAAATGTTTTTCAAACAATTCCCATTTTTGGATATGTTATAAGCATAGGTAAGTGTGACTCCCATTCAAAATTTCAAGTCATTTGGATAAGTGGTTTAGTGAGGACACTCAATTTAAACTCTGACTAGCCCTATGCATAGTCTGCATCATTTTGAGTGTTGTGGTCAGACCACTGACCCAAATGGGTTGAAATTAATTTTAAAATAAAGTAAATATCAAGGCTATATTTTTCATATAAAATATTTCCTCTGGTTTTGCATCTAAGTATTTTTTATATTTAAAACAAAACACCTCAGAAACTGTGACAGAAATGAAATAAAATGAAATGTTATATTCCTAAACTATACCAGATGGCGCACGAATCTTGGGGCAAATCCAGTGGCTGCCCGTCATCATCCCCAGCACGCCAACAGCCCAAATCAACCCATCCTGTATCAACTTCCAGGCCAATTTCTCGGCCACCCAGCCACCTCCCTAGCCGGCCACCGCCACAAACACCTCCGTTGAGGTGGGGCTATCGATTGGCGGCGACACGGCCGCTGGAGGGGCCGTTTCCGGCGAACCCGCAACCACTCAAATCTCAAGGAAATTCTTCAAAACTTCTCACTGGATTGGGCTCAATTGAGCCCGATATCACCCCTAGTTGATCTAAAAAGCTAACACAAAGGGAGAGGGGGAGAAGTCGACCCTTTGGGAGCCGTGAAGCCTTGCCGATCGACTGGGTGCCATTGTCGGTGGAGGTGTAGTAGGGTGCTCTGCAATGGTACATCCAAAGGCATTGATTTCTTTAGGGGAAGGGTGGAAACAACTCTCTACGTGGTGAAGCTTTTAAAAAAGTCAAAGGAGGGAGGGGAGTAGTCATGGCATCAATGCCATTAATGGCCATTAGTGGTGGTTCTCGGCCAATGGAATTCTACTCCCCTATCCACTGCCATGGCTGAGAAAACCCTCTGGTCTTCTCCTAACTGACCAGAGGAGATGAATCTATCCATGGAAATTGAGTGGAGAGGCTCTTGGCCTGACTTTGCCATGAATGACCCCTCTTTCTCACTTTCTCTCTCCTCCATTGAAGGACAAATGGAGCTCTCTCTCCTAGTCATCATTTACAGAAATTAAATGGTATTTTAGGTAAATATCAGCCCCTAAGTCTGATGGGCCATTCCAATTTTGCTTAGCCCAAGTGGATTGGGCTAGGTTAGATCAACTTGAGCTAACTTGACCTAACCCTAAGTTGAGTTGACTTGCGTCAAATTGGTCTTTTGGGTTCACCCCAATGGGTCCTTAGTGACTCATTGGCCTCCCCTAAGGTCTAGGAAGGGTGGGGTAGGGTTGGCATGGCACCTTGGAGGCCACTTGACCCTTTCTTAGGGCACTTTGACCATTTTAGGTCTATGGCTGACTTTGGTCAACTTAGCCTCTTTGGTTAACTCCAATGGGTCCTTGGTGACCCATTGGCCTCCCTTGGGGCTTAGGAAGGTCTAGGTGTGTCCCTTTGGCTAAGGGGAGGTCAATTGACCATGAGTGAGCTTAGTTTGACCTAATTAGGGTTTGGGTTGACTTTGGTCAACTTACCCCTTTTGGTTGACCTCATTGGGTCCTTGGTGACCCAAAAGTCCTCTTAAAGGGTTAGGAGTGGTATGGTGGAGTCATGGAGTCAGGTTGAAGCCCTAAAGTCAAGCCCTATGGTGGGTAATTGAAAATTACTATTTGCAGCGCAATGTAGTTTTTTCTTCATGCCTATGTTTATTTGGTCTTCTTGTGCTTCTTAGGGTTTTGTCATGACCTAGTGATGACAAAACCACTCTTAGGTGTCTAGAAGTTTGAGTGATGTTACAACCTGTGTGAATGATGAATCCTTGCGTGCATGGATGCATGGGAATTTGGAAGGGTTGGAAGTACGTGTGGGTTTGCAGCACTGGAATGATGTGTTGATAAGGGACTCGGTGTGGAGCCCTTGCGTGCTGTTGAGCACGAGATGTGAAAAATGAAAAAGGGGCTCTGTATGGAGCCCATAGATATGAAATTCCATGTGGTGTGATTTGACATGAGGAGTCATAATCCTGGGTTAAGGATAGTGTGGCAGGTCTACAGGCTCACCAGTCGTCACACCAATGGGGGTTGATAGATAGACTTGGACGGTTTGGGCTATATCCTCGATGCTCATTCTCGGGGACCCTCCGTGCCATTGGATAGTTTGGCTGTGTTCTTCGATGATCATTTCTGAAGACCCTCTCTGTGCCACAATGATAGGCAAGTTTGGGCTATGTTCTTGGTGCTCATCTACCTAAGACCCCTCCGAACCATAGTATGCATGTGACTCCATTGTTGTGTTCTTAACATTGATGCGTATGGAGGCCTAGGCTTGGTAGTGTGGATGCCCACCTAGTAGTGGAGAAGCCCGCTCTACTATCACCGTCTAACCACGACAGATGACACCTAAAAGGTTAACTATCTTCTCGAAAAGTGGGAACTACAAGTCTGTGTCGACATAGTAGTGTGTGTGTGTGCATGGGTGAGTCATCGCATTGCATTCATAACATTTCATTGCATCACATACATAAGATCCGTATCATATAAGTTGTATGGACACTCTTATATGATGAGTTACTACTGTTAAGCTGATCCTTAAATTATATGTCTATATGAGCATTCATATAAGTTGAGTTACTTTCCTGTTGTAGGATCATACTTGTACATTGTTGTTGAAGGTAGAACTACTAGTATAGATTGATTTAATTACTTGTTGTATATGTTGATTACTCTGACACTGTTTAGCATTATACCACCTACTTGTACTACTGCTTACATATATATTGTACCCTTTTTCCTTTCCCGCCCGGTGCCTAAGAGTCATCGGGGGAGCGGATGTGATAGACATTTAGTATTTATGACTAACGGTTGCTACGTCTTCCTTTTTAGGAGGAAACCCAACAGATAGAACAGCAGCAGGTTGTGCAGGAGGGTAGCCAGGCCAGGGTGACAGGGCCTGACGTGACGATACCATCACTGTCGTCCATTACAGATGTGAGTTTTTGAGAGACTCTTATTGTAGCCCTTTGGGCAGTTTTGTACTCTGATATTTTATACGCCTTGTTGTTGCTTATTTTATTGATGTAGCAGTTGGAGTTTTATACTTATATGGATTTTTTACTTCTGTTCATTCTTTATGTTGGGTTGGCATGGATAATATTGGTGTTAGCCGACAGGATATGCGTCTTGTAGTATCGATCAACCAGTATGTTGGCATTACCGCAAGGTGGCTGTTCTGGGCAGAAGACTCCCCTCGGTCGTGTTTTTTGTTCCGGTCGGGGGTCTTATATTTATCATCCAACTTTTTCAACACTGGAGTTTTGATAGCATCAAAGCACGTTCTTCCTCACTCGATCAATGTTGTGACTTCAGGTCAAAGGACCACAAACACCATTGTCACTTGAGACATACTTTTGACATGTTTATATAACTATCCACAAAGAATTCTCATGGTGGGTTTGTCCAGTATAAATTTTTTATTAACAAGTACATATGTGATAACTTGATATCACAATATCATGACCCGTGAGAACCGGTCATCAGTCAACGTACAAGTTAGTCTTAATGTATCATCATCACCCTTAGCTTCTAAGATGACATGCCGACCAGGGACCATTTAAGAATGAAGCTTCTAAGAACCTAGGCTCTCACATTCAAGTCACCACTTGACACCTATGAAAGCAAACATTCTAAAGGCATTTATTACGTTAAATTTATCCATCACAATAGAAATAAATTTACACAATAAAAGAACTTGCCAAAATATAAAGTGAAATACATAGTACTCTATTCATCAAATGAATTATTACAACAACCAATAAATATACAACACATAAGACTCATACTAAGGCTGATCATTAAGGTATCGTATATCCATAGAACTAACATGACCATCATGTTTTCTCTTTTTTAGAGTCTTTGTCAGTGGATCAACTATACTTTCTTCAATCGGCGCCCTGCAAATGCTCACAACTCCTCGGTCGACAATCTCTCGAAAAAGATGGAACCAACGAAGTATGTGCTTGGAGCGCTGATGAGATCTAGGTTCCAAAGCAAGTGCAATTGCACCGTTATTATCACAGTAGAGAACTACGAGACCAATAATGCTAGGAACTACATCTAACTCGCTGATGAATTTCCTAATCCAAATAGCCTCCTTCGCCGCATTTGCGGTGGCTATATACTCGACATCAGTTGTAGAATCAGCAACTGTCTCCTGCTTGGAACTCTTCCAGCTAACAGCTCCTCCATTTAGGCAAAATATGAACCCTGACTGAGATTTTTAGTCATCCCTATCAGTTTGGAAGCTAGCATCTGTGTAACCCTTTACAACAAGATCTTCATCTCCACCAAATATCAAGAAAAAATCCATAGTCCTTCTCAAGTACTTTAGGATATTCTTAACGGCAATCTAGTGACTTTCACCGGGATCAAACTGATATTTGCTAGTCATGCTCAAAGCATAAGAGACATCCGATCGAGTAGATATCATTGCATACATGATTGATCTAATTGCCGAAGCATATGAAATCTACTTCATGTGGTCCTTATCTTCATAAGATTTAGGACACAGGTCCTTAGAGAGGCTCATACCATGATACATGGGTAGGAATCCTTTCTTGGACTCAAGCATGTTGAACCGTTTCAACACCTTATCAATGTATATACTTTTGGTCAAACCCTATAACTTCTTCGATCTATTTATATAGATCTTAATACCAAGTATATAAGTTGCTTTGCCCAAGTTTTTCATAGAAAAGCAGTTCCCTGGGTTGTTCTTAACAACTTGTAGGGTCGGTTTGTCATTCCTGATCAGCAATATGTCATCTACATACAATATCAGGAATACAATAATGCTCCCACTAATCCTCTTATAAACACATGGTTCATCCTCGTTCTTTATAAAACCAAACTTTTTGATCTTTTCATCAAAATGAAAATTCTAACTTCAAGAAGCCTGTTTTAATCCATAAATGGACCTCTGTAGCTTGCATATTTTAGTGGATTCACCCGGAGATACAAAACCCTCGGGTTGTGTCATATACACTTCTTCAATAAGGTTTCAATTTGGGAAAGCTTTTTTGACATCCATCTGTCAGATCTCATAGTCATAATATGCATCAATAGCAAGCAAAATTATGATGGACTTAATCATAACAACAGGGGAAAAGGTCTCACCATAGTCAACATCATGAATTTGCTTGAAACCATTAGCCACTAATTGCCCTTTGACTGTCTATACATTCCCATCTATGTCAATCTTCTTCTTGAAGACCCACTTGCACCCCATGGGTTGTACCCCCTCAGGTGGTTCCACCAAGGTCTAAACTTGGTTTGCATACATGGAGTCCATTTCAGATTTCATGACCTCATGACACTTCTCTGAGTCTGCTCCACTCATAGCCTCTTAGTAGGTTGCAGGCTCATCATCATGATCCATAAGCAACACATTACCTATCTGAGATACGAGAAATCCACATCTCTCGGGCTCAAACCTTGGTCTATCAGATCTATGTGTAACTTGTGTTTCTTAAGCAGGCTCTCTAGCTACAACAACTTGTAGTCCTTGCTTAGGTTCCAATTCTAGATCATTCATGGTTTGTGGTTCTTGAACTTCTTCAATTTCTACCCAGACAGTCTTTATACTTAAGAACTCTTTCTCAAGAAAGACACCAGTTCTCACGGCAAACACTTTGCCCTTGGACGATAGGTATAAGTAGTACCCTTTAGTTTCCTTAGGATACCCCAGAAGATAACATTTATCCGACTTGGGTTTCGTCTTGTCAGGCATTTGACGTCGCACATATGCCAAAGGTATGTGTGATTTGAGTGATTCGTTCTTAGTCTTTTAGTATATTTTATGTTATAAATCTGATGGTATAAGTTCAAAACATATAAACTATTAAACATTTGTGTTATACCATAACAAACATCATTCTTAAATATAGAACAACAATTATTCTTAATAATAAAAGAAAATCTAATCATGTCCAAACATGAAATAGATATAATATTTTTAGTTATGAAAGGAACATTATAACAATTATCTAGTTTTATTAAAAGCCCATTGGGCAAATAAAGCTGGAAAACTCCTATGGCGACAACAACAACTCTTTCTCCATTGCCAACACGCAGGTCCACCTCTCCTTTACTCAGCATTCTTCTCCTTCCTAGTTCCTGCACATTTATAAAAATGTGAGAACCACATCCGGTATCCAATGCCCAAGATGAAGGAGCATAAAAGTTTATCTCTATAACATAGATACTTGAAGCAGAAGTCATACCTCCCTTCATCTTTTGCAGACCCTCAATGTAAGAAGGACAGTTCATCCTCCAATGACCAACCTTGCCACAGTGGTGGAATTTCCCTACTTTCTCTAAGACTTTCTTCTTTAGTTCTTAAGCCTTGAGCTCAAGATATGACTTAGGTCCTAACTTCGTCTTCTTGAAACCCTTGACATTGCCCTTGCCTTTATGCACCATCAGTATAGGGCTAGAAGGCTTGATCTTCTTCATATTGATTTTGGTAGTTCTCAACATGCCTAGGAGCTCATGCAGTGTCTTGTATATTTCACTCATATTATAGTTCAAGACGAACTGCTCGTAACTGTCCGGCAATGATTGCAGGATCAAGTCTGTAGCGAACTCTTGGCCCAGAGGAAAGCCTAGCCTTTCAAGGTTCTCTATATACCCAATCAGCTTCAGTACATGAGTCCCTACTAGGTATCGAGCTCCCATCTTATACTGAAACAAAGCTTTGGTGACTTCAAACCTCTCTTGGCGAGCCTGCCCTTGAAACATTTTCTTTAGATGCTCATCAATTTCTTTACAACCCATGTTCTCATGTTGCTTCTGAAGCTCAGAGTTCATGGTTGCCATCATGAGACATTCGACATCCAAGGAGTCATCTTGATGCTTCTTATAAGCATCTTTATCAGATCGGGATGCATTCTCGACTGGCTCATTAGGGGATTCATCTTCCAAAACATAGAGCTTAGGCTCTTGGCTGAGAAAAATTCTAAGGTTCCTGTACCAGTCTAAATAGTTCATCCTGCTCAGTTTCTCCTTCTCAAGAATGGATCTGAGGGACAAGGTGGAATGAGATCCACTTGTCATGGAAATTCTATAAGAATTTATGCAAAATAAAATTCAGTACTATATTTCAAAATACACTTATATTTCAATTAGGATTTTAATCAAAATTACTCTCACTATTTTTTTCAAACTGATAACACTTGATATCAATTTAGAGAGTTCATGAGAGCTACTCTCTTAGCGGACAAGATCTGTATTTTATCAACACTATGAGTCAACTTTGGCTTTTCTCTCACAATGTAGTTATTTAGGCAGGTAACGTTTGTCGATTGCATCACTATGCAACTTTTGTATGGGTGCTGAATAACTCCTTATTCGCATCCATCATATGGTGCATGCCAACCCTATGCCTCTGGGCACTCAACCTTTGAGGTCACCCAGTTAAGTTTGACCCGATGTCGACTGTGGGATATCATAATTATTCGCTCGCACTCTTACCAAGATAGATTAATGCACCTTACTTTGGCAAGCTCATACTTCATCTTTCGAGGCAGGAAGAGTGTCATCCATCGGAAGGCATCTGAATACTTAATATTACATAAGGGATTTTAGATTGTTAATTAACACTTAATCATGGTTAACTATTAACCAACATGCACATCCACAAAATTAAACTAACAACATACAAAATCCAAATGCATCCCAGATGTGCACAAGAAAAATCATCAACACTTGATGAACTGGGTTAAATCTGAACATCTAGAACCTTTCTAAATCTTCAGATTTACATGCACTGGACATGAGCAACACCAAATCCATTTACACAGTAGAAAATCTCGTCTCTCTATATGAGATTCAAAATCTAACACATTTGGTTTCACAAACCAACAAGAGGGACGGTTACTATTAAGAAGTAACAAAGATATCATAACAAAATCACATGCGCTCCTGGTGGGGATCCAAGGGGCTGCGCCCGCCATTAGGGGCAGAGCCCCTAATGGGTTCCAAGGGGCAGCACTTCTAAAATTTACAGATCTACACGGAATGGATTCAATAACTTCTAAAATAATGATCATCGCAACAACCTAGCTTTGATACCACTATTGGGCTTTATTATACGACACAACAGTTGTGCGCAGCAGAAATAGTACAAGAAAACCTAAAAGAAATACGGATTAAGCAATGAACATTGATCAAGAAGTAACATAGACATAAATAAATTATACCTTTGAGGAATTGAGTCAATACTCAACCAAAGTGCTCCGATGAAGTCCAACGAACGGAAATGGTCGGAGTTCCGAGCATAGAATAGCGTTTATGCCTCTATGGATATCCACACGAGCACGGAGAACCCTTAGACTCTTGTCACACAAGATCTAGGTTGGCAGAAGGGATTCCCTCAATGTCTCCACGGATTACAGATCTGTTAAAGGAGAGGCGGCGGTGATGAAGACGATGCTTATGAAATGATTTCCGGCGATGGCAGCAAGTCGGTGACGAGATCGACTATCATGACCTAGGTGGAACTTTTCCGTCAGGAAAAAGAAGCACTATAGTCATTTCTCTCGATTAGGTCAAAAAAAACAGTAACTTATTCGATTTACTGTACATATCGTATATATACAATTACCGATCCAGTCGATACCAGCAGACCACGCCGAACCGGATTTAAAAGGAAATAAACCGGAGGATACAGAATTCGTCGAGTATTTACGTCGATATTTGACGAATCAGAAGTTATTTGTTGAAATAACACGAGTATACTCGACGAATCGAGACAGGATAAACCGTCCAAGCAACAAGGCGATATACAATGAATCAGAGTCTAACTCGTCAAAACCATCATGATGATACTCTACGAACTAAGTCCAATTCGCCGAGATAACATTATGATACACGACGAATTGAAATAGACTCGTTGAGATTTCACGACTATACTCGATGAATTCAAGACTATTCGTCAAAACGTTGAGACTATACTCGACGAATTTTCCTTAGACTCTCCAGACCACTTACATGATGACCCTTATTCACAATATAGGTCCCGAAATAAAAATCCTTCACATGCAGAACGTCATAGGCTTGGTCCTTCACCCATATCACATATGAGCAAGGCCAACACAAACCTTTGCAACTTATCCAATGGTCTTATGTGCGACCCTATAGACTCATATTGTGTTGGCAGTGAGACCATATGTTTGATCACTTTCAGATCATCATGGTAATACCAATAGTATTGCCTTTTATAGGCTTAGGGAGGGTGTAGACCCCTTCCCTCCCCGTTGTGGGACTAACCCGTGAGAGGAGGAGCTCCTCTCCTCTCCTCCACTTACCCTGGCCAGGTGGCAACATTAGAGGGGAGTTTACTAGGTGGCAGCCATCAGGCGGGGTAAGAAAAGCTTGGTGGGATTTGGCTTAGGAGTGAGAAATATGGGAAGGGAAAAAGGGTGGAGGGATTTTACCAAAGGCCCACCTACCAAGCCTTGCTAGTTTGGGTGGCCCAAAAGGTGAGGAAGGCTAAGCCCTTAGCTAGTAAGGAGAGGAGGTGCCACCTCTTTCATAATATTTTCCAAAAAATGGAATTTTAAGGGGGTTTAACAAAAGTCAACCCTAGGGTGGGTCCTCCATACTAGTCAAAGTCAAGGTAGGTCCATGTCATCGAGATTCGAGTCAAAGTTGGGGTGTCATGTCATAATTTGTGTGTGCACGCTTTTCCGTGCACAATTATTCTTGATTTGACCATGGGTTGACCACCCATCATTGAAATTGACCGGGGCGCACTCGATTGATTTTGTATTGATTATATGAGTCCAATGACACTGAGGAGGGTCGAATCGTAGTTTGTTTGTCAAATATTCAAAACGTGTGTATCGCGACGCGCCAAAATAGTCAAAATACGCGTATTCGTCGTTAGACTTCGAATTGCGTCGCAACGAGCTCCAATGCATTTGTATCAACTATACAAAGCCACAGGAACTGACAGAACTCAAATCGGAGTTTTCTAGCTCGATATTCCCATCTAGGGTTACCTCCTACCCGGGTGTCGTCCTTGGGTAGAGTTTCGGGTTACTTTTATTGGGCCATACTAGGGTTCTAGCGGCCCAATAAAAGTCGGGAAGTTACACCTTGGACTAGCATAGTACTACTAGAAGTTCGTGGAAGGCTTCTCCATGATTTCCATGCCCCTCACCACCCTCACAAAGAAGAAATCAGTGTTTTGGTGGACCCCAAAATGTGAGGCAACATTCAATGAGATGAAGAATAGCTTAACCTCAGTGCCAATCATTACAATTCTATCAGGAACAGAGGGATTCCAAGTTTACACGGATGCATCTATGAAGGGATTAGGAGTCGTGCTGATGCTGCACAATAAGGTGATAGCTTTTGTATCTTGATAGTTACCGCCGCATGAGCATAACTACCCTGCCCACGACTTAGAGTTGGGTGCGGTAGTCTTTTATCTAAAAATCTAAAGACACTACCTGTACGAAGTTAAATGCGGAATTTTCTCCAGCCACAAGTGACATAGGTATGTCTTCACCCAGAAGGAACTAAACCTTTGACAACATCGGTGGCTAGTTTCTTTGTGATTACAATTTCACTTTTCAATACCACCATAACAAGGCCAAAATGTTTGTCGATGCAATGAGTCGTCAACAAAGAATGGTCCGGAGTTAGATGGAGGAAAACAAGGATTTATTGTGATCATTAGTAGACGAGCACATCGCCCCCATTACTCGTAGAGATCCATTGGAATATCAAGCCCAACTATATTGGATGGAGATCTAGTGCGATATTCAGGACCAGATTCGTGAATCCCAAAAGGCTGACCCGGAGGCATCCCCAATCATCCAATCTCTATGAGATGGTGCATATGAGGACTTCAATCTATATGATGGAATGCTGAAATATAATAATCAAGTCTTTATTCCCTCCACTGGGGGAATTCGAGAAGAGATGTTGTGTGAGGCGCACCAATCCATATATTATATTCACCCCGGATTGGTCAAAATGTATACTGACTTGCGTCGTACCATTTATTAGCTAAGAATGAAGAAAGATGTCACAAATTATGCGGCGCATTGCCAAACTTTCCAGATGATCAAGGTAGAGTGCCGAAATCTGGGAGGTTTGTCGTCACATCTGCCAATACAAGAGGGGAAATTCAAAGATAATTCGATGGATTTTGTCCGTGAACTACCTCGATCGTGTACATGAAGTGATTTTATATGGGTCTTGGTAAATCGCCTCGCTAAGGTGGCCCAATTTATGCCTAATCGGCGAGTTGATTGTGTTGATGTATTAGAAAGACTCCTCATAGAGTAAGTGGTATGGTTCCAAGGAGTACCCAAAACAATCATCTCTGACCGTGATGGACATTTTACCTTTAGAGAATGGAGAAGAGTGCAATCTTACTTGGGCATCAAGTTAGCTTTTCGCACCATATTCCACACTCAAACAGACGGTTAGATAGAAAGAACAAATAAAACCATGGAGAATCTTCTTTGTATGTGCACAGTAGAGTATAACGAACCATAAGAGAAACTTCTACCACAAGTTGAATTCTTGCATAATAGCTTCCAGACCAGCATTCAAATAACACTGCGTGAAGCTCTTTACAAGAGACATTGCCAAACACCTCTATCTATGGCTCAATATGAAGATCTTGAAGCATTAGTTGTCACATATATAGATGATACCACCTTAGCGATAAGTTTTATATGAGAATAGATACTAGAAACAAAGAACAGACATGCCAAACATCATCCGGTGGAGTTCAGCATGGGAGATCTTTTATTCCTGAAGATCAAGCATAAGCATGGTATCTCTTGTATAAAGAAGCAAAATAAATTGAACCCTCGCAATTTGGGCCCCTACCCAATTATAGAGTGGATTGGCCCAGTTGTATATCGACTAGCTCTACCATCGGAATCGAGAAATCTACATGACGTCTTCCACATCTCTTCACTACGATGTGTCCTATGACAACCTGGACAATATAATCTGATGCCATCGGTGCCTATGCAGTGTTACAGATCAATACAGCTGGATCTCATGCGAATTATTGATTCCAAGACCAAGAACTTGCGGAATAAAACCATAACAATAGTTAATATCTTGTGGTCAAGCTGTGGGCAAAACAAATATACTTGGGAACAAGAAAGGCTCGTTAGAGAAAAGCACACAGAACTCTTCTCCCAAGTAATGTCACATCTTCAAATCCCCGGAACTCTAGGCAATTTTAGGGGACAAAAATTTTCTTATTTTTTTGGATTGCAACATCCTGAATTTTATTGGGTCACTAGGACCCTAGATGACCTAATAAAAGTAACTTGATCACCTATAAGGCGTCCTAGAAGTTAGAAGGTGATTCAAAATGTTATATTGAGAAACTATGCTTTGAATTGACTTCCGTCAGTTACATTGAACTCGTATAGTCAATACGAGTGCAATGAAACTTGTTTCGTTCGAATTTGTCATCATTTAGAGAAAATAATCATTTTGAGTAATATTGTGCATTGTAACGACGCTAAATTATTATATTAAGCAAATGTGCTCTGAAAACTTTCTGTCAATTTTGTTAAACCCATATAATTGATATGAGTGCAATAAAACTCATTTCATTCCAATTAAAGGTCATTTGGTGAAGATAATCGTTTGGTGTAGCGTTGTGTGTTGCCACGACATCGAAATCACCTTTTGACCAAAGGAGCTCAGAATTGACCATAGTCAGTTATAGTGGACTCATTTGGTTAATACGCGAGCAACAAAATTTGTTATGCTCAATTCTGATATTTGTTGGTCAATTTAACCAAACTGAGTCCGGTCAAGTTATGTAGTGCATCAAAAAGCATGCATGCACCAATATTACTTTGCACACTAACATGGTCTTGTCATTCAATGACTCGGGACAAAATTGACCCTTATCTACAAAGGGGACCGATCATATGGTCGACTTGGATCAAAATCATTTAGAATGCAATTTTCTTATGAAAACCCCACTAAACCCTCCACCCAACTCACTAAGACCACATCATGGGCCAATATTAGCCCAAATGAGCTTTAGCTTTGTGCATGAATGGATGAACCCAACTACCCAAGGGGATTAGATGCCCATGATAGAAAGCCTTCCCTCCTCCCTTCTCTTTTTTTTTCTCTCCTTCCCAAACCAACTCTATGCTATCATCTGCCCGATGTAAGCTCCTGGCAGTACTTCCCTTCCTAGATGAAGGGCAGCCCACCCCTCTAACCTTATTTGGGTTAAATGGACCCCCCCCCCCCAAAGATTAGCACCACACTGAGAAAGGGAGAAGGGGTTGGGTCATTTTAGCCTATATAATCACCTCTCCTCTCCTCAGACCTGGTTTCAGCCCATACCCCTACCGATGCCTCGCTTGGACCTGTGTACCCTCTCCTTCTGCCACCTTAATGGAAGATCGCTCATCCTCCAGGTCCCTCTCCTCCTCCATCTTCCTTGTCGAAGTGTCACCTCCAACTGATCTTTATTTTCAACTCAGGCGGTGGTTGAGCGGGGTGAGCCTCCCAGTGCTCCCCAAATGGGCTGGGAGGTCGTGTCTCGCCGGAGAGGGGTCGGTGACCCTCTTTAGGAGGAGATATGGCAGTGGTTTCGCCATAAAATAGAGCTTTGGCGGCACCCGTACAATCCCCCTCTTTAATTGAAGCTCCTGGCGGTCACAGGCGGTGCTAGGCTGCCCGACCACTCATAGAATGTGCGTCGGACCCCAGAAGTCGGTCGGGGGTGGAGGCACTATCGGCCGGTGATCGGGCAGCGGCGGCAGAGGCTGGAAAGCCTCTACCGCACTGAGGCGTATAGATGTCTGATCTCCACTATGAGGTCAGACAACAAAGATATTATTAATTTAATCGAACAAATGATTGTCCCCCCCCCCCCCCATAAAGGAGATGAGGATCCATTTTATGGACATGATTAGTTGCTTTAGGATCTAACGGGTTCTATTTTTTCATTACTTTTATATTTTTTTTATTCAAAAAATTCTGAACCATTAGATTTTTTTTGGGGCTTTTTCTGTCCACTAGATATGAAATGGATACTCTCTATTTCATTTAAAATGAAGAAGATCCCGATCCCCATAGAAGATCCGTGTTTGATCCGTTGTGGGGCTATTTATATCGGTTTTGTCTGGCTCTATCTCTGCCAGACAGATCACTTTAAGGTTTGTGTTATTAGCAAACCCAACTAAACAGAGGGGTATTGATTTTTCCAAGCTAGAGGGGTATTGATTTTTCTAAGCTAGAGGGGTATTGATTTTTCTCCTCTGAAAGAAGTCACTTGGTGCATAGTGTAGAGGTTAGGTCTATTTCCAATTTCTCCTGCCCATACCCTCAATGATTGGAAATTATATGAGTTTTGTTGTTGTTGTAGAGATTTAATGAAATAACTTTCAACATGAAATTAATTCTTATTGGTAAGGAATAGAATCAGTAAAAATTAAGTATTTTTTGAAAAGTCTAACTATTTTTATTAATTAAAATAGGGTGTATTTTCCTGTTTTAGATTAAACATAGTATCTTATGTTAGAAGAAAAATTCTGAAAAAAAAATTTCAAACTCTTTTACTTGGGAATTTTTAAATTTGTACTACTATTTTTCAAGTAATTTAAAATTGTTTGGGCATATCTTTTAAATTAACAAAGAGCCACTGGAGATGTTTTAAATCAAATAAAAATTTATAATGAGACGCTACCATCGGGGGCTAGCAATACGATTGGGCGCTAGCCATTTCGACGATCGGCAAGTCAATTCGACGAGACAAAAGTGTTATCGCCATGTGTTAGTCTTACCGCATCGCTGTATCCAAAACCGGCACGAATATAATTTTGGGATATTTTTCCTATTTTAATGGACAGCTAGGGTTCAGCTACCATCTCTGTTGGTACGAACCACCGTCTACAAGTGAGGAAAAGCAAATTTCTCTCTCCCGTTCGTGATCGAAGAACTTCAAAGGGTGAAGTCTCCAATGACCATCAGCGGTTGATCAAGTGCACAAAGAACGATATTCAGAAGTCTCAATCGGCACCATTCTACGGAAGATTTCTTGTTTTGAAGGAGTAATAATTTCAAACTCTTTTTCTTTTCTATTTGTATTTTCACTTTTCTATTCAGTTTGAGGTTGTGAGAAATAGGTCTGGGAGGCCGTCGGATTCCTGGGAGAAATCTGTCAGAAATTATCCTAGTAGGACGTCTAGATCTGGGAGATCTAGTAGGCTCTAAGACCCTTCCTAGGAGGAAGGTGAAGAGTCGGATCATCGATCTTCTTGGGAAGAAGAGAGAGAGCCAACCGATCCTGGGACGGTCGGTATAGAAACAAAAAATTGTATGATTCATCACCTTCGATCTCCGGAGTCACGAAGATCCAGTTTTGTTATTGTGAACCATTATTTTAATTTTGAATAAAATTATGTTCATTTATTTCATCTCAAATTTGTTGTTGAATGTTGCTAGGACATTGAGGGTTATATGAGAAATCAGAAAGCAAATTTTCACAAGAAAAACTGCTCTCTGACCTACCGTCGTGCAGTAGTATTCTATCGCCCCGCGGTAGTATCCTACCGCCCCGCGGTAGCTTCCAGAACCAGTGGCCTTGGTAAAATTAATTTTAATTTTGAATTTACTTGAAAACCTTATTCACCCCCCGCCCCCTCTAAGGGTAGCCATCAGATCCAACACGTGATATCAGAGGGAGGTTACTTCGAAAAGGGATTAAAATCTTGAAGCAAGATGACCAATGTGAATCATGCGTTCTTTGAGGGTCAAGGAGTGAGTAGACCTCCACTATTTATGGGGAATGATTACAACCACTGGAAAACACGCATGGAAATATTCTTGATGATGCATGGCATGGTCGTGTGGGCCATGGTAGAAACAAAATACAATGCACTTATAATAACTATATCTAATCAGAGTGTGGAAAAACCTCGTAATAAATGAGGTGACACTAATAAGCTGAGGTGTACTAATAATGTCAAGTCCATGAGCTCTTTATTATGCGCATTAGACAAGACTGAATTCAATAGAATTAGTAATTGTCAAACTGCTTATGATATTTTGCATTTACTTGAACTGACTCATGAAGGTACATTGCAGGTAAAGGAATCGAATTTGATTCGTCTGGAGTCTGAATATGAATAGTTCTGGATGGAGATCGACGAGGAGGTGGATGGCATCTACACTCGCTTCACAAAGATCGTCAACGCCTCTAGATCTCTTGAAAATACTTTCTCAAATAGGGATGTGGTTAGGAAGATCCTACGGTCTTTGCCTCCACGATTCAACCGGAAGGTTACTGTCATTGCTGAATCTCACGACATCAATACTCTAGAGATAGAGAACCTCATTGGAAACCTGAAGATCCATGAGCTTGAACTAAAAATACAAGCCGAGGAGTATCCCAGAGAATAGAAGGAGACACTGACACTAAAGGCGAGTAAGGAGAAAGAGGCGATTGAGGAGACTAATGATGAGGAGAGTCTGTATGTCCATGGTTTCAATAAGTTCATGAGGAACCCAAAGAGGTGAGAGAAGTTCCAAAGGTTCATGAAGAATGGCGCGGAAGAGAAGAAGGGGAGGAGAAAATCATTGAAGGTGGAAAAGAGTGGTGAAGAAAAATCTGCCCCTGAGTGCTTCCATTACCACAAATCTAGACACTTCAAGCGTGACTGTCTTAAGCTTCTAAAGGAGGAAAGGGAAAGAAAGACCCGTGGAAAGGGAAAGAAGAAAGTGTTAAAGGCATCAACGTGGGACAATACATCAGCAGATGAGTCCGATACGTCGAGCTCGAGCAGTGAAGAAGAGGCAAATCTGTGCCTTATGGGAAAACACCAAGACAAGTTCGATAGTGAATCCAATATCCATAGTGACACTGAGGTAACTCCTCCCACTTACGAAGAACTTTATAATCTATATAAAAAATTATGTGATAAATTAGATGATTTGAGCGATAATTTTTTAAAAAATCGAAAAATAAACAGATGAAAAAAGGAGTTAAAGTGTCTCAATAATGAACTGATTAAATGTGAAAAAGAGAAGGTCGACTACCAAGAGTGCTCTCACTCTTTAAGCACTATAAGAGAATTGGAAGAGAAGCTCTTCAAGACTTCCTCCAAAAATGAAATTCTTACCAAAGAGAAGAAGGAATTGGAAAGGAAGCTAAAAACTTCTCTTAGCCACATTGAAAATAAAAAGAAGTAATTTGCAAACTGGTGAGTAATGCTAGTTATGGAAAACACTGCGTTAAAGGCGAAGATCCATGACCTAAACCGTGTCATCCAAAAGTTTGGAATAGGCCAAAAATCTCTTAATATGTTGTTGGGATATCAGTGTCATGTATCAGGAAAGTTCGGGCTAGGATACAGACATGTGAACCTACCGCTCGGCAGTACCACTACCGCCGACGATAACTCTCCTCCAGCAAATCCGACAAATAAGCTTCAGAAACAAAAAATGAATTATGATAAAGCTAGAATCCTATGCCCATCTTCCAACATGAGCCCAAACAAAGAGCAAAGGTTGATATCCACCACCTATATCAGGTGTGCCAAATGTAATAAGTTTGGTCATACTTCTAGCTCGTGCTTGAAGAAAAGATTAACGAAAATTGCTCAAATCTGGATGCCAAAGTTGATTATCTATATTATGGGTCGAAAAACTTGGGTAACAAGATCTTTACTCTCATCCTCCTTTTAGGTGTGTTAGCAGGCTAAGGATAGGGAGAATGTTTGGTACTTGGACTTCGGGTGTTCCAAGCACACGACTGACGATGAAGACAAGTTCATTAGCCTGGAGAAGAAGAAAGGAGGCATGGTGACTTTTAGAGACAACATCAAAGGATGCATTCTTGGTATTAGCACCATAGGTAATAAAGTATTTTCTATTTCAAATGTACTGCTAGTTGAAGGCTTAAAAACAATTTAAATTCTATTAGTCAACTTTGCGATAAGTGCATGAATGTGTTGTTTGAAACCTCTACAATACATGCAATATTATAGACGCTAAATCGAACACTGTGTTGCTCACTACACATAGAAATCATAATGTTTATACAATTAGGTTTGAGGACATATCTTCTTCTAATATGAAATGCTTAGTTGCTAAAAATAAAGAATTGGAACTTTGGCATGGGAGACTCGGTCATTCCGGCTGTAAACTAATAGTGAAATTATTGAATGAAAAACTAATCTGTGAACTTCCAAAACTAAACGATAGTTTGACTTCTTTATGTGCTCCTTATTAAACGAAAAAATTCACAAAATCTTTCTTCAGAAGTAAAAATTGATATTTCCACATTTAGACCACTGCAATTAATTTGCATGGATCTGTTCGGTCTTCTTAGAACATGTAGTCTAGGTGTGAAACGATACACTTTTGTGATTATAGACGGTTACTCATGTTTTTGCTGGACCTTTTTTCTTGCTAATAAATCTTATGCATTTTTTGAATTCTCTAACTTGTACACTAGATTGCAAAACAAAATGAAACTAAAAATAAAATCCATAAGGTCTGATCATGGGGGAGAATTTGAAATTAAAAATTTTCCAAATTTTTGTAACAATTTAGGTATTCAACACGAGTTTTCAACCCTACGCACTCCACATCAAAATGGAGTAGTAGAAAGAAAGAACCGAGCACTCCAAGAATTAGAACGCACAATGTTACTCAAGTTCGACTTGCCTCGATACTTTTGGGCTGAAGCGGTCAACAATGCATGTTATGTGATGAATCAGACTATGCTTCGCCCTATTCTCAAGCGCACCTCATATGAACTATACTATGATAAAAAGCTCATTTGTATCCTATTTTAGAGTCTTTGGTTGCCCATGTTTCATTCTTAATACCAAGGATAATTTAGGAAAATTCAATGAAAAAACTGACCTAGACATCATTTTAGGATATTCTTCCACGAGTCGTGCGTATAGAGTTTATAATTAACGAACCTTGGTTATAGAAGAATCAATTCATGATCACTTTGACAAAATTACTTCAATAGAATACCCTAAGATAAATGTAGCAGGTGATGACATCATGTCTCAAGACGAGGAGAATGGGAAGAAAGATGTAGTAGTAGTTGACAACTTAGGTGATTCGGAGGGATATAAGCCTCCAAATGAACTAAATTTTTCAAAAAAACATCCTAGAGAACTAGTAACTGGAGAGCCTTCACATGGGACTAGAACTCGTTCATCTGCACACGAATCATTTTTAAACTTATGTTTCGTTTCTGAAATTGAACCTATGAATATTTCTAAAGCACTAAATGATGAGTCTTGGTTTCTTGGCCATGAACAAGGAACATAATAAATTTGAAAGAAATAGAGTATGGACATTAGCGGAGCGCCCTAGTAACCATCCAGTTATAGGTGTTAAGTGGATCTTCAAAAACAAACTTGATGGTGAGTCTAGGATAACGACAATTAAAGTAAGATTGGTTGCCCAGGGATACTCTCAAATTGAAGGGGTGGATTTTGAGGAGTCTTTTGGACTCGTAGCTCATCTTGAGTCCATTAGGATGTTCTTAGCATTTACTAGTTTTAAGAGGATAAAATTGTATCAAATGAACTTCAAGAGTGCTCTTTTAAATTGTTATATTAAAGAAGAAGTGTATGTAGAGCAACCACCCGGTTTTAAAATAATAATTGTTGGGTATTGTATCCACATTAACCCACATTTGTATGAAGTAACCCTTGAACTAAGATGAATTAAGTTTGTATTTGATGCTTTGTCTAGTTGAGTGCTGCAGGATATAATTGTCAAGTGTAGACCAATGTCAGTCTACAATGAGTCACCAAACAAAGGACCATACAATGTAATCTCTCATTGTATGATCCATGGTGTTGACTCATATGTAGCCTCCCTATTGAAACACACTTCTTTTTCAAGTGCTAAAGATATGGAAGAAACTCTGGGTTGCTGATCTCCAAGAAGAAGAATTAAAAAATTCTGTTTGGAAATTTTTCTAAGTATTATTCTCGAGAAGGACTCTTTGAACTCGAGTAGAATTGAACTTAGTACTCGAGTAAGCTCAGTCATGTATTCGAGTTGCAGAAGGTGTTCTCCAGAAAGCCTAGTGTTGTTCTCGAGAAAGCCATATAGTACTCGAGTAGATCCTGACTCCTTCTCAAGTAAACTCAAAATTTTTCTAAGTCCTTTTCTCTAGAAGGCCAGAATTATTTATCAAGAGGGCCAGAGTTGTTTCTCGAGAAGTCCAGAATCATTTCTCGAGAACCATAAGTTATTTCTCAAGTAACAAATATATTTTCTCGAGATGCATTATTTTTCTTGAGAAACAAAAGAACTTTTCTTGAGTAACAGGTCTATTATTTCTCGAGATACCAGAATTCCACCCCTACATTTTTTCCAAGTATTTTTCTCGAGAACTCTATACCTCTTCTCGAGAACCAGAATCATCTACTCGAGAAGTTTATTATTCACTCGAGAAATGGAGTTCAGATTTCTGAAATTTCCTAAGTTTTTAACGGATTCGATTTCAAATTTCATTAAGGCTTAATTGGTCCACGTGGCTATCATTTAATGTGATTATGACCGTTAGGCAAGTCCTATAAAAGGTCTTATCAAAATTGACTAACCCTAAGAAGAAGATTTTCCAAGTTTCTGAATCGGTCTTAAAATTTCTAAATCGAGAAGTGTCGCTGTCGCCGCTCTGTCTTCAATGCCAATTTTCTCTCATGATCCAAGAGATTCAGATCAAGATCTTCAACATCGACAGATCTATTGCTTGATCGTGCTGATTCTAGAGTTCTCAGATCCAAGGTGTATCTGATTTCTTCCTCAACTTTTCTGATAAGGGCTGTTCAATTTTTCAAGAAGGAAGAAGCCGAGTTCAACCAGATCTGTGAAGATAAGACAATTTCTTCTGATTGTAAATTCATTTTACTTTTGTAGGAGTTATTCTCCGAGTCTTGTAGGAGTTTTACTCCGAGTTGTAGGAGATATTATCTGAGTTATTGCAGGAGTGGTTTTTGCTCCGAGTTATAGGAACTTTGTTCCGATTTGTAGGATTGTTTTCAATCCGAGAAAATATTTGAGTAGCCGAGTCTAGTGCGTTGCTAGATCGGTGTGGTGGAAAGTGGATGTACCCAAGGTTGTTGAACCACTATAATTTTTGGTGTCGTCTATGATTGCTTGTTATTTTCTGTGCATCGCTCGTTCAAGTTTTTAATCCACAAAAGACGCAGACCTCACCTATTCACCCCCCTCTAGGTGATTTAGGCAGACAACTAAAAACATCAATAATCATCCAAATCAATAAGCTGCTTTAGTGAGATGTCCGCTTCTACAGTTTGAAATGTTCTGGCAGCTTGTTCAGTTCAATAAGCTGCCCGCTTTTGGCGGCTTGTTCAGTTCGACAAACTAGACTCAAATGTTATTTTCTGGGGTCTTGGGTAGATGTGCACCAAGCACACATCCCAACTAGCTTATAACTGGAACAAAAGGAGCCTTTAGGAGCATATCATCAAAGGACCAAGCCCAACCATCCAATGGCATGGAAGGAGCCTCAGGAATGAGCACCGAAGGCCAAGCCCAATAGCCCAATGTATATCTGTCAAGTCCCGTCGGGGTGACAACTTGCGAGCCCGTAGACCTGCCACACAATACTTAACCCAGGATTATGACATCGCATGTCAACACACACCGCATAAAATTACACTTAGCCATGTCATCAAACATCCAAGGGCTCCAATTGAGTCCCTTCTCATCATACCAATCCCGTGCTCAATAGCATGCAAGGGCTCAACACTGAGTCCCTTATCATCATACCAAACTCGTGCTCAAAAGCACATAAGTGCTCCACACTGATTCCCTTCATAATAACTTACTCGTGCTCCAAGCATGCAAGGTGTAAAAAATTATGATTCGCGGAAAACAGGAAATCAGGCTCAGTAACACTCAACTTATCTGAGCATAAGTAAACCAAATGCAAACAAAAGAGCAAGTATCTTATACTATCAAAAAAAGTCTTTACAGTGCAAGGCATACATGGAGAGACATGATTTGCCAATGTACCCGATGGAAGCAAAAAAATACCAGGCGAAGAACAAGCCGCACAGCCTCAAGGAGAAGTCGCCGACCCTGTCAAGCTGCCTAGGGAGTCCGCTGAAGCCTCCTAATCGCAAGACCGCAACCAAGCCGCGCGGACAACCCATTATTCCAATGCTGACAAAGAACTCTGTCCGCTGATCTGCAAGCCACCTGACAGCGAGATTGCCTAGCCGCCAGATCCCGCAAACTGTTGTTGCCGAACTGAACAAGATGCCAGAAGCAGACAACTTATTGAAATGGGAAAGAGTTACAGAAGAGAACAAATGAACTTATATGAACATCTTAGGCACCAGAAGAGAACTACTGCTTATTGTTCAGTTTAGTAAGGTGTATGTCAAACTAGACTCAGGTGCTTCATCCCCGCCTCACTCCCACAACTCCTAGGCACCGCGCGGGAGGAAGAAAATCGAGGACCAATTGTAACATCCATCAAACAACTAGATCTCTAAGAGTGGTTTTGTCATGACTAGGTCATGACAAAACCCTAGGAAGTCTAAGTAGACTAGGTGAACATAGGTAGGAAGGTGAAGGCCACTATGGTCTGCAAATAACAGAATTCTAAACACTAGTTTAGGATGACCTCAGGGCTACAACTTGATCTCATGACCCTACCACAACACCCCTAACACCTTGGGTAGTCCATAGGGCCACTAAGGATCCACTGTGGGCAGTCAAAGTGGTTAAGTTGACCTAAGTCAACCCTAAACCTAAATGGGTCAAACTAGCCTTCCTAGGGTCAATTGACCTTCCCTTAGCCAAGTGGACCCCACCCATGCCCTCCTAACCCTAAAGTGAGGTCAATGAGTCACCAAGGACCCATTGGGGTCAACCCTTGTGGCTAAGTTGACCCAAGTCAACTCAAGCCTCAAAGTGGTCAAACTGCTCTTACTAAGGGTCATGTGACCTCCAAGGTGCCAAGTCAACCCTACCTAGACCTTAGGGGAGTATAATGGGTCACCAAGGACCCATTGATGGTGACACAAAAGGTCAATTTAACCAAATTCAACCCTAAGCTAAGGTCAACTCAACTCAACTCTACCCAAATGGGCTATCCCAAGCTCAAACCCCCTTTCATTTGGGCTAACCAATTCTTAATCATATGATGATATGAATTAGTGGGCTGCAAATAGCCTAAAGGGGTTGACCAAGTCAGCCTTGATGACTAGGAGAGAGGAAACTTCATTTTCTCCCTTTAATGGAGGAGAGAGAAAATGAAGGGAGGGGCCATTCATGGCTAGGGAGACAAAAAGCCCTCTCCTCTTGCTCGAATCATCTCCCCTGGACAGTTAAGAGGAGGCCAAGAGTTCTCCCGACCATGGCAGAGGCTAGGGGAGGAGAACTACCATGGCCGAGCCAAGCTTTCAATGACCATTAATGGACATTGATGACTTGGCCTCTCCCCTCCCTAACTGAGGCTTTAAACGCCATCAGTGGCCAGAGAGGAGTTTTACCCACCGTTTACCTGAAGAATTCGAGCCCTTCCACTATGCAGTTGCAGAACTCCGGCGACTCCTCCAGCACCAATGGCATCCCGACGATCGACGCGTCTCCAGGCCGCAAGCAAGGTCCTCCCCTCCTCCTCTTTCTATGGGTAGATCGTAGCAATCACTAGGGATAGAAATCAGGCTCAATTGAACCCGATCGAGAAAGGAGTTTTCTTGGTTTTTCAGGAAAAATCAAACTCTCAGCATCGTCGGAATCCACCACTCCGGCGGCTGTGCCGCCGCCTGGCGATAACCACCACCTCGACGGAGGTGGTGGTAGCAGTGGCCGACCGGGGAGGTGGCTGGGTGGCCGGTGGCAGTGCTTGGAAGTTGCTCCAAGAAGATGCAATCGGGGCCGTCGGATGGAGGTAGAAGATGACCCAGCGTCGTCTGATCCTGCGCCAAGATTCGTGCGGGATTTAATTAAATCAACTATAACATTTGTATTTTTCTGTCACACTTTATATAGCCAATGTTTTTAATTATTAAAAATACCTATATCCCTCTGGGGAAAATGGCAAACATCAATATTGTAGACCTAGAGTGTACTTTATTTTAAAATTGGTTTGAACCAATTTGGGTGCCTGGTTTGACTAGGGAACTCATTTTGGTGGGATCTATATGTAGGGTTAGACAGAAATTAAAATGGGTTCCCCCACCTCATCCCTTGTCCAAATGACCTGAAAGTTGGACCGGGAGTCACCCTAATCTGTACCTAGGTGTTGCCCAAAAATGAGAATTTTTGGAGACAATGTTTCCATAGTTTTTGAAATCATTTAAATATCCTAGGGTAAATTAATTTAGGGACCTTAAACCTCCAAACCCTCCCAAATTTTGGTGAGTGGTCCCTAGGGTCATCAGGAGTTCTGTATAAAGTTTTGACTCATTTGGAGTTGATTTGGTTGGGAAATGGGCAAACCCTAGCCTTGCCCTAATAAAGGGTATTTAGGTCAAAAGTGCACTTTGAGGTTTAAGTGGTCAGATCACCTCAACAGAGGCTGAGACTTTGTCCACTGGTTTGTCATGGCCTTTTACACCCTCATATGGGTTATGGGGTGGTTTGGGGTAGGATTGCCCTAGGACCCAAGTTCAAACCCTAAGTTTGGACTTTGGGGGTTTGTGAAGGGCATGTGGTCAAATTTCCTTGTATGGACTTGAAATTTTGTAGAGAGGACTCTAGGGTTGCCAAAGCACTTTGGTAAAAATATTAGAGGATTTGGAGATGGTTCAACCCCTCAAAACCCTAACCCTAGTTTAGATCACAATCCCTAAATTTGAAGGGTAGGTAATTTGAACTCCATGGAAACTTGTGGAATTTGGGTAGTGTATTCATAATGTAATTATAAGCCTTGGATAATTTTGTTGAGAATTTCAGATTAATAATTTTAGTATCACCTTTGTAATACCAGTATTAGCCCTAATTAATTATGTTTTTATTTTGATCTTAATATCCATTAGATGATTATGAATTAGGGCAGAGTGAGTTTTAGACCATTTTGAGCTTACATGAATTTTTGTTGTAATTTTCAGATGTAAATTTCTAGTACTTACTTCACAAGTGTATAAATATGGGAATATGATCAATAATAGATTTCGATCTCCTTTTTTATTTAAAAATTATGAAACTTGATCAGTAGTGATTCTAGGTCAATATGCTTATATGGAAAGTTTGTTACAATTTTTACATGTATAATTATTGTACTTAGTTCATTAACCTATTAACTTGGATTATTATGAGAAAATTAATTATAGAATTCATTATTAAGTGTTAAATTATGAAACTTGACCTGGAGTGTTTATATGTCTTTATATTCATCCTTGAATTTTCTCAGAATTTTTAGAAGTATATTGACAGTACTTGTCTCTTTAATCTCGTTAATGTAGGTCATGTTCAAAAATTATGTTTAGAGGTTTAAGTCTTACTGAAAAATTTGGACACCTTGAATTTACTGATAAATAGTTGCCTTTTATTTATCATAATTTTGTGGAACATTTGGCATGCATGAAAATAGTACTTCATGCTCAAACTAAGGCATTTGGATATCCTTGGAAATTAAATAAATTATCAAGTAAATTAGGAAAATTATAAACTTCTGGATATAGGCTAATAATGACATGATAGACCTCCAATAAAAATTATAGGGATTTTCGATGATAATTTGGAAAACCTCCCATTGTATACATCATATAGCTTAGGATGGTCTGCATTTAGTAAAAACTGCAGAAATCATAATATGGTGCAAAATAAACCTATGCAGTTGGGATATTAGTGTATTGATCTGTTAAGTGAAATGAGATTATCATCGAGAGTCGTGATGAGGAGTAGGAGGTTTGACTAGTATTAAGAGGTGCTCGGGGTCGACGAAACATCGTCTACCCCATGGAGAGAGAAAGAGTCAAATACACTAGGGTTAGATCCAGTACAACTTTAAAGGGATTGGGAGTTGGGTAACAACTGTTGGGTTTCTCTATGAGGATGGCACAACACTTGTGCACGCAGCGGAAGAATAAAAACATCAAGAAAAACCCAAAAGAGATGAGATCGGGCCATGGTAGTTGAATCAAGAAGTTAACATACAACTAGGCAAAAATTACCTCGGTGGAGTTGAGTCACAACTCAATGGAGATGCTCCAAGCTTCGTGTTCTTGCTGGTGGCGAGTTCTACGTGGAATTATATCAACGTCTCTGCAGAAATCCACACGAGCGGGAGAACACCGACTTTTCTGTCGCACGGATAATCGGGAAGGAGAATGACCACACCTTGCTTTCCCATGGACTGCTAGGTCCGTGCCAGGGATAGCAACACCAGCGACAATCGCCGGAGAGGAGGAGGACGATGGAGCGAGCACGGCGGCGGAACACTTCCGTCGGCGGGATTCAGGATTGGCGGAACGAACGAAGAACGGCCTACAATCGCATCCGATTCGATCAGAAGATCTTCCTGAAAACCCTAAGTATCTATTTATACCAAAGGCATAAACAGACTTAGGAATATCGCTATCCGCAAACCACCCAGAAAATTAGGGTTCCAGAATCGGCGAGAATCACCTAACAGATTCGGTGAGAATCAATCGGCGAGAATCACCTAGGATCGGCGAGAATCACCTAGGATCAGCGAGAATCAGTCGGCGAGTATCAGAGTACAATACTCGACGATTCACGTCGAACGTGGGTTGACGATAATCATCGATTCTGCGGTCGACGATCGTCGTCGACCCGCGGTCGACGATACTCGTCGACCCGCGGTCGACGATACTCGTCGACCCGCGGTCGACGATCGTCGACCTTCGGTCGACTATTCTTACCAATCCTTCAAGGCAACATTTGCCCAACCCGACGATCCTTTAAGACAACACTTTGCCCATAACCACATTCAGGTCGGTGATTGGTAACCTTTACCAACACAGTCAATCATCCAACTTCTCCACATCTCTTATGTGCGACCCTGCAGGCTCATATCGCGTTGGCAGTGAGATTACATGTTTGACCACTTCTAGATCACCATGGTAACTCCAACAGTCTCCCACTTGATCTTGAAAGTATCAAACCAAAAACCTCACAAATAATGAGCAGCATCTAGCAATGCATCATTGCTCCCCAAGCAATAAGAGTTTATAACTCATAAGCCTTTATGACCAATGTATCAGCGTTGTCTTTGTCCCTTTGTCCCTTACATCCGGAAAGAACTAGAGGCATGGACCGTGTCACCCTCGTAATAGCTCAATCCAAGTTTCTTGATCCAGGACGGACTTCCAGAGAATGGTGAGTCCAATATCACATATTGACTAAACCAAGCATGGCCACGCATTTCTCAGTCCAGTTCCATCAAGGGGCCCATGGATGCAACTCCTGTAATACCGGAGGACAAATCCCATATCTGCTCACACACAAACACCCAAATGATTCGTAACATGCCCAACAACCACCCTTATCATCAACCTTTCTCAAGGAAGACTTTAGATGGCATCAAAGCACGCTCTTCCTCACTTGATGAATGCTGTGACTTCAGGTCAAAGGACCACAACACCATTATCAATTGAGACCTACTCGTGACACGATTGGATGACAATCCACAGAGTAGTCTCAGGTTGGGTCTGTCCAGTACAACTTGTTCACTAACAAGTACCCACGTGATGACTTGATATCACAATATCATGACCTGTGAGAACCGGTCATCAGTCAACGCACGTGCTAGCCTTCATGTACCATCATCACCCTTAGCTTCTATGATGATACTCGACCAGGGACCTTTTAAGAATGAAGCTCCAAATAAATCTTAGGCTCTCACATTCAAGTCACGTACTTGATGTCCCATGGAAGCGAACATTCTAAGGGTATCTATTATGTTAACATTTAACTGTCATATAGGAAAAAAAACTCATAATAAAAGAACTTGCCATTAATTGTAAGAGAAAAACTAGGTACACTGTTCATCATATGAACAAATGGTCAACAAAATACATGTTTACATGCAATCCACAAGATTCTCACTAGAGTTGATCATTTAGGTATCGTATACCCATCGATCTAGTATGACCATCATGCTTTCTCTGCGCGAGAGGCTTTGTTATTGGATCCGCAATATTCTCCTCAGTCGGCACTCTGCAAATGTTCACATCTCCTCGTTCGACAATCTCACGAATAAGATGAAACCGCCGAAGTATGTGCTTGGAGCGCTGATGGGATCTAGGTTCCTTAGATTGTGCAATTGCACCATTGTTATCATAGTAGAGAATTACGGGACCAACAATGCTAGGAACTACATCAAGCTCGCCGATGAATTTCCTAATCCATACAGCCTCCTTCACCGCATTAGCTGCGGCGATATACTCGGCCTCTGTTGTAGAATCAGCAACTGTCTC
Source organism: Platanthera guangdongensis (assembly GCA_039583875.1). Taxonomy (NCBI): domain Eukaryota; kingdom Viridiplantae; phylum Streptophyta; class Magnoliopsida; order Asparagales; family Orchidaceae; genus Platanthera; species Platanthera guangdongensis. The sequence continues at coordinate 93,196,107 of CM077165.1, forward strand.
TTGCTTGGAACTCTTCTAGCTCACAGCTCCTCCATTCAGGCAAAACACAAAACCTGACTGAGACTTGGAGTCATCTATATCAGTTTGGAAGCTAGCATACGTGTAACCACTTACAACGAGCTCTTCCTCTCCACCATACACCAAGAACACATCCTTAGTCCTTCTCAAGTACTTCAGGACATTCTTGACTACAATCCAGTGACACTCACCGGGGTGTGACTGATACCTGCTAGTCATGCTCAAAGCAAAGGAGACGTCAGGTCGAGTACATAACATCGCGTACATGATTGATCCAATTGCCGAAGCATATGGAATCAACTTCATGCGGTCCTTATCTTCACAAGACTTTGGACACTGGTCCTTAGAGAGATTCACACCATGAGACATGGGCAAAAATCCTTTCTTGGACTCAAGCATGTTGAACCGCTTCAACACCTTTTCGATGTACGTACTCTGGGTCAAACCCAGCAACTTCTTCGATCTATCTCTATAGATCTTAATACCGAGTATGTAAGTCGCTTCACCAAAATCCTTCATTGAAAAGCAGTTCCCTAGGTTGTTCTTAACAACTTTCAGGGTAGGAATGTCATTCCCAATCAACAGTATGTCATCTACATACAATATCAGGAAGACAACAATGCTCCCACTGATTCGCTTGTAAACACAAGGCTCATCTTCATTCTTGATGAAACCAAACTCTTTGATTTTCTCATCAAAACGAAGATTCCAACTTCGAGAGGCCTGTTTTAATCCATAGATGGACTTATTTAGCTTGCATATTTTAGTGGCTTCATCTGGGGATACAAAACCCTCGGGTTGTGTCATATACACTTCCTTAAGGAGGTTTCCATTAAGGAAAGCTATTTTGACATCCATCTGCAAGATCTCGTAGTCATAATACGCAGCAACAGCAAGCAATATCCTTATGGACTTTACCATGGCAACAGGGGAAAAGGTCTCATCATAGTTGTTGAAACCGGAACCCGGCTTCCTGTAGAGCTCGCCCTTGGGGAAAGGGGTGGTCTCGCGCCTACTTCGTTCCTGCAAGGAAAAACAACAAGACAGGGAGAAACAGGCCCAAGGGCTCGGCGGGGAGGTCCCACCACAAACCCGGAAGATCTCAGAGCGCTTCCCCTCCTTAGCCTGAAGCCGAGCTAAGGTACCCTCAGAAAGCACAGAGAATTTGGGGAGAGGAGCACAAGGAGAAAACGTGCCTTCAGGGGTACCCCTTGGGTCCTATTTATAGTTTTCAAAACCTGGACTGCCAATAACTAAAATAGCTGACCTGAAATTACCAGGAAACCCTTGGCTGGGCCTGCCAACAGCCAAACTCCGCTGTTTCGAAGGGCTATGGGCAGGCCAGCAGGGCTTAAAACAGTAAAAAATACCTCCGATCCTCAGGCGAGCTGGGACCCCTGGCTACCTCGGCGTGCTTTGCTCGCCAGCTGCTGCCGAGCTCCACTGCGGGTCGCGAGTTGCAGCTCGCTCGGCGAATGCCGAGCTCTGGGTCGCCGATCGTCGATCTCTGGTCGACGGATGCCGAGCTCAGGCCCGCTCCTGCTGCCGCCGAGCTTGCCTACTGCTGCTGGGCTCGCCTGCTGCTGCCGAGCTCGCCGAGCTCGCCTGCTTGGCCTTTGTTGAACTTGCTCGCCGGACACGGGGTTGTACACAATCCCCGCTCTTTGCGAGCTTGCCAAAAAGCTCGGAAAGAAACATCCAACCCGAAGTGTGCGGCGAGCTCCGGCTGGCGAGGTGAAGGGAATCTTATGGTGGGGGCCACCTGCGGCTATATATATGTGCACCTGCTCTGCTACCTGGCTCTTGCCATTCCCCCTGCTACCTTGCCAAGATGCCCCTTCCTAAGGAGATTCAAGAGCGCGTAGATCGAGCTCGCCGGGCTTCCGAGGCTCGTATTGCCGCGCTGACGGCGGTCCCCGCAAAGGTCCCTCAAATTGATCCCGCCGAGCCGGGCTCAAAGAAGTCAAGGCCATTTCTCGAGGCGGCTGAGCCCATCTTCCACGACCTGAGGGCCACTTTGGCTCGCGAGACCGGCTCTTCTACTCGAACTGTTCTGGAGAATGATAGGGAGGTCGTTGTTGTCGGTGACGATCAGGGCGGCCTTCCAGATGGCGAGGGGACCGCGCCGCGGGTTCCTACGCCGCGAGGCGAGGCTGCCCCCGCCACTTCACGACTTTCGGCCCCGGACAACCATCCACGGGATCCGCCACTCCTCTTCGGGATCCTGCCTGTGAGCTCGCAGAGGCCAGCTTCGCCGCCTGGCTCCCCTCCTCGGCACATTGATGCGCCCGCCGGGGGGGGGCCCGGGGTCCATTCCTGTCCCGGGCTTCGAGCCCATCTCGCCGGGAGCTCGCGGCCCAGGTCGCGGGAAGGACCTGAGGTTCATCCCTCCTCGCCTCTCTTTGGAGCCGCCGAGCTCTTCAGGTCTGCCTCGCTCAACCCTGTGCTTCACAAGCTTTTGCTCTGCTGACATCTGCCTTTACAGCCCTTCCCAGTCAGTCGGCCGCCGAGGAGTCCTCGCGAGCGGCTCGTCACTCTCCCCTCCCGTCTCTGAGCTCGCTGGACTCTTACCTGGGCCCGGAGGTGGATCAAGGCGAGCTGATGAGGAGGGAGGCCAAGCTCCTCAAGAAGCTGGTGGGTGGTCTGCGCGAGGTGCAAGGAGCCAACGAGACGCTGCAGCGCGACTATGCGCGCCTTGCTGAGGAGGTGCGCCTCGGCCGACCTGGCGAGTTGATGTCTCCTAACCGGCTCCTGGATGAGATAGATGACGGTCTCTTAGTCGTGCAGAGGAACTCTGGAAGGATCCGCGAGCTTCTCCGCGCGCGGCAGCTTGGGGGGCGGGGATCGCGAGGCCGGGGTAGGTAAACTTGCGGGCTCCCCTGCCGAGCCGACCGGCGCTCGCATCCTGGTGCCCTCCCTGCTCGCGCGCCCTGTTTTTTCCTGTTTCGAACTGTCCCCTGCGGGGATGAATAATTTCTAGGACATTTTTAATTGTTATTTAAATAAAATGCTGTAATGTTTTGACTTAGCCTTAGTGAGGATGCGCCGGAAGTCGGCGAGCTGGGGTGGTGAGCTGGGGTGGCGAGCTGGGGTGGCGAGATGCGCCGATGTGACAGCCGGCCTCAGATTCCTTTTCCTATAAATAGCCCCCCCCCTCACCTACCCCCGTACTGTCTTTATTGCTCTGCTTCCCTTCTTGCTCTTTCCTGCTCGCGCTGCGCTTTGTTTCTTTTCTGCGACCATGGGCAAGACTAATCCGGATGCTGACGGCCGCTCCAAGTGCGCGCAGCACTTCGCGGATTATTGTTTCTTTGACGGTCATACCAGCGAGGAGGAGCTTGCAGAATTCAAAGCCCAGTACGTGCCGCCGGGCTTTGAGGCGCGCAGGCCGGGGCCGGGCGAGGCCATCAATACGTTTTACGAGAACGAGCTCGCCTTCCCCATCTCGCATTTCGAGGTGGGGCTGCGACTTCCTTTGTGGCCGGAGATCCGGCAGATCTTGAAGTACTACGGGGCCGTCCCCGCGCAGCTGAACTCGAACGCCATCGCCATGATGGTGGCGTTCGCGAGCTATCTCCGGCGGGAGAGGATCGAGTTTAACCTGACGGTGTTCAGGAAACTCTTCTCATACAAGGCGACGACGGACGGGGTCGCCTACTTCGGCGGCTCCCTGATCAAAGTTCGCGAGATCGCGAACAAGCACCACACCTGGATGACCAAGATCGCCTTCATCAAGGGCGATCTCGGCAACATCCCCTACTCGCCGCAACAGAAAGGCGAGGAGGTGTACCGCCCGCCGGCCGTGTCCGGCAACGACGCCGAGCTCCACAAATTCTTCCTCCACAAAGACTTCGAGGTCGCCTTCCTGCGGAGGGGCCTCGACGCGCTCCCCCCGATTCTGCCCGGCGAAGGTACGTTTCCTTCCTCTTGCCGAGCTCGCCTTACTTGCGGACTCGGCACATTATCATTCCTGAGTTTCCTAACCTTCCAAGTATTTTCCTTTCAGGGGAGCGAATAATCCCCGCGAACCCGCCTTTTGCGGACCCGGGCTGGAGACTGACCCTCTTGCTCGCGAGAGGGCGGCGGCAGCGGCCTGCCGAGACGAGGCGCTCTCCTCGCAGCCCTCTTCCAGCAAGAGGCGACCCGAGGACGCGGGGTCGAACCCGCCATCCGGCCCCCGCCAGGTGAAGAAGATGCGGAGAGCCCTGCTGGCGTCGCGGGGGCAACAACAACAACAACATCAGTCCAGCCCCAAGTACATCAGCTCATCGGAGACCCCTCCCGACGTGTCTCCGGGGAGCCCGCTGAAGGAGATTACCAGCAAGGGCAGAAAGGGTGGCAAGACCCCCTCTTCCTCGGCCGCGATCTCCCCTCCTCCCTCGGCGAAGAGGGCTGCCCGCGAGCGCGCGCCGCCGAAGCAGCACCCCCTCTTCAACTTCGGCGCGCGCTGGAAGGATTCCGCGGGCGAGCCCATGTTGCAGTGGGACGAGCTCGCACATCGAGTCTCCGTCTCCACCCTGCACCCGTCCTGGCACGACCGCGAACCCGCCACCGGTCACGCCTACGCCCTCGGCTTCGGCCTCTATGGCCGGGAAGATGCCGAGGCCTACAAGAGGGCGACCCTCCGGCAGCTCGGTCATGAAGGCTTGCAGTCCCACCTGCGGACTCTGGAGCTGCACCACATGCTGGCGCGCCGCAGCTTCGCCCTCAGTCACCAGCTCGAGAAGGCCGAGCAAGCTCGCGACCTTGCAAAGGAGCAGGTTGCCGATCAGGCGAGGCGGCTCGGCATCGCGGACGGTCTCCTCGCCAAGGCTGCTGGCGGGCTGGTAAGTGTCGCGCACCACTTTTTTACTTTGGAAAGCTCCTTGTGCTGCTGCTAAGTGAACTCTTTTTCCAGGATGCCAAGGCGGCGGGCGAGCTCCAGGCTCGCAATACTGAGCTTGAGGAGGAGAATGGTCGCCTGCGCGCGCAGCTGGCCGTGGACGCTGACGCTGCCGGGGAGCTCCAGGCTCGCGATGTTGAGCGAGGGGAGGAGATCGTCCAACTGCGCGCACGCCTTGGCGAGTTGGAGAGCGCGAACGCGAAGCTGAAGGGGGAGAACCAGCACCTTCTCGGCGAAGTGCGCCGCCAGGCGGAGATCTTCTTCCCGGGGCACGACATCGATCCCACTCTCCCCTACAAGTCTCCGCGCATCTTCGGCGAGGCGGACCTCGTTGAGAGACTGCGGATCAACTCCATTCAGACCGCCGAGTGCACCCTCGCGATGATGAAGGATTCAGGGGTGCTGGTGGAAGGATGCGGGGAGATCTCAGCTCGGGACCTGATGCCGAGTCTGTTTCCGGCGACGCCACCCAGCGAGAAGGAGGACAGCCTGGACGCTATGTTCGGGAAGAGCTTCCAGGATCACTCGGGCGACGGCGAGGATCAGTCCGGCGGAGGGGGCGAGGCCAGCTGACGGCCTAGTATTTGTCTTTTCTCTTTTTTGACTACTCGCAGAGGCGAGCTCCCTGTACATTTATAAATAATAAAAAGGTGTTTTGATCATACCAGTGTTCTTTTTACTATGTTCATTGTCATGAATGTATTTTCTCCCGCGACCTCGCCGAGACAGGTTCCGCGAGTAGTGATTATGAGAGCGCGCCCGCGAGCGGTGTGCTTGGAGTGTTCGCCGAGTCCCAATGATTTCTTGGCGAGTTACCCTCCGCCCTTATTACGCCATTACGATTCGCGCGCGGCCTCCTGCCTTTTTTTTCTGCCTACCTCTACTCGCACACGAGCCGCCCAGGTTGTGCTCATCGAAGAAATTTCTCGAAGTATGATGGGCCTGGTGTGCGAGGAGCCCTGGTCAGGTTCGTCTTTGGCGAGGCCCGGGCTCGCGGCCGGCTTCCCTACGCCGAGCCGGGGATGATGAGCCCGAGCTCGCCTATGCCGACCCCTCCGGTCCAGCTTACTTTCTTGATTATGCCGATCTGAGTTCGCCGAGCCCGAGCTCGCCCTGTCAAAACCCTTCCCCTTCGTTTCCTGCCACAGACTTTGACCTACACCTGACGACTTCAGGGCCGACATCATCGGGTGACTTCCAGCCCTGTCAGCTAGGTGAGAGCCTGACAGCGGGATTTGCTCGGGGCCAAGGATGACACCGAGTGACTTCCAGCCCTGTCAGCTAGGTGAGAGCCTGACAGCGGGGTCTGCTCGGGGTCCAAAATACATCACCATCGAGTGACTTCCAGCCCTGTCAGCTAGGTGAGAGCCTGACAGCGGGATCTGCTTGAGGCCAAGGATGACACCGAGTGACTTCCAGCCCTGTCAGCTAGGTGAGAGCCTGACATCGGGATCTGCTCGGGGTCCAAAATACATCACCATCGAGTGACTTCCAGCCCTGTCAGCTAGGTGAGAGCCTGACAGCGGGATCTGCTCGAGGCCAAGGATGACACCGAGTGACTTCCAGCCCTGTCAGCTAGGTGAGAGCCTGACAGCGGGATCTGCTCGGGGTCCAAACTACATCACCATCGAGTGACTTCCAGCCCTGTCAGCTAGGTGAGAGCCTGACAGCGGGATCTGCTCGAGGCCAAGGATGACACCGAGTGACTTCCAGCCCTGTCAGCTAGGTGAGAGCCTGACAGCGGGATCTGCTCGGGGTCCAAACTACATCACCATCGAGTGACTTCCAGCCCTGTCAGCTAGGTGAGAGCCTGACAGCGGGATCTGCTCGAGGCCAAGGATGACACCGAGTGACTTCCAGCCCTGTCAGCTAGGTGAGAGCCTGACAGCGGGATCTGCTCGGGGTCCAAAATACATCATCATCGAGTGACTTCCAGCCCTGTCAGCTAGGTGAGAGCCTGACAGCGGGATCTGCTCGAGGCCAAGGATGACACCGAGTGACTTCCAGCCCTGTCAACTAGGTGAGAGCCTGACAGTGGGATCTGCTCGGGGTCCAAAATACATCATATTCCACCATGCAGGCCAATTGCAACGAGATCAGAGAGCTTGAAAGAATTTATTATAATCGGAGTGTTGCTTACATGGTTCAGGGAAAAAAGCGTTTGAGGTCGTCACCACTCCAGGTGAGACTCAAGGTCTCGCCTTCTACATTTTGAAGTCGATAGCCCCCCGACCCCAAGGCCACCTTTACAATGAACGGTCCCTCCCAGCTGGGATTGAGTTTCCCTACTGATGCCGACCTCCCTGCTGCATCGACTTTCTTCAACACCAAGTCCCCCTCCACGAACTGCTTGATCCTGACATGCTTATCAAAGTATTTGGCCATTCTTCTTTTTACCTCCTCTTGTCGGATGGCGGAAAGGTCTCTTACTTCTTCCACCATGTCAAGGGAGAGCCTTAGTTCCTCCTCATTCTCTGCTTGCCATTCCTCGCGGCCTTCCTTTGCTGTCACGACTCGCGGCGTTTGGACTTCGAATTCAATGGGGAGCACTGCCTCGCATCCGTGGGAGAGTTTGAAGGGGGTCTCTCCTGTAGCTGTGTTGGGGGTGGTCCTCAGGGCCCAGAGGACCGCGGGAAGCTGCTCCACCCAGCTCCCTTTTAGGTTCTCCACCTTTTTCTTGAGGAGGTTGACGATGATCTTGTTTGCGGCCTCCACTTGTCCGTTACTCCTGGGGTGATGAACCGAGGCGAACCTGAGATCGATCCCAAGCTGTTCGCAAAAGCTGGTGAACTCGGCGCTAGCGAACTGAGGCCCATTGTCTGTTACGATGGCCTGGGGCAGCCCGTGGCGACAGATGATCTCCCCCCATACAAAGTTCCTGATCACCTGGGAGGTCACCTTAGCCAACGCTTTCACCTCCATCCACTTTGAGAAGTAGTCAATCATCACTAGGAGGAACCTTCTCTGACCGCTGGCTTGGGGAAACGGCCCAACCAGATCCATTCCCCAGATTGCGAAGGGCCATGGGGCCGTGATACTACGGAGCCGTTGGGCCGGCTGCAGCTGGAGAGGGGCAAACAGTTGGCACTTGTGACATTTTCTTGCGAATTCTACAGCGTCCCGGCCCAGGGTGGGCCAAAAATAACCTTGCCTGACTATTCTTCCTTCCAGGGTCCGACTCCCGGAGTGACTTCCACATTCCCCGGAGTGGACCTCCTCCAAGATCCTTCGCACTTCTCCCTCGGCCACGCAGCGGGCCAGCATCCCTGAGAGGGTCTTTCTGTATAGCTGCCCGTCCTGGAGGAGGTAGTATGCTGACTTGTACCTCAGCTTCTTCTTGTCCACCCCTTCTGGATACTCTCCCGTGGAGAGAAAAACCATCACAGGATCCATCCATGAAGCTTGTTGATCGATCTCCATGAGCTCTCCTTCTTCGATGGAGGGGCGAAACAGGTCGGTGATGGTGCCCCCCACCTGGGGACCCTGCTTAGCCAACTGATCGGCCTGTTCATTTTCTTCCCTGGGCACATGTTGGATGGCAAAGGTTTGAAAAGTTCCAATGATCCCCTTTACTTTGGCCAAATACGATCGCAGGGTGGGCTCCCTTGCCTCAAACTCCCCGTTGATTTGGGAGGCTACTACCATGGAGTCTGTGAGGACCTCCACATCTGACACTCCAAGTTCCCTGGCCAGACGAAGCCCTGCTATCACGGCCTCGTACTCGGCTTGGTTGTTGGTAATGGGAAAGTGCACCACCACCGTTTGCTCGATTCGGGTCCCTTGGGGCTTTCTAGGATCACTCCTACTCCTAAGGAATGCCTTCCCGATGCTCCATCCACTCTCACCTTCCAGGGAGCCGGGCGAGTGAGTTCTTCCTCCGCCACCTCCACCACATAGTCAGCAAGGAAGTCGGCCATTGCCTGGGCCTTGATCGAGAGCCGCGGAACGAAGGAGACGTCGAACTCGCTCATCTCCACCGACCACTTAGCCAATCTGCCTGAATGCTCCACCCCCTCGAAGATGTTGCGGAGGGGATGGTCGGTCACTACTCGGATTGAGTGTGCCTGGAAATAGGGTCGCAGCCTCCGAGCCGAGATGATTAGGGCGAACGCGAGCTTCTCCAAGATCGGGTACCGGAGCTCGGCCTTCCTCAAGACCCGGCTCACATAATAGACTGGGAGCTGTCTCTTCCCTTCTTCTCGAACCAGGACCGAGCTTAAGGCCTCCGTCCCGACTCCCAAATACAGGAACAGATCCTCCCCCTCCTTTGGTCCTTGGAGCAGCGGAGCCTGTGTCAACTGCACCTTGAGGGCCTGGAAGGCCTCTTCGCATTCCCTACTCCATTCAAACCTCTGACCCCCTCTCAGTGTCTTGAAGAAGGGGGAGCACTTCTCCCCTGCCCGAGAGAGGAAGCGACTCAGCCCTGCTAGCTTCCCTGTCAACCGTTGGACTTCCTTTGCATTCCGCGGGGATCCCAGTTCCAAGATGGCCTTGACCTTGTCTGGGTTCGGCTCGACTCCTGCGGGGGTGAGGAGATGCCCCAAGAACTTTCCCCTGCTGGCCCCAAAGACACATTTTAGTGGATTCAATCGCATCTTGTACTCGCGCAGGGTGGCGAAGGTCTCCTCCAGGTCTCGGAGGTGGGAGTCCACATCCCGGCTCTTGATCATGAGGTCATCTACATATACCTCCAGATTCCTCCCCCTCTGCTCCTTGAAGACCCTATCCATCATTTTTTGGTAGGTGGCTCCAGCGTTCTTCAGCCCAAACGGCATCATCTTATAGCAGTAGCAGCCGTCCCCTGTAATGAATGAGACATCCTTTATGTCCGGGGGGTGCATCCTGATCTGATGATAACCTGAAAATGCATCTAAAAAACTCATTACAGAAAAACCGACGGCTGAGTCAACCAGCGCGTCGATCCGAGGCAAGGGGTAACAATCCTTAGGACAAGCTTTATTAAGAAGGGAAAAATCGATACATAAGCGCCAGCGGCTGTCTCCCTTTTTGACCATCACGACGTTCGAGACCCATCCAGGGTATTGAATTTCGGACACAAAGCCCGCTTTGAGAAGTTTCGCCACTTCCTCCCTGATGGGTTCCGCCAGCTTGTCCGCAGTGGACCTTTTCTTCTGCTGAACGGGGCGTGTTCCCGGGTCCAAGTTGAGGCGGTGGCAGGCCACATCCGCGTCAACCCCCGGCATCTCCGCGGCGTTCCAGGCGAAGATGTCCACATTCTTCTGGATGCACTCCAGCATCCTGCCTTGGTCCTCCGGGGTCAGCCCCCCGCTGACGCGGATCTTTTCCACCCTTCCTCCTCGGGTGAGCACCTCCAGCTCCACCACCTCCTCAGCTGCCTCCAGCCTGGATTGCTCCGCCCATCCCTCGGCGTCCCTTTCCTCCGGAGCGGGGACCTCTACCTCCATCGCTTCCTCCTCGACCCTCACCTCGGTCACCTCCAAACTTCCTCCGGCCGCTTCCTCTGCGTAGCCCTTCTCTCCCAGCTCTCCCCCCTCTGCTTCCTCTTCGACCTCCCCCATCCTTCGCCCCATCTCCTCGGCTCCCTCCTGCCAAGAGATGGTGTTCACCGCAGTGACATAACACTCCCGCGCCACCTTTGGGTCTCCCCTAACCCTGACTTGGACCCCCTCGGTGTTGAACTTCAAGCATTGATGAAAAGATGAGGGGACGCAGCGGAAGGCGCTGATCAGGGGCCTTCCAAAGATGGCGCTGTAGCTGCTGGGGGCGTCCACAATGACGAACTTGCAGTTTCGGGACTGCCCCCCCAAGGTGACATGGAGTCCGACTCCTCCTTCTACCTCCTTCCTTTCCCCTGAAAACCCGAACAGGGGGCCATCCGAGGCCAACACTCTTCTCGCCTCCACCTTCATTGCGTCGAACGCCTTTTTGAAGACGACGTTGACGGAACTTCCGTTGTCCACGAGGATCCGTGAGACGGTGAAGTTTTCGATGGCCGTCTTGATGACCAGCGCATCACAGAACGGGTCCTCGTGGTCTGGTAGATCACTCCTGGAAAAGGTGATCCTCTCCTCCGGTGGCGGGGTTTGGGATGTAGAGGCGACGCTTCGCCGGTACATGGTGTGGAGGCTAGCCTTGCGGGAAGCCTCGATCCCTGCTCCCCCGTGGATCATCCCGATCCCTCCTCGGGTTCCCACATCCACCCGGTCTTCGCACCGATCCTCCTCCGCCCGAGGCAGGACCTCCTCGATCCTCACCTCCTGTCGTGCCCCCTGCTGCTGCTGCTGCTCCCTGTTCCCTCTCATCTCCAAGAATTCTGGGCACGTGGCTGTTGCGTGCCCCTCTTCCTGATGGAAGTCGCAATAGGGTAGCTCCACCCTAACCTCCCTCCTTCTTCTCCTCCACGCTCCTCTCCTGGCCCCCAAGGCTATGGCCATGGCCTCCTCTTGATCGGGGAGCCGGGGCCTCTGACCCTGCCTCCAGCCTGTGGGGTGGAACTGGTCCTGCCTCCCCTGATAGTGGCCTCTCCCGTAGTATCCCCTCTGTGGCCCCTGCCCCTGCCACTCTGGTCTCCAGCCCAGCCTACGGTCGGGCTCCTGACGCCCCCATCCCGGTTGCTGTCCTTGGAGCTGCCTCTGCTCCCTCTGCCTGGGCTCCTCCCTCCTCTCTTCCTGTCTTCTTCCTCCCCTCGACTCCTTCTCCTCCTCAGTCGCCCACCTGGCCAACTTCCTCGCAAATTCTGGGTTCGACGCCTCCCCGTCGACCTCTCTCGCCGCCCTCTCCATCAGCTCCTCGTAGGAGAGAGGGGGAATCCTCTTCAGTTCCATGCGGAAGAAACCCTGCTGCAGGCCCAGGGTGAAGGCCATCATCAGACTGTGGCCCGGCATCTCCTGGACTTGGGTAACCTCCTCCTGGAACCGATCGACGTAGCTCCCTAACGTCTCGTTCACCCCCTGCTTTATGTGGAACAGGGACTCAGACTCCTTCTTCCTCTTCTTTGCGGTAGTGAACCTCAACATGAACCCTCGGCGTAGGTCCTCGAAGCAATAGATGGAACTGGCCGGCAGCTGGTGGAACCACTCCCTCGCCTTATCCCGGAGGGTGATGGCGAAGAGACGGCACTTGAATCCGTCCGACATCTGACGGATGGAGACCACGTCTTCGAACCACTGGACGTGTTGAACCGGGTCTCCCTTCCCAGTGTAATAGGACATCTCGGGCTCCCTGAACCCATCTGGAACTGGAGCTGAAGAGACCAGCTCGCTGAAAGGACTCCCTCCCCCTACTGGGCGAGCTGGCGAGTCTCGTGAGCCCAGCTCGCCGAAGCGACCTCGGCCTGCCGAGCCGGGGAAGAGCTCGCGCCCGGGGAGCTCGCACCCACGGCCCTCCTCGGCAACTTCCTTCCCAGCTCGCCTGCCGGGAGCGTCCTCGCCCAATGAGGGGGCGGCCGCGATCTGATTTGCCGGAGTCGAGCACTCGGCCCGCGTGCCGAGTGCGAACTTGACCAGATTCAGCACCTCGCTTCTGAAGTCCTCGAACATGCCCACCGTTGCGAGAGGCGGGGGGGGGGGGCGGCGAGCTCGGCCTGTCGGATCCTTGCCCTGTCATTGAACTCGCGAGAACTTTTCTGTGCTGACCACGCTCCACGCTCACCGCACCAAAATGTTGAAACCGGAACCCGGCTTCCTGTAGAGCTCGCCCTTGGGGAAAGGGGTGGTCTCGCGCCTACTTCGTTCCTGCAAGGAAAAACAACAAGACAGGGAGAAACAGGCCCAAGGGCTCGGCGGGGAGGTCCCACCACAAACCCGGAAGATCTCAGAGCGCTTCCCCTCCTTAGCCTGAAGCCGAGCTAAGGTACCCTCAGAAAGCACAGAGAATTTGGGGAGAGGAGCACAAGGAGAAAACGTGCCTTCAGGGGTACCCCTTGGGTCCTATTTATAGTTTTCAAAACCTGGACTGCCAATAACTAAAATAGCTGACCTGAAATTACCAGGAAACCCTTGGCTGGGCCTGCCAACAGCCAAACTCCGCTGTTTCGAAGGGCTATGGGCAGGCCAGCAGGGCTTAAAACAGTAAAAAATACCTCCGATCCTCAGGCGAGCTGGGACCCCTGGCTACCTCGGCGTGCTTTGCTCGCCAGCTGCTGCCGAGCTCCACTGCGGGTCGCGAGTTGCAGCTCGCTCGGCGAATGCCGAGCTCTGGGTCGCCGATCGTCGATCTCTGGTCGACGGATGCCGAGCTCAGGCCCGCTCCTGCTGCCGCCGAGCTTGCCTACTGCTGCTGGGCTCGCCTGCTGCTGCCTAGCTCGCCGAGCTCGCCTGCTTGGCCTTTGTTGAACTTGCTCGCCGGACACGGGGTTGTACAATAGTCAATACTATGAATTTGCTTGAAACCCTTAGCCACCAGTCGCCCTTTGAATGTCTGTACATTCCCATCCATGTCGGTCTTCTTCTTGAAGACCCACTTGCACCCTATAGGTCGTAGCCCTTCAGGTGGTTCCACCAAGTTCCAAACTTGGTTTGCATACATGGAGTCCATTTCGGATTTCATAGCCTCAAGCCATTTGTCGGAGTCCGGTCCATTCATAGCCTCTTGGTAGGTTGCTGGTTCATCATCATGATCCATAAGCAACACATTACCTATTTGAGACACGAGAAATCCATATCTCTCAGGCTCAAACCTCGGTCTACCAGATCTACGTAGGACTTGTGTTCCTTGAGCAGGTTCTCTAGCTATAACATCTTGTAGTACTGTCTCAGAATCCAATTCCGGTTCATTCACTACATGTGGTTCTTGAACTTCTTCAAGCTCTACCTTTTCAGTCTTTCTTGTTAAGAACTCTTTCTCCAAGAAGATACCAGTCCTTGCGACAAACACTTTGCCCTCAGACGGTAGGTAAAAGTAATACCCTTTCATTTCCTTAGGATATCCCACCAGATAACATTTATCCGATTTGGGTTCCAGCTTGTCAGGCATTTGACGTCTCACGTATGCCTCACAGCCCCAAATTTTAATGAACGACATACTAGGACGCTTCCCAGTCCATATTTCATATGGTGTCTTCAGAACCGTTTTCGTTGGAGCGCGATTCAATGTCATTGCAGTAGTCTCTAAAGCAAAACCCCAAAAGGAAACAGGCAAGTCTGCATGACTCATCATCGAACGTACCATGTCTAACAGAGTACGATTTCTCCTCTCAGACACGCCATTATGTTGTGGTGTTCTAGGTGGAGTGAGCTGTGATACAATACCACACTCTTTCAGATGATCACGGAACTCATGACTCAGGTATTCACCACCTCGATCAGATCGAAGTGCTTTAACCCTTTTACCCAACTGGTTTTCTACTTCATTCTTGAACTCTTTGAACCTTTCAAAGGTCTCAGATTTGCACTTCATAAGATACACATATTCGTATCTACTGAAATCATCAGTAAATGTAACAAAGTAGAAATACCCACCTCTAGCCATGGAACTCATGGGTCCGCATACATCACTATATACAACACCCAAGAGATCCTCAGCCCTCTCAGTATAACCAGTGAAAGGAGCTTTAGTCATCTTGCCTAACAAACAAGATTCACATCGCTCAAATGATTCATAATCAAATGAGTCCAAAAGTCCATCTCTATGGAGCTTGGATATGCGCTTCTCGTTGATATGGCCCAAACGACAATGCCAGAGAAATGTAGGGTTCGAGTCATTTGTTCTTAGTCTTTTATTATTTTCTACATTACAGATCAGATAGTCCAAGTTCAAAACATAAAGACCATCAAATAATTGGGCTACAACATAACAAACATCATTCTTAAATATAGAACAACAGTTGTTCTTAATTATAAAAGAAAATCCAATCATGTTCAAACATGAAATAGATATAATGTTTCTAGTTATGGCTGGAACAAAATAACAATTATCTAGTTCTATTACAAGCCCACTGGGCAAAGAAAGACGGTAAACCCCTACGGCTACAGCAGCAACTCTTGCTCCATTGCCGACGCGGAGGTCCACCTCCCCTTTACTCAGCAATCTTCTCCTTCCCAGTTCCTGCACATTTGTACAAATGTGAGAACCACATCCGGTATCCAATACCCAAGATGAAGGAGCAGAAAGGTTTATCTCTATAACGTGAACATTTGAAGCGGAAGTCATACCTCCCTTCATTTTTTGCAGACCTTCAATGTACGAAGGACAGTTCCTCCTCCAATGACCAGCCTTGCCACAGTGGTGGCATTTCCCTTCCTTCACTGTGCTTTTCTTTTTCATCAGTGCAGAAGACTTGGGCTCAAGATATGACTTAGGTCCCACCTTCGTCTTCTTAGAACCCTTGGCCTTGCCCTTGCCCTTATGCACCATCAGTATGGGGCTGGCAGGCTTGACCTTCTTCATATTGATTTCGGTAGTTCTCAACATGCCTAGGAGTTCGGGCAGTGTCTTGTCTATTTCATTCATGTTGTAGTTCAAGACGAACTGCTCATAACTGTCCAGCAACGATTGCAGGATCAGATCTGTGGCCAACTCTTGACCAAGAGGAAAACCCAGCCTTTCAAGGTTCTCTATATACCCAATCATCTTGAGTACGTGAGTCCCTACTGAGTCTCGAACTCCCATCTTGCACTGAAACCACTCTTTTGTGACGTCTAACCTCTCTTGACGAGCCTGCCCTTGAAACATTTTCTTGAGATGTTCGTCAATCTCCTTGCACCCCATGTTCTCATGTTGCTTCTGAAGCTCAGAGTTCATAGTGGCAAGCATAAGGCATTCGACATCTAAAGCATCATCAGTATACTTCTTATTAGCATCCTTCTCAGCACGGGAAGAGTTCCCGGTCGGCACCTCGGGGGCTTCTTCTTCCAAGACATAGAGCTTTCGCTCTTGCCTGAGAACAATTCTCAGGTTCCTGTACCAGTCCATGTAATTAGTCCCACTGAGCTTATCCTTCTCAAGGATGGCTCTCAGAGACAACGTGGAGTGTGAAACACTTGCCATGGAATTCTACAAGAATTTATGCAGAATAAAATCAGTACCAAAATTTCAAATACAATTTATTTTAATTTGGACTTCAATTAAAACACTCCCACTATTTTATTCGAAATAATAGCCCTCACTAACAATTCGGAGAGTTCATGCGAGCTACTCTCTTAGTGGACAAGATCCGTATTTCACCAACACAATGAGTCAGCTTTGGCTTTCCTCTCACGATGCGGTTATTTAGGTAGGCAACGCTTGCCAATTGAATCCTCATGCAATTCTTGTATGGTTGGTGAATAACTCCTTACTCGCATTCATCATATGGTGCATGCCAACCCTATGCCTCTAGGCACTCAACCTTTGAGGTCACCTAGTTAAGCTAGACCCGATGTCGACAGTGGGATATCACAATTATCCGCTCGCACCCTTACCAAGATAGATTAATGCACCTTGCTTTGGCAAGCCCACACTTCATCGATCGAGGCAGGAAGAGTGTCATCCATCGGAAGGCATCCGAACACTTAATATTTGATGAAGGGATTTTGATTATAGGTTAACAGTTAACCATGATCAACATTTGATCAATGTGCACATCCAAAGAAAAACAATTTTTCTAAAACCACATACATCCCTTTTGTGCACAACCTGACACCATCAACATTTGATAGAAGGAAGGGCTAAATCTGAACATCCGGAAACTTCCAAATCCTCAGATTTACATGCATTGGACAAAATCAAAGACAACTCAACTTAAAGCAGTAGACAAGCTCATCTCTCTATGTTGGATTCAAAATCCAAAACAATCTCGAGGGATGGTTACTGCTAAGGAGACTATAATTTCTAACAATTAGAAATTTCCACGAAATCCCAGAAGTTCTTGGCGGGGTACCAAGACTAAATCTAGACATTTAGAACACCTCTAAATCCCTAGGTTTACACTCACTGGAATAACAAAACTTCCAATACAAAAATCATGGCCGGAACCTGCCTCTGATACCACTGTTGGGTTTGTCTATGAGGATGGCACAACACTTGTGCACGCAGCGGAAGAATAAAAACATCAAGAAAAACCTAAAAGAGATGGGATCGGGCCATGGTAGTTGAATCAAGAAGTTAACATACAACTAGGCAAAAATTACCTCGGTGGCGTTGAGTCACAACTCAACGGAGATGCTCCAAGCTTCGTGTTCTTACTGGTGGCGAGTTCTACGTGGAATGATATCCACGTCTCTGCAGAAATCCACATGAGCGGGAGAACACCGACTTTTCCGTCGCACGGATAATCGGGAAGGAGAATGACCACACCTTGCTTTCCCACGGACTGCTAGGTCCGCGCCAGGGATAGCAACACCAGCGACAATCGCCGGAGAGGAGGAGGTCGACGGAGCTAGCACGACGACAGAACGCTTCCGTCGGCGGGATTCGGGATCGGCGGAACGAACGAAGAATGGCCGAAAATCGTATCCGATTCGATCAGAAGATCTTCCCAAAAACCCTAAGTATCTATTTATACCAAAGGCATAAACAGACTTAGGAATATCGCTATCCGCAGACCACCCAGAAAATTAGGGTTCCAGAATCGGCGAGAATCACCTAGCAGATTCGGTGAGAATCAATCGGCGAGAATCACCTAGGATCGGCGAGAATCACCTAGGATCGGCGAGAATCAGTCGGCGAGTATCAGAGTACAATACTCGACGATTCACGTCGAACGTGGGTTGACGATAATCATCGATTCTGCGGTCGACGATCGTCGTCGACCCGCGGTCGACGATACTCATCGACCCGCGGTCGATGATACACGTCGACCCGCGGTCGACGATCGTCGACCTTCGGTCGACTATTCTTACCAATCCTTCAAGGAAACATTTGCCCAACCCGACGATCCTTTAAGGCAACACTTTGCCCATAACCCCATTCAGGTCGGTGATTGGTAACCTTTACCAACACAGTCAATCATCCAACTTCTCCACATCTCTTATGTGCGACCCTGCATGCTCATATCGCGTTGGCAGTGAGATTACATGTTTGACCACTTCTAGATCACCATGGTAACTCCAACAACAACCAATAATAGTAAGTGCCTTGCGAAAAGGAGCTTTGGGCTTCATCCCATCGTAGTTCCTAGTACCATCGAGAGCCCTTCACGGGGAATACCTTGGGCAGTCCTGGGCTAACCAAAATAGTAGGAATAATAAACTTCTAGAGAAACTAGTATAACTAGGGTATTACATTCACACACCCCGGTAGCTCGGGAGGTTTGTTAGGTTAGTTTTATTAGCCATCCAGACGGTAGGTTCAGAAGGTAGATGTAACTGACGGAATAGTCCGGGGAGCCGGTGGCTCGGAAGGATTTGGATACAAATAAGGTGGTGGGTCTTCGGTATTGGACTGTCGTTCACACCGATGTCGATACGTTGACTCGACTGTGTGGGACACTTAGCCAAAGAAAGTCTGGTGGATATGGCCAGCATTAGTATGCAGAGACTATAGGTTGTGTCGTTCTAGAGGCATACATAAGGGCTAGGCCTGGTAGTGTGGATACCCGCCTAGGAGTGGGGGGCCCAACCCACTGTCTCCGTTTGCCACTACAGAGGTTCCTGGGAGTGAAGCTAGCTGCCCAAATAGGGGGAACTAAAGTTCTGTGCGCATAGAGTCGTGTGCGTGAGTTGCACTTGCATGAATCATGACATAACATATCACTACACTCATACTTGCATACAACCGACACCATCACATATAAATTAGTATGAGACTTTTTATATGATGGGAGCCTTGCAGAAGACCTCTTAACTTATAAGTTTGTATGAGCATTCATATAAGTTAAGGTTACTTACTTCTTACATTATCTTTCTTACATATGATGCTTATTCTACTTGTTTACTTTACTGCTCACTATTATAGAACCGCTAGTTTGTACCTTTCTTCCTTAGCTATTTTTACAACATAATTAACTGCTAGATTAGTTCCACTCCCACCTGCTTTGCTTACTCTCCACCTTGTAGCTTCCCTTTCCTACTCCCCGCTCGGTGCCTAGGATCTATGGGGGAGGGGTCGGGGATGATAGGACTTAGGCTTTATGACTAATGGATTTCGGACCACAACATTACAGGGGATCCGGATGGGAGACAGGGACCAGCAGCTCAGGGACCAGAACTAGCGGAGTACAGTGCGCATGGAGGTGGGCCAGTTTAGTACCGGAGCACCGGTGATCGGCTCCGTGAGTGATTAGTCTTTCTTATAGCTTCTGCGAGAGATTGTAGTGAGGATCTGATGTACCGGGCTTAAGCCCGTTTATACTTCATTTGTACTATTCTTTTGTAGTACTCTCTCTTTTCTTATTTATGGACTTGTTGTGGTTTCTCATTATATATGATGTTGTGGACTCAGATATATTTCATTTATGATTACTGCTCTCTCTTTGATGATCGAAAAGGCTGACAGAATCGACGTTTTGTAGTGGCGGCCTTCCCGAGTGTCGGTCCCACCGCAAAACAACGATTTTGGGCATAAGACCCCCGAGTTTGAAAAAGAAACAAAATGGGGTCTTATAAGTGGTATCAGAGCCAACCTCGATCGAAAGAGAAGTAGTCCACAAAAACCTTAGGCCACCCCCGCGTGAGCTTAGTTTGTGGACAAACTAGCAGCGGAAGCAGTGGTGTGCCCATAAGGGAAATCACATGTAGAAGTCCATTTTCTCCTTCTTTTATTCCATTTGTACGCTATATAACATTTGGAATTTTCCTTGTAGCCTGCGACGAACCCTACTCCACAGCAGGGGACACCTCAGGCTCTGAATATAGTTTTACCTCCGCCGGCTCCTGTTCCGTTGCTGCATACAGAGATGGGGCAAACACTGACGACCATTCTGGAGGCCTTTAGAGCTCAGCAAGCCCTGGCTCCACAGCCAAATACCGGGGCCAACTGGATGAGTATCTTCCGGGGACTTTCCCCTCCATCCTACCTATGGACGGAGTCGGCAGTTTGCATAGAGGAATGGTTAGATACCATCTATGAGATGCTTGCGGGGATTCGATGCCCCACTGAGGAGGCAGTTACTTTGGTAGTCTCCTGCCTGGAGTCACACGGAAAGAGGTTGTGGAAGTCACAACTGGACACCACTTTTGTGGATATAGATTGCGCAGATATCTCTTGGGGAGAGTTCAGAGCAGCACTTCTGGGACATTTCATACCTCAGTCGGCAAGGGACGAGTTGGAGGATAGGTTCCTGCGGTTGAGGAAGGGCAACAAGACAGTGCTGGAGTATTACCAGGATTTCACTCACCTAGCCCGCTATGCGGACTCTTATCAGTTGGATGATGCTGGCTACGCTAGGAGGTTCTACAAGGGGCTCCACGATGATATGAGACAGGCACTCCTCTCCGTCTCCGAGGGAAGCTTGGCCAGGATTCTGGAAATGGCCAAGAAAGGGAAGCAGATCAGCTTACAGTCAAGAGCCAGAAGAGACCGGCTGACGATGCAGTGATTGGAGGCCGTAGAGACCGTCCTCGAGGCCAGGTCATTGGGGAAAGAAGGAACGGGGATCAACCCCATCAGGAGATTGGACAGGAGCACAGGAACCAGTGGGTATTGGCTGTCCAGCCCTTACGGATGCTGGAGATACCAAGGACAGCAGAACAGGCACCGGTATGCTTCCAGTGCAATCAGCTGGGACATTTCAAGAGGAATTGTCCCATGATGCGAGCACCCCCACTAGTACTTCAGGATGCCCCACCTCCTCGGCAGTTTGGTGGCCGAGGATATGACTGAGGATGGGGATATCATGGCAGAGGCCACATGCCAGAAAGGGAGCAAGTGTATGCTCTAGATTTGGCACAACCCCGGAACCCGGAGCAGGTTATAGCAGGTATGCCAGCACATTTAAATTCCTTCCTTCCTAAGAACTAGTTTTATAAACATAGACTAGTTAGAAATTAAGAAAAGAAAAACTATAGCTAGAACACTAAGAAACTTAATTACCTCAGGCGTGGTTTTCATCAGCGGCAAGCCCGCTCACACACTCTTTGACACCAGTGCTTCACACTCGTTTATGTCAGAAGATTTCATCAAAGGACTAGCAGGCATGGAGCAATTCACAGGAAGGATGATGAGGGTGTGTCTACCCGATGGATCAGAGCTAATGACCTCTTCTCATTGCAAAATGGAGGCGGTGATCGGCGGGAAGGCGTTTGAGGCACCAACGACGATACTGAGGATGCCAGAATATAATTTGATCCTGGGCATGACATGGTTACATTGGAACCATACCCAGATTGACTGCTTGGCGAAGAGGATCACCGTGAGGCACGAGGACTCCTTTATTATTATCGAAGGTATTATACCAGCCCCCCACATATTATTATCGTCTGTGCAGGCCATCAAGGCCCACCTACAAGGAGACAAAGTTTATCAGGTCCTTTTCAAGATGGCTGTGGCCAAGGATTCTATTTCAGATATTCTAGTGATGCGGGACTTTGCCGATGTATTTCTGGAGAAGCTACTAGGGCTACCCCCTCATTGGGAGAAGGACTTCAAGATTAAGCTTGTGTCAGGGGCTAAGCCGGTATCCAGAGCTCCTTACTGAATGGTCCCAAAGGAGTTGGTGGAATTTCAAAGCGAGCTTCAAGAGTTAGTGGAAGCCGGGTTCGTCCGGCCTAGCTCCTCACCATGGGGAGCTCCTGTGCTATTCGTCAAAAATAAGGACAGGACACTTTGGCTGTGTATTGATTATCGGGCCCTGAATAGGCTGACGGTCCGGAATACGTATCCCTTGCCAAGGATAGACGAGCTATTTGACCAACTAGAGGGAGCTCATTGGTTCTCAAAGTTGGACCTGAGATCGGGGTACTACCAGCTACACATTCAGGAGGAGGACATTCCGAAGACAGCCTTCAGCAGCAGATATGGGATGTACAAGTTTACCGTGATGCCCTTCGAGCTCACGAATGCACCCTCCGCTTTCATGGCCTTGATGAACCGGGTGTTCGAAGAATATCTGGATGTCTTCATCTTCGTATTCATTGACGCATCCTTATTTATTCGAGGACTGAAGCGGAGCATGCGAGGCATTTGGCTTTGACTTTGGAGAAGCTCCGAGAGCATAAGATGTATGTTAAGTTCATCAAGTGCCAATTTTGGCTAAAGGAGGTGGCCTTTTTGGGCCTTGTCATCAGTGGAGTAGGTTTGGCAGTAGATCCGATGAAGGTCCAGGCAGTATGAGATTGGCCACCGCTGAAGACGGCCACAGATGTTCGGAGTTTCTTAGGACTTGCCGGTTATTACCAGAAGTTCATAGAGGGGTTCTCTTAGATTGCCCTCCCTCTTACTTCCCTGAAGAAGAAGGAGTCTCCTTTTATTTGGACGCCACAATGTGAGTCTGCCTTTCTGAAGCTAAAGGGTCGGCTTACCTCGGCCCCTATCCTTGCTCTTCCGTCAGGGAAGGAAGGATTCTAGGTGTACACAGATGCTTCTTATCAGGGGATAGGTGTCGTTATGATGCAGAATGTGCACGTGATAGCCTATGCCTCCCGTCAGCTGAAGAAACATGAGCAGAACTACCAGGTGCACGATTTGGAGATGGGGGCAGTTATATTTGCTCTAAAGATCTGGTGACACTACCTCTACGGGGTCCACTGCGATATATTCTCAGACCACAAGAACTTGAAGCACGTAGACACGCAGAAGGAGTTGAACATCAGGCAGATACGCTGGGTGGAGTTTCTGTCAGACTACCAGTACACCATGCACTACCATCCCGGGAAAGCAAACGTGGTGGCAGACGCTCTGATCCAGAGAGCGAGTACGTCAGGAGTAGGACCACAGCTGATGGCCTTGGAGTAGGTTGAGTCGTTTAAGAAGATGCAGATATCACTAGTGTCTGAGGATGATCCGGAGCTATATACGGAGTACTTAGCATCGATGACTGCCACCGATGACATTCAGGATCTCATTAGAGACGGGCAGAGGCTGGATGCGAGGGCAGAGCCAATGTTCAGAGCCTTGGAGGAATGCATGGCAGGGGATTACTCCTTGAGGGATGGGATCCTATGTTTCAGAGGCAGGGTCTGCATACCAGCAGGAGGCCAGATTCAGTAGGATATC
Organism: Platanthera guangdongensis; assembly: GCA_039583875.1. NCBI lineage: Eukaryota > Viridiplantae > Streptophyta > Magnoliopsida > Asparagales > Orchidaceae > Platanthera > Platanthera guangdongensis. The sequence continues at coordinate 93,219,058 of CM077165.1, forward strand.
ATGTCAGAGGCATACTGTAGTAGATACTCAGTGCACCCGGGGATCACTAAGATGGCAGCAGACCTGAAAAAGACGATGTATTGACCAGGTATGAAGAAGGACATTACGTATTTTGTGACACATTGCGAGGCTTGCCAACTCGTAAAGGCAGAGTACAAGAATCCGGCCGGATTACTACAGCCACTTCCGGTGCCGGAGTGGAAGTTTGAGGATATAGTCATGGATTTCATACATGGGCTACCCCGGTCTCGTGTGGGGAATGACTCGATCTGGGTGATCGTGGACAGACTAACGAAGGTGGCTAGTTTCATTCCAGTGGCGAAGGACTCTCCGGTCAGTGTATTAGTACGGAGGTTCATCGAGCAGTTTGTGCGCTAACATGGAGTACACAGGACTATCGTTTCAGATTGGGATGGGCGGTTTACGTCCAAGGAGTGGAGGTCAGTTCAGGCCCATTTGGGTTCTCGGTTGACATTCAACACGGCTTTTCAGCCTCAGACCGATGGACAGACAGAGCTCACCAACTGTACATTGGAAGATCTTCTGCGCCTATGTATTTTGGACCGCGACGAGCCTTGGGAGAGAATGCTGCCGCTCATCGAGTCTTCGTACAACAACAGCCATTAGTCCAGCATAGGCATGGCCCCTTATGAGGTATTATATGGACAGAGGTGCAGGACCCCACTATCATGGATTCAGGATGAAGATCTGCAGGCACTCGACTCAGAGTTTGTGGAGGATACTGATGCTCAGGTTAGATTGATCCGGGATAGGATGTTGGATGACCAGAGCAGGCAATCCAAATATTACGATGCGAGGCATCATCAGGTGGAATTCCAGGTGGGAGAATGAGTTTTCTTGAAGATACGGCCGATGCATGGAGTCTCGCGGGTTCGCGGGCGGAAGAAGCTCAGTCCTAGATATATGGGGCCTTATAGGATCCTGGAGCGGATCGACCCCTTGTCTTATAGACTGGAGCTACCGCCGGAGTTAGCGGGATTGCATGACATCTTCTACGTCTCCTCACTACGGAGGGCTCTACTACTCCCTGAGCAGCTGATTTCCACAACAGACGGTCTGATGGACTCATATCGATCAGTAAGCTTGGAGTCGATCAGGATCGATGACACGACAGTGCGGGTCTTGCGATGCAAGAAGGTTCCACTAGTCAAGGTTCTATGGAGAAACCATGGGCAGGAGGAGCATACATGGGAGCCATAGGACTTGATGCAACAAAAGTACCCGGAGCTCTTCGAGTCAGGTATACCTTAAACCTTAGGGATGTTATAAGTTTCTTTTATTTCAGTAGAAACCCCCGTAGGCTTAACTTTAATTTCGGGGACGAAATTTTTATTTTTATATATTGGGATTTGTAATATCCCTCAAACAACTAGACTCCTAAGAGTGGTTTTGTCATGACTAGATCATGACAAAACCCTAGGAAATCCAAGTAGACTAGGTGGACATAGGTAGGAAGGTGAAGGCCACCATGGTCTGCAAATAGCAAAATTCTAAACACTAGTTTAGGATGACCTCAGGGCTACAACTTGATCCCATGACCCTACCACAACACCCCTAACACCTTGGGTAGTCCATAGGGCCACTAAGGATCCACTATGGGTAGTCAAAGTGGTTAAGTTGACCTAAGTCAACCCTAACCCTAAATGGCTCAAACTAGCCTACCTAGGGTCAATTGACCTTCCCTTAGCCAAGTGGACCTCACCCATGCCCTCCTAACCCTAAAGTGAGGTCAATGAGTCACCAAGGACCCATTGGGGTCAACCCTAGTGGATAGGTTTACCCAAGTCAACTCTAGCCTTAAACTGGTCAAAGTGCCCTTATTAAGGGTCGTGTGACCTCCAAGGTGCCAAGTTAACCCTACCCAACCCTATCTAGACCTTAGGGGAGTCCAATGGGTCACCAAGGACCCATTTATGGTGACACAAAAAGTTAATTTGACCAAAGTCAACCCTAAGCTAAGGTCAAGTCAACTAAGGTTATGTTTAGGAGTCCGTTTTGACTTCATTCTGTTCTAAACGGACCGGAGGAAAGGTATTTGGGAACAACTAAAATGTTGTCATTTTAAAACGGCCGGTTTAAAACCTACTTTTTCCTCCGTTTTGAAAAGGTCAGGGAGACCTCCATTCTCCCTTTCAAAACTCTCGTTTGGAATATTTTTTTTAATTTAATTTTATTTTACTTAATCAATTTAACCCCAATAAAAAAAATAATTATATCCATAAATTTGCAAAAGAATCATAAATATAATACCTAATTTTTTTTTAAAAATTTTTAAAAAAATTGGCCCGAAATAAATAAAATTCATGTGAAGATAAATTTGAAAATAAGTTAAACCGTTACCGAAACTGAGATTACCCAAACAAAGCGTTAGTTTTAAAATCACAGTTTTTAAAATACAGTTTAACATCTCTTTTTTGAACTTCCACTTTTTAAAACGGCATCGGTATCCCAAATAGAGCCTAAACCCAAATGGGCTAACCCAAGCTCAAGCCCCCTTTCATTTGGGCTAACCAATTCTTAATCATATGATGATATGAATTAGTGGATTGCAAATAGCCTAAAGGGGTTGACCAAGTCAGCCTTGATGACTAGGAGAGAGAAAACTTCATTTTCTCCCTTTAATGAAGGAGAGAGAAAATGAAGGGAGGGGGCATTCATGGCAAGGGAGACCAAGAGCCCTCTCCTCTTGCTGGAATCATCTCCCCTGGACAGTTAAGAGGAGGCCAAGAGTTTTCTCGGCCATGGTGGAGGCTAGGGGAGGAGAACCACCAAGGTCGAGCCAAGCTTTCAATGTCCATTAATGTCCATTGATGACTTGGCCTCTTCCCTCCCTAATTGAGGTTTTAAACACCATCAGTGGCCAGAGAGGAGTTTTCCCCACCATTTACCTGAAAAATTCGAGCCCTTCCACTGTGCAGTTGCAGAACTCCTGCGACTCCTCCACAACCAATGGCATCCCAGCGATCGACGCATCTCCAGGCCGCAAGCAAGGTCCTCCCCTCCTCCTCTCTCTATGGGTAGATCGTAGCAATCACTAGGGATAAAAATCGGGCTCAATTGAGCCCGATCGGGAAAGGAGTTTTCTTGGTTTTTCATGAAAAATTGAACTCTCGACATCACCGGAATCCACCCCTCCGGTGGCTGTGCCGCCGCCTAGGTGATAGCCACCACCTCGACGGAGGTGGGGGTAGCGGTGGTCGGCCGGAGAGGTGGTTGGGTGGCCGGCGACAGCGCTTGGAAGTTACTCTAGGAAGATGCAATCGGGGCCGTCGGCTGGAGGTAGAAGATGACCCAGCGCCGTTTGATCCTACACCAAGATTCGTGCGGGATTTAATTAAATCAACTATATCATTTGTATTTTTCTGTCACACTTTATACAGTCAATGTTTTTAATTATTAAAAATACCTATAGCCCTCTGGTGAAAAATGGCAAACATCAATATTGTAGCCCTAGGATGTACTTTATTTTAAAATTAGTTTGAACCAATTTGGGTGCCTGGTTTGACTAGGGCACTCATTTTGGTGTGGTCTATAACTAGGGTTAGACAGAAATTAAAATGGGCGCCCCCACCTAATCCCTTGTCCAAATGACCTGTTATTTGGACAGGGTTCACCATAATCTGTACCTAGGTCCTGCCCAAAAAGGAGAATTTTTGGGGACAATTTTTCTATAGTTTTTGAAATCATTTAAATATCCTAGGGTAAATTAATTTAGGGACCTAAATACCTCCAAACCCTCCCAAATTTTGGTGAGTGGTCCCTAGGGTCATCAGGAGGTTCTGTATAAATTCTTACCTCATTTTAAGTTGATTTGGTTAGGAAATGGGCAAACCCTAGCCTTGTCCTAATAAAGGGTATTTAGGTCAAAAGTGCACTTTGAAGTTTAAGTGGTCAGATCACCTCAACAGAGGCTGAGACTTTGTCCACTGGTTTGTAATGGCTTTTTACACACTCATATGGGTTATGGGGTGGTTTGGGGTAGGATTGCCCTAGGACCCAAGTTCAAACCCTAAGTTTGGACTTTGGGGGCTTGTGAAGGGCATGCGGTCAAATGTCCTTGTATGGACTTGAAATTTGGTAGAGAGGACTCTAGGGTAGCCAAAGCTCTCTGGTAAAAATATTAGAGGATTTGGAGATGGTTCAGCCCCTCAAAACCCTAACCCTAGTTTAGGTCACAATCCTTAAATTTGACAGGTAGGTAATTTGAACTCTATGGAAACTTATGAAATTTGGGCAGTGTATTCATAACAAGCTTGTCAAGGCGACAAGGAGACCAAGGCGTTAAATGGTGTACCAAGGCGAGGCGACGCCTAGGCATCGCCTAGGCGACCCAAGCATTTAACATGCTCAGTAAAGTGTAACTCCCTTTTAAACCACAACATGCAAAATAATTGGAATGATTATTTTCACTCTCACTCACTTGGGGTAACTGAGCTAAAATCACTCTTCAAATAGTCAATAGTTCTCTACATTATCAACAAAATATAAGCATTCGACAGTAAATATCGAACACCCTAAATAAATTTCTAAATTTCATACCAAGAATCCACAACCACTACAATGTTAGTGGTCACAAAAATAAGCCAACTGTGACATTACAAAATTATACTTAAACAATGTAAAAAATATATGCATTTGAAAAACATGAATGTGGGAAAAAACACACGTGATTATATCTTTGTTAGTGATGATGTAAGTTAATTTAAATGAAGGTAAAGGTAACACAAAATCACCCATCTGTAGAATAAGATGAGAAAAAGATGATTTAGTTACTAGTTTGTAAACTAATAAAATTATGATATGACATTATGACATCATTCAAATAGAAACACAATAACATTCAATCACATGCATTGCTCAAAGTGAAGCACATGTTATCTATATTTAACAAACATACAGTCATTAAAAAAATTATCAAAGCTTGCAGACCAAGGAAAAAGTAAAGCTACCGTAGCAGGTAAGAATTCTTCAATATCAAGTTTTCAAAATAATAAGTTGGGCACTTAGGCCAAATTCGTCTTCAATATCAAGTTTCAAAATATTAAGTTATCATCTTCTTCATTTGAATATCCCTCCTCCACTGGACCAGTTATGCCAAAATCATCTTCAATATCATCATCATCATGCACTTCTTCTTCAATCTCTAATGTTGTCTTATCAAATGACTCATCACTCCTAATCCTCCTTAAACTATTTTTATTTTGGAATGATGTAGATGCTCCAAATTCTCTGTTTATCATGCTCCACGTTAGATCTTCATTTGGATGAACCAAATCATCATCTGGATGGCCAGTCATCCACTCAGTGCTCCAATTAAGCTCTTCAAGAACCAAATGATTAAAATTTCTGTAGTTTTCTCTTCTCTCTTGAAATCTTGCTTGAAGACATCGATTATATTGAATGTAGACAATATCATTCAATCGTTGATGTTCCAATATATTCCTCCGCTTTGAGTGAATCTAAAGAGAGTATAACTTTTTTAAAAAAATCAAGAGATAATTAAAATTAGTATAACTTTTTTAAAAATATTAAAGTTACTTACAAACTCAAATGTTCTCCAATTGCGTTCACAACCTGATGATGAACAACAAAGACTGAGCAATCGTATGACTATTTTGCAAAGATTTGGTGCAGAACTTCCATGTCTTTGCCACCATGAAACTGAAAAATTAAAATTTTAAGACATATATTATTAACATATTAACATGAATAACATAAAGTAATTGAATAATATATACTCACTTTGACTTAGTATTTCTATTTGTCTAATCGCTATCTCTTTAGCAAAACTCTCATTTGCTTCACTATAATGAGTAGCTTGCTCAATAATTTTATCTTGCAAATTTATATCAGGTTCAAGTCTTGCTACTACATCATTGAATGCATCACTAATATTATGCCATGATTTTTCTGGATGCATAAGAAGATATTTGAAATATTTACTTGGATTGACAAAGAAAGCTGTAGAATATAGTGGCCGATCCATTTGATTTTCCTAACAGTTTTCAACAATTGTTATGATTTTCTGCATTCTTTCTCCCTATCCACAAAATTTTCTTTTATATTCTTTTTTGTCTCTTCCATCGCCATAAATACTTCTGGTAGAGCAGGTCTCTCATCACCATCCACTATCCTTAATAATTGTAGAAGAGGCAATGATGCTCTTAGACAATCTTTAACCACATTCCAAAAATGGCTAGAAAGAACCGTGTCTTCCACATTTTTTCCTGCTTGTGTAGAAGAAACCTTACATTTCACCCAATCATCTGAAACAAATAACTGTCTCAATGGCTCTTGATGCTTTAATATACTCTGAGTGTCAAAAAAGAAGATGCAAATCTGGTTACTCCAGCTCTTACTAACTCTGCCCCCTTTGTTTTTCCTCGCATAGCATCAAGAATGCGAGCATGCCTATAAATAAAGCTTGTCATTTTCATTGCTTTGTTGATAACATTCTTGAATGATTTTATCTTTCCAATATCCTCAAGCATTAGGTCAACGTAATGGGCCGCACATGGAGTCCAAAATAATTTCTTCCTTCTTCGCATCAACAATTCACCTGCTTTTTTACAATTAGCGACATTATCTGTCACCAATTGTATGACATTATCTTCACCAATCTCACAAACCTTCTTATCAAATAAATCAAATAACATATTAGCATCTTGAATTTGACTAGATGCATCAACAGACCCCAAAAAAATGTTCCATCTGGGCTATTCACAAGGAAATTGATTAAATGTCTACCTCTTTTATCAGTCTATCCATCTGACATCAAAGTGCAGCCATATTTTCTCCAAGCAGTCTGATGTTTCTCCTTTATTTCTTTAATAGCTTCCATCTCTGACTTTAATAGACTGACTCTATAGTCATGCATAGATGGAGGTTTGAAGCCTGGCCCATATTGTCCAATTGCCTCAACTATAATGTGAAAGCTTTTTGATTTCAATGCATTGAATGAGACACCAATTTCATATGCCCATCGAGCAAAGTAGGAACGCAGTTTATGTCTTTCATCTTCTGATCTCATTCTGTTTTCCAAGGTTGTATGGCTAGCTCCCTTGCTCCATCTCTCATCAATAACATGTTCTAGGGTACACCTAACAAAAGTATCCATGGAACCCCTAACATGTTTATGAGCTTTCTTTTCAAAAAATATTTCTTTTCTTCTTTGTGCAATAGTTCCATAACTCGGCTCAGTTCTACTGTTTTGGCTTGCTCCCATTTCATTCTGTGGCTGCTCTTCATCGATCTCATTTACGACCTTCATTTTTTTATGTTTTTCCATGAAATCTCTCATTTTTTAGAGATTTTTTAAGTAATTTTTAGACATTTTTAACATCTCCATACACTCCAGTCAAATGCTCCTTTAATCTTCTAATTCCTCCTTTAGTATCTTTGTCACATAACTTGCACATAACCAAATTTTTATCATTTAAATCTGGCCAATACCCATACTTCCATCCAAGATCGTTTGATTTTTCTCTGTGCTTTGGATCTATTTTTGGATCATGGGTTGAACCTAAGCTGCTTAAATTCTCAGATCCAACAACTCTCTGAACATTGGACATCTTACCTCCTTTCAAGGACAAAAAACATTTATCAAACTAGCATAAAAATATGTACATGTGTAACAACCCCATCCGTTCATATGGTATATTCTAGAAGGTCCGGACGGGGCCCCACAGTATATATCACAAAACAGACGGTGAAGGTACAGGATGATACCAGAGTAGCGCATCGCACCTATCACAAAGCATTCTAGCGGAAGCCTATCCTACAACTTGAACTCCTCATGAATGTCCAAATATAAAACTCCACATTTTATACGATATAGGAATGTCTTACAACAAGTAAAAATAGTTGGCCTTATGGCCTTACATGGCTGTCAAACAGTGGCCTAAACAAATTGGCACGCAGGCCGGCCACATGAAAAGAAAACACACAAAAGCAACACATATAGCCTTCGAGGGCTAGCAGCAGTAGCAACAACAGCAGCATGAACATCAGCCTTTATGCGTTCCGCTCGGCTCTCCAGCACCTGTACATGGACAATCCACCCAACGGTGGCAAACAAAAGCAACGGTTAGCGTTCAGCTGACCAAATTATAACGACCCTACCCCTTTTCTCGGGGCAGCGGTAATCTTCCCTGCAGGCATATCATATCATAGTATGGCAAGATATCTCATCAAAATGTGCTTTCACGCACACAAGCCATCACAACCATTCGCCACCCGGCCCAACGGTCCGTGCACTCAGGGCACATTCTTGGTGTTCTGGCAAAGCTCTTGCCCACCACCGTATCAGGGTCACAACCCAACGGTAAATCTCTTGAGCATTTACTCCATGGCGTGCAGCCGGAGTTAGTCTTCCTACACCGGGATGGCCCGTAGCCCCCCATTGTGTCATGGCGCGCAGGCCGAAGACTCTTGCTATGCGCTCCAATAGACCGCACTTTTTGGTCTCACGTCGGACGGACATAGCGCAGGTCGGATCCTCCACCCCCCGTTGCTCAAATCGCCTTGCCTTCTCCGAGTACAACGTACTCATGGCTATATCAAAGGCGCGGGTCGGTCTCACCAATCCTGTTCTTGGCATTCAAGCCTGGGTATTTCTCGATACCCATTTCCTTAGCACAACAGCGGGTCTTACCTGGGCCTCCCAGTACTTCCTGTGACTCATTTCACAGGTGGACACCGTAAAATCACAAATGTCAGGGGTCTTTCCTGGCTAGCATGTTAGTACTTCCTGTTACTTGCTTCACAGGTGGACACCCTACGACATCAAGCATCATAAAGGGCCTTTCCTGGTCACACCATTACTTCCTGTGCCTCATTCACAAGTTGGACCCAAAACATAACACAGATATTTTCCTGGGTTACCACTCCAGTACTTCCTGCTACTCCTTTTCGCAGGCATAACCCGTTGACTCCTTAAACTACACGTTTATCACGGAGTCTTCTCAGGTTCGTATGCAACATCACCAATCCAGACCAACCTGTCCAGATGGGCTTCACACAGCATGCCTATTCCGTACTCCATTTCCGGATCTATATGCCAACAATCATGAATCACCCAAAAGACTCCCAAAACAGCCACCTCTTGGTGGGGGAATCACAAATATATGCCAAAAGGAAGCCTTCACATGGCTAGGAAGAAAAGTCGTTACCCTTGACGACCGCTTCGGTGCCATGAACTCAAAGCTAGCTCGAAAGACTCGTACGAGCTTTTCCTCCCCAACGCCGGCTTCGGCTTTCTCATCGGAAAACTACAGCACCACCGGTGACCAGCCCCCTTCCCTCCTCCTCCTTATTCCTCTCTCTTTCTCTCTCTAAGATTGTAGAAAGATGAAGGCCAAAATACACTATGATAAATCCTTTCTCATTCACGGCCTTAAGAAAGCTGGAGGCCTTTCAGCCTTTGGATCCAGGCTGAAGGAATGGACGACCACAATTTTGCCAAAAACACTGATTTTGACCTGACACGGCCTGTGACACGCCCGTGTCCCAGGCCGTGTGCCTCAAGCGGTGGTCAACCGACCTATCCAGACCAGTGACACGCCCATGGAACACGCCCGTGTCATGGGCCGTGTCACCCAACACGCCTTCAGACACGCCCGTGTCTGTGGCTGTGTGCATTGGCGAAAATAATCCCAAAACATCCCGAGACTTCACACGGCCTATGACACGCCCGTGTCCTAGGCCGTGTGCCCATACACGGCACTCAGACACGGCCTTTGACACGCCCTGTGACACGCCCGTGTCACAGGCCGTCTTCAACTTCTCGACACTCGACACTCGATTATCGTCGAGCAAAAGTCGTAGAGCACACGACACGACCAAGGACACGCCCGTGTCCTGGGCCGTGTGCCTTCTCTCGACACACCGTCGAAAGAAAAACGTCGACACTCAAGTCGGTTGTCGACACGGCCTCGACACGCCCTGCGACACGCCCGTGTCGCAGGCCGTGTCTACTGGACAACGACCGTCGACCCCAAATTTCGTCGACCTCGCGGCCAAATCGTCGACCCCAGCTTGACACGCCCTGGGACACGCACGTGTCCCAGGCCGTGTCACCCTAAAATTGCCTGTTGAGAAAATTTGGGCTGTTACAGTCCTCCCCTCCTACAAGAAATTTCGTCCTCGAAATTCAGACACAGGAAGGCAACAGTAACCAGCAAGAAAAATGTTACAACATGCAAAATTTTATGTTACAACATTCCCTCTACAGATTACAAAAACAGCTCGGGGAATTCTTCTCGCATGGTTTGCTCTTGCTCCCATGTCAGTTCTTCACGGTCGCAATTGTCCCATCGGAATTTTACCATGCCGACCATTTTGTTCCGCAACTGCTTCTCTGCTCGATCTTCGATCTAAATGGGTCTAACTTTCGTTGTTAGCCCATACTCCACCGGCACACGATCATCCGCGATCACTTGAGTTGGATCTTTCACGGCCTTCCGAAGCACCGAGATGTGAAATACATCATGTAATCCACCCAAGTCTGCCGACAGAGCTAGACGATAAGCCGCTTCGCCAACTCGCTCAACCACTTCAAAAGGACCCAAATATCTTGGACTCAACTTTTTCAATCGTCGAATCCTGGAGAACCTTTGAATGGCTTGATCTTCAAGTAGACCCAATCGCCAACCGCAAATACCACATTCCGGTGCTTGGCATTGTAGTACTTAGCTTGTCGATCTTGAGCAATAAGGAGCTTCTCGCGAATCGTGCGTATGGTTGAGTTTGCTTTATCAACCTCATTTGGTTTAAACACCCGAGCTTCGCCCGCTTCTACCCAAGCCAAGGGCGTACGACACTTCCTTCCATATAACGCTTCATATGGTGCCATCCCAATGCTCGCCTGGTAGCTGTTATTATATGCAAACTCTACCATATAGAGATGATCTTTCCCATCTCTTTCCGAAGTCAAGGGCGCACATTCGGAGCATGTCCTCCATTGTTCTGTTGGTACGTTCAGTTTGGCCATCCGTTTGGGGATGAAAGGCCGTACTGAAAGTCAATTTCGTGCCCAATAATCGGTGAACTAGCCTCCAATCATTTGACGTGAATCGCCCATCTCGATCACTTACGATGCTCCGAGGAACACCGTGAAGCCGCACAATCTGGTCAACATATAACTTTGCCAAACTTTCAACTGAATCATCCCGCCTGTTCGGGAGAAAATGTGTCACTTTCGTTAGCCGGTCAACAATCACCCAAATGGAATCATTTCCTCGTTGCGATCTCGGCAACCCGTGCACAAAATCCATGGAAATATTGTCAAATTTCCACTCTGGGATCGGCAGTGACTTCAAATAACCGCCCGACTTTTGGCATTCCGCCTTCACCATCGCACATGTTTGGCATTCCGAGACATAAAGGGCAACATCTTTCTTGAGCCCTGGCCACCAGAATAACTTCTTCATATCGTTGAACATCTTCGTGCTCCCGGGGTGAATGGAATACTTTGTATAATGCGCTTCATACATCAGTTCTTCCCTTAATTTCCCCACATTCGGGACGAACAAATGGCCCTCCTTTCGCAAAAGACCGTCATTCCAGGTGAATGTGCCCTCTGGCCCTTCCTTCATAAAGCGTAAGAGATCTTCATCCAACTCTGTTGCCCGTCAAACTCGGTCTACAAGGTCACATTGCACCTCAGTCCAGTTCAAACATGCAGTGGCAGTGGAATTCTTGTCAACACAATAAATCTCCAACGCCTCCAGCTCCTGGATAAGACGTTCATCATGCCTTTGTAACCAATTTGCTCTAGCCGGAACCCGCCGACTCAAGGTATCTACGACAGCATTCCCCTTCCCGGGCGTATATTGAATCTCGAAAGTGTAGTCCCCAAGGAACTCCAACCACCTTCGTTGTCGCATATTCAAGTCTTTCTGCTCCAATAGGTACTTTAGGCTCTTGTGATCTGTATAGATCTCCACCTTCACTCCATAAAGGTAGTGTCGCCACAACTTGAGTGCAAAAATCACCGCCGCTAGTTCCAAATCATGGACGGGATAATTTCGCTCGTGCACCTTCAGCTGGCGTGAGCCATAAGCAATAACCTTTCGATTCTGCAGAAGAACGCAGCCTAAGCCGCTCCCTGAGGCATCACTATAAATCACAAATCCGTCGGTCCCACTTGGCAAAGACAACACCGGCGTCGTGGTCAACCGAATCTTCAGCTCTTCAAAAGCTCGTGCGCACTCTGGCGTCCAAATGAACTTTTGATCTTTTCACGTCAATGTGGTTAGTGGCAAAGCGATCCGCGAGAAGTTTTCCACAAATCGTCTATAGTAGCCCGCAAGTCCAAGAAAACTCCTGACGTCGGCCACGGAAGATAACATTGGCCACTCCGGTATGGCCCTTATCTTCGCTGGATCCACTGCAATTCCCGCTACACTCACCACATGGCCTAGGAATGCCACCAACGATAGCCAAAACTCGCACTTCGAGAACTTGGCATAGAGCTGATTTTGCCTCAACGTGTTCAACACCAACCGCAAGTGAATCTCATGCTCAGCTTTCGAATTCGAGTACAGCAGGATGTCATCAATGAACACAATCACAAACAGATCCAGGTACTCACGAAAAATACGGTTCATCAGATCCATAAACACTGAGGGCGCATTGCACAGTCCAAATGGCATGACTGTGAACACATAGTGCCTGTAACGCGTTCCAAAGGCAGTTTTGGGAATGTCACCTTCCCGAATTCTCAACTGGTAATAACCAGACTTCAGGTCCAACTTCGAATAGACGGTTGAGCCCACTAGCTGATCAAACAACTCATCAATCCGGGGTATCAGATACTTATTCTTCTCGGTCAGCTTATTCAGTTCACGGTAATCGATACACAACCGCAACCCACCGTCTTTCTTCTTGACAAAAAGCACAGGCGCGCTCCAAGGTGACATACTTGGGCGTATATACCCTTCCCCCAGCATTTCTTGTAGTTGAACCTTCAATTCCTCCATCTCTTTCGGCGCAACGCGATATGGCGAGCGGGCCACAGGTTTCGCACCTGGCACCAACTCGATCGTGAAGTCAATCTCCCGCTGGGGTGGTAGCCCAGGGAGATCCGTGGGAAACACATCTGTAAAGTCCGCCACAATCGGAACCTCGCACACACTGGCCTTAGGCTCAACAGCCTGAATTAGTGCAAAGTAACACTCCGCACCCTTCCGAACAGCCTTGACTACCTGGAGTGCAGACATCAACGTCCCGCCTACTCCTCGCATACCCGCGAACCTTGTCTCTTATTCGGTATTTTGGCCCAACGTGATTTCTTTGGACTGGCAATCAATCATGGCATGCTGCTCCGCAAGCCAATCCATCCCAAAAATCACGTCGAATTCCGATATTGGCAAAACAAATGCAGTTAAACGGAAATCCCGACTTCCTAACTGAACCGCCACATCGCAAGCTTGATCCGCAAGCATCCAACAACCATTCGGCAACACGACTCTGACGCTATCTGTCTTTGCACGACTGGGTATCCCAAGCCGCGTTATAAACTCGCTAGACAGAAAAGAATGTGATGCACCCGTATCAAACAGTGCTCGCGCCAGCGTGTCCCGAATCAGCACAAAGCCTGTGACAAACATGTCACACACACAAACCGCAAACATAGGGGTACTAAGCAAAGCATACAAACAATAGCGTATGCAAAACTAAACTCATACCTTTGACAACGTCACTCTGCTTGATGGCCTCCTGCAGGCCAAGATTGTAGACCCGGGGTTACACCTGCGAGGCAGAGGAATCCACCACTGCCTTTCCTTTTTCCGCATAAGATGCTCCCACCTTCTTTTCACTCTTTGGCGGCATCCGACAATCTCGCGCAATATGCCCCATCCGGCCATAATTGAAGCAGATTCGAGTATCTGGCTTGGAGGTAGCCCCTGACGTTGCTCCCGTTGCAACTGATGAAGGAGCTTGTCCACTAGGCTTGGACTTCTTGCCCCATCTCTTCTTATAAAATGGTTTCCCCGATCGGGGAGCCTTCCACTCCGGTTGCAACACAGCCAAATCTCTCTTCCCTTGCACCCTTTTCATATCCTTTTCCAACGCGCTCGTAGTGTCTACCAACGCTTGGAAACCTTGGTTCACCGAACTTGACACAAGGAACCTCAGCTCGTCCCTCAGTCCTTCATAGAACCGATTGGTCTTCCTCTGCTCATCAGCAAATATAGAACCCGCATACCGCCCCAAGCAAGTAAATTCATGCAGGTACGCGTCAACACTGCCATCACCTTGAGTCGGCCTTTGGAATTCATTTTCCATGGCTATCCGTTGAGCCGCAGGAAGGTGCTTCGCTAGGAAAAGTCGGGAGAATTCTTCCATCAATACTTGAGTTAAAGGACGACCCGCCAAGTGATGCAACTCCATCTCATCCCACCACAATCGAGCTTCTCCTTCAAGCAAGAAGGTAACTAAAGTAACTTTCTGATGCTCCACCGTTCCAATCGCCGTCATCACTCGCTTGACGCGCGATAGCCAATCCTCAGCCTGCGTCGGAGTTCCCGCTCCCGAGAACGTAGGCGGATGAAAACTCATAAACTGCGTTAGCTGCTTCTCAGCTGCTCGAGGAGCCACATCCACTACAGGTTCAGGCCTTGCCACCACCTGTTCTGGCCTCACAGCCGCTTGGTCCTGCCTAATTGGCTGGCCTTGGATCATGGTAAATAAAGCCTCCACAACTAAACGCAAATGTTCTGCAGACTGTGGAGGTTTAGGCACCTCGGCTGGTACCGTACTTTCATCAGAACGCTGGGACTCAGACGGCCCAGCTGCACTTCGTGTCACCTAAAGGTGGACAAGACACACACATTAGCGGTCGTACCCAAGCAAACAACACAAAATAAGAACACGTAGGTTCCTCAAACACATCACTTTTGCATTCCTATCATGGACATTCAGGAGTTCATTCGTAGACTTTGGTTTGCACAAACGCGTGCTCGCCACCCCACAAAAGAAGTCGGCCACGACTTCGAGAGGAAAATACCAAGACAATCGATACCAAAAATGTAACAACCCCATCCGCTCATATGGTATATTTTAGAAGGTCCGGCCGGGGCCCCACAGTATATATCACAAAACAGACGGTGAAGGTACAGGATGATACCAGAGTAGCATATCGCACCTATCACAAAGCATTCTAGCGGAAGCCTATCCTACAACTTGAACTCCTCATGAATGTCCAAATATAAAACTCCACATTTTATACGATATAGGAATGTCTTACAACAAGTAAAAATAGTTGGCCTTATGGCCTTACATGGCTGTCAAACAGTGGCCTAAACAAATTAGCGCGCAGGCCGGCCACATGAAAAGAAAACACACAAAAGCAACACATATAACCTTCGAGGGCTAGCAGCAGTAGCAACAACAGCAGCATGAACATCAGCCTTTATGCATTCCGCTCGGCTCTCCAGCACCTGTACAGGGACAATCCACCCAACGGTGGCAAACAAAAGCAACGGTCAGCGTTCAGCTGACCAAATTATAACGACCCTACCCCTTTTCTTGGGGCAGCGATAATCTTCCCTGCAGGCATATAATATCATAGTATGGCAAGATATCTCATCAAAATGTGCTTTCACGCACACAAGCCATCACAACCGTTCGCCACCCGGCCCAACGGTCCATGCACTCAGGGCACATTCTTGGTGTTCTGGCAATGCTCTTGCCCACCACCGTATAAGGGTCACAAACCAACGGTAAATCTCTTGAGCATTTACTCTATGGCGTGCAGCCGGAGTTAGTCTTACTACACCGGGATGGCCCGTAGCCCCCCATTGTTTCATGGCGCGCATGCTGAAGACTCTTGCTATGCGCTCCAACAGACCGCACGTTTTGGTCTCATGTCGGACGGACATAGCGCAGGTCGGATCCTCCACCCCCCGTTGCTCAAATCGCCTTGCCTTCTCCGAGTACAGCGTACTCATGACTATATCAAAGGCGCGGGTCGGTCTCACCAATCCTGTTCTTGGCATTCAAGCCTGGGTATTTCTCGATACTCATTTCCTTAGCACAACAGCGGGTCTTTCCTGGGCCTCCCAGTACTTCCTGTGACTCATTTCACAGGTGGACACCGCAAAATCACAAATGTCAGGGGTCTTTCCTGGTTACCATGCCAGTACTTCCTGTTACTCGCTTCATAGGTGGACACCCTACGACATCAAGCATCACAAAGGGCCTTTCCTGGTCACACCATTACTTCCTGTGCCTCATTCACAAGTTGGACCCAAAACATAACACGGATATTTTCCTGGGTTACCACTCCAGTACTTCCTGCTACTCCTTTTCGCAGGCATAACCCGTTGACTCCTTAAACTACACGTTTATCACGGAGTCTTCTCCGGTTCGTATGCAACATCACCAATCCAGACCAACCTGTCCAGATGGGCTTCACACAACATGCTTATTTCGTACTCAATTTCCGGATCTATATGCCAACAATCATGAATCACCCAAAAGACTCCAAAAACAGCCACCTCTTGGTGGGGGAATCACAAATATATGCCAAAAGGAAGCCTTAACATGGCTAGGAAGAAACGTCTTTACCCTTGACGACCGCTTCGGTGCCATGAACTCAAAGCTAGCTCGAAAGACTCGTACGAGCTTTTCCTCCGCAACGCCGGCTTCGGCTTTCTCGTCGGAAAACTACAGCACCACTGGTGACCAGCCCCCTTTCCTCCTTCTCCTTCTTCCTCTCTCTTTCTCTCTCTAAGCTTGTAGAAAGATGAAGGCCAAAATACACTATGAGAAATCCTTTCTCATTCACGGCCTTAAGGAAAGCTGGAGGCCTTTCAGCCTTTGGATCCAGGCTGAAGGAATGGACGGCCATGATTTTGCCAAAAACACTAATTTTGACCTGACACGGCCTGTGACACGCCCGTGTCCCAGGCCGTGTGCCTCAAGCGGTGGTCAACCGACCTATCCAGACCAGTGACACGCCCATGGAGCACGCCCGTGTCATGGGCCGTGTCACCCAACACGCCTTCAGACACGCCCGTGTCTGTGGCCGTGTGCATTGGCAAAAAAAATCCCAAAACATCCCGAGACTTCACACGGCCTGTGACACGCCCGTGTCCTAGGCCGTGTGCCCATACATGGCACTCAGACACGGCCTTTGACACACCCTGTGACATGCCCGTGTTAGAGGCCGTGTTCAACTTCTCGACACTCGACACTCGACGATCGTCGAGCAAAAGTCGTCGAGCACACGATACGGCCGAGGACACGCCCGTGTCCTGGGCCGTGTGCCTTCTCTCGACACACCGTCGAACGAAAAACGTCGACACTCAAGCCGGTTGTCGACACGACCTTGATACGCCCTGCGACACGCCCGTGTCGCAGGACGTGTCTGCTGGCCAACGACCATTGACCCCAAATTTCGTCGACCTCACGGCCAAATCATCGACCCTAGCTTGACACGCCCTGGGACACGCCCGTGTCCCAGGCTGTGTCACCCTAAAATTGCCTGCTGAGAAAATTTGGGCTGTTATAACAAGTCACTGCAATTAACAAGTCACTGAAATGATTGAACTATATTTTATGTTTGATGCTGAATAGATAAAGAATTAAACACCATTAAGCAGCCATGTCATAATGGTGATTATACATTGAGTACACACTCATGCCCTTTACTTTGTTGACTGGAGTTCAGCTGATAAATGTTTCTCCTATTTGTCTTATAGCTGATGAGTGAGTCTCACATTGTGTTAAATGGCACAAGAGGCTGGCTCATCTTAACTATAAGACAATTGGCCAACTCTTTAGCAAAGAGTTAGTGAGGAATGGTCCTCAAGTTAAGTGTATAAAGGATGGGATATGCTCAGCTTGTCAAAAATGCAAGCAGACCAAATCCACCTTTCATAGTCTTGAGAATAAGGATTCTGTAAGGTGTCTATACCTCTTGCATATGGATCTTTTTGGTCCTATGCTAGTTCACAGCCTAGGTAGGAAGGTCTACACATTTGTGGTAGTTGATGACTATTCTAGATATTCCTGGGTGTTCTTCCTAAGACAAAAATCCGAAACCCCAAGTATCTTATATAGTTTTGTTAAACAAATTCAGAATGAATTGGACAGTACAGTGGTCAAACTCAGAAGTGAACATGGTACTGAATTTCAGTCTGAAAGTATGACAAAACTGTGTAAAGAGTTTGAGATTTTTCAGGAATTTTCATCACCAAGAACACCTCAGCAAAATGGTATTGCTGAAAGAAAAAATAGAACATTGATAGAGGCTGGTAGAACCCTATTAAGTGACACTTCTCTCCCAGAATATTTCTGGGCTGAGGCAGTAAACACTGCATGTCATGTAATCAATAGGGCTACTATTACCAAGTGCCACAAAAAGACCCCTTATGAGATTGTGAAGGGCAAAAAACCAAATTTATCCTATTTCAAGATCTTTGGTTGCAAGTGCTATATACTTAACAATGGAAAGTCTTATCTAACCAAGTTTGCTGCCAAATCCAAAGAGGGGATCTTTGTTGGGTATAGCAATAATAGTAAGGCTTATAGGGCCTATAACTTGGTTACTCAAGTTGTAGAAGAGTCTATACATGTAGTTTTTGATGAAGCAAGGCTCATTAACAGTGAATTGCCAAGTAGTATTTACAGCTCTATAGGTATAACTGATAAGATGGACAAGCTTACCATTACAGAAGGTTCTACTACAACTCATCATGTGGAAGATGGTGGCTGTTGTCCAGGAGGAGTACAAGATTCTCTAGATATAGAAGAAGATCAAGAGGTGCAGTTAAATGAAGAGGCTGGAGGAGTAAGACTTGAAGACAGACTACCTCCAGCAAATAGACACTTAAAGGATCATCCAGCCAATCAAATAATTGGAGATCCCAGACAAGGAGTGCAAACAAGGAACATGAATCTGAGTATAGTCCTTTACTCCAGTTTCCTATCCCAAGTAGAGCCAAAGAAATTTGAAGAAGCAGTTCTAGACTCTCATTGGATTGATTCCATGCAAGAGGAGCTGAATCAATTCAAAAGATGCAAGGTCTGGGAGCTAGTTCCTAAACCCAAGGACCACAATATTATTGGAACTAAGTGGATCTTTCGGAACAAGTTGGATGAGAATGGAATCATTATAAAAAATAAAGCTAGACTGGTTGCAAAAGGATATAGACAGTAAGAAGGTATTGATTTTGATCAAACCTTTACTCCAGTAGCAAGACTGGAAGCAATAAGAATGTTCCTTGCCTATGCAACATATCAAGGGTTTAAGGTATATCAAATGGATGTAAAGTCAGCTTTTCTGAATGGAAATCTGAAGGAAGAAGTCTATGTAGAGCAGCCATCAGGTTTTGTTGATTCTCTTAAACCTGATTATGTATATAGACTTAGGAAGGCTTTGTATGGGTTAAAATAAGTCCCAAGGGCTTGGTATGAAACTCTGTCTAGTTTTCTCATTGAGAACAAATTCTCAAGGGGGAAAATAGACAAGACTCTATTCCTTAGGGAATCTAAAGGCAAGATTATCTTAGTCCAAATATATGTAGATGACATAATATTTGTGTCTACAGAAAGTAGTCTTTGCAGAAAGTTTGCAAAACTTATGCAAGGACAATTTGAAATGAGCAGTATGTGGGAACCTAAGTTCTTCTTGGGTCTCCAAGTTAGACAGACTGAAGATGGCTTGTACATATGCCAGTCTAAGTTCACCCTAGAGTTAATAAAGAAGTATGGTATGGAATCATCCACTACCATGAAAACTCCTATGGGGTCAAGCATGTCTCTAAGCAAAGATGATGCAGGGAAACCTGTAGATGAAACTTTGTATAGAGGGATAGTTGGCTCCCTACTGTATTTGACTGCTAGTAGACCAGATATCATGTATGCTACATGTGTTTGTGCTAGGTACCAAGCTTGCCCTAAAGAATCTCATCTGACTGCAGTCAAAAGGATTTTGAGATATCTTAAGGGCACACCTTATCTAGGCCTTTGGTACCCTAGGAATGGAGATTTTGTACTGACAGGCTATTCAGATGTAGATTTTGCAGGCTGCAAGGAAGATAGGAAGAGTACTACAGGAACCTGTCAATTTCTAGGTGGAAGACTGGTGTTTTGGAGCAGTAAAAAGCAGACCAGTGTGGCCATCTCCACAGCTGAGTCAGAATATATTGCTGTAGGAAGCTATTGTGCATAACTTTTATGGATTCAACACCAGCTAGAAGACTATGGTATCAAGTAAGTAGAACACCTTTATTTTGTGATTCTACAAGTGTCATTTCTATTACAAATAACCCTGTCTCACATAGTAGGACTAAGCACATAGAAATTAGATACCATTTTCTTAGAGAACATGTAGAAAAAGAGGACATTTCCCTAGACTATGTTAAAACAGATAATCAGATTGTTGATATATTTACTGTTGGGTATTGTATCCACAATGTACCTGATTTGGAGAAGCCCCTGGACAAGCTAAGGTCAATAGACTATGTATTTGATAAACTTTTTCAAGTTGTACTTGCAGTTTCTCCACGCTAAGTGCACACCAATGTCAGGGTGCAGTAGGTCAATATACACGGGTCTGCACGACGTAATCACCTAGTGATTCTCGCCGAATCGACGAGAATCATCAGTGATTCTCCCCGACTCCTTCTGGCCATCTCAAAATGGTGCCAAGTAAGATTCGGCGAGAATCACTTGTGATTCCCGCCGAACCAGTGGTCAAGCAGCCCATGTATAAAGTAAAATTCGTTGAGAATCGACAAGTGATTCGACGAGAATCACAAACGATTCTCGACGAATCGTCGAGAATCACTTGGTGATTCTCGCCGATTCGTCGAGAATCGTCTGCGATTCTCGCCGATTTTTACTTGGCGTTTTCTCAGAATGCTGCTGGACCGGATTCTGCTTCTGGACTAGTTTGAACCGGAATTTGGGGATTCCTTTTGTGGGTCCCACAAACGGTCAAAATTGATGTATCTTCAGGGTATAAATACATGGGTATTTTGAACAGTATAGACACAGAAAAATACGCCGAGCTCACGAAAACCCTAAGATCGCGAAATCTTTCCGCCGCCTCCGTCGCCGCTCGCGCAAGTCCGTCGTCGCCACTGATCGATCTTCTTCCCGATCTCCGGCGACAGTAGCTTAGCAAGGCTTGAGTCTCACGCGTCTATCCAGAGATCCTTTGTCTCTCGATTTGTTGATCGGAAACACTTCCCATCCGAATCGATCGAGACGACCGATCCTCGTGTGACCGTTGGAAGACCGAGCTTGCTTCGCAACGAAGTTTGGATCTCTAAGTTCAGCAGCTACTCTTCATCGTAGCCGCCGATCCCGAAGCTAGCCGCCGCTCGTGTGCCGCCGCCGGTTCCGGGGAAATCCTCTCCAAGAGAGACCAAGGTCGTAGACTCTTCATCGACTTCAAGAACACGTCGTCGAACAAAGAGGAACACCGTAGTCTCCAAGAGAAGTTTGTATCACGTGTACATTCTACATTTATTTTATTGTATAGGAACTTTTGTTCCGTGTTGTAAGGGTTGGGTGCAACCCGTTTTGTGGGAGTGTTGACTCTCACGTGTGGAAGGGCTCCTTCCGTTAGTGCAGGGATTGGATTTCAATCCCTTTGGAGAAGTGACCGAGTCGTCCCTTGTTGGGGAGATAGGTCGTAGGGGGAAAGTGGATGTACCCAAGTCGGGGAACCACTATAAATTTGCTGTGTATTCTGTGTGCTGTGGTTTTTGTTTTTATTGTGCAGGTACATCCGTAAATTCCGCAGATGAACCACACGTCACCTATTCCCCCCCCCCCCCATAGGTGCACATAGCTGACACTAGGTGGACTTTGAGTGGTATCAAAGCGAGGTTCCTCATCAATAAGGTTAACACCTTGAGTTGAATCCTGCCCCTAGTGTCAAAAGAAGAAGACAAATATCTACTATGGACGGACTCAAGTACTCCGGCAAGATCCCAGTGTGCAACAGACTCAACTTTCCGATCTGGAAGGAAAGAATCAGGTTTTACATGGAAGTAGTCGATCCTCGACTCTTCATGATTGTGGAGGAAGGACCTTATGTACCCACTAAGGCCTCCACCATCGATCCCACCAAGAAAGTGCCGAAGACACTTTCTGAAATGGACAAAGACGAGATGGTACTCGTGGGACTGGACATGAAGGCACGAACCATTCTGGTGAGCGCAGTTGATGATTCCATGATGCAAAATTTCAGCAACTGCAGGACTGCTCAGGAGATCTGGCAATGCCTGATCATCCTCATGGAGGGCACGGATGAAGTGAGGGATGATCGGAGATCCCTCCTGAACCAAAAATATGAGGCTTTCAGGCAAGGGCCTAAGGAAGAGATCGGAGTCACATACGAGAACTTCCTGAAGATTGTTAACGCCCTCAAGGGCTACGGAAGAGTGTTCACCAATGGTGAACTCAATGACAAATTCCTTAGATCCCTTACTAAGGAATGGGACACAAAGATCTGCGCCATCAGAGAATTTGGCAGACTAGCAGAAACTGATCCACAAATCCTGTTTGGGAAGCTGATGTCCTATGAACTTCAGCTAAACACCAGGAAGGCAGAGGAAGAAGCAGAGAAGGCTGCTGCAAAAGAAAAGACTGTGGCCCTAAAAGCCAGTTACTCCAGAAAAGGGAAGAGTACGGTGTCGTACCGTGCCAAGAAAAGGGATGAGGAGGAGGACTCCGATCCATGCTCCTCCAGCTCAGAACTGTCAGAGGAGGATTTCTCCCTCATCACTCGAGAGTTCAAGAAGTTCCTCAAGATGAGGAATCAAAGAAAGAGAGACGGCTCCTCTTCCAGACATCAGAAGAAAAACTACTCTTCTGACAGGTATGCATCTAAACCCAATAAACATCGTTCTTCTGACATTATTTGCTTTGGATGTAATAAGCCAGGACACGTCGTGGCCGACTGCTATCAAGGCAAGAGGGAGAAAGGAAAAGAAGAGGAGCACAAGTCCTCCAGAGACAAGAAGAAAGAGCAAAGCTACATCGCTAAACGACCAAAGACACTAAGTGAGTCTGATTCCTCAGACTCCAGTGATGATGAAGAAGCCTACTTCAGGCTGGTGGGTCGATCGGACTCAGAAGGAGAATGCCCCCCATTCACTGGGAAGGTAAAAGCTCACACCCCTCTCTCCGACTCCGACTCTGATCCTGAGTCTCAGGATGATGAACCTGAGGATGGCCCTTCGGCCCGTGAAGCTGAGCTCCTCGAAAAGTATGAGCTTCTGCTCAACACTTTCGACGAGTGCCACAAGAGACTGAAGGCTGAGAAGAAGGAAGTAAAATTCCTTAAGGGTGAGTGTGTATCCCTAAGGGAAGAGGTCACTAGCTTGATCTCTCTCAGACAGGAGCACATTGACCTAACTTCAAAGCACTCAGAGTCTTTGAAGCTCCTTGATCTCAAGCAGGAGGAAGTCAACAAATTGGAAGAACTACTTGCGGCAGAAAGGAAGATCGTACAGAGCTTCTCTATGCCAAAAACAGTGCTTCCAGTCGTTGACACCTTCTCTGCTCAGGCCAAAGGAGCTGGCTTGGGGCATATTGGGGCATCTGGTTCTTCATAAAGGAGAAACAAGAACCAGAGAAAAAATAAGGCCGCCAAGAAGGCCTCTGCTGATGAAAAGGGTAAGGCTCCTCTCAGTCCTGTTGCGTTCAGAAAGCCTGGCTTTCCTTGCAACCAACATGACTTTGAGTCAACATTTGGGCATCATTTCCGGCCCTCGGTTGCAAAGCCTAAGAGCCGGTATGACGGTTGGAACTTCCCCCGGAACTTTGGTGAGAGTGCCTTCAAGGCACCTTATGAGGAAATCCACATAGGAAATTATGGTCCGTTCTCTAGCGGCCATAATAGAAAGCAGGCACCTAAGGCCAAACCTGTTATACAGAAGGTGACAAAGTCATGTGACTGTTGTCACCATGAGGTCTCCACCTCCAGATCCAAGGCCCCAGCTGCACCCACCGTTCCAAGGGTAAGGCAGGAGCCTAGGAAGAGATACAACAGGTTCGACTGTTGGTGCTGTGGCAAAGTCGGTCACTTTGTCGTGGATTGTTGGTTTAATCCAAGACATTACGAGACTCCCCATGTTAATAATGCGAGGCCGACCACTCGTAGGGTTAACCAACCAAGGGGGAGTGTGCTAACCAGGAATCTAGGACCCAAAGTCGATTGGGTTCCTAAGGTGAATTAATTTTGTTTTGCAGGAATGTCCAAAGGCCACCAAAACGCCAATCTGGTATTTGGACAGTGGATGCTCCCGGCATATGACTGGGACAAGAAGCCTGCTGCGTGATTACACTCCCGTCGAGAATGGACCCAAAGTCATCTTCGGATGGTCAGATCGAGGAGTCACCAGAGGTTACGATATGATTTCCAACGGTATAATCTCTATCACTGACGTGGCTTATGTTGAAGGGTTAAACCATAACCTGATCAGCGTAAGTCAGTTATGTGACAAAGGTTATGACGTTAAATTCTGCAAGGATAAATGTCTGATAATTTCACGTACCTCTTCTGAGACGGTATTATCAGGCATTAGGAGCAGAAATATCTTCTGCTTAGATTTTCTTAGTATAGATTCATCTACCCCCGTATGCCTTGTGGCAACAGGCAGTGCATCTCTTTATGAACAATGGCACAAGAGATTGGCACATATTAATTATAAGACAATTAGTATGCTATTTTCTAAGAATTTAGTAAGAGATGCTCCCAGTATCAAGTGCATCAAGGATAGCCCCTGTCATGCATGCCAGATGGGCAAACAGACACGGGCTACCTTTAAGAGCATTGCAGACAAAGACTCTTCCCGATGTCTTTACCTGTTACATATGGACTTGTTTGGTCCAATGCAAGTTCATAGCTTGGGAGGCAAATCATATACTCTAGTGATAGTTGATGATCACTCTCGGTTTACATGGGTGTTCTTTTTGAAACGAAAGTCAGATACGTTTGACATCTTCACTAATTTTGTCAAGCAGGTTCAGAATGAATTTAACTGCTCCGTGGTCAAAGTCAGAAGTGACCATGAAACAGAATTCGAATCTGGTGCTATGACAGAATTCTGTGAAGAACACGGTATCTTTCATGAGTTTTCCTCCCCACGCACTCCTCAGCAAAATGGGGTTGTGGAGAGGAGAAATAGAACTCTCATTGAAGCCTGCACGACAATGTTGAAAGACGCCTCTCTCCCGGAATACTTCTGGGCAGAGGCTGTCAATACAGCTTGTCATGCACAAAACCGAGCATTGATCAACAAGCATCATCGTAAGACGCCCTACGAGCTACTGAAAGGCAGGAAACCAACCATGTCCTACTTAAGGATTTTTGGTTGCAGATGCTATGTACTAAATAATGGGAAGTACCCGCGTACTAAATTCGATGAAAAATGCTTCGAAGGCATATTCATGGGCTATAGTTCCCATAGTCGGGCATATAGGGTCTTCAATAAGAAAACCCTAGTGGTAGAATAATCAATAAATGTTGTATTTGATGAAGGAAGTTTGCTTCACAGCAACCCTTCCAGTGGTTTTCTTGAAGATGCAGGTGCACGATTGAAACAGCTGAGTCTGGATGAGCCCGCTAAAGATGACACTCCTAAGTACGTCAAAGTGTCCACCTCCACGTCATCTGAAAATGTCGAAGATCAAGATGAATCAAATCTCTTGGAAGAAAGAGAAGCCCAAGAAGTAGTTGAAGCTCCAGACGCCAGACTTCTAGAGCTCCGTCATGTGAGGGATCATCCTAGAGAACAGATCATCGGGGATCCTCGGGTCGGCGTCAGAACTCGAAGAGGTACAACTAACGAAGTATTGCATCTAAGCTTCCTGTCACAGGTAGAGCCAAAGAAGTTCGACGAGGCGAACAAGGATGCGGCATAGATTCCGGCCATGCAAGAGGAACTACATCAATTCGAACGGTGCAAAGTTTGGACGCTGGTTCCAAGACCATACAAGCAGAATGTGATCGGCACAAAGTGGATCTTCAGAAACAAGCTGGATGAACATGGTGTCATTGTAAAGAACAAAGCCAGGCTGGTGGCTCAAGGTTACCGACAGGAGGAATGGATTGATTTCGACTAGACCTTTGCACCAGTAGCAAGGCTGGAGGCAATCAGGTTATTCCTGGCGTATGCTGCAGTCAAAGGATTCACAGTCTATCAAATGGATGTGAAATCGGCATTCCTGAACGGAGACCTGAAAGAGGAAGTATACGTCGCTCAACCCCCAGGTTTTGTCGATCCTACGTTTCCCAACCATGTCTACTTTCTTAATAAAGCATTATATGGGTTGAAACAAGCTCCACGAGCTTGGTATGAGACTTTATCTAGGTTTCTTCTTGAGAACAAGTTCTCTAGAGGTAAAATAGATAAAACATTGTTTCTCAGGGAAGTCAAAGGCAAGATTTTGCTGGTGCAAATCTATGTCGATGACATAATATTCGGCTCCACGGACAACAATCTTTGCAAAAAGTTTTCTAAACTTATGCAAGGAAAGTTTGAAATGAGCAGTATGAGAGAGCTCAAGTATTTCTTAGGACTTCAAGTGAAACAATCTGAGGATGGAATCTTCATCTCTCAGACGAAGTTCACAAATGAACTCCTTAAGAAATTCGGTATGGAGAGTGCAACCTCTATGAGGACTCCAATGGGATCCACCATGTCTCTGGATAAGGATGAGAAAGGTAAACCTTTCGATGAAACCAAATACAGAAGCATCATTGGATCCCTGCTCTACCTTACTGCCAGTAGACCGGATATTATGTTCTCCACATGTGTCTGTGCCAGATATCAGGTGAACACTAAGGAATCTCACCATGTCGCTGCAAAGCGAATTCTAAGATACCTTAAAGGTACTCCTAATCTTGGCTTGTGGCACCCGAGAAACAATGATGTCGAGCTAATAGGCTTTTCAGATGCTGATTTTGCAGGGAGTAGGGATGACAGGAAAAGCACTTCCGGGACGTGCCAATTCCTCGGAAGAAGGCTTATCTCATGGAACAGCAAGAAGCAGAACTGTGTGGCTACCTCCACAGCAGAATCTGAGTACATCTCCGCAGGCAGCTGTTGCGCACAACTCCTTTGGATCCGAAATCAGTTGGCCGACTACAACCTTCAGTTCAAGGAAGTTCCTATGTACTGCAACTCCTCCAGTGCTATTGCCATTGCCAACAATCCTATCTCGCACAGCAGAACGAAGCATATTGAAGTGCGCTACCACTTCATTCGGGAGCACGTGGAAAACAAGGACATCTCTCTCTGTTATGTCCCCACGGACAGGCAGATTGCTGATATATTCACAAAGCCCTTAGACGAGGCAAAGTTCAATCTTTTCAAGACTGAATTGGGGATGCTCAATTATGAAGAATGAAGACTACAGAAGCTTCCGACCCCTGCATGATCTGAGGGGGAGCTAAGGGCCAAAGGTTACTGACCCTGATTTGCCGAAGCCGAAAAGGGGGAGATTACCCTCTCGGGGTTAAGGCTAAGGTGGCTCCAGCTTTCTCCCAAGCAATCGGTATTGGTAAGGGATGACTCCACTTAATGATGTTAAGTTTATGGCTTTCAGTTGCTTTCCTTTCCATTTGCTCTATTCACCTTAGCTTGTAGGGTTTAGGCTTCTTCAAATAGGGGGAGATTGTTGGGTATTGTATCCACAATGTACCTGATTTGGAGAAGCCCCTGGACAAGCTAAGGTCAATAGACTATGTATTTGATAAACTTTTTCAAGTTGTACTTGCAGTTTCTCCACGCTAAGTGCACACCAATGTCAGGGTGCAGTAGGTCAATATACACGGGTCTGCACGACGTAATCCCTCGTTGAGCAGATCAGTGTGTTGGCCTATGTGTACTCTTTCTATTGGAGTGCACTTACTTTCAAGTACAGGGCCGTTCATATGCAAGAAAAGACAAGGAGCATGGAGGATCAAGGAGCAGCTCCTAGGTGGAAGACGAAAAATCGTCCAAGGCAAATTCGACGAGAATCACCAAGTGATTCTCGCCGAATCGGCGAGAATCACTAGTGATTCTCGCCGAATCGACGAGAATCATCAGTGATTCTCCCCGACTCCTTCTGGCCATCTCAAAATGGTGCCAAGTAAGATTCGGCGAGAATCACTTGTGATTCTCGCCGAACCAGTGGTCAAGCAGCCCATGTATAAAGTAAAATTCGTTGAGAATCGACAAGTGATTCGACGAGAATCACAAACGATTCTCGACGAATCGTCGAGAATCACTTGGTGATTCTCGCCGATTCGTCGAGAATCGTCTGCGATTCTCGCCGATTTTTACTTGGCGTTTTCTCAGAATGCTGCTGGACCGGATTCTGCTTCTGGACTAGTTTGAACCGGAATTTGGGGATTCCTTTTGTGGGTCCCACAAACGGTCAAAATTGCTGTATCTTCAGGGTATAAATACATGGGTATTTTGAACAGTATAGACACAGAAAAATACGCCGAGCTCACGAAAACCCTAAGATCGCGAAATCTTTCCGCCGCCTCCGTCGCCGCTTGCGCAAGTCCGTCGCCGCCACTGATCGATCTTCTTCCCGATCTCCGACGACAGTAGCTTAGCAAGGCTTGAGTCTCACGCGTCTATCCAGAGATCCTTTGTCTCTCGATTTGTTGATCGGAAACACTTCCCATCCGAATCGATCGAGACGACCGATCCTCGTGTGACCGTTGGAAGACCGAGCTTGCTTCGCAACGAAGTTTGGATCTCCAAGTTCAGCAGCTGCTCTTCATCGTAGCCGCCGATCCCGAAGCTAGCCGCCGCTCGTGTGCCGCCGCCGGTTCCGGGGAAATCCTCTCCAAGAGAGACCAAGGTCGTAGACTCTTCATCGACTTCAAGAACACGTCGTCGAACAAAGAGGAACACCGTAGTCTCCAAGAGAAGTTTGTATCGCGTGTACATTCTACATTTATTTTATTGTATAGGAACTTTTGTTCCGTGTTGTAAGGGTTGGGTGCAACCCGTTTTGTGGGAGTGTTGAATCTCACGTGTGGAAGGGCTCCTTCCGTTAGTGCAGGGATTGGATTTCAATCCCTTTAGAGAAGTGACCGAGTCGTCCCTTGTTGGGGAGATAGGTCGTAGGGGGAAAGTGGATGTACCCAAGTCGGGGAACCACTATAAATTTGCTGTGTATTCTGTGTGCTGTGGTTTTTGTTTTTATTGTGCAGGTACATCCGTAAATTCCGCAGAAGAACCACACGTCACCTATTCCCCCCCCCCCATAGGTGCACATAGCTGACACTAGGTGGACTTTCATTTACTAAGCCCATAGATGAAACCAAATTCAATAATTTTAAAATTGAATTAGAAATGTTAAACTTAGAATAGTTTAAAATTTGGCTAAGTAAAATGGTGTCGACACAAGGAGTTGTCTGTGTCGACACATAGAAGTGGTGTCGACATTTTAGAGAAATGGTGTCGACACATCTAGACAATCTGTGTCGACACTTCAGAGAATTAGTGTCGACACATCCAGAGTAGGTGTCGACACATCCAGGGTGTTGTCGACACTTAGGATTTACACAGAATTCGTCGAGTAGAGTTTCGACTAATCGTCGAGCTGAGATGTATAAGTGTCGACACATATATTCTGTCGACTATATTTGTGTCGACACATAGTTGTCAAGACATTAGAAGTAAGTGTCGACACTTTTCAACAGTGTCGACATATTTCAAGTATTTTGACGCGCCTTTTCACCTTCGATTTTAGAAAGGTATAAATAGGTCTTCACCATTGTTTGTCGACACGCTCACCATAGTTTCGAGACCAAACTTGTGTGTCGACATCTCTCTTCTCTAAATTCAAAATTTCTCCAAACCCTAATGGCGCCCAAGCTAGAAGAGAACATCAATGAAGGTTATGAGCTCGTGCGACATGCCTTTGACGATGCGGAACCAGAAATCCCAAATGTTGTAACCCTAGTTGCAGAGACTGGGTTAGAGTATCTTGTTTCAGAACCAATCAAGATTTGGAAGAAGTAGGTCCTTGAATTCTTTAGTGCAGCTACACTTGATGAAACTGGACTCAAGATTAAGTCCACAGTCCATGGGGCAAAAGTGAAAGTCACCCAGAAAAGTCTAAGAAATATTCTACATCTACCTAGAACTAAAGAAGATGAAGATGTACCTGCATCCAAGACAAGGGAGGCACTGCAATGGTGTGGACTTGATTCAAGCATGAAAATTGGATCAGTTTTTAATAGGAAATGCATGAATATGCAGGGCAAGTTCTTGTCTGAAATAGTAGGTAAGGTAATTCTGAGCAAGCCAGGTGGGCATGATAGGATATCAGCTCACATGTTCAGTTTGATGACAAGGATAATTTTCAAACTCAAAACTGATTGGTCAGCATTGATTTTTGACAAGATAAAGGAAAGTCTGAAGAAACCCAATCTGGGTAGGATTATGAGTTTATACTTAGCTGGAAGTATTCATTAAGTCATGAACCAAGCTGCTGGTTCTAAGATAAATCATATGAGGAGAATGGATGTTAGGATTATCTCAAGGTGGGATAGGGTGTTGACAAAAGTAATGCCTACACCAGAAAAGGAAACACCTCAGAAG
This sequence comes from Platanthera guangdongensis, assembly GCA_039583875.1. Classification (NCBI taxonomy): domain Eukaryota; kingdom Viridiplantae; phylum Streptophyta; class Magnoliopsida; order Asparagales; family Orchidaceae; genus Platanthera; species Platanthera guangdongensis. The sequence goes on from CM077165.1 coordinate 93,249,663, forward strand.
AAGAAGAAGAAGAAGAAAGCCATTGTGGCTCCTGAATCCTCCAATAGCTCAGAAGAGCAGGTGGTTTTTAGTTCTGATGATGGAGAGGCTGGAAATGCTAGTCAGTCACCAGAAAGACCTGAAGATGCACAGAGGCAGGGGGAGCTACCATCTGCTAGCCCTATTCACCTGGATCCACTTTAGGGGGAGCCTCAACATGTGGATGAGCCAACTCACTTAGATAGTGAAAGGACAACCCAAACCATTCTTGAGGTAATCAATGAAGTTAATCAATCTATTTTTAATATTGAGGATGAAGTATTGTCGGAATCATTACTTGATGTTGATCAGCAAACTAAGATACATAGTCAACAATAAGATGTTGTCATGGAAGACACATCAGTTGCAGATCATGCTCCTGAGATAAGAAATTCTCCAGTCCATCCTCAACAGGAGTTTACACTAGAAGAGCTGTTCCCTGATTTACTACAGACTGATTTTGAGGGAGAGAAAGCAGCTGTTGAGGGGGAGTCAGCTAACCTTGAGGGGGAGCATGTAAGGTCACAAGAGGAGACTGCTAGAAAAGAAACTGAGGAGCAAAGGAGTGCTGAGGAGATACCAAGAGCAGAGAAGGAATTGCCCCCTACTCCACAGGATAGAGTATACATTGCTAGTACTTCTGACTCTGAAGATGAAGAGGGTTCTAGAGCCAAGAAAATAAAGCTACAGGTTTTCAAAAGGAGAAGCCAGACCTACAAGAAAACACTGCAAACCATTGTTCCACAATAAGCCCCAACTGCTGATTATAGTTCTTTGCTGGTGGCTTTGCAAATCAAGATGGATGAGCAAAGGAAAGATCTAGAAAAGTATATGGATGAAGGACATAAATCACTTCAATTTGATCTGGCTCAAGATATAAAATCTATTAGATTTGAAGTTAATCAAAATAAGAAGGAAATGACAGACTGTTTTCATAAAGGAGGCAATGCAGTGGTATATCTGGCTACTCATCAAGAGAATATAAAGAAACAGGTTGATGATATGGCAGTAAAACAAGGATATGTTCTTGAGAATCAGATTAGAATGAATGACAATCTAACTGAATCACATAATGTGATAGTAACTGAAATGCAGAATCTTGCAGCTGCTCAAACTGCAGCAAGGACTACTACCAAGGCTGAATTTGACAAGCACTTACACGAAAGACTAACTGTTGTTAAAACTACCATTGAAGATTCTCAAAAGGCTATTACTGAAAAGCTCCAAAGGTTAAAACCTTTTTATAAAGATGGAGTTAACTATTTGAATGCTTAGATCAGATTTCAGAAGGATGATCTTAGGGATCATATAGAAAGAGAAGTCATAAAGGGGGAGAGGGTACTAGTCAAAGCAGGCTCTGACCATGCTAAATGGATTTCAAACAGCATCAGAGCTACCCTTGGATATCCACCTTTGTGTGATGATGATAATGTAGCAAAATCTGGGATAAATCCTGCATATTTTGGAGGAGAACAAGCTGAAGTAGCTCAGGTGATCTACCCTCCTGCAGATTTTGACATGATAGATCAGGAGGTACAATCTATGTATAGCCCTCCTGAGGGTAATCAGGATATTATTTTTGAGAAAGTAGTACAGCATGTGCCAGAGGCAGTATTAAAAGAGCAAGAAGCTCAATTATCTAAGAAGAGGTTCAGAGAACAGGCAGAGTTAAGGCCTGATTTTGAACAGTGGAGCCCAACTTCTAGGAATATCATATTTACTGCTTGGAAGGCTGCAAAGGATAATTTCCTAGAGAGGGGCAAATGGTACTCTGACCAAGAATGGAGAAAACATGAAGCTAGGCAAGAAGCCATAGTACAATACAGAAGAAAGGATAAATTAGGGAAGCTACCTCCTAATGCACAGGAGCCTAGCAAGTATTTCCTTAAGCCTTATCATTATTTTGAGATACAGAAGATTAGGGCTGAAGACAGAAGAAGAAAGATCTTAAGGGAAAGAAGCCTGCTGATGACAATGATGCTCCAGTTCAAGCCAAGATTCAATCTGGAAAGGGCATTGTTATCAAGGAGTCAGAGCAGCCATAGGATAGAATTTTCTTAAGTTTACAACTTTGTAATCATTTGCATTAAACTCCATGTAAACTTTTGATTAATAAAACTTTTGGATGTTGTAAAAACAATGTTTAATGTTCAATCTATTATATTGTTATTCTGAGATAATTTTTTATACATGTTTTGTTTATACATGTTTAGTATTTACCCTATCATATAATACTGTTATACATCATATTGAGTATTTGTTATGTATGGTGTATATCATTGACTAAGGGTTATGACTTCTCCAAATAGGGGGAGATTGTTGGGTACATTGGAAAATATGTACCAGATTTGAAGAAGCCTCACCCTACTCAATGATATACATCAAGGTGTATTTGATGTGCTTTGAGTTTATATGTGCAGGTTAAGTAATTGCAGGAAATGCAGAAAAGTTTCTAAGTTCGTGTGTCGACACCTAGAGGTGAAGTTTCGACACTTATAAAGACTTGTGTCGACACCTAAAGAAGTTGTGTTGACACTTGGAGTAATTGTGTCGACACCAAGGAAAGGCAGAGTCGACACCAGAAGAAAAGTGTCGACACATACAGGGAGTGTCGACACACTGTGAAGAATTGTCAACATAATCTGTGTCGACACTTAGAGGCAGTGTCGACACTCAGAGAAGCTTTGTCAACATCAAATGTGTCGACACCAGGAGGCTGTGTCGACACTCAGTAAGCTTCAATAAAGTTAAAGTACTTGTGTCGACACAAAGGAGATGTGTCGACACTCAGCAAGCTTCAACAAAGTTAAAGTACTTGTGTCGACACAAAGGAGATGTGTCGACACTCAGCAAGTTTCAACACAAGAAGGCTTGTGTCGACACAAAGGAGATATGTCGACACTCAGCAAGTTTCAACATAAGAAGGCTTATGTCGACACAAAGGAGATGTGTCGACACTCAGCAAGTATCAACAACAAAAGAAGATGTGTCGACACAAGGGAGATGTGTCGATACACAGCAGAACTCAGCTAAGTGTTAAAGAAGAAGTACTTGTGTCGACACACTCAATCAGTGTCGACACATTCAACAGAAGGCTTGTGTCGACACACAGAATCAGTGTCGACACATTCTGAAGAAGCAGTGTCGAGAAGCTGTTACAATAACACAAGGAGTTGTGTCGACACCATCAAGGCTAGTGTCGACACTTAGTTCACTTGTGTCAACACTTAGTCTATTTGTGTCGACACATAATGACTATTTGTCTCGACACTTTCAGACAGTGACAGTGATTTCAAGAAGTGACTGGATGACTTGACAGCTGCCATTTCAACCGGTCAACTGCAACTGTCAAAGCTGTCAGGAGGTTGTTAGAAACCGGATCAGCCGGTCACCATGGAGAAAGTTTATATAAAGGCTTTTTCTTTCAACAGTAACAATTAATTAACAGATTATTCATTGAAGATCAATAACAGATTGAAGATCTACACAGAGATCTAACAATACAAAAGAAGAAGTCCTTTGACAGAAGATCTAAGAAGTTGGAGGGAGAGAGCTCCTTCTAAGAAGAGCAGCTGCTGAACCAGGCTGCTAAGTAAGATTCAGATTGAGATCTGAGTCTCAAGACAGAAGTTGATTGAAGATCATCTTCACAGGAGATTCAACCCTACTGAGTTTTAATTCAAGAAGCTTTGAAGAAAGCTAAGGGAGGTTGATCTCTGCCAAGTTCTTCCAAGAACTCATCAAGAAGCCAGTCAACTCATCTCTCTCTGTCAGGGTTGTGGTTAATTACTTTGTATAATCAAATTCCTGTAGGATCTTGTATAGATCTGAGCTGTAAGCCTATTTTATAAAGGCTGAGTGTAGGAGACTGTGTGCTCTGAGTGTCAGTCTTATTGAAGACTGAGGCAGGGCTTTGTGCCTGAGTTGTAGGAGACTTTGTTCTCTGAGTGTAGGTCTTGTTGAAGACTGAGTGGTAGGGCTTTTTGCCTGAGTTGTAGGAGTGGGGACACTCTGAGTTGTAGGAACCTGTTTGGGGTTCTGAGCTATAAGATCTGAGGATCTGAGGAGAAGTGCTGAAGTTAAGCTGAATCTAGTACACTACTAGATAGGCGAAGGGGGAAAGTGGATGTACCCAGACCTTGGGGAACCACTATAAATACTGTGTGCACTCTGTGTTTGTTTGTTTCTGTAGTTGCTGTGTTGTGATAGTTGTAGAATTGCATTTGTTGTACAGTGTTTCTGCCTTAAAATTAAAAAGGAAAAGTACACCTATTCACCCCCCCCCCTCTAGGTGGTTAGGCACTAGTTCTTTCAAGCTTGCTAATGCCTGTCTTTTTCTTGCAAAGGAAATGCTAGTGAAGGCATATATGGAGGGTACATCTTGTGTACCTGAGTTTGCCTTTGCAGAATGAAGAAGATGTGTCTTCCACTGAGTTCTGCAAAATAAAGATGAGAGGAAAGCATAGAAGAACAATAACTTGCGAGTACCTGATGAAGCCTTGCAAGCACCTGTTATCCTCTGCAAAAAGAAGAGTAAATAGTATGAATGAAGGGAAAAATACGCTGCAAGTACCTGAAGGGGACTTGCTGGTATCTGCTTATCTTTGCAAGAAAAGAGTTAGGAGAAGATGTGGTATATGAAAGTAAGTTGCAAGTGCCTGTGAAGAAACTTGTGAGCATCTGCTGATCTCTTCAAGAAGAGAGTTAGAAGCGGATATGATGAAAAGACTAAGCTGCAAGTACCTGGATAAGACTTGCAGGTGCCTGCTAATCACTACAAAGAGAAGAGTGAGCAGCAGACATAATATAATGAGCTAAGCTGCAAGTACCTGAGCGGGACTTGCGAATGCTAACTGGTTGATGAGATAAGATAGATATGATCATATAATAGAGGAAATGTCTAATGAACTCTGTCGATAATTGAATGAAGGTCAAACCCAAAAAGTGATCTTCTTGCTAGATTAGAGATGACACCTTTAACATGAAGTCCAGATCAATAAGTCGAGTGTTGACTGTTGATATGATAGGATGGATATGATCATATTAGCAGAGAAGAAGCTTGACGAATTCTGCCAATCTGAATAAAGATTAGACCGTAATGGTAATTTTAGTAAGATAGATATGATATCTTCAATATGAAGTCCAGATCAATAAGAAGAGATTATCTTAATTAGACTCCGCTTGCATGGCTTGTTAATCAAGGAGAGTCGGATTCTTTGATCAATGATTGATGTCATTAGCATTTAATAAGAGCAATGAAGAGTTTTGAAGATCATCATCTGATAAAGCTTAAGCAAGAAACGAATATAAGATGAGAATAATCAAAACTGATTGTTGCGAATCCTTTTGATAGGTCGGATTTAACCTGTTCACCTGTGAAAACGGCAGTTGATATAAAGAGGTCTATACTCGGAGATGCCCAAGAAAGACTGGATGCTGCCACAGGATATCACCCGTGGGCATTATGCATCGCTTGCCTGATCAAGGTCATCAGGAGTATAGTACTGCTCAGAGCGGGCTGGCCGTGCATCCTTCAGAAGGGCACAAAAGAGAAAAGCAAAGCAAATCCTGAGAAGGATCGCTAGATGCACTGCTCTCATGCCTCGGGTTACAACATCATTGATCAATGAGACTAGTTGCGCCAAGTGGCCTAAAGCATTGCTTGTCTATGGAAAGATCATCTGAGTTGTGGGCCCCACGAAAGCATGAATTGAGAGTACAATAGAGTGTTCGGCCATCACAGTTGTGAGATGATCGAAGAGACAAGGCTACTCTTGATCGCCAATGCTTGTCAAGCAAAGATCATCGTAATTATAATGTATCCTTAACGAAGCACATCAGAGCTAACACATGGGCCTTCCTGATGCACACTTTGTGTTAGATACCGGCTAGGATCTGAAGTCTCATATTCCACCGCATGAATGTTGGATAGCTCCCACTACACATATGCGAACACTCCCCGCGATATGTGGTCATCGTGGCCTTACGCCGGAATCCAATCTCAAGGGGGCCTATAGCAAGACTCGGCGATGTCTCGGTGGTTCAGTGATCTCTTTGGCAAAGAGAAAAATAGAGGAGGAATCACTCCAAAAAGGGAAATGAGTCAGTACAGGATCCCTGATGAAAACTTTATTGAAAAGCATGAAGGAACACTTAGAAGTGCTTTGTAAAGAGAATGTTTTAAACATGTAAAATAGAGTAAGAGTAACCTGTAATGAATGTGAGGAGCTTTGAGGAGCTGTGACGTCCTTATCTTCAGAATAGCCTTCCGCGGGAGCCCTCATCATCGGCATCAAAAGTTTCAATGGCATTGTTGATTACAAGGCGAGGGTATTCGTCGACTAGGCTCACTCCTCTTGAACAACAAGGAGTGTCTGCAACTTCTCTGCCCTTTGAGGATGTTGGATCAGGGCGATCATCTTTCGGAAGTAGGTCACGCATCTTGCCATGCCGCAGCATCTTTTGCACTAGTTGGCGGAGTGCTCGGCAGTTCTTAGTCAGGTGGCCTGGCTCTTTGTGGAATTCGCAATATGGATCTGTGTCTTTAGATCTTTGATCAGTTGGTCGATAGGGCCTCTTGTAGTTATCCCTGTCCTTCACGACTTGGCTTACTTCTAGCATGGCCTCTTCGAGTTCGCATTCTTGCAAGTCATCATCTTATTGTTGATGAACTGCTGCTGTTTGTGAATATGGAGCTAGTAGTAGCAAAAATGGATCTCGAGTACGATCATGGTCCTGGAAGGAATATCGATGACGCTGAAATCTCCTTCCCTTCCTTGAGTGAGAAGAGAAATCTTTGTGAGGAGACCTCGGATGCTGCTTGTGAGAAGGAGGATCTTTCTTTGCTATAAGCCTGGAGACGAAGCCTGGGTTGCTATTTTCACCTCGAATATATGAGTTGGCTAAGGTAATCAACTCTTGGTATGTTCTTGGAGCTCGGACATTGGCTTCAAACTTGAGCGGCCCTTCACGAAGACCATGGACAAGAGCCACTTGGTACATTTCTTGATCAACGATCTCGATGTCCAAGATTTCTATCCGAAATTGATCAACCAACTGAGACCAAGTTTCGTTCTGACATTGCCTGATCTCAAAGAGGGCTTCTGGTCCGCCTTTTCTCTTTGTTGAGGTAGAGAATCGGAGCAAGAAATCCCTTCGCAGATCAGCAAAGGAAGTGATGGACTGAGGGCGCAAGCCATAGAACCAATCCCTCACTTATCCATCAAACGTTGTCACAAGAAGCTTGCACTTGGTAGTGTCTGAGAGAGTTTTGAGAGCAACGGCTGACTCAAATGCTTGAAGATGCTTCACTGGATTAGTTTCTCCATTGTAGATTGGTAACCATGGCTCTCTGAAATTAGCTAGCATTAGTTCATGACGAACATTTTCAGAAAATGGTGACGGCTCTTCCTACTCTCCTACAGCATATGGATAGAAGGGAGCATAAGTTACAGATGCAAAAGAAGCAGGATAGAAAGGAAAAGTTGTTGCAGAAGGAGAAAAGACAGGAGCTGATGGGTAAGGATGACTTCCCTGAAAGTTCAGGAATCTTGCTGAACTTCCTCGGGCTGCTTCCCAGAAGAAGTTTTTACGAGCTGCAAACTCATCGTTCTGGGGCCGCAAAGGGGCTGCAGGCCCTTGCGGAAAGGTTGGTGTGTAAGGAGGAGGATAGACTGGCGGGCAAGCTGGAGGATAATCTTGTTGATTCTCCAATGTTGGCGTTGGATTGACCGGAGCAGCTGGAGCAACTAGAGTTGCTACAGATTGTGTGTCTAATCACCGCGCTATTGCAGCAAGAGTTTGGTTGATTGCTTGAAATTATTGAGCAGTATCACGGCGTGATTTCTCTAAGGCCTACCAGAGTGAGTCCTCACTAGGACTTAGAGCAAAGTTCTTGGCTGACTGATGATCTGACATGGCTAATTGTCGGTTTTCACCATCTATTTGGATCTGAAGGTCGTGTGTGAACTATTGATGCACGAAAATGGAAGAGGAGGAGAGTAGGGGGTTGCTGACGCAGGCACCAACAATTAACACGGTGTGTTCAGTCTCACGGGCAAGGTGATAAGGTGAAGAGGTTGATGGTTGTGTGGGAAGAGGAGAAGAGGAAGCTTCTGAGTGCTCGAGAGTGGAGCAAGCGCTTGTTCAGGGGTTGCAGGGATAGAGGAGAGAAGGGTGTTGATCCGAGTACAGAGCTGGTTAGGAAGGTTGAACAGGAGATGTCGAGCAGACGGTTACTTTGACGGTTGTGCTTGAAGGTTGAGGTCGAGAGAGTTGAGCTGAGCTGAGAAGAAGAGAGGGGCCGCTAGCAGCAACAACAGCAGACTTCACCCGCCGCGGATTAAATGCCACTCTTGCGACGGGCTTTCCTTTGATTAATATAGAGTATTACAGCTTGTTACACCTTTACATGGAAAGCAAATAAAGGGTACATTGGGTAAAGCTGGCAGTTAAAGAAAAAAAGTGCCAGAGAGGAAGGTCGCGCGGACTGAGAAAGCAAGGCCGACAGGCCGCGCGGTTAGGATAAGAGAGAGTGTGGGCTCAGAAATGGAGTCCACAGGGCTTGATGGCTCGAGCTTGAGAGCGATGGTGATGATGAGACTGCATTTCCAAATGAGAGGCACTGGGGTCTATTTATAGGCCCGAGGAGGTAACAGCTTGCGATGAAGTTACCCCCTGCGAGGCGGTAACTTGTGCGAGTAAAGATCGGAGTCCGTCGAGTCCACAATAGGCCGTACGGATAGGGACTGCCTTCTGGAACTGGTTTTGCTGATGGCAGACTTGGAAGAGTTCGCCACTAGTGCTGGCGGACTGAGAGTAATCCGCCCGAACTATGCTGATCGAATCTGCACCAATATTATGCGGGCTGAGGGACTACCCACCCGCTGTTGGTAAGAGGGTGCTGGAAGCTGAGTGGCGGACTGCGCAATGAGTCTGCCTCTGCCGAGTTGAGCAAGAACGCGCCAAGGATGCAAGCTGAGGGATATCCGCCCGCTGCTGGGAAGCGGGTGCTGGAGGCTGTCGAGCGGCGGGCTGCAAGAAGTATCTGCTGAGTCCGTGGCTGATAAGCTGAGTCCGCCTATGTTGTTGAATGAAGATGAGCCTGTTGTTGAAGTTGGAGCTGGGGTCAACAACTCTTGCGGACTGAAGGCTTAGCCTGAGGGACGAGTCCTCGTGTTGTCAGTGTTCGCGCTGGTCGACCGGAGTGACCTGGAGGACTGAGGCAGGTTGGTAGATCTGCTGAAGTCTGCCTGTTGAATGGAAAGGCTTGCCGCCTCTGCTGGATGGCTTGGGCTTCGCGACCTGGCAGGTCACGCATGCTGTCAAAATGGAATAAATTGTTGCAGGCTGGCGGCCTGGGGGCAGGTCGCCACTCTTGACTGGCGGCCTGAAGACAGGTCGCTACTCTTGATAGACGACGAGCTGGAGTTGTCGCCACAATTGATGTTGGGCGGCCTGGAGACAGGTCGCCGTTATTGGAGATGTGGCGGTCTGGGCTGCTTGATGTGCGACCTGCAGGAGCGAGCTGAAGGAGACTCTCCTGCAAAGCTCGTACGGCTTATTGCTGGTTTGGGCGGATAAGTATCCGAGTCCGCCGAAGTTGGTCAGCGCCTGTTGAGATGGAGCTTGGAGCGGTTAGCTGAACATGGCGTACAGTCTGCAGGGGTGGACTGAGGAAGCAGTCTACAGCCCCTGGCAACCAAGAAGGGAACGCTGCGCGACCTGGGCGGTCAGACCGCTAAGACCTCCCAAGCCGTGCGGCCTGAGGGGACAGAGAGGCATGCCCACACACACCGACATCACAACCTCTAGGGAGAATCCAGAGCAGGCCACGACTAGTAAGCTGGCTACCTTGTAAAGGATCGCCGATTTTGGGGTTAACATGAGGATTGTCAGACAAGGGTACTTCTGGCCTACCCTAGGCCACGACGCTGCGGAATTCATAAGAAGGTGCCACAAATATCAGTTGTTTGCCCCCTCCAGCTACAACCGGCTCAGCATCTCAGAAGCATCACGACCCCATGGCCCTTCGTCATCTGGGTGATGGATTTGGTAGGGCTGTTTCCCCAGGCCAGCGGACAAAGGAGGTTCTTGTTAGTAATGATAGATTATTTTTCTAAGTGGCTATAGATGAAGGCACTGGCCAAGGTGACCTCCCAGGTCATCAGGAATTTCGTTTGGGGAGAGATCATCTGCCGGCATGGGCTACCCCAAGCCATCATCACGGATAACGGGCCTCAGTTTGCCATCGCAGAATTCATTAGCTTCTGTGAGCAGCTCGGAATCGACCTCAGGTACGCGTCGGTCCACCACCCTAGGAGCAACGGGCAAGTGGAGGCGGCGAACATGATCATTGTAAACCTCCTGAAAAAGAAGGTCAAAAATTTGAAGGGAAGCTGGTGGAGCAGCTCCCCTCGGTCCTCTAGGCTCTAAGTATCATACCCAATACAGCCACTAGGGAGACCCCCTTCAAGCTCTCCAATGGATGTGAGGCAGTACTCCCCATAGAATTTTAAATACATATGCATCGGGTGGTTGCGGTGGAGAAAGGCAGAGAAGAATGGCCGGCTGAAAATGAGGAGGAGCTACAGCTCTCCCTTTACATGGTGGAGGAACTGCGTGATCTCTCTGCCATCCGACGGGAAGAAGTGAAGATGAGAATGACTAAGTAATTGACAAGCACGTCATGGTCAAACAATTTGCGTAGGAGGACTTGGTCTTGAAAAAGGTAGATGCAGCGGGAAGATCAACAGTTGTGGGAAAGCTCAACCCCAACTAGGAGGGTCCATACATCTTGAAAGAAGCATTGAAATCAGGAGGGTATCGCCTCCGAAATGTGGAGGGAGAGACCCTGAGTCTCACCTGGAGTGGTGATGACTTGAAGCGCTTTTACTCGTAAGATATGTAAGTGATGTCTTTTTTCTAATGAATCTTCTTAATATGTCAAGTCTCCCGCAATGATTCATATGAGTAGGTGGAGATTTCACTTAGCAGACCCCGAGCAGATCCCGCTGCCAGGCTTTCACATAGCTGGCAAGGCTGGATGTCACTCAATGGTGTAAACCCAGACCCCGAGCAGATCCCCCTATCATGCTCTCATCTAGCTAGCAGGGCTGGATGTCACTCGTGTGTGTCTACCCGGACCCCGACCATATACCGCTTCCAGGCTCTCACCTAGCTGGCAGGGCTGGATGTCACTCGTATGTGTCTACCTGGACCCCGAACAGATCCCGCTGTCAAGCTCACACCTAGCTGGCAGGGTTGGATGTCACTTGTGTGTGTTTACCCGGACCCTGAGCAGATCCTACTGCCAGCCTCTCACCTACCTGGCAGGGTTGGATGCCACTCTTGTGTGTCTGCCCGGACCCCAAGCAGATCCCGCTGCCAGGCTCTCACCTAGCTGGAAGGGATGGATGTCACTAGTATATGTTCACCCAGACCCCGAGCAGATCCTGTTGTCAGGCTCTCACCTAGCTAGCACGGCTGGATGTCACTCATGTGTGTCTACCCGGACCCCGAGCAGATCCCGCTATCAGGCTCTCACCTAGCTGGCAGAGCTGGATGTCGCTCGTATGTGCCTACCCGGACCCCTCATAGATCCTGCTGTCAGGCTCTCACCTAACTAGAAGGGTTAGATGTCACTCATGTGTATCAACCTAGACCCCGAGCAGATCCCGTTGCTGGGCTCTCGTCTAGCTGGTAGGGCTAGATGTTGTTGGAGCATGCATTCTACACTTCCTGGTTTGCTAATAACAAATCTTGTTTGTATTTGATTTTTGGGTGTTTTTGGTGTGTAGATAACACAGGTCTATCTCTTATGCCTTTTTGGTGATAAACTAGATCAGAATTGAGCTCAGGAGATATCGCCAGGCGATATTGAGTAACGCCGACAGTCGATAGCACCACTCGACGCATTTCTGTTCGATGCTCGACAAAGACGTGGCATCTGTTGCATCGCTATTGCTAGACGGCGATATCCAGTATCGCCAGGAGATAGTGCATGATTCGACGCTCAACGTATCTGCGATGCGAAAATGAGGAGTACGTGGGACACGTGACAGCAGTTACCGATATCGCCAGGTGGCGATACCCAGTATTGCCATGCGATATTGCCAGAATATAAAAGTCATTCATTTCTTGTGGAAATCACGAATTTTATTACCTGGAGTGTACTTTCCTGAAAAGACGATTCAGAGAGCTCAAGATCTCAGAGATACTCCATACTCTCAAGAAGGCCAAACCGCGAAAGATTGACGGCACGTTCACAGCATTCGAAGCAACTCTAGCAAGGATTCATCGGCATCTTTAGTGCATTATTTGAAGGGAGTGTCTAGCCTAAAGTGTTCAATTTATTTTGTTCTTGTTTCTATTTTTTCTCATTGTAATCGAGAGGGGAAATTGCTACCTTGTGTGTGGTGTCTAGGTCCTTGCGTGGCTTAGGAGAGAATCGTCGGCTTGTGAGTGGCGTCCAAGTACTTGTGCTGCTTAGGGAGAAATCATTGTCTTGTGTGTAGCGTCTAGATCGTGATTAGATCTAGGGGAGGCTAGTAGCAAGATCTAGGAAGAGATATGTTTTAGCCTGCCGGTTCTTGGTAGAAGAACTGGAGAAAACACAAGTTAATTATTTGTTTCATGAGCCTTTGTCTCTAGCTCCATAGAGACACTTTATATTCAATTTATCTCTTTTGAAATATTACATTGTTGTTATAGCTAGTATACATTTCCATTCTTTAATTATATTGTTTTATTCATCAAGCAAGTTTGTCTGAATTTAAGAAACTTTTAAAGAACCCTTATGTAACGCCCCCACTCGTCACGTGGCATATAACGGTTGGTCCGGCCGGGGCCCCATACCATATGTCACGGACAAGCGGCGGAATTACTTGTGGAAATTAAAATCTACTCGCATCCTTACTCAATACATTCTAGCGCAGCATTTTAAGTTACCATGAACTCAACTCAAAGAATGTCCACTAATATACAAATTCCACATTTATATATCTCACATCAGGAATGTATACAACTCACACACACATGGCCTTACGGGCTTACAGGTTCTTCTTTACACAAATACATTTTCGTACATCGGCACGCAGGTCGGCCACACATGAAATCCAACCACAATTTGCACGGCCTTCGAGAGCCTTTAGCAGCAAGCCTCCATTCCGCTCAAGGAATTCAATTCAAGAATCAACACCTGCAATTCATTATCCACCCGAGAGCGGCAAACAAAGTAACAGTCAGCTTTAGCTGACCACTTATAACTACCATACCCCTTACCTGGGCAGTGGTTCCTTCCCTGTATGCATTGCCATAATCATATGAATCAATACTACCAATCACAATCATATCACAAACGCTGGTATCCACCAGACGTTCCATGCACTCAGGGCGCCTTCTTAGTGTACTGGGTATCCCAGTCGTACACCGTCGATAAGAGGTTCTTCACTTGTTGGTTGGGCGGTTCAATCCAAGTCCACCAATCTTGCTATTGGTGACATCCCGTCCAAACCACTCAGAGGTACTACCTCACAGTATCCACAAACAACCAGAGCAGATTAACCCACACCATGTGGTGTGGCAGCCAGGTCTATCGAGGCTCCCCTGGCATTACCACTCATCGACCCCTCACCTATATCCGATCGACCCACACTATGTGGTGCAGTAAGTAGGGTCCTCCTCACATCCTCCCAGACATTGACACCCATCGATCCTCACTAATACAGATCAACCCACACCATGTGGTGTAACAAGCTAGGTTCATCCCGCGTTTCCCCCAGCCATGCTACTCATTGATCTCTCAACATAACATGGAGCTTATACAAAGTCTCCTTACATCCATAATCCACATCCAATCATACATTCATTCCACAACACATAAACCTTTCATCACATCAAATCCACGGAGTCTTCTCCGATTTACCCATGATCATCACCAATCCAGACTACCCGTCCAGATGGGCTTCACACAGCATGCATATGTCGTACTCCACACTTCCGGCTCTAGATGTAAACTCAACCATGGAATCGCTTACGAAATCCACCTCTTTGTGGAGGATCCCACACACATGCATAAAGAAAGGACTTCGATGTCCAAGAAGGAGATCGTTACCCTTGAATATCGCTTCGGCGCCATGAAGTAGCCGGTTGGAAGTCACCGCCTCGGCTTTGCCTTCACGAATCCATTCTCGGATCTTCAATCCGCACTCTGCATCTCCTCCAGCAGCTAGCTTTCCCTTCACTTCCCTCCTTCCCTTGACCTCTCTTCTCTCTCTCTTTGAGAAGAAGAAGAATAAGAATGAAAATGAGGAACTTATTCCTCATTCTCGGCCTTATTACCCACAGGGAAGAAGCCTGGACCATTAGATCCAGAACAGGGAAATGAACGGCCAGAAAATTCTAACAAAATCACTTTTCGGACCTGACATGCCCTGTGACACGCCCGTGTCACAGGGCGTGTACCTTAAGTGGCACAAGAACCGACTCATTCTGACTTATCCAAAATAGAACACGGCCAGGGTACACGCTTGTGTCAGCCCAGTCACGCCCATGACCCAGGGCGTGTAACCCACTCGACACCTCGTCGAGAGAAAATTATCGACCTCTCAACACAGCGGGACACGCCCTGTGATACGCCCGTGTAACAGGCCGTGTACCCCTTGCTTTCCATTCGATGTTCGTCAAGCGTATTTCATCGACCAGAGGGGACACGCCCTAGTTCACGCCCCCTGTCATGCTCGTGTCGCAGGGCGTGACCTCCCAAAAACTTCGTCGACCAAATTTCGTCGACCACGCGCCCAACTGCTCAACCCGAGCGGGACACGCACTGGGACACGCCCGTGTCCCAAGTCGTGTCACCCAATTTTTTCCCATTCTGAAATTTGGGTTGTTACAGCCTTCCCCTCCTTCAAGAAATTTCGTCCACGAAATTGCACAGAGAAAGGAAAACAGCAAGCAAACTGTTATGACATCAAAATAAGATGTTACAACAACCTTTGTACTGTACAACCTCCACATGTGCACATTAATCCAAAGTTTCAGCTAGTGATCTCTAGCCATAAACATTCTATATACCCTCAAACGGCATATACCTATATCATAATCGATCGATCACTTCAATTGCACCAAGTGTGCAGCAACATTTCAACATGTAACACGACATATACCATATATGCACACAACCATCGCATTCGTCATTGCCTTATATACAACATTATTCACATCACCAAATTGATACAATCATTGTTCTTACTTCCGCTCAGCCTCCCGATTTTGCATCTCTTGCGTCAGAGCCAAATTAAACACTCGAGGCTGAATTTCACCATTTGAGCTTTGCAGCTCTTGTACTTCCAAAATTTGAAATCGAGGTTGTGTCCGGGATGCAGATGACTCGGCCACTGCTTTACCCTTGTCTTCATACGACGCACCTATCTTTTTCTCACTTCCCGACAGGGTATTCCAACAAAATTTAGCAATATGTCCTTGCTTCACACAATAATAACATATAGGTGTATCAACACGTCCTTGCCCATACATTGCGCCTGAAGAAACAGTCGACGGAGCTGATTCAACATGCCTAAACCTTTTCTTCTCTCTTCTTCGCAACTCTGATTGCTCCGACTACGGCACTTTAAATTCTAGCTTCTTCACTGCCAGTCTCTTCTTCTCTTGTACCCGCTTCAAATCTTTCTCTAGGGCACGGGTCGTATCGACCAACGCGCTTGGAAGCCTTGGTTCACTGAACTCTGGAGTACTAACCTCAACTCATCCCGCAGTCCTTCATAAAAGTGAGTCGTCATTCGCGCTTCCTCCGCGAAGGTAGACCCCGCATATCTCCCCAGTCTGGTAAACTCATGCAGGTACGTATCAATATCAGCCTCACCATGCACCAGACGTTGAAACTCGTTCTCCATCGCAATCCGTTGTGACACCGGCAAATACTTGGCGAGAAACAATCTGGAGATTTCCTCAATTGAAACCTCCACTAAACCTCGACCTGCCAAGTGATGTACCTCCATATCATCCCACCACAGTCTCGCATCTCCTTCTAGAAGAAAAGTGGCTAAGGTCACTTTTTGCTCCTCTGCAGTCCTGATTGCAGTCAGGATCCTCTTTACTCGAGCCAACCAATCTTCCGACAGCGTTGGGGAAATTGCCCCACCAAACATAGGTGGATGAAACTCCATAAAGCTTTTTAATGACTCATTTTTTGCTTGATCCTCCACCATAACTGTCGCACGCTCTTGCCTTATACCAGGCCGTACTGGCACCCCTTCAGGCCTTGCCTGCTCAGTCGGCTGTGCCTGTAACACCGATAGCACCGTTTCCGTCACCACCCGTATGGTCTCCGCCGAAGGAGGCGTAGGCGCTTCAACGGGTGCTGCACTCTCATCGGATCGCTGGGGCTCCGACTGCCCAACACCACTCCTCGCCACCTAGTAATGTACAAAACACCATTAAGCAGCCATGTCATAATGGTAATTATACATTGACTACACACTCATGCCCCTTACGTGCATGAAATACATTCCTAGTGGACATTCGTAAGTTCAATTATGTTCTCGCCTCCCAAACAATCTCAACCTGGCTCTGATACCACTTTGTAATGCCCCCACTCGTCACGTGGCATATAACGGTGGGTCCGGCCGGGGCCCAGCGCCATATGTCATAGACAAGCGGCACAATTACTTATGGAAATCAAAATCTACTCGCATCCTAACTCAATACATTATAGCACAGCATTTTAAGTTACCATGAACTCAACTCAAAGAATGTCCACTAATATACAAATTCCACATTTATATATCTCACACCAGGAATGTATACAACTCACACACACATGGCCTTACAGCCTTACAGGTTCCTCTTTACACAAATACATTTTCGTACATCGGCACACAGGTCGGCCACACATGAAATCCAACCACGATTTGCACGGCCTTCGAGGGCCTTTAGCAGCAAGCCTCCATTCCGCTCAAGCAATTCAATTCAAGCATCAACACCTGCAATTCATTATCCACCCGAGAGCGGCAAACAAAGTAACGGTCAGCTTTAGCTGACCACTTATAATGACCCTACCCCTTACTCGGGCCAGTGGTTCCTTCCCTGTATGTATTGTCATAATCATATGAATCAACACTACCAATCACAATCATATGACAAATGCTGGTATCCACCAGACATTCCGTGCACTCAAGGAACCTTCTTGTTGTACCGGGTATCCCAATCGTACACCGTCGATCAGAGGTTCTTCACTTGTTGGTTGGACGGTTCAA
This sequence comes from Platanthera guangdongensis, assembly GCA_039583875.1. Classification (NCBI taxonomy): domain Eukaryota; kingdom Viridiplantae; phylum Streptophyta; class Magnoliopsida; order Asparagales; family Orchidaceae; genus Platanthera; species Platanthera guangdongensis. The sequence continues at coordinate 93,266,957 of CM077165.1, forward strand.
CCCTAGTCCACCAATCTTGCTATTGGTGACATCTCGTCCAAACCACTCAGAGGTACTACCTCACAGCATCCACAAACAACCAGAGCAGATCAACCCACACCATGTGGTGTGGCAGCTAGGTCTATCGAGGCTCCTTTGGCATTACCACCCATCGACCCCTCACCTATATCCGATCGACCCACACTATGTGGTGCAGCAAGTAGGGTCCTCCTCACATCCTCCCATATATTGCCACCCATTGATCCTCACTAATATAGATCAACCCACACCATGTGGTGTAACAAGCTAGGTTCATCCCACATTTCCCCCAGCCTTGCTACCCATTGATCTCTCAACATAACCTGGAGCTTATACAAATTCTCCTTACATCCATAATCCACATCCAATCATACATTCATTCCACAACACATAAATCTTTCATCACATAAAATCCATGGAGTCTTTTCCGGTTTACCTATGATCATCACCAATCCAGACTACCCGTCCAGATGGGCTTCACACAGCATGCCTATGTCGTACTCCACACTTCCGACTCTAGATGCAAACTCAACCACGGAATCGCTTACGAAATCCACCTCTTGGTGGAGGATCCCATGCACATGCATAAAGAAAGGACCTCAATGTCCAAGAAGGAGATCGTTACCCATGAAGATCGCTTTGGCACCATGAAGTAGCCGGATGGGAGTCACCGCCTCAGCTTTGCCTTCACGAATCCATTCTCGGATCTTCAATCCGCACTCCGCAGCTCCTCCAGCAGCTAGCTTTCCCTTCACTTCCCTCCTTCCCTTGACCTCTCTTCTCTCTCTCTTTGAGAAGAAGAAGAATAAGAATGAAAATGAGGAACTTATTCCTCATTCTCGGCCTTATTACCCACAGGGAAGAAGCCTGGACCATTAGATCCAGAACAGGGAAATGAACAGCCAAAAAATTCGGACAAAATCTCTTTTCGGGCCTGACACGCCCTGTGACACGCCCGTGTCATAGGGCGTGTACCTTAAGCGACACACGAATCGACTCATTCTGACTTATCCAAAATAGAACACGCCCGTGTCAGCCCAGTCATGCCCATGACCCAGGGCGTGTAACCCACTCGACACCACGTCGGGAGGAAATTGTCGACCTCTCGACACAGCGGGACACGCCCTGTGACACGCCCGTGTCACAGGCCGTGTACCCCTTGCTTTCCACTCGACAATCGTCGAGCGCAGTTGATCAACCAGAGGGGACACAACATAGGTCACGCCCCCTGTCACTCCCGTGTCGCAGGCCGTGACCTCCTGAAAACTTCATCGACCGAATTTCATCGACCACGCGCCCAACTGCTCAACGCGAGCGGGACACGCCCTGGGACACGCCCGTGTCCCAGGCCGTGTCACCCAATTTTTTCCCATTCTGAAATTTGGGCTGTTACAACCTTCCCCTCCTTCAAGAAATTTCGTCCACGAAATTGCACAGAGGAAGGAAAACAGCAACCAAACTGTTATGACATCAAAATAAGATGTTACAACAACCTTTGTATTGTACAACCTCCACATGTGCATATTAATCCACAGTTTCAGCTAGTGATCTCTAGCCATAAACATTCTATATACCCTCAAACGGCATATACATATATCATAATCTATCGATCACTTCAATTGCACCAAGTGTGCACCAATATTTCAACATGTAACACGACATATACCATATATGCACACAACCATCGCATTCGTCATTGCCTTATATACAACATTATTCACATCACCTAAGTGATACAATTCATTGTTCCTACTTCTGCTCAGCCTCCCGATTTTTCATCTCTCGCGTCAGAGCCAAATTAAACACTCCAGGCTGAATTTCACCAATTAAGCTTTGCGGCTCTTGTACTTCCAAATTATGCAATCGAGGTTGCGTCCGAGATGTAGATGACTCGGCCACTGCTTTACCCTTGTCTTCATACGACGCACCTATCTTTTTCTCGCTTCTCGACATGGTATTCCAACAAAATTTAGCAATATGTCCTTGCTTCCCACAATTATAATATATACGTGTATCAACACGTCCTTGCCCATACGTTGCGCTCGAAGAAACAGTCGACGGAGCTGATTTAACAGGCCTAAACCTTTTCTTCTCTCTTCTTCACAACTCTGATTTCTCCGACTGCGGCACTTTAAATTCTGGCTTCTCCATAGCCAGTCTCTTCTTCTCTTGTACCCGCTTCAAATCTTTCTCCAGGGCACGGGTCGTATCGACCAACGCTTGGAAGCATTGGTTCACTGAACTCGGGAGTACTAACCTCAACTCATCCCGTAGTCCTTCATAAAAGCGAATTGTCTTTCACGCTTCCTCCGCGAAGGTAGACCCCGCATATCTCCCTAGTCGGGTAAACTCATGCAGGTACGTATCAATATCAGCCTCACCCTGCACCAGGCGTTGAAACTCGTTCTCCATCGCAATCCGCTGCGAAACCGGCAAATACTTGGCAAGAAACAATCTGGAGAATTCCTCAATTGAAACATCCGCTAAACCTCGACCTGCCAAGTGATGTACCTCCATCTCATCCCACCACAGTCTCGCATCTCCTTCTAGAAGAAAAGTGGCTAAGGTCACTTTCTGCTCCCCTGCAGTCCTGATTGCAGTCAGGATCCTCTTTACTCAAGCCAACCAATCTTCTGCCTGCATTGGGGAAATCGCCCCACTAAACGTAGGTGGATGAAACTCCATAAAGCTTTTTAATGACTCATTCGTTGCTTGCTCCTCCACCACAACTGTCATGCGCTCTTGCCTTGTACCAGGCCGTACTGGCACCCCTGCAGGTCTTGCCTGCTCAGTCGGCTGTGCCTAAACACCGCTAGCACCGTTTCCGCCGCCACCCGTATGGTCTCCGCCGAAGGAGGCGTAGGCGCTTCAACTGGTGATGCACTCTCATCGGATCGCTGGGGCTCCGACTGCCCAGCACCACTCCTCGCCACCTAGCAATGTACAAAACACCATTAAGTAGCCATATCATAATGGTAATTATACATTGACTACACACTCATGCCATTTACGTGTTAAATGCATTGGTTGGACAAAAAATAATTACAAGTTTTTGGGCTCAGCCCGCGCTTACATTTAAGAACAAAAATACAGTTGAGATGAGGTAAGGGGATTCAGTGAGGCAAGCTCTCGAGCAGCAAGTCCTAGTGGGGGTGGTAGGACTTGTCTCCTGGGTTCGGTACCGGAAGAAATAGTGTAGGTACCACGTTGCTCGCAGAAAGGGTCGTGTCATCGCTCTTGATGAGGTCCGCTCACCATAACATCTGGAGGGTATACTTCTCTGTACAGGCAGCGTTCTTCTGCATCATTTTCTTCAGCTCGAACTCGATATAGTGAGGGAGCTAACAGCCACTGCTGGAGGGCGGCAGGGCAGCTGTCGCGGCTTCCAGCTCTCGCACCCGCGCTTGTAGCGCCTCCTTTTCTTCCTCCAAGGTGACGACGACGGCGTCGCTGCATCCTCCCTCTCTCTCTCTCTCTATCGCTCTGCCTCCTCCTGGGTGAGACGGCGGGCCTCTTCCTTCTTATCCACCAGCATCGTAAGCGAGGGGGTGTTCTTCTCCATTTGGGTGCATCGCTGACCGACCATGTTGGCCATCTCTTGGATGTGGAGCTGGGCCCGCGCGCTCTCATGGACCAGCACCCGTGTGGCCTCCTCGTCGTAGATGGTGGCGTATTCCTGCGAGTAAAGGCCAAACGAGAAGTTGTAGCCCTCCCAGCCGATACTCTCATGCTCTAACTAGCTCGGCAGCAGGGTGGAGATGATGGCCATGTTCTATTCCATGTCCCACGGGAGGATGGGGATGCCAAGCTCATCTAGGCACTTCTCGTCGTATCCAAAGTTACGGTGCCCTCTCGACACTGGCTTTATGGAGGGATGCACCTCGTCTTGCGGCATGGAGGTGTCGGCCATCCCGCCGGGGGAGCTGCCATCCGAGGAGGCCGTAGGGGCAAGATCCCCAGCTGGTTAGCCCTCCGGGGCCTTAGCTTTCTCCCGAACTGCGGGAGGTGCACTGCACGCGGTGGCGATTTCTTAGGAGGTGGCGATGGAGGAAGAGATCTGCGGCTATGCCTCTTCGAGGGAGCAGATGTCGGGGTCTCGTAGCACGCGGCGGCTACGGGCTCGGCGCGAGCAAGCGAGCTGGAAGCGAGTCACGCACACTCATAATGAGGGTGCAAAGGGATGTCCCACTCACCTGCAGGAAAGGAAAGTCAAAGCAGGAAAAATAATGAAGTAGAAAGGAGAAGCGCGAGCAGCTTGCCTCCCCCGGGCGGGATGGGTGCGAGGTTATCCAGATTCCTGCGTAGGAAGGCGACTTCAAAGTTCTTCCTGGCGAAGAACCGGCATAGCTCCGCTTCATGGCCCCCAAGGCTAGGGGCGGTAGCTCGCCTCGCTGAGCTGGACCGGAGAGAAGGGGACGTTGTCGAAGTCCCCCTTGATGAAGACAAATTTCTGTAGCCAGTTATGGCTCTTGTTGACAGTATCCCGCACCTTAACGTGGCCGCTGGAGAAATAGGTGAACCCGTCCTTGTTCGCCCAGAAGGAGAACAACTTGTAGAAGACCGCGAGGATGAACTCAATCCGCTCTGCCCACAAGAAGCACGTGAACCCAATCACCACTGCGATGGAGTTGGGGGTCATCTGCCCAGGGACGACCCCAAAGTATTTCAATATTTGGCGGACCGCCGGCCATAGGGAAAGCTGGAGACCCGCCTCAAAATACACCGTGGGCATGGCAAGCTCCTCCCCCAAGAGATTGTTGATCTTCTCTCCCTCCCCAGGTCACCTCGCCACGAAGCCTCGCGGTATATAGTAGCCCATGGCGTCGAAGAACTCGCCTTCAAAGATGGCGTCATGGGGGAAGATGTGCTCAGAGAAGGTCCAGGCACACTTGCTCCGCCCATCCGCATCGCCGCTACCACCACCCATCTCGCAGGAAGTTTTCTAAGCAAAACAAAGTTGTTCTCGCAGGAAGCGGGCGAGTCAAGGGTCGCAGGAAGCAAGGGAGAAGGGGAAATCATAAATACGGTGGCTGAGAAAGGGCAGGCAAGGCCTATTTATAGAAAGAAAAATCACAGGAAAATATTTCGTCGGCGGTAAAAGTACGGATAGTAAAATATACCATGACATTTCGAATTCCCGGCTCGCAGCCGCGCTACAATGACTATTCGGTAGCAAACAGCGCTCACCTGCACCCGCCTGAGAAGCGAGCGAGCTGCGACTCGCGCCCGCCTGGAATGGTAGGCGAGCCGAGCATACTCACAATTTGCGAGCTTTTGGTCCGCTCCCGCCGAGATTAGACAGGCGGGCTAGATGAGCTGATTCAACGATCTCGTGCCCGCTTAAAGAAGTGGTAGGCGAGCAAGAGATCTTCATCTGTATTCAACGAGAGAAAACTAAGCAGCAACACAATAAACGTAACGTGCAATAAGCATTAAGCCCATTGGCGGGCGAGAGAGTCTCAAATTATTACAGACATTAAAAATGTTCCAAAGAGGAAGACCCTCCTAAGCGAACTGGTCTGGGATGTGGATGCGGTCCAGACCTGGAGACAAGTAGCGGGGAAGGGGCGATGACTCAGTACTGGATCCACTTCCACCTGCCCCTCAACCATGTCCCAGATCGGGGGGGGCATGTCAGGATAATGGTACTCGAGAACCGCCAACAACTCCTACTGGACCAGGCCTACTTGCTCCGTGGCGTGCCTAAGCCACTCCTCGGCCCGTGTTATGTGCACCCAAAGAGAAGTACCTCCATCCCCGTCAGCTGGACGCATCTCTCCATCCAGAACTGTAAACCGCTCTTCCGCCGCGGCCTTGTCCTTGTCAACCCTGTTGAAGACCACCTGTAACAGTAGTGTGTGTTTCTGAAACAGCCACGTCACTTGCCTCTTCATCCCCTCCGCATTTGTCAGGTCACCCGGATACTCTGAAATGTGATCTGTATCAGGGAGAGGCAAATATGCCTCGCTTATTTCAACATTAGAGGAGGAGATCGCGTTGAAACCTGCAAAGGGGAGGGTCAGAGGGAGCGAGCGATAACAAACAGGCACAAGTATGAGCTCACCGGGTGTCGGCACGTCGCCCACACCAGTTGATGGACGAGAGGAGCCCGACCGGCCTTGGAAGAGCCCCCCTTCCAGAACAGCGAAGGATTTCCCTAGCCCAGGGGGAATTGGCGACTAAGAAATCTCTGGAGGGATGTGCCCCTAGCCCGAAGGGGTGGCGACCCGCTCGATTGACAGCGGGATGGAATGGCCCCGCTCCCATCCATCGCCTCCATCATCGTGGGGCGGCACCTGCGGAAAGAGGACTCAGAAGTAAAGCTGTGAATCAAGTGGGAGGTGCTCATACTTCAAGGGCAACCTCGGCACTGGCCGCCGAGCTGGACCCCGGGAGGTCGTTTATAGGAGATTGCCTAACGATCTTCCCTTTCACCGGCCTGAAGAGGTGGTCGGGAGATCCGCGCGCCAGCCATGGGGCGGCCTGGAGAGCCTCCTTCCTAGTCTTTTCCCTCGCTACCGCTAGGCGAGCTCGCATCTCCTCAGACACAAGCATTGTTCAGCTATGGCTCACAGAGAAGGCTGAAAGAAGGCGAGAGTTTTCCAAAGGCCTGATGTCATATTTATAGCATGAAGGTGGGACCCACTGAAAGATTCTCTCCAGCTCAGCAAAACACTGACCGAACACGTGGGTTAGATGATTCTTTTAGAGCTTGGTCAAGCTCAAAAAGAGCGGGGATTGTGTACAACTTCGTGTTCACCGAGTGGCTCCTCCAGGCCAGACAGGTAGACCAAGGCCACCTGATCATGCCACAACAACATGCGGGCAAACTCAGAGTGGCCAGCTCGCTCTCGCCTAAGTTGGGCGGGCGAGCTGCCCGAGCTGGCCCACCCGACCCACGTCCGCCTGGATTTCGTCGAACAGAGTCGGGTTTTCGCCAAACTGAGCTTGGGTGGAGATCTACGTTCGTCGCACGGAGCTCGGTGTTCGTCGAACGGAGCTCGGTGTTCGTCGAACGGAGCTCGGCGTTCGTCGAATGGAGCTCAGCGTTCGTCAAACGGAGCTCAGCGTTCGTCGAATGGAGCTCCGCGTTCGTCCAACGTAGCTCTGCGTTCGTCGAATGGAGCTCGGCGTTTATCGAACGCAACTCGGAGTTCATCGAGCGGAGCTCGACATTCTTCGAGCTGACCTTGGGAGTTAGAATCCTGGATTCGACGAAATAAGCTCGACAAACTCAATTCTTCTGGAATTCCTTCTGTAGTAACAATCCTAAATCGGCCATCCCACTCTCCCATAAGTGACCTGGCCACCAGCCGGCCTCAGAACGAGGGTAGGAGGGCTGCGGCGGCCTGGCTCGCACTCGCCCAAGGAAGGAAGGCGAGCTGTGGGAGCCAGGTTGCGTTTTCCCCAATGAGGTGGAGATTTGTTGCGAGCTAAACTCAAGATCCTTGGGACCTACCCAGTGGGGCTTAGAGGCAGAATTACCTGGGTACCCTTGTTAGGGGTGCGAATAGCTTGCTAGAACAGCGGAGTTACGCTATTGGCAGGCCCAGCTGGGCTGCACATAGCTATTCAAAACAACAGAGGTTGGCTATTTGCAGGTCGTCTTCAGAAAACTATAAATAAGACCCAAGGGGCACCACAGAAGGCATGCTTACTAGTCTTCAGATCTTCTTGCGCTTTCTGAGGTAGCCTTAGCTCGGCCTTTGTCTAAGGAGGGGAAGCGCTCTAAGATCTTTTGGGTGTGTGGTGGGACCTCCACGGTGAGCCCTTAGGTCAGTTCCCTTTTCTTCTTGTTATTTGTCTTGTTGGAGAAAAGTAAGTGGGTGATCACCCTTTCCCCAATCGTGAACTCCACTAGAGACCGAGTTTTCAGTTTCAACATTCAACACTTCATTATAAAAGATATGGGGTCTCCCAAGTACTTCTTTGGGATTGAGATCTCCAGAAAGCCCAACTCAGTAGTGCTCTCACAATAGAAGTATGCCTTAGATCTTTTAAAAGATGCAGATCTTCTTGGGGCTAAACCTCTTCTGTGTCCAATGATTGTTGGTCATGACGAGTGTTGGAATGAGGATTCTCCTCTTCTTTCAGATGTCACCAGGTACAGACGGCTTATGTAAAAACTCAACTATCTGACAGTCATAAGACCAGATATCTATTATGCGGTAGGAAGGGTGAGCCAGTCTATGCAAGCACCCAAGGAGTATCATCTTTAGTAAGCTCTAAAGATCTTAGAATTTGTGAATGGGTCTCTGGGAAAGGGACTTTTATTTCAGAAAAATAATCATTTGAGGGTTGAGGCCTACTTTGATGCCATCTATACTGATGACAGGAAGGATAGAAAGTCTATATTTGGTTTTTGCACCTTTATAACAGGAAATCTGGTTAGTTGGAAAAACAAGAAACAGTCTGTTATCTCAAGGTTAAGTGTTGAAGCTGAATACTGAAGCATGGCTTTGACTACTTACGAGTTGAAGTGGTTACAAGCATTTATGCTTGACTTATAAGAGGTATATTATCATCCCTTGCCAATGTTCTGTGACAACAAGGTAGCTATATATTTTTTGAAGAATCCAATGTTTCATTAGAGGACATAGCATATTGAAGTTGACTGTCATTTTATCAGAGAGAGATATTGAAAAATCAAATTTGCACTCCATTTGTCACCTCTACTAAAGAGCTAGCCGATATTTTTACCAAAAAAGTATCCTCTTTCTCGGATATATGTAACAAGTTGGGCATTGTTGACATATATGCTCCGACTTGAGGGCGGGTGTGTTAAAACTTGTGGAGTTTGTATGGTCTGGCAGACAGGTTTGGCGGTCTGGCAGACTAACGGTTTGGTTTGGTGGTCTGCCTATTATTGGTCTGGCTCTAGTCTATCGACCCGATTTGGCTATCTGGTAGTTATCCTTTGTAACAGCACAGGTTTTCAGCAGTGCGGTATGGCGGTCAGAAAGAGTTAATCATAGTGCAGTCTACTGGTCAGTTGAGGTTTGTCACAATTGCGGTTTGGCAGTTAGTACCTTCCTAACCGACTCAGGTGATCCTGTGTGTTTACCGCAACTATGCCTTTTGGTGATCAGCAAAGGCTTGATCGTAGATGAAGTTTGGAGGTTCCCAAGTACTGTCACTATTACGACATGATGATTATATTCAATCTAACCACAGATATTTCCCCAGGAGTTATCCGCTGCATATTGATAGATAGAGACTAGAGCAACCCAGTTGATATCTTCTCGAGATCTGTGTAACCATGGGTTAGCTTGTTTAACTACACAACCTGTGCGTTTTTGATTTTATCTATTCGCCTAATCACATGTGATAGTTATTATGTATTCTCTCTCATGTTTTTATCCTCTATCCCAGTTTTCTATAAATATGGGACATACCCTTATATTATTCACCTTTTTAGAGCAATAAAAATCTTTTATTTATGTTTTTCTCACAATCAAAAAAAGTGGATACCCATACATCTCCATGAATTTGACTTCCACTAGCAGGGAGATGTCCATGGCTCGGATGTGTGGCTGCAAGCTGTGTATGCAGTGGGATAAGTAATGATCGGGTGGAATACCTAGAACATGGGTGAAGAACTCAATAAATGCATCAATGTATGGGTCAATGAAGCCGATATAACAAACTCCGCAAAGGTGATCAATCATGCAGCTGAAGTAGCGATGATTATGTTGATGGATGAGGGCCTTCGTGAGAGTTGTCCAAGTGAGGCAGAGAGAGTACTAGCAGAGCCAGCGAACCCAATGGTAGGTAGATCCTTCTGTGCCGATAATTGCTGTGGAGACCTGTTGCGGCTGAGGAGTTTGGTAAATGTCAAAAAATTGTTCGATGTGGGTAATCCAACTAAGGGAGTTCATCCCGTTAAATGTGGGGATTTCAAGGCGTGGGAGCAGTTAAGGTAATCCAGTCAATGACAGATCTTCATGGTCCAATATATTGTGGGATCCCAAGTTAGAAGTAGTCAAGTAGCAGTAGGCCCGAAGTTTTGGCCGGGTTGCACGTTATGGAGCATGTTTATAATCGATGTCAACATCTCGGTTTAGGCATCAAGAGGAGAGTTGATGGTGGCGAGGCCGTGTTCAAGGGCTTCCACGTTGGTTTCCATCCGGGCCTTTGGAATATGTAGAGGAGTGTGCACGGGTCGGAGGTGTAAGACCCCATTTTGTTCTGGGGTATAATGCCCAGAACCGACGCTTTGTGGTGACACCAACTCCTGAGGAGGTCATCGCCACAAATCGTCGATTCTGCCGGCAAGTACTCGAGTATATACACAGAAGAAAAGAAGCGGTATCCATAGAGATAATCTAATCCACCATCACATGCAATATATATAAGTCCACATAAACTCAAAAGCTGATCAACATGAAATAGTAAGTTTGAATGGAAAGATAAAAGGGGCTCCTGCCCAGTATATATAATTCTCACTACATAATGCTCGTGAAAGTAAAACTACTAGTCACTCATTATTCCCATGACTGCTGCTACTGCCGCCACACCTAGACTAGGTTGGTTCACCTCCTCCCGGATGTGGTGGTTACCCTAGTGCTGCACCTTATCTCCCAGCTGGAATCCCTGGTGTTATGCTCATCAGGATGTTATTTTAAACTAAGTCTTGGTCCACCTCCCCTCCCCTGTGACTCCTAGGCAACGTGTGGGGGAGGATGAAAAGGGAGGTACTAAAAGTGTAGAGTAAGCAAGAGCAGGTGACAGTGGCCCTAACTATCATATGCTAAATGTATCTATCACAGTAATGATATATATATGAATGAACAGATAGGAAAAGTAGCAACATAATGGAAGCAGTAGATTAAAGTAAAGGTATAACGACTAACTATCATCACAGAGAAAGTAACCTTAGTTTATAAGAATGCTCATACAAACTTATAAATTAAGAGAACGTTTTGCAACGCCTAACGTATAAAAAATCCTATAATAATTTTTTTGTTAGGGGTAGAGGTTTTATGCAAGTTATGCATGACATGAAATGTTATGCATGCTAGATAATATGTTTCACACAAGTGCGACACACCCACCCGACTCTATGCGCACAGACCTTTAGTTCTTCCATTTGGAGTTAGCTAAACTCTCAGGTACCTCCCGTAGTGGCATACGGAGGCAGTGGGTTGGGCCTCCCCACTCCTAGGTTGGTATTCACACTACACAGCCTAAACCCTGCGTACTACTCGGTACACCCGCAGTCAGGTGTTATGGAGTCTCTTGTACTAGTGCTGGCAAAACCACCAGTCTTTTATGGGCTAAGTGAACACTTACACTTACCGAGTCAATGTATCAACGTCGGTGTGAACGTCCGTCGAATAACGATGACCCACCACTTAATGCACATACACACATGCTATAAAGAGCTCCCAATCCATCGGCTCACTAATCTAAGCCATCAATTCTATCAACACCGAGCCCACCGCTCGTGAATCTAAACCAATTATCCTCCTGAAATGACGGGGTGAGTGTAAGTGATGGTGGATTATTATTTGTTACTCTTTTAGTCTGCTTATTCTTACAGCTTAGGGTTAACCTTGGACTGCCCAGGGCATGCCCGGTAAATGGCTCTCGAGGGCACTAGGAACTACGATGGACGGAATCCTAAAGTTCCCTTTCTCAAGGAAAATACTTTTATAACTATCTATTTATTACCAACCATTTCCCTCATTGCTCTTTAGCTAACCCTATGTGGATTACCATCCTCAGGGTGAAGATAATACTTCGTCGGCCCTAAGCACAACTCTATCTCTTTGGTAACCTAACTACTTGATAGTTGGCCCTAAGGGTGACCTCATCAAGACTCCACCCAACTAGGTGCACCCACTATATCGTCCTCATGTGAGGCCTACACTCTTACCCTGAATACACCAATTCACTGAATACTAATTGCTGAACTCCAGTCAACGAATACATTTATCAGCTCGACGAACTTCAGACACAGAATAGGCAAAAGAGACAGCAGTTTAGTTTCCAGCTCGACGATCATGGAACTCGGCTCGACGAACAGAAATCGTCTGGTCAACGAATACAACATCTCAGCTCGACGAACTGTGCACTCAGTTCGACGAATTCTGCTATCTGTTCGATGATTCCAGACTTAGTTATTTCTGGCTTTCTGTCCCCACTCTAATGCGATAATTCCTGAGTAATTAATGCTCTAACATTCTCTGATTATAACCGTTAGAAGGAGCGTTAATTATGGTCTTCTCCAGGATTATTGCTTGCCGTTTTTCCACGGGACAGTTGTGGAAATAAATCAATGTCGATTATTCTCAAGGCTGTCAGCATTAATTGCAGATGAATTCAAATTTTTGAAATACAGAGAAGAAGATAATAACGGATACACATAGAGACAGATAAAAAAAAGAATCAAGGATTATTGAGAAAGCTTTACACAGAGCACAGCTACTGAGAAGTAGACAGAGATTACTGAGACACAGAGAAAATAATCAGTTTTGAACAATCTTCTCTGTCAACAAGAAGCATTCTCTATCAACAAGAAGCATTCTCTGGTACACAAAAACTCTTGACCAGAAGCTCATCAACACCTGAAGAAGAAGAACAACAATACCTATATCTAAAGTCTTCTTTCTTCAACCACTCCAGGACACTTCAAAAGGACAACTTCAGTTCCATCTGTCAAAGAAGTTTGTGAAGATTATTGCTGGTCAAGGATTCAGTTTGAAGACCTATCACCCTGAAGCTTAGCTCATGTTTTTCTCAGGGGGAGCCATAAGCTATAATCAAATCCACAAGTCTTCTTAGTTGTATATTGAGAAAGAGAAGACAAAATCATCTCTCACCCCCACTGTATAAAGAGTTGTCATCTCCCTTCAAAAGTGATTCCTTGGTTGCAAGTCTCCTGATCAAAAGACTTGGGTTGGTTTTTGAGCACCTGATCAAAAGCTCATTGGTTTCAGGCACCTGATCAAAAATCTGAGTGGATTCCTACCAAAGGTGGTTGATGAGTAGTTATTTATAAACATTTTAGTATACATTTTAGTTTAATTTCTAAATATAATTTGTAAAATTTTATGTAAATTATTGAATAAATGGTTTGTTTTTTTTATTCTCTAAATAAATATTTTTAGAAATTAAATAATCTATTATAACAAAAATACGTTGTTTAGATATAAGTTAAATAAAATATATAATTGTTGTATTTATATACTATTTATATATAAAATAAAAATAAAGGGAGATTATAACTATTATAATAAATATTAAATAGAATAGTAAAGTTATAATATAAATATTTATACTACTTTCATATAGTATATAATATATATAATAATAATAAAAAAAGTTAATATAATGTATATAAATTAATTACAATGTACTTATAAATTATAATATAATATGTTAAGTATAGTATTATTAATATGTTAAGTAATATTATGTATATTATTTTTTAAATAAAATTTTATTACGAATGTAAAATATTATTAAAACAATATTGTTAATTATCTTGTAAATAATATAATTATATTTTAAAATAATATAGGATTGTAAGAGTCATAGTATAATAAAATCTGTATTGTATATATTATAAATATATTATATGCAGTTTTTAAAAAACAAAGATCAATTGGCCTAGTGGAGTGGTGTCTAGTTGTTCTCTCTGGTTGCTTGGGATCGAGACCAGGCCAGCGCACTTTTTGAATGGATTTAGTCCAGCCCGCCAACTCTCCAGGACCCGCAACCTGCTACCCGGACACGCAACCTGCTACTCGGACCCGCCAACCCGCCAGGACCATTCTTATCCAGCCAGCCAAGTCAGCTCCATCCATATCCAAACCGCCACGTGTCAAGCTGTCCAATAGCCAGCTGTCCTATAAGCAGATTTTCAGCTTTTGCAACAGCTGTTTGGCAGCATTTCTATAAGCTGTTTGGAACTTTTCCAAAAGTGCTTTTCCAAAAGCATTTATTTTTTTCCTATAAATAGAGGGCCAGAGTTTTGTAAAATTATTCGAACACCAGCAGCTTCCTTAAGAACTGTTAGGACTCCCCAACTCTCTGACAAGGAACTGGTAGTAGCTTTCAAGTATTCAAAAGTTCTGTAAGTTGTAATATTTTAGCTTTCTTTTAAGTTTTTTAGAAAGTTGTAATAATTTTTGGACTTTATAAAATAGACTCTTTCAAATTCAATTCTGAGTATTTTACTGTTTTATTTTCAGTTTTACTCACCTTTATTTTTTTCATACTATCCCGAATGAAAGGCGAAGCTCTGCTTATGTCCTGGATTAAGATAGCGTGAAACTGCTTTCAAAATTATTTTCAAAACCTTATTATTTCATACTATCCCGAATGAAGGGCGAGGCGAAAGCCTATGACCTGGATTAAGATAGTGCGAAAGCTCTGCAAAATTTTAGATTTTACTACCCTATCCCGAATGAAAGGCGAAGCGAAAGCTTAAGTACTGAATTAAGATAGATAGGTAGATATTATTTTCTGTACTTTATACCGCCCCCATCCTGAGAAGAGGCTAATAACCCTTAGCACTTGGTCAAGATGAGCTCTGGGCTGGATATTATTTTCAACTATTTCAACTCTACTTTCTAGTTATCCTAACTAGGGTTTTCTGTTAATTGATCATATACCAGGTGAAGAGACACTACGTTTACGTTAACCCATTTTAAACGCAAGCCTCCCCGGTCGTACTTTCGAGTCAGTGATGCTACCAAAGGGACCCTCTCGTTAAGTTAGGTAATTAAGGAATAAAGTTGTTCTTTAATTGGTGAATTAATATTCTCTCAAAGTAATTCTGAAATCGAGGACTACCTTCTAAGTCCCTATCTTAATAAAATCACGTATATATATATTTTTTTTCTTTTATATACACTCCACTCTGTTCGTTCGATAAAATAATAGTCTGTTCTAAAAAGTAGAATAATTAACACCGATCCCAGGAAAAATACGACCTTGATATTTTCTACAAAATAATATACTCCTATGCGATAGGTACTCTTGCCTTAATCCACAGGATATAAGTAAAAAAAAGAGATAGACTTATATACGTAAAAGATTATATAAAACCAAATCTATCTTTTTTAAAACAAACTTTACTAATCAGTGGTAGAAGAGTGGATGTACCCAGGTTGGGGAACCACTATAAAATTCTTGTGTCGTTTGGGTGCCTCTTTTTCTTGTGTTCTTGCTGTGTTTGTGCTTTAAGTTTATTGTGTGCTAACTATTTTAATTTCTGCACTTTTAATATACAACAAAAGCTGTAATAGCTGTTAAGAAGTTTTTAAGAATACTCTATTCACCCCCCCTCTAGAGTATTTCAGATCTAACTCTCACTTTCAATTAGTATCAGAGCAGGTTCCTTTGGTTGTACAAGTTAAATCTTGAACCAAAAGATCCTTTGTTAGATCTACACATTATTTTATTTTCATTTAAATTATAAACACAGCATGACACAGAACAAGGATTATGCAAACACCAGACCTCTAGTTTGCAACCTTAATAGGTTTGCCATCTGGAAGGCAAGAATTAGGTTGTACATGAATTCCATTGATGAAGACATCTACAATTCAATTTTGATAGGTCCCCCACAGGCATCTACATCTACAACATCTTCCAGCAACAATGCAGTCCCACCACCTGAGTGGACTGAAGCCCAGAAGAAAGCAAAAATTGCAGATGCCAAAGCTATGAATATCCTGGCATAAACTATGTCAGATGATATTTTCCAGAAGGTTGCTGAGTGCACCTCAGCAAAAGCCATTTGGGATTCCCTAAACCAAATGGTGGATGGATCAGCAGATGAGAGAAAGGATAGGAGATCAAATCACATATCCCTATATGAGAACTTTAAGAAGGAGGAAGCTGAGACAGTTTCTGATATGTACAATAGGTTAAGCTCAATTATCAATGAGCTAAAAACCTTGGATAAGAACATCACTCTTACTGAAGTGAATGACAAGATCCTGATGTGCTTCCCAAGCTCATGGGATACAAGAATCTGGCCCATCAAGGAGGCCAGATGCCTGAATGAGATTTCAACTGAATCTCTATTAGGTAAACTGAAGTCATATGAACAGCTGATAAAGACCAGGGAGGCAGCTGAACAAAGAACACCTCCAGCAGCCAGAAGAGAACAAAGTATTGCTTTCAAAGCCACTGAAGAGACAGAGACTGCAACATCAAATGAAGAGCTTATGAGTCTCTTTGCTAAAAGATTCTTCAAGATGGACAAAAAGGATTTCAGGAGAAAGTCAGCAAGAAAAGATGACAAGCCAAAATATGACAAGACACCGACCAAAGAAATCGTATGCTATGGATGCAGAAAGCCGGGGCACTTCCTCTCTGAGTGTCCAAAGAACCAGAAGAAAGAGAAGAGAAGAGAGAAGGAAACCAGAAGACTGCACACCAGCAAACCCTCTTCCAGCAAGCACAAGAAGAAGGAAAAGGGCTTTGTGGCTGAGACCTGGAGTGAGACAGAAGATGAGTCAACATCTTCAAGCTCCAGTGAAGATGAGGAAGAAGAAAGAGCAAAGGAGGTTTGCCTCATGACAATTGATGCCTCCAGAAGTCACTCAGAAGAAGAAGAGTCTGAAGATGAAGGAGTGTTTGAATCAGAGGCAGATCAGGTAATGTCCTCTTTTGACTACAGCTCTGAAACTTTTAAATCAGATTTCAAGTTAATGTGCATAGATTTGATTAATTCTGAAAAAAAAATTAAAATTCTTAGGGAAAAATTAGGAAACTTAGAGGATGTTCAATCTGAAAACATTAGGTTAAAAGATGAATTAACCATAGCAAATTAAAAGATAATTTCACTAAAAACTGGGCTTTATGAGGCCAAACAACTTGAGGAAACTCTCAATAGGAGAAGCCTCAAGCTGATGGATATCACAAGTACTATTAATGCCAGACTTAATGGCAGGCAAGGCTTGGGTGCTCCATCAGGTTTGCCCCCCATTCTCAGGAAGAACATTTTATCAACCCCAATAAAATTTGTATCTGCTAAAGGGAAAGAAACAAGTACATGACAAACAAACAGTAGAAATGATCCCTAAGACAATAGGACAGAAAACCAAAAACAAGAAAACACTTAGTAAAAACAAGGTTCAGCAATTTTCGTCGAACTCAGATCGATGAAATGGGGCCAGTTCGTCGAACCCAGATCGACAAACTCTGAACACAAACTATAGTTACATTTATTCATCTAACTGCGATCGACGAACTCTACAAGGTTCGTCGAGAAGAGGTCGACGAACGTGGGGCACAGAGAATGAACATGTTCATTCTCTGGGTAGAGAATGAACATGTTCATTCTCTGGGCAGAGATCCATGATCTGAACCCAATTCGTCAAACTCTGGTCGACGAACTTATAGAAATTCGTCGAACCCAGGATGACTTAATCAAAACTATTATTCCGACATCAACTTAAATATTTATAAGAAACCATTTAATCCACTAGCTGACTGGATCATACCACCTAGGAGATATCACCCCCTAGGATACAAGTCCCAACCTGAATTCTCTGTTATTTCCAGCTTCTCTTATCAGCAATACAAAGGACCCAAGGTAACCTGGGTCAAAAACCATTAACTGTTTTCTATTGCAGGTGAAGAGTTGTCCAAGGGTAAATCAAACTTGGTACCTAGACAGTGGCTGCTCCAAACATATGACTGGCAGCAAGGACATCTTATTCATCTATAAGTCCAAGCTGGGGCCAAAGTTTATCTTTGGTGACTCCAAATGTGGTCAGTCAGAAGGATTTGGATAAGTAAGAATAGGAGCTGTCACATTCAAAAAGGTGACATATGTAAGTGGACTCAAGCATAACCTTATCTCCATAAGTCAGTTATGTGATGATGGTTATCAAGTATACTTTAACCCATCCACTTGTTCTATTATTGATAAAAATAACCAAACAATTTTAACTGAAAGTAGACAAGGCAACATATACTTAGTAAATTTTCTTTCTGCAAAAACTGATATCTGTTTACTTAATTTAACTAGTAATCAGAATGACTTATATCACAAAAGACTAGGTCATGTAAATCTGAAAAACATTGCTAGGCTATCTAAACACAACCTTATTAGAGGTCTACCTTCTGGTCCCTACAAGAAGGAAGGTCTCTACAGGGCTTGTCAATTAGGCAAGCAAACTAAAACTAGTTTTAAATCTGTTAATAAGAGTGATTCACCTAGGATTTTGTACTTGCTACATTTGGATCTCTTTGTACCCATTTGTAACACACTCATCCGTCGCATGGTATATAACAGAAGGTCTAGCTGGAACCCGACGCCATATACCACAGACAGTCGGAAGGGTTACATTAGAATATCCAAACATTCCAATTAAGACTACTCGCCCTACACAGAGCATTCTAGCGAAAGCTTTTAAAAGTAGAAAGAACCCAAACTTGTATCCAAATAACATGAATGTCCACAATCACTACCACTGGAATGAAATAATAATACACTGAAAGAAACTTGTCCTTATGGCCTTACAGAGGTTCACTTAATTAAATAATGTTTTCCATACATCGGCTCGCAGGCCGGCCACACATGACAAAAGTAAAGTACAACTATTCGCTTTGGCCTTCTAGGGCCAGCACAGCAACATGGGCTCCAGCCTGCTCTTTGGTACTCAGCTCCGCAGTACCTGCAAGCACATTCCACCGCACGGTGGCAAACAAAGCAACGGTCAGCCAAAAGCCGACCAAATTATAACGACCCCGCCCCTTACTCGGGACGGCGGTGCTCTTTCCCCTGCATAACATTAGCCCGGTAAAACAATAAAGCGCAATTATACTACGACACGGGTGTAGGCTCGCACGGCCAAACACCCCGTGCACTCATGGCACATTAACGGTGAATCCTGACACTTCAGCGTCTTCACCACCATCCCAAAGATGGAAACCACGTGAGCATTTAGCCTTTCTGACCACTGTCTAAGGCTCCCGACTATGCCAACGACCAGTCCCCTTTTCGGGACTCGTGCACCGAACCACATAGCCTAGTTCCAATTCCATTGCCCGTTGCTCACACCACGTAGTCACTTTAAGACGTACGCATGAGCCAAGCTTCTCTCGGATCCCAAAACGTTTCCAAACAATCACATAACACAGTTATGTTCAAGGTCGGTTCCCTGACCGCCAAGTTAGCAGAACACGTTTCCGCTCAGTTTTCCGGGTGCGCCTTGGAGTTAATCCCCAAGGATCCCTGCTGCAATCTACCGCGTAGAAACCCGAAAAACCCAAAGCACAGAGTCTTCTCCGGCAAAATATATCAAATGCAACATCACCGATCCAGACAATACACGTCCGGGTAGGCTTCACACACAATGCCTATGCCCGTACTTCGATTCCGGACTCTATATGCAACACAAGGGGGACTATTCACATCAACCCCAAGGAACACCACGCACTCACCGCACACTCGCGGGAGAGGGTTTCCCTATGCAAAAAGGAAGAGAGCTTCACATGCTCAAGTAGAGAATCGTTACACTTGTAGTCCGCTTTGGCGTCATGGAAAAACTACACTGATAGAAGTCTTCGCAATGATCTTTCCTCCACGGATCCACTCTCAGATCTCAAAACGGTGCTCCGATGCTCCGCCGACGGCCGGAATCCTCCTCCTTCTTCCTCCTCTCTCTAACTCCTTGGAAAGAGAATGGCTTGGAGAAAATGAAGAGTTAACTCCCCCATTCCGGCCTTAACAGGGCAGAAAACCACCAAGGCCATTGGATCTCAATTAAAGAAAATGAACGGATCAGATCTGCACAAATATTCCCCAGACCTGGGCCGAACACGGCCTCGCACACGGCCGAGTTCCAGGCCGTGTGCCTTGATCGAGGCACGATCGTCGAACGAAGAAAAGACACACGGGCAAAGACACACACGTGTCTCACCTAACACGCCCCTGTCGGGTCCTCGACACGCTCGTGACCAGTGGGTGTGTCACATATAACCGCCACGGCAACGGACACGACCCAACTGAACACGGGTAGGGACACGGGTATGAACACACCTGTGTCACTCGATAATCATCGATTGTCGAACCCAAAGGGTCACTTGATAATCGTCGAGCGCCGTTCGGCGATCGTCGAACGCAGGGGGACACGCCCTCCCGACACGCCCGTGTCGCCTGGCGTGTTCCTCCCAAACACTTTTCATCGAACTCAATGGGCTTTAGGGAACACGGGTACAGACACGGTTAGGCACACGCTCGTGTCAAATGACACGCCCGTGTCATTTAGCCGTGTTTCTAGCCGTGTCCTTCTCGGGATGAAAACGGCAAAAACACCAGCCAGACACGGCCTTGGACACGCCCGTGTCCTAGGTCGTGTACCCCTATACAGGCACCAAAAATCCCTTTTTACGTGACCAGCTCAAATACAATTTTCGGGGCGTTACAAATCTCCCCCACTTAAGGAATTTCATCCCGAAATTAAGTAAAGGTACACAAAAAATTACAAGTTACCTGAATGGAATAACTCAGGATATTCCTCCAACATAGCTTGCTCTCGCTCCCATGAAAGCTCCTCACGTCCGCACTTATCCCAACAGACTTTTGTTGGGTACATTGGTCAAATGTACCTGATTTGAAGAAGCCTCGCCTAACTCAATGATATACATCATAGTGTATTTGATGTTGGTTTGAGTTACTTGTGCAGGTTAGGAATACACTGGACTGAAGCTAAAAATTCTAAGTCCATGTGTCGACACCCAGAGGGAAAGTGTCGACACTTGAGAAAGCTTGTGTCGACACCCAGACAAGCAGTGTCGACACTTGGAGTCATTGTGTCGACACCTGGGAAGAAGAGTCGACACCAGTCAGAAAGTGTCGACACTTGGAGCTGTGTCGACACTCAGTGTAGAAGAATGCAGAAAAGCTGTGTCGACACTTAGCAGAAGTGTCGACACCTAGAAGAGCTGAGTCAACACCAGAAAGTGTCGACACTTGAAGTAAGTGTCGACACTCAGCAAAAGTCTGCAGAATCTAAGTACAAGTGTCGACACTCAACACAATGTGTCGACACTATGCAGAAGAGTCAGCACTTGAAGTAAGTGTCGACACCCAGCACAATGTGTCGACACTTAGCTAAAGACTCAGTATTTGAAGAATGTGTCGACACTCAGCACAATGTGTCGACACACAACCAGAAGAGTCAACACTTGAAGAAAGTGTCGACACTCAGCACAATGTGTCGACACTTAGTTGAAGACTCTACACTTGAAGAAAGTGTCGACACATGAAGATGTGTCGACACTTAGCAGAGAACAGAAAAGTTTACAAAATATTCTAAGTACAAGTGTCGACACTAAGGGAATGTGTCGACACTCAGCTGAAGAAACAAATTTGAAGACTTGTGTCGACACCAAGAAGCTGTGTCGACACTTGACAGTTTCAACACATGAAGATGTGTCGACACAAAGGAGATGTGTCGACACTTAGAAGAATACAGTTAAAGAATGAAGAACAAGTACTTGTGTCGACACTCAATTTCAGTGTCGACACATGCAGAAGTATCTGTGTCGAGACATACAAGGAATTGTGTCGACACCTTGTAGACTTGTGTCGACACTTACACTACTTGTGTCGACACTTAGTCTATAAGTGTCGACACTTAAGAACAGAAAGTCTCGACACTATCTGACAGTTAGAGAATTTCAAGAAGTGACTGGTTGACATGACAGCTGCCGATCCAGCCGGTCTACATCAACTGTCAGAGAAGTCAGAAGTCTGTTATGAACCGGACCAGCCGGTTACCATGAAGGAAGCCTATAAATAGGCCCCCATAGTTCACAGAAAGTAAGATAGATAGAAGGTTGTTCATTATCATTACATGTTGTGAGAATAACTGAAGTGGTTGATCAGATTAAATCAAGAAGTGATACACTGAGGATCAACACAAGAAGATCAGGCAGTCCAACTGCAGATCTAAGAAGTTGGAGAGAGAGAGCTCCATCCAAGAATTCAGTCTTTGGAACTAAGGCTGAGAAGAAGAATTCAGAGTCATCTGGATTTCAAGAAGCAGAAGATTCAGACTAATTCAGTTCTACTCAAGAAGCTTTGAAGAAAGCTAAGTCAGTTTGGATCAAGCTGAGTTCTTCCAAGAACTCTTCAAGAAACTCTCAACTCCTCTCATCTTTTCTGAGTTGTAGAGTTAGCAATTTTATTTCAATTACATCTTGTAAGATCCATTGGATCTGAGTGATTGTAAGCCTATTTTATAAAGGCTGAGGGTAGGGCTTGTTGCCTGAGTGTAGGAGTTGAAGAACTCTGAGTGTAGGCCTTAATTGGCTGAGTGTAGGCCTGGGTGGCTGAGTGTAGGCCTTGTGGCTGAGTGTAAGGCTTTGGGCCTGAGGTAGGAACCTAGTTTGGTTCTGAGTTAGTGGAGAAGTTTGGCTGAATCTAGTACACTGCTAGATAGGCGAAGGGGGAAAGTGGATGTACCCAAAGATTGGGGAACCACTATAAAATTAGTGTGTCTTCTGTGCTGTGCTGTGAATTGACTGTTTATGCTGTAATTGCTGTTAGCTGTAGAATTCTGTGAAATAGCTGTTGTGCTGCCAAACAAAATTTAAAAGGATTAGGTCACCTATTCACCCCCCCCCCCCCTCTAGGTGTTTAGGTACCATATCTTTCAAGTGGTATCAGAGCCAGGTTCCTCAAAATCAGGACTAACTGTCTGAGGAGATCCAGTTTGGCAGATTCAATATAAGTCAGGAAACAGTTTCAAGAAAATCAAGAAACATGGGGTCTTCAGAGAATCACAAGGAATTGGGTTCAATGAAACTACCCATTTGCAGAAAGGAGATTTTTGGAATCTGGAAAGAAAGGGTAAGGCTGTTCATGGAGGCCTCTGACCCTAGGATCTACATCACAGTCAAGGAAGGGCCTTATGTGCCCATGAAGATTTCAGTCTTGGATGCTACACAGAGAACTCCAAAGGATTTTTCTGAGATGACCAAGGATGAGATAGTCCTAGCTACAATGGACAAAAGGGCACAGAACATCATAGTTAGTGCAATTGATGATGCCACCTTCCAGAACCTTATTCACTGTAAAACAGTAAAAGAAATGTGGGATACCCTCATTGTCTACATGGAAGGTTCTGAAGAAGTAAGACAGGATAGGAAATCCTTGCTTAATCAAGAATATGAGAGCTTTAGGCAAGGAAGAGGAGATAGCATCACTGAATGCTACAAAAAGTTCTACAGAATTGTTAATGAACTCATGTCCTATGGAAGGGAGTTCACAAACTATGAATTGAATGATAAGTTCTTGAGGTCCCTAACCAAAGATTGGGACACTAAGATCTGTGCCATCAGAGAAATGGCAAAGTTGGGAGAAATTCCTCCTCCCACACTGTTTGGCAAGTTGTTATCTTATGAGATGCAATTGTCAGTAAGAAAAGAGGAGGAAAAGTCAACAAGGACTGAACACAGGGAAAGGACTGTTGTCTTTAAGTCAGAAGTACCTAGAAAGAACAGGACTAAGTCATCAACTCCTCCTTCAGAGGTAGTTGAATCAGAATCTGATGAGTCTGTTAGCACTAAATCAACAAGCAGTGAAAGTGATGAAGACTTTGCTGCATTTACCAGACATTTTCAGAAATTCCTGAAAAAGAAACAGTGGAAGTCCAGACCTTCTTTTTCAAAAGGGAAAGAAGTTCAGTATCAGGAGAAGAAGCCTTCAAAGAAGGACAAGCATAGGACAAAGACTAGCAAGGCAACTGGGTCTAAGATTGTGTGTTACTGCTGCAATAGACAGGGTCATGTAATTGCAGACTGTCCTGAAAGAAGGAAGGAATCCAGTGACAAAAAGAAAACTCACTTCAAAGGAAAGAAGGAAAAGTCCTTTGTTGCAAAGAATGAGAAGACTCTTTCAGACATGTCTTCTTCAGACACAGAGACAGATGCTGAAGCCTATATAGGGCTATTTGCTGAAGAAGAAGAAGAGTTTATGCAGATCATGGAATCAATCTATGAACAAGAAGAGGTTCAGTGCCAAGGACTAATGGCATTGACTGAAAGTACCAAAAACCTGGAGCAGCCAGGACCCAGTCAGGTACAAGGTTTAACTCAAAATTCTGAGTCCAGTTCTAGTTCAGAGTCAGATTCATCTTCATCAAGTGATGAAAGTGTTTCTGAATCTGAGGGAGATATTCATCAGCTCTTAGATGAATATAAGGTACTGTTGCAAGCCTATAAGAAAAGCAAGATCCTAGCCAAAAGTCAGGCAAAGGAGATTGCTGATCTCAAGGCAGCTGCAACAGATTTTGAAAAGAATTATGATCAAAAACTTAATGAGGTAGCCAGGCTGAAACATATTACAGTGATTCAGATGGGAACTATCACATTTAAGAATGATCAAATTAAGAAACTGGAGATTAATCTTCAGAAGGAGAAAGAGCTAGTAGCTAGGTTTTCAAAACCTAAATCAGTGCTACCCTTGATTGATGATTTTGTTCATCATAAAGGAAAGACTGGACTGGGTTTTGTTAATCCAGTAGGACTGTTCAGGATCAGTCCAAGTCCAAGGGCAAAGCCCCAACATTCAACAAGACTGCTGTAGTTAAGACAGCTAAGTCAGTACCTAAGCAAAGGTACAACAAATTTGAATGTTGGTGCTGTGGCAAGGTTGGCCACTTTGCTTTGGATTGTTGGCACAATGCCAGTGCCAAGTTGAGTAGCAAGTTACCTGTTGGAAAGACAGCAGGTAGCTATGTCAAATTGCAAACTAACAATCACCAAGGACCCAAGTTTACTTTGGGTTCTAAGGTTCATTAATTTGTTTTGCAGGTGAATCCAAGTGGCCATACCCCTACATGGTACTTGGATAGTGGATGTTTCCAGACACATGACTGGAACTAGGGGACTACTGAAGGACTACATCCCAATCAAAAATGGTCCAAAGGTGACCTTTGGTGGTTCTGAAAAAGGAATCATCAAAGGGTTTGGTAACATTTCTTCTAACCTTGTTACCATTACTCAAGTGGCTTATGTTAAAGGTTTGAAACATAACCTCATTAGTATAAGTCAATTAAGTGATGTAGGGTATGACATCTCATTTGTTAAAAATGGTTGTCATATCAAGAGGTCAAGTGATCAAGAGATCATTTTGACTGGATATAGAAAGAGAAATGTCTACTGCTTAGACATTATGGTTGAGAACAATTGTTCTCCAGTCTGTCTTGTAGCTGATGAGACAGTCTCTCAATGTGTCAAATGGCACAAGAGGCTTGCTCATCTTAATTACAAGACTATTGGCAAACTCTTTAGTAAAGAGTTAGTGAGGAATGGTCCTCAAGTTAAGTGTGTCAAAGATGGCATTTGCTCAGCTTGTCAAAAGGGCAAGCAGACTAAATCCACCTTTAGAAGCTTAGACAACAAAGATGCTGTGAGGTGTTTATACCTCTTGCATATGGATCTATTTGGTCCAATGCCAGTTCACAGCTTAGGTAGGAAGGTCTACACCTTTGTAGTTGTTGATGACTACTCAAGGTTTTCCTGGGTGTTCTTCTTAAAGCAGAAATCTGAAACACCTAGTGTCTTCTATAGTTTTGTTAAGCAAATTCAGAATGAATTGAACTGTACAGTGGTCAAAATTAGAAGTGACCATGGTACTGAGTTTCAGTCTGAAAGCATGACAAAGCTGTGTGAAGACTATGGGATATTTCAAGAATTCTCTTCACCTAGAACACCTCAGCAAAATGGCATTGCTGAAAGGAAAAATAGGACCTTGATAGAGGCTGGTAGAACCCTATTAAGTGATTCATCACTGCCAGAATATTTCTGGGCTGAAGCAGTAAACACTGCATGCCATGTGATAAATAGGGCTACCATCACTAAAAGGTTAAACAAGACCCCCTATGAAGTAGTGAAAGGCAGGAAACCAAATCTGTCCTATTTTAGGATCTTTGGTTGTAAATGCTTCATACTTAACAATGGGAAGTCTTACTTAACTAAGTTTGCTGCCAAGTCCCAAGAGGGAGTGTTTGTTGGGTACAGCAATAATAGTAAGGCTTATAGAGTCTACAACTTGACTACACAAGTTGTAGAGGAGTCTGTGCATGTAGTTTTTGATGAAACACAACTAATTAACAATGAGTTGTCTAGTAGTGTGTGCAGCCCTACAGGTCTTACTAAGAAGATGGACAAGCTAACCATAGAAGATGTACCTGCTGCAAGACAGCAAGTAGAAGAAGATGGCTTATGTCCAGGGGGAGAACTACATGTACAAGGAGCTGTTGAAGTACAAGGAACTCAGCTTGATGAAGATGCTGAAGAAGTTCAACCAGAAGTAAGGATGCCTCCAGCCAACAGGCATCTAAGAGATCATCCAGTAGAGCTGATCATTGGAGATCCAAGACAAGGTGTTCAGACAAGGAGCAGAAATCAGAATGCTGTAGTATATTCAAGTTTTCTGTCTCAAATAGAACCAAAGAAATTTGAAGAAGCTATACAAGATCCACAGTGGACTGAAGCAATGCAGGAGGAGCTTAATCAGTTCAAAAGATGCAAGGTGTGGGATCTGGTTCCTAAGCCTAAAGATCACAATGTGATAGGAACAAAGTGGATCTACAGGAACAAGTTAGATGAACAAGGTGTCATCATTAAGAATAAGGCAAGACTGGTTGCAAAAGGATATAGGCAAGAAGAAGGTATTGATTTTGATCAAACCTTTGCTCCAGTAGCCAGACTGGAAGCCATAAGGATGTTCTTGGCCTATGCAACCTACCAAGGATTCAAAGTATACCAAATGGATGTGAAGTCAGCATTCCTTAATGGTAATTTAAAAGAAGAAGTATATGTGGAGCAGCCTTCAGGTTTTGTTGATTCTACTCTTCCACATTATGTCTATAGACTTAGGAAAGCATTGTATGGGTTAAAGCAAGCTCCTAGAGCTTGGTATGAAACCCTATCTAGTTTCCTCATTGAGAACAAGTTCACAAGGGGGAAAATAGATAAGACTCTATTCCTTAGGGAATCTAGAGGCAAAGTAATACTTGTCCAAATATATGTAGATGACATTATATTTGGGTCTACTGAAAGTAGCCTTTGCAAAAAGTTTGCAAAGCTTATGCAGAGTCAATTTGAAATGAGTAGTATGGGAGAACTGAAGTTTTTCTTGGGTCTCCAAGTTAAACAGACTGAAAGTGGTCTATCCATATGTCAGTCTAAGTTCACCCTGGAACTCATAAGGAAATATGGTATGGATTCATCCAGTACCATGAAGACTCCTATGGGGTCAAGTATGTCTCTAAGCAAGGATGATGCAGGGAAACCTGTAGATGAAACCTTGTATAGAGGGATAGTTGGCTCCCTACTATACTTGACTGCAAGTAGGCCTGACATTATGTATGCTACATGTGTTTGTGCCAGGTATCAAGCCTGCCCCAAAGAATCTCACTTGACTGCAGTCAAGAGAATCTTGAGATATCTAAAGGGCACACCCTATCTAGGCCTCTGGTACCCTAGGAATGGAGATTTTGATCTAACAGGCTATTCAGATGCAGACTTTGCAGGATGCAAAGAAGATAGAAAGAGCACAACTGGATCCTGTCAGTTCCTAGGTGGAAGACTCATTTCATGGAGTAGTAAGAAGCAAACCAGTGTGGCCATCTCCACAGCTGAGTCAGAATATGTAGCTGCAGGAAGTTGCTGTGCTCAACTTCTGTGGATTCAACATCAGCTAGAAGACTATGGATGTCAGGTAAGTAGAACTCCACTTTATTGTGATTCTACTAGTGCTATTTCAATAGCTAACAACCCTGTATCACATAGTAGAACTAAACATATTGAGATTAAATATCACTTTCTTAGGGAGCATGTTGAAAGAAATGATATTGCACTTGAATATGTTAGAACTGATAATCAGATAGCTGATATGTTCACTAAGCCCTTAGATGAAGCTAAGTTTAATAGGTTCAAAATTGAACTAGGTATGATAAACTTGGATTAAGTATACAGAACAAAAATTGGCTAAGTAAAAAGGTGTCGACACATAGACAAGTCTATGTCGACACAGAATAGTAAGTGTCGACACTTCAGGAAAATGATGTCGACACATCTAGGAAGTTAGTGTCGACACTTCAGAATGGTAGTGTCGACACATGTCGAGTAGGTGTCGACACATCCAATAAAGTGTCGACACTTAAGTTTTACTCAGAATTTTTCTAAGTAAAGTCTCGACTACATGTCGAGTATAGTGGTGTCGACACTTAATCAAGTGTCGACACATCAAATCTGTTGACTAAATTTGTGTCGACACATAAGTGTCGAGACATTATAAGTCAGTGTCGACACTTATTGCCAGTGTCGACACATCTTTAGGATTCCATCCCGCCTGTTCGTCTTCAAACTAGAAAGGTATAAATAGGGTTCTGTCTTTGATTGTCGACACGCTTTCAAAGTTTCGAG
Source organism: Platanthera guangdongensis (assembly GCA_039583875.1). Classification (NCBI taxonomy): domain Eukaryota; kingdom Viridiplantae; phylum Streptophyta; class Magnoliopsida; order Asparagales; family Orchidaceae; genus Platanthera; species Platanthera guangdongensis. The sequence goes on from CM077165.1 coordinate 93,295,388, forward strand.
ACCTAAACTCTTGAGTCGACATTTCTCTCATCTCAAGACTAAATCTTCAAACCCTAATGGCTCCCAAGCTGGAAGAGAATGTTAACGAAGGATATGAACTGGTGCGTGGCGCATTCGACGACTGCGAACAAGAAATCAAATCAGTGATAACCCTAATTGCCAATTCAGGATTGGAGTTCTTGGTTTCAGAACCAACGAAGATATGGAAGAAGGAAGTCATTGAATTCCTTACTGGCGCGGCTGTAGATGACTCAGGCTACAGAATTAAGTCAAGGGTGCATGGCACCAAGGTCAAGATTTCACCCAAGTCTTTAAGAAAGGTACTTCAGCTACCTAAAGTTCAAGATGAAGAGGAAGTAACTGCTTCTAAGACCAGGGAAGCTCTTACTTGGTGTGGACTGGATCCAAGGATGAAGGTGGGATCAGTCTTTAACAGAAAAGGTATGAATAATCAAGGCAAGTTCTTGTCAGAAATCGTGGGCAAGGTAATACTGAGCAAGCCAGGAGGCCATGACAGGGTGTCTGCCTCCATGTTTGAAGTCATGACCCGAATCATCTTCAATCTGATAACAGACTGGTCAATGGTGGTTTATGAAAAAGTGAAGGAAAGCCTGAAGAAGCCCAATCTGGGCAGGATACTAAGTCTCTACCTGGCTGGATCAATTCCAGAGGTAATGAGCACTGCTGCAGGAACTAAGATCAATCATATGAGGAAGATGGACTCAAGAATATTCTCTAGATGGGAAAGGGTGTTATCCAAGGAAGTTCCTACTCCAGAGAAACAAATTCAGAAGAAAGTCTCTCCTCCCAGGAAGAAGAGGAAGACTGCTGCTGTGTCTCAAGAGTCATCCAGCAGCTCAGGCAGTGAAGAACATGTGGTCTTCACTCCTGATAGTCCAATGGATAAGGCTGCAGAGAAGACACCTGCTCCTCAAGAGTCAGCTAACATCCAGGGGGAGCTTCCAGGTGTAGTAGAACCATCTACACTGGAGAGTGAGCAAGCCACCCTCCTCATTCAAGAGGTACTTGTTGACCTTAATACATTGAATTTTTCTATAATAAATTCTGATTTGTCTGATTACCATCAGCAAAATCAGCCAGCAACTCAAGAACCAGATGTTGTTCTCCAAGACACATCTGTTGTAGCTGATGAAACCAGAACATCTCCTGCACAGTCTCCAGCAGAATATACAATGGAAGACCTATTTTTGAATTTAGATCAGGATGATTTTGATATGGAGAAGAATGCTGCTGATGCAGTGGAGGATGCTGCTGCTGAGGGGGAGAATTTGAATATTCAAGAAGAGCCTATAAGGCTAGATACTGAGAAGGCACAAGATGTACACATTGAAACACCATCCAGCCCTAAGGATAGGGTGGATATAGCCAGTACATCAGAATCTGAAGATGATGAAGCTGAGCAAGCTAAGAAAAAGAAGTTCTTTGTTTTCAAAAGAAGGAGTCAAAGCTATAAGAAAGCTCTGCAAACTGTTGCACAACACTCCTTAGTTCAACAACCTCCATCCACTGATTACAGTGCTCTACTGCTTGCCATGCAAATCAAGATGGATGAACAAAGGAAGGCTTTGGAAACTTATGTTGATGAAGGGCACAAGACACTACAATCTGATCTGGGACAGGAAATAAAGTCAATAAGGTTTGAAATGAACCTTAATAAAAAGGAAATGACTGATTGTTTTACAAAGGGTGCTCATGCAGTGGTCTATCTGGCTAACCATCAAGAAACAATCAAAGAGAAAGTAGAAGATATAGCACTAAAGCAAGGCTATGTGCTGGAGAATCAACTCAGGATGAATGATAACTTGACTGCATCTCACAATGCCATAGTCACTGAACTCAAGAAAAAGTCTGATGAACCATCAACCTCCTCTGCTGCTGCAAAAGCTGATTTTGATACACTTTTTCAAACTGAACTAACTGCTGTCAAGACTGCCATCAAGGACTCACAAAAGGTCATTTCTGAACAGCTTACCAAGCTAAGACCTTTCTTTAAAGAGGGCATCAGGTATTTGGATAGCCAAATCAGGTTTCAGAAAGATGATGTGAGAGATCATGTAGCCCAAGAAGTCATAAAGGGGGAGAGAGTGTTAGTCAAGGCCAGTTCTGAGCATGCCAAATGGATTTCCAATTCAATCAGGGCTACACTTGGATATCCTCCCCTGTGTGATGACAATGAAGTAGCTGAATCTGGTATTCAAGGAACATATCTTGGAGGTGAGCAACAGGCAGTGGCTGATGTAATCTATCCACCTCCAGATTTTGAAATGATTCATGCAGATATAAGCACAATGTATAGTCCAACTGCTGGTAAGCCTAATATTATTCTGGAAAAGGTTGTTCAACCTATCACAGCTGCTATGCAAGAGGCTTTGGACAAAGAAGAAGAGACTAGGCTATCAAAGAAGAAGTTCAGGGAACTTGCTGAACAAAAACCTGATTTTGAACAGTGGAGCCCTACTTTTAGGAACATTATTCTCACTGCATGGAAAGCAGCCAAGGACAATGCCCATGAGAGGAACAAGTGGTTCTCAGAGGCTGAATGGAGGAAACATGAGAGTAGGCAGAAAGCAATTGTCCAATATAGAAGAAAGGCTAAGTTAGGAAAGCTACCTCCTACAGCTGTGGAGCCTAGCAAGTACTTTCCTAAGCCCTATCATTATTTTGAAAGGCAAAAGATCAAGGCTGAAGAACAGAAGAAGAAGGACTCCAAAGGGAAGAAGACTGCTGAAGCTGAGCCTGCTGCTGCTGCTGCTGTAAAAGCTCAAGTTAAAGCTGGAAAAGGGATTGTTATTAAAGAACCTGATCAGAAATAGATTAGGAATTAACTTGATGTTTGTTGTAATCTGTTAAGTGAAAAACATTGTAGTACTTCATTGAAAATGTATAAGGAACAATATTGGAACAGTATATGATAAATATAGTATGATTGTTCTGAAATATGTATGTTTCTTAATTGTTCTGCAATGTTGTATGAGTTTACATGTGTGCTTTGTTACATGTTTAAGTTTAACTCTGTTGTCATATATCTGTTTTACTTCATTGTATAATTTTTAATTATGAGTGATGTATATCATTGACTAAGGGTTATGACTTCTCCAAATAGGGGGAGATTGTTGGGTACATTGGTCAAATGTACCTGATTTGAAGAAACCTCACCTAACTCAATGATATACATCATAGTGTATTTGATGTTGGTTTGAGTTACTTGTGCAGGTTAGGAATACACTGGACTGAAGCTAAAAATTCTAAGTCCATGTGTCGACACCCAGAGGGAAAGTGTCGACACTTGAGAAAGCTTGTGTCGACACCCAGACAAGCAGTGTCGACACTTGGAGTCATTGTGTCGACACCTGGGAAGAAGAGTCGACACCAGTCAGAAAGTGTCGACACTTGGAGCTGTGTCGACACTCAGTGTAGAAGAATGCAGAAAAGCTGTGTCGATACTTAGCAGAAGTGTCGACACCTAGAAGAGCTGAGTCAACACCAGAAAGTGTCGACACTTGAAGTAAGTGTCGACACTCAGCAAAAGTCTGCAGAATCTAAGTACAAGTGTCGACACTCAACACAATGTGTCGACACTATGCAGAAGAGTCAGCACTTGAAGTAAGTGTCGACACCCAGCACAATGTGTCGACACTTAGCTAAAGACTCAGTATTTGAAGAATGTGTCGACACTCAGCACAATGTGTCGACACACAACCAGAAGAGTCAACACTTGAAGAAAGTGTCGACACTCAGCACAATGTGTCGACACTTAGTTGAAGACTCTACACTTGAAGAAAGTGTCGACACATGAAGATGTGTCGACACTTAGCAGAGAACAGAAAAGTTTACAAAATATTCTAAGTACAAGTGTCGACACTAAGGGAATGTGTCGACACTCAGCTGAAGAAACAAATTTGAAGACTTGTGTCGACACCAAGAAGCTGTGTCGACACTTGACAGTTTCAACACATGAAGATGTGTCGACACAAAGGAGATGTGTCGACACTTAGAAGAATACAGTTAAAGAATGAAGAACAAGTACTTGTGTCGACACTCAATTTCAGTGTCGACACATGCAGAAGTATCTGTGTCGAGACATACAAGGAATTGTGTCGACACCTTGTAGACTTGTGTCGACACTTACACTACTTGTGTCGACACTTAGTCTATAAGTGTCGACACTTAAGAACAGAAAGTATCGACACTATCTGACAGTTAGAGAATTTCAAGAAGTGACTGGTTGACATGACAGCTGCCGATCCAGCCGGTCTACATCAACTGTCAGAGAAGTCAGAAGTCTGTTATGAACCGGACCAGCCGGTTACCATGAAGGAAGCCTATAAATAGGCCCCCATAGTTCACAGAAAGTAAGATAGATAGAAGGTTGTTCATTATCATTACATGTTGTGAGAATAACTGAAGTGGTTGATCAGATTAAATCAAGAAGTGATACACTGAGGATCAACACAAGAAGATCAGGCAGTCCAACTGCAGATCTAAGAAGTTGGAGAGAGAGAGCTCCATCCAAGAATTCAGTCTTTGGAACTAAGGCTGAGAAGAAGAATTCAGAGTCATCTGGATTTCAAGAAGCAGAAGATTCAGACTAATTCAGTTCTACTCAAGAAGCTTTGAAGAAAGCTAAGTCAGTTTGGATCAAGCTGAGTTCTTCCAAGAACTCTTCAAGAAACTCTCAACTCCTCTCATCTTTTCTGAGTTGTAGAGTTAGCAATTTTATTTCAATTACATCTTGTAAGATCCATTGGATCTGAGTGATTGTAAGCCTATTTTATAAAGGCTGAGGGTAGGGCTTGTTGCCTGAGTGTAGGAGTTGAAGAACTCTGAGTGTAGGCCTTAATTGGCTGAGTGTAGGCCTGGGTGGCTGAGTGTAGGCCTTGTGGCTGAGTGTAAGGCTTTGGGCCTGAGGTAGGAACCTAGTTTGGTTCTGAGTTAGTGGAGAAGTTTGGCCGAATCTAGTACACTGCTAGATAGGCGAAGGGGGAAAGTGGATGTACCCAAAGATTGGGGAACCACTATAAAATTAGTGTGTCTTCTGTGCTGTGCTGTGAATTGACTGTTTATGCTGTAATTGCTGTTAGCTGTAGAATTCTGTGAAATAGCTGTTGTGCTGCCAAACAAAATTTAAAAGGATTAGGTCACCTATTCACCCCCCCCCCCCCCCTCTAGGTGTTTAGGTACCATATCTTTCAACTTTAACCATTTGGACTTCCTTGTTGCGGAGTCGCTTGACTGCAACATCTTCAATACGTACTGGCTTTACCCTTGTCATTAATTCATAATCAACCGGTACTTGATTGTCCGCAATGATCTGCGAAGGCTCTTGCACCGCCTTACGCAACACCGACACGTGGAACACGTTATGTAGCCCACTCAATTCCGCCGACAGCTTCAATCTATACACCGTCTCGCCAACACGCTCCAAGATTTCAAATGGTCCAAGGTATCTCGGACTCAACTTCTTCAAGCGTCGAACCCGCGAGACACCCTTGAACGGCTTAATTTTTAAGTACACCCAGTCGCCAACATTGAACTCCACTTTCCTATGTTTGGCGTTATAGTACTTTGACTGTCTGTCCTGAGCGATCTTCAACCGTTCTTGACTTGTCTGTATCAATGAAGTGGCATCTTCCACTGCTTGACGTTTGTAAATCTTCGACTCACCCATCTCCAACCAAGACAACGGCGTGCGACACTTTCTCCCATACAAGGCCTTGAAAGGCGTCATTCCAATACTCGCCTGAAAGCTGTTGTTATATGCAAACTCCACCATGTACAGGTGATCTTTCCACTGCTTTCCAAAATCTAGGACGCACATGCAAAGCATGTCTTCCATCGTCCGGTTGACCCTCTCGGTTTGGCCATCTGTCTGCGGATGAAAGGTTGTGTTGAACTTTAGCTTAGTACCCAACAGACTATACACCAACCTCCAGTCATTCGATGTGAAGTGTCCATCTCGATCACTAACAATACTTCGGGGCACACCGTGCAATCGTACAATATTCTCCACATAGAGTTTGGCTAACGTTTCCACCGGATCTTCCTTCTTGTTCGGGATAAAGTGTGACACCTTTGTGAACCTATCTATGACCACCCAAATGGCGTCGTTTCCCTTCTGCGACTTCGGCAAACCATGCACAAAAGCCATAGACATGTCGTCGAATTTCTATTCTGGGATAGGTAGGGACTTCAAGAAACCTCCGGGTTTCTGGCATTCCGCCTTCACCAATGCACATGTACGGCACTTGGCCACATAAAGTGCTACGTCCTCCTTCAATCCTGGCCACCAGAACAATTTCTTCAAGTCTCTGTACATCTTCGTGCTTCCCGGGTGGATTGAGTACTTGGTATGATGAGCCTCATACATAAACTCCTCCCGAAGATTATCCGCACTAGGAATGCATCGGCGACCGTCCTTCCTTAGCAACCCATCTTCAATAACAAACTGGGAATTCGACCCTTCCAAAGATTCATCCAAGATCTGCTTCATGTGTTATCCTGAACCAAAACCCGCCAAACTCTATCAGCTAGGTCACACTGCACCTCTGTCCAAAACAGTTTCGCCTCAGCACTAGACTGCTTGTCGACGCAAGATATCTCCAATGCCTCCAACTCATGGACCAATCTCTCATCATGTACCGATAACCAGTTGGCCTGCGCCGGAGTCCTGCGACTCAACGCATCCGCCACTGCATTTCTCTTCCCAGGCACATAATGTATCTTGAAGGTATAGTCCCCTAAGAACTCCATCCACCTCTGCTGCCTAAGGTTCAGATCCTTTTGATCCAACAGGTACTTCAAGCACTTACGATCGGTGTAAATATCGACCTTCACACCGTATAGGTAGTGCCTCCAAAGCTTTAGAGCAAATATCACGGCCGCTAACTCTAAGTCGTGGACCGGATAATTCCTCTCGTGAGCCTTCAATTGTAGTGAACCGTAGGCTATCACACTCCCATATTGTAGCAGAACACAGCCCAAACCACTGCCCGAAGCATCACTATAGATCTCGAACCCTTCGGTTCCACTTGGCGAACATAAAATAGGCGTTGTGGTCAACCGCCTCTTCAACTCCTCAAAAGCATGCTCGCACTCCGGAGACCACACAAACTTCTGATCCTTCCTTGTCATCGTCGTGATTGGTAGCACTATCCGCGAGAAGTTCTCTACGAAGCGCCTGTAGAAGCCAGCAAGCCCCAAAAAACTCCGGACCTCTGCCACTGTAGTCAAAGCAGGCCACTCCCGTATCACCACTTTCTTCGCCGGATCTACAGCTATCCCTTCTCCACTGACAACATGACCAAGGAATGCTATCGAGGATAACCAGAATTCACACTTGGAGAACTTAGCATACAACTGATTCCTCCTCAATGTCTCCAACACCATGTGTAGATGATTGTAGTGATCCTCCTCGCACTGCGAGTACACCAGGATATCATCGATAAATACTATCACGAAACGATCCAGGTACTCTCTGAACGTCCTGTTCATCAGATCCATAAACACGGATGACGTATTGGTCAAACCAAACGGCATGACCGTGAACTCGTAATGCCCAAACCGCGTACTGAATGCTGTCTTTGGGATGTCGCTCTCCCTATCCTCAACTGGTAGTAACCGGATTTCAGATCTAACTTTGAATATACCGTTGACCCAACCAACTAATCAAATAGATCGTCAATCCTGGGGATCAGATATTTGTTCTTCTCCGTAAGCTTGTTCAATTCCCGATAATCAATGCAGAGTCGCAAGCTCTCATCCTTCTTCTTAACGAAAAGAACCGGTGTGCTCCAAGGCGACGAACTTGGATGCACATACCCTTGCTCCAACAACTCTTGAAGTTGCACCTTCAACTCCGCCATCTCTCGCAGTGCTATCCGATATGGAGTGCGTGACACTGGTTTGGCACCCGGTACTAGCTCAATGGTAAAATCAATCTCCCGCTGAGGAGGGGCTTCTGGGAGATCATCTGGGAACACATCAGGATACTCTGACACAACTGGAATACTGTCAAGACTTGGCTTAGGCATCGAAGTCTGCACTAGAGTGACAAACAGCTCTGCCCCAGACCGAACTGCCTTGATCACCTGAAGGGCTGACATCAAAATCTTACCCGACCCCTTCATGCCCGCAAAAGTAGTATCCCGATCAGTGTTCAGACCCAACTTAACTTCCTTACGGTTGCAATCAATGCATGTACCCTGCTCCGAGAGCCAATCCATACCGAATATTACGTCGTACTCTGCCAACGGCAAAAGCGACGCTCGCAAATCAAACTCCTAGTCTCCAATCCGATTCTTCACTACGCAGATCCTATCCGCGCACATTGAGCACCCATTGGGAAACAACACATCCAATTTGTCTTTTTCCATCGAGGACGGAACCCCGATGCGCGATATGAATTTTTCGGACAAGAAGGAATGCGATGCTCCCGTATCAAACAGGGCTCTCGCCGGAAACTCAAAGATCAACACAAAGCCTAGCACCAACGAAAGTAAGCTAACAAATACGAAGGTAACAACTATAAAAGTTAAACCACTGTAACTTAACTCATACCTGTCACCACGTCTACTTGCTTTATGGCCTCTTGCAGGCCAAGGTTATAAACTTTAGGCTGGGCTGGAGCATGGTGGGACGCGGTTGACTCCACCCCCTTCCCTTTCTCCTCATAAGTCGATCCAGGCTTCCTCTCGGACCTTTCACGTCCGCTCCAACATTCACGAGCAAAATGCCCCATCTTCCCACAGTTGTAGCATGCTCCTGGGACTCGACTTGTAGTTTCCCCCGACGCACCAGACTGAGGGGCTGAGTTCGAAGTCCTCTATTTCTTGTTCCACCTGCGGAAACTTGACTTGGTATTTGGCACCTTGAACTCGGACTTCTTTTCTCCCGGGTCCTTCTTATCTTGAACTTTCTTCACAACCTTCTCCAAAGACCGGGCCGAATTGACCAAGGCTAGGAAGCCCTGTGCCTTAGGCCCGGCAAGTAGTAGTTGTAGATCGCCGCGTAGACCCTCATAAAACCGGTTGGTCTTCCGTTCTTCTTCCATAAACGTAGCACCAGCATAACGACCCAACCGTGTGAACTCATGGAGATACTCGTCCATGCTTCTGGCTCCCTGAGTCAACCCAAGAAATTGGTTCTCCATCTCAAGCTTCTGAGAAGAGGGTACAAATCTGGCTAGGAACAATCTTGAAAATTCCTCCATAGGCACATCAGCAAGTTGCCTACCCACTAAGAGATGAAACTCCAATTCATCCCACCACAGCCTCGCTTCACCCACCAAAAGAAAAGTCGCTATGGTAGTCTTCTGCCACTCCTCAGTTAACGTGGCTGTCAACACCCTCTTTATCGAAGAGAGCCAGTCCTCAGCTTGAGCGGGCGTTCCAACCCCATCGAACCTCGGAGGATTAAAGCCTATTACATGCTTTAGCTGCTTCTCCGTAGCACTCCTCGGCACTACCAGATCAACTATTGCGCGCTCCACCACTCTCGGCTCTGCCACCCTAACCAATTCTTGCTCATTCGCAGGAGGTGTGTGATGCATTTGCCCTGCAGGATGGGCATTAATCATCGCAAATACGTCTTCAGCCACCATCCTGATGGTTTCCGCTGAAGGAGGTGTAGTAGGCAAGTCTCTCGGTGCACTACTTTCTGCCGATTGTGGACGCTCTGATTGACCAGCACCGCTCCTAGCTGCCTATAGAAACAAAGACACACGATTAGACGGCAACAAAATTGCTAAAAGCAATCATTGGAACACTCAGATTCCACAAAACAAGTGTATTTTTCATTCCTAAGTGGACATTCATGGGTTCTTTTTGATGTTATAACGATGACGCACACATGTGCTCACCACCCCTTAAAAGAATTCGCCCACGAATTCATTTAAGCCTGACTGTAACCAGAAGTCTGATACCAAATTATAACACCCCCATCCGTCGCATGGCATATAACAGAAGGTCCAGCTGGAACCCGACGCCATATACGACAGACAGTCGGAAGGGTTACATAAGAATATCCAAACATTCCAATTAAGACTACTCGTCCTACACAGAGCATTCTAGCGGAAGCTTTTAAAAGTAGAAAGAACCCAAACTTGTATCCAAATAACATGAATGTCCACAATCACTACCACTGGAATGAAATAATAATACACTGAAAGAAACTTGACCTTATGGACTTATAGAGGCTCACTTAATTAAATAATGTTTTCCATACATCGGCTCGCAGGCCGGCCACACATGACAAAAGTAAAGTACAACTATTCGCTTTGGCCTTCTAGGGCCAGCACAGCAACATGGGCTCCAGCCCGCTATTTGGTACTCGGCTCCGCAGCACCTGCAAGCACATTCCACCGCACGGTGGCAAACAAAGCAACGGTCAGCCAAAAGCCGACCAAATTATAACGACCCCGCCCCTTACTCGGGACGGCGGTGCTCTTTCCCCTGCATAACATTAGCCCACTGAAACAATAAAGCGCAATTATACTACGCCACAGGTGTAGGCTGGCACAGCCAAACACCCCGTGCACTCAGGGCACATTAACGGTGAATCCTGACACTTCAGCGTCTTCACCACCATCCCAAAGATGGCAACCACATGAGAATTTAGCCTTTCTGACCACTGTCTAAGGCTCCCGCCTATGCCAACGGCCAGTCCCCTTTTCGGGTCTCCCGCACTGAACCACATAGCCTAGGTCCAATTCCACTTGCCCGTTGCTCACACCACGTAGTCACTTTAAGACGTAGGCACGAGCCAAGCTTCTCTCAGATCCCAAAATTTTTTCAAACAATCACATAGCCCAGTTATGTTCAAGGCTGGTTCCCTGACCGCCAAGTTAGCAGAACACGTTTCCACTCAGTTTTTCGGGTGCGCCTTGGAGTTAATCCCCAAGTATCCCTACTGCAATCTACCGCGTAGAAACCCGAAAAACCCAAAGTACGGAGTCTTCTCCGGCAAAACATATCAAATGCAATATCACCGATCCAGACAATACACGTCCGGGTAGGCTTCACACACAATGTATATGCCCGTTCTTCAATTTCGGACTCTATATGCAACACAAGGGGGTCTATTCACATCAACCCCAAGGAACACCACGCACTCACCGCACACTCGCGGGAGCGGGTTTCCCTATGCAAAAAGGAAGAGAGCTTCACATGCTCAAGTAGAGAATCGTTACACTTGTAGTCCGCTTTGGCTCCATGGAAATACTACACTGATAGAAGTCTTCGCAACGATCTTTCCCCCACGGATCCGCTCTTAGATCTCAAAACGGTGCTCTGATGCTCCGCCGGCGGCCGGAATCCTCCTCCTTCTTCCTCCTCTCTCTAACTCCTTGGAAAGAGAATGGATTGGAGAAAATGAAGAGTTAACTCCCCCATTCCCGGCCTTAACAGAGCAGGAAACCACCCGGGCCATTGGATCTCAATTAAAGAAAATGAACGGCTCAGATCTGCACAAAAATTCCCCAAACCTGGGCCGAACACGGCCTCGCACACGGCTGTGTTCCAGGTCGTGTGCCTTGATCGAGGCACGATCGTCGAATGAAGAAAAGACACACGGGCAAAGACACGCATGTATCTCACCTAACACACCTATGTCGGGTCCTTGATACGCCCGTGACCAGTGGGCGTGTCACATATAACCGCTACGGCAACGGACACGACCCAACTGAACACGGGTAGGGACATGGGTATGAACACGCCCTTGTCACTCAACAATCATCGATCGTCGAACGCAGAGAGTCACTCGGCAATCGTCAAGCGTCGTTCGGCGATCGTCGAATGCAGGGGGACACGCCCTCCCGACATGCCCGTGTTGCCTGGCGTGTTCCTCCCGAACACTTTTCGTCGAACTCAATGGGCTTTCGGGAACACGAGTACAGACACGGTTAGGCACACGACCGTGTCAAATGACACGCCCGTGTCATTTAGCCGTGCTTCTAGCCGTGTCCTTCTCGGGATGAAAACAGCCAAAACACCAGCCAGACACGGCCTTGGACACGCCCGTGTCCTAGGTCGTGTACCCCTATACAAGCACCAAAAATCCCTTTTTACGCGACCAACTCAAATACAATTTTCGGGGCATTACACCATTGTTGTACAAAGCCTAGGAGGGAAATCCTACACTTTGGTTGTAGTGGATGACTTATCCAGGTTTAGTTGGGTAATCTTTCTGAGATCAAAGTCAGATACCTTCAAGGTTCTTACAGACTTTCTCGGGACCATACAGATTGAGTTCTTTACTCATGTTACATTGATCATAAGTGATCATGGCACAGAGTTTGAGTCTCTTCTTATGCATGAGTTCTATGAGAAGGAAGGTATCAGGCATTGCTTCTCAGCTCCTAGAACTCCCCAACAAAATGGGGTAGCTGAAAGGAAAAATAGGACACTCATTGAAGTTGCAGGTACATTGCTTGCAGATGCTTACATGCCCCTAACCTTTTGGGCAGAGGTTGTAAGCATAACAAATTATGTCCTGAACAGGAGCCTAATTCACAAACTAAAGAACAGGACTCCCTATGAATTGCTCAAAGGGAAGAAACCTAAAATCAACTACTTCAAAGTATTTGGATGCTTATGTTACATTCATAACAACAACAACAAAACAATACATTAGAAAGTTTGAGGCTAAGGCTGAAGAGGGAGTTTTTCTAGGATACTCCCAAGTAAGCAAGGCCTATAGGGTTTTTAATAAATCAACATTAAAAATTGAAGAGTCCATTCATGTTTTATTTGATGAGACTAACATGTATTGCAAGGAGAAAGAAGTTTCTACCAATAGCAACTTGCAGGTACCCCACTTGTGTGAGACCTTGGATGGACTAACCCTCACCCAAGAGGTTCCAACGCATCCCTCTCCACAAGCCATTGAAGAAAGTGAAGAAGAAGAAGCTGAAGAAAATGAATCTCTACCAACAGCAAATACAATTCCATAGGAGGAATTAATTCCAAATGTTGTTGCACAACCAACTCCACCCACTGATTTTGTCACACTGAGGGATCACCCCAGATCTCAAGTGATTGGAGACATATCAGTAGGTGTACAGACAAGGCATCAACTCACCCAAGATTTGATGCATGTCTGTTTTCTCTCTCAGGTTGAACCTCTATCCATTCATGATGCTGAGAAGGATCCCCACTGGATCCTTGCAATGCAGGAGGAACTAAATCAATTTGAGAGATGTAGATTCTGGGATTTGGTTCCAAGACCCCAAAACTACCCAGTTATTGGAACCAAATAGGTTTTCAGAAACAAGCTGGATGTCCAAGGATTCATTGTGAGAAACAAGGCTAGGCTTATTGCTCAAGGATATAGGCAAGAAGAAGGAATTGAGTATGATCAAACCTTTGCACCTGTTGCAAGGTTGGAAGCCATGCGAATATTCCTTGCTTATGCAGCATACAAGAGGTTCAAGGTCTTCCAAATGGATGTGAAGAGTGCTTTTCTAAATGGAGTGCTATAAGAAGAGGTTTATGTAGAACCTCCAGGTTTTGTTTCTCTAACTTACCCCTCTCATGTTTTTAAATTGCATAAGGCTTTTTATGGTCTAAAGCAAGCTCCAAGAGCTTGGTATGAGACCTTAGCTAGTTTTCTATTAGAGCATAAATTTACAAGAGGAACTGTAGATAAAACTCTTTTCACTAGACATCATAAGGACCAAATCTTATTAGTACAAATCTATGTGGATTATATTATATTTAGCTCTACAGATACCAAATTATGCAAGAGGTTCTCTGACCTCATGCATTCCAAATTTGAAATGAGTAGCATGGGTGAGCTTTCCTACTTCCTTGGTCTCCAAGTGAAGCAGCACCCTGATGACATCTTCATCTCTCAAGCAAAATATGCTAAAGAACTTCTAAAGAAGTTTGGGATGGCTGATGCCTCAGCAAAGAAAACACTCATGGCCACTAATGTTGTTGTGGACTCTGATGTACCAAGAAAACCTGTGGATCAGAAACTTTATATGGGCATTGTTGGGTCCTTATTATACCTCACGGCAAGTAGGCCAGATATTATGTTTGTCACATGTCTTTGTGCTAGGTTCCAAGTGAACTGGATGCTCTGATTGTTGATGCGCGAAAACGGCACCGGGCAGCTAACACGGAGGGGGTGTTCGATCTCATGGGCTAGGAGAGGAAGAGGGGTGAAGGATGCGGGGGAAGAGGAAGGAAGGAAGCTTTTGAGTGCTCGAGAGTGGAGCAAAAGCTTGTCAAGGAGGTTGTGGGGATAGAGGAGAGGGTGCTGAGAGCAGCCGGGAAGGCTGATGAGAGGAGGAGGTTGATCAGGAGCTGTCGAGCAGACGGTTAATATGACGGTTATTCTTGCAGGTTGGTTGCCGAGAGAGCTGAGCTGAGCTAGGAAGAAGGGAGAAAGAGGGGGGCCGCTAGCAGCGACAACAGCAGACTTCGCCCGCCGCGGCTTAAACGCCACTCTTGCGACGGGCTTTCCTTTGATTAATACCGAGAGTTACAAGCTTGCCAATGCACCTTTACAACAAAGCAATAAAGGGTACAAGAAGGAAGCTGGCGGCTATGGAAGAAGAATTCCTGAGGAGGCCGCTCGGACTGGAGAGCGAAGCCGGCAGGCTGCGCGGTTAAGGGAAACGGGAGACCGTGCGGACTAGAGAACCACAGGCTGGCTGGCCGCATGTCCAAGGCGCAGAGACGGGTGCGGTCTGAGAAATGGAGTCCGCAGGAGGGGTGCTTGCTCGCTGACTTCGGGCGTGAGCACCTTGGCGATGATGAGACCTCCTCCCACATAAGAGGCATGGGGGGGCTATTTATAGGCCCGAGGAGGTAACGGCTTACGGTGATGTTACCCCCGGTGAGACGGTAACTTGAGTGAGATGGAGACGGAGTCCGTCGAGTCCGCACTAGACCGCACGGACTGGAACTCGATACTGAAGTCGGTGCTACTAATGGCAAAATGGGAGACTCAGTGGCGGATTGCGATGCGGTTCACGGCTTCCGTCACTGCTGAGCTGGGACTGTCCGCCAACTGCTGGGGTGGCGGATGCTGGAGGACAAGTGGCGGACTGCAAGGAAATCCGCAGAGTCCACCGCTGCTGAACTGAGCGAGCTGCAAGGGGTGCGGACAGCAGAGTGCCCGTGGAGTCTGGCGAGTCCGCACGAGGTTATGTAGGCTGGGACTGTTCTGGAGGATCTGATGCCTGTTGGAATGGAAGGAGTCCGCCACTACTGACCGAGTCTGCATCAAGACTGCGGACTAAGGGAGACGTCTGCTACTACTGCCTGAGCCTGCGACAGGCCTACGGACTGAGGTGGAGTTGACCCCGCTGCTGCCGAGAAGCTGGTGCTGGCTAAGGAAAGGGCGGACTGCATAGAGAGTCTGCCAAGTCCATCAACTCCGCGGCTGCTGCAAGGCTGAGTCCGCTTGCATTGGAGATGGAGAGCCTGGCTGTTGAGGCTATTGGGGTTCACCGCTAAAGGCGGACTAGAAGTATTTATCGCACTTTCAGTTCGCCTAGGTCGCGAGGTGTAACATCATATTTCTAACTGGACCCCTAAGAGTGGTTTTGCCATGACAATTTCATGACAAAACCCTAGGAATCCAGAAATGGGCCAAGAGATAGAAGGCCAAGATGAGGATCACCATGGTCTACCTATGGCACAACCACATCACCAAACCTAGGATTTGATTTTAGGGCTTCACCATGACTCCATGACCCCACCAAAACATCACTAACCCATTAGAGGGTCCACTATAGCCTTAAGGGTCCATTAGAGTCAACCACAGGTGGCCAATTTGACCTAGGACCACCATAAGCCTAAATTGGGCAAGGTGCCATAACTAAGGGCAATGTGCCCTAGTAAAGCCCAACTAACCCTATCAGGGACTCCCTAGACCCAATGTGGGATCAATGGGTCACTAAGGACCTATGAAGGAGAGTAAAAAGAGTTAAGTTGACCAAAGTCAACTCTAACCCTAAATGGGTCAAACTGACCTACTTAGGGTCAATTGACCATCCCCAAGCCAAGTGGACCCCACCCAAGCCCACCTAACCATACAGTGAGGTCAATGGGTCACCTAGGACCCATTGGGGTCCACCCAAGAGGCTAAGTTGACCAAAGTCAACTCTAACCCTAAATGGGTCAACCTGACCTACATTGGGTCAAACTGACATACACAAGGGCCAATTGAAGTTACCTTAGCCAAGTGGACCTCACATATACCTTCATAACCCTAGTGAGAGGCCAATGGTCACCAAGGACCCATTGGGGCCCACCCAAGGGGCTTGGTTGACCAAAGTCAACTCTAGCCCTAAAATGGTCAAAGTGCCCTACCTAAGGGTCAAGTGACCTCCAAGGGGCCAATACAACCCTACCTAGACCTTAGGGGAGACCAATGGGTCACCAAGGACCCATTAGGGGCAAACTCAAAGACCAAATTGACCAAGTTCAACCCTAGCCTAGGTTTGGGTCAAGCTAGCCCAAATGGGCTAACTCAAGCTCAAGCCCAATTCTCTTGGGCTAACCTTGCCTTGATGGAGGAAATAAGCATGTGGGCTGCCATTGGGTTAGGTAGGAGTCAAAATTCAGCTTGATGTATAGGAGAGAGAAAGTGCTTCAAAGGGAAGAAAGAGAAAGAGAAGAGAAGAAATGGAGGAAGACTTGGGCTCATCCTTCCCCTTCCCCAACCTTCCCCAACCTCCCATTCAATTCCCTAAGACCAGAGGAGTGCAACCAGCTACCCATTGACTGGCTGGAGCCAGCATTTCCCCCCTACCTACCATGGCCTCCAAGCTTGACCAAGAGCCAATAATGGCAAATGCATTTCCAGCCACCTAACACCCCTTCTCTTCATTTTAAAAGCTTCACTGGACTCCAAGGAATCATTCCCACCCCTTACCCGAAGGAGCCAGAGCTGTTCACTGTGTTGTTGCAGAAATTCGACCACCACCACCACAAAAATGGCATCCCGGTGATCAACAAGGATTCAGGGCACCAGAAAGGTCCTCCTCCTCTCCATACTTCATGAGTAGATCATAACATCCTTTAGGGCCAAGGTTCGGGCTCAATTGAGCCCGAATCAAATTCAGAATTTCATGGTTTCCGGCCAAAATTTTTCTTGGTAGAATCGCCGGAAAACGGCCCTCCGGCGGCCAAGCCGCCGCCTGGCGACGGCCACCACCTCAACGGAGGTGGTGGTGGCGGTGGCCGGCCGGGGAGGTGGCCGGATCGCCGGCGGGGGCGTTTGGAAATTGCTCCAGGAGGGACGAATCACAGCCGTTGGCTGGAGCTTGATGATGACCGGATCCCGTTAATCCTGCGCCAAGATTCGTGCAAAATCGGATTTATGAAACTATAGGATAATATAATCATTTTAGTGATTTCTGTCACAATTATGACATTTAATATTTTAATTTTTAAAAAATAGATAGAGGCACTGTATGAGAAATTTGTCAACAGAGGATTTGTATCCCCTTGGGTCTAGTTTACTTTAAAATTAGTTTGGACCAATTTGGGTGCCTGGTTTGACCAGGGCACCCATTTTGGTGGGGCCTACACATTGGGCTAGGTAGAAATTCAATTGAGTGCCCACACTTTATCTTTGATCCAAATGAGTTATAATTTTGGTAGGGAGTCAATCTATACAATATCTAGGAGTACACCAAAAATGGGAATTTTTGGGGACACTTTTGCTATAGTTTTCATAATTATTTAATTTCTCTATGATAATTTAATTAGGTGGTCTAATGACATCCAAACCCTCCCAAATTTTGGTGAGTGGTCCCGGGGCTCATGTTATGTATCTTCATAAAGTTTCACCTAATTTGGATGTGTTTTGAATAGTTATTGACCCAACCCTAACCTTACCTTAATAAGGGTATTTTGGTCAAAAAGTGCACTTTTGCTTTTGAGTGTCCAAATCACCTCCAAAGAGGCTGAAATTTGGGCCAATGACTTGGTATGGCATTTAGAACCTCCCCATGGAATGTGGAGTACAGTGGAATTGATTTGCCCTAAGTTCCTAGGCCAAACCCTAAGGAAGGACCTTTGTGCCTTGTGAAGGGCATGAGTCCTAAACACCTTGGATGAACTTCAAATTTTGTATGGAGTGTCCTAGGGTATATAAAACCATCTGGTAAAAATCTTAAAGAATTTTGAAAAGGGTAGGGTCCACAAAACCCTAACCCTAGCTTAGGTCATAAAACTTGTAGTGCTAGTTTAGGTTAGCTAAACTCCTTGAAATATAATAAAATTTGGGTAGTGTGGGAATAAGAATATTTTGAGCCTCTGGTGATTTATTTGGGAAGTTTTGATCAATACTTTCATTTGTAACCAATAGGATTGCCCTAATTAATAATTTGACTATTGTGATCTCACTGCCCATTGAAAGGTCATGAAAATTTGGCAGAGGTAGTTTTAGACCATATTGATCATAAATGATTTTTAATAGAATTTTTGGATACATAATTAGGGCATCTACTTCACAAGTGCATTACTTTGGTTACATACTAAATAATTCTTACAAGAGCTCAATACTTGTTGAACAATTATGAAACTTGATACATAGTGTTCCTAGTTCATCATTATCATGTGGGAATTTATTTGGAAATTTTTGATGGATAATTAGTATACTTTGTTCATTAACCCATAAACTTGGAATTTCATGAGAAAATCAAGTATAGCCTTATTATTAAATGATAAATTATGAAACTTGATCTAGAGTATTTATATGCCATCATAACCATCCTTGAATTTTCTCTGAATGTTTGGAGGTATTATTGCTGTAAAATCTTTTAAAATGACTTATTATGAGATATATTTGAAATTACAATTAAGGGCCTAAACCTTGCTGAAAAATTGGAAGACTTAGGCTTTAAAGTTGATTATTCATTTTGTAATTACCATAAATTTAGTGGATTATTATCTTGTCTGAAATTGGTACTTCATGTTCAAACTTGGGCTTTTTGGATACTAGAATAAATAAATAAATTATCAGACAAATTAGGAAAATTATGAATTTCTGGATTTATGCTAAAAATATCATTATAGCCCTCTAATAATTATCATAGGGGTACTGGATGATTATTTGATGTACCTCCCATTTTACGAGTCATATAGCTTAAGTGGTCTACATATAGTAAAAACTGCAGAAATCATGTTGGAGTATAATTGGATGCATGTCTTGGGATTAGTGGTGGGCTGGTTTGGATGGATAAAAATAAGTTCATTATTGGTAGTAGGAGTAGAGGGATGGATTGGCTAGAGTTAGGCGGTGCCCGGGATCGACGAAAGATCGTCTTCCCCGAGGTGAGGTAGAGTGAAATCACCCTAGGATTAGCCTATTGTAACATGAGAAGGTAATGGGTAAGGGAATCAACCAATAATAATAATAAGCACCTTGTGAAAGGGAACGTTGGGCGTAATCCCAACATAGTTCCTAGTGCCCCTTGAGAGCCCTTCACAGGGAATACCGGGGGCAGTCCTAGTTTAACGTAAACTGTATTAACAAGCTGAAAAGAGTAACTTAGTAATTAGGGTTGCACATTTCACGAACACAGATAGCACTGGAAGATAGTTGGAAGCTTCGGCTTGGATGGTTAAGAGACGGACGTTTGGGTCCGGGGAGCTTCGGCTCGATTGTTTGAGACGGACATTTTGGTCCGGGGAGCTTCGGCCCAGTTTTTGGATACGTTAAATTTGCATGTGCATAAAAGGAAAGGAAATTAAGATGGTGGGTCTTCGGTATTGGAGGTTCGATGCACCTACGCCAATACGCTGACTCGGCAACTGAGGTTAGCACTTCGCCAACAGAAGTCCGGTGCACCAGCCGGCAAGAGTACGCAGGAGTCCGCTTCGTGCACCAAGCATTGAGGCGTACGATAGGTCTGACCGGTAGTGCTTTACTGGTTTAGAGGTGGGCGAGGCCCAACCCACCGCTTCCGTCTGCCACTACGGAGGTATCCTGGGAGGTTACGGCTCCAGAAAGGGGGAACTAAAGGTCTGTGTGCACAGAGTCAGGTGTGTGTGTGTTGCACTTGCCTGTTCCATCATACCCACTTGCATGTCATAGCATAATCGATTCATTTAACCCTGACACCTAAAGTATAAGTGGAATGGGACGCTTATACATTAGGACCTGTAAAACGGCCCCTTAGTCTATAAGCTTGTGTGGGCAAGTTTATAAATTAAAGGTTAAATTCTTTATATATATAATGTTGTTATTAACCGACACCCCAACGTATAAATTGGTATGAGACTTTTTATACGATGGGAGCCCTGTAAAAGATCCCTTGCTTATACGTTCCGTATAAGTTAAGGTTATTTTTCATACTATGCTTTACTGCCACATGTACTATAAAAATTGCTAGTATAGGTCCGCTACCATCTGATTCTTGATTACTCTCCACCTTCAAGTCCTCCCCTTTCTTCCTCTCCGCTCGGTGCCTAGGGGCCATGGGGGAAGGGGCGGAGGATGATAGGACTTAGTCTTTTAGACTAACGGTTTTCGAACCACATCATTTTAGGGGACCGTGGAGTCCAGCATGGAAGAGCAGCCCCAGAGGTCGGCACGCTTGGAGATCGGGCAGTCTAGTTCCGGAGTTCAGACGGCAAGGACTGTAAGTCCTAATTGCTACTAGTAGTTATATTAGTTTGTTCCGCGTTGAGAGATTTGTAGCGAGGACATGATGTACTGGGCATGAGCCCTTGATCTTAGTATTTTGTATATCTGTGGACACTCCCTTTGTGGAGAATATTTACATATATATGTGATTTCTGTGGACTTGCTTTACTATTTTGCTACAGTTGCGATCGATTTGGCCGACAGGATCGGCGTTTTGTAGTGATGACCTTCCCGGGTGCGAAGGTGTCACCGCAAAGCGAAGGTTCTGGGCCTAAGACCCCGGTGTTGAAAAAGAAAAAAAGGGGGGGGGGTCTTACAAGTGGTATCAGAGGGAGGTTCGATCGAAAAGTAGCAGTCCACAACCCCTGGGTCACCCCCGCACAAGTTTAGTTTGGGGACAAACTAAGCAGCGGAAGCAGTGGTGTGCCCATATGGGGGAAATCACATGTAAAAGTCCACTTTATCTCTTCCATTCATTCCATTTGTATGCTAGATAACAATTGGAATTCTTCTTTGTAGCCTGCGGCAAACCCTGCCTCCAGTAGGGAGCACATTAGGCTGTGAAGATCTCATCTTATAATTCTTTATTCAATGAGTTAGACTCAACCCACTAGGAGACATGACTAGTCACGATAACTTATAGTATGCCCTAGACTAAAATAGACCTCTGGTATGAACTTGGTTAAAGTAAGGAGATACCCAAAGAGAATAACAGAGGGGTTTAACACGAGAATGACTACCTAAGACATAAACTCAGGTGTCCCTACGGACCCAATCAAGGATTACTCAAACCGGTAGGTCTGCCTTATGGAGAATTGAGGCCAATAATTTATTAGCAGACACCTTTTCTCAACCCTCGTACAAGTAACAAGATTACCTGGAGACAACTACCGTGACAAACACCGAGGGTCGGATAGGAATTCAAGTTCAGAAGAGACCCAATAGGGATTGAGAACATTTTGACCCAGATAAGGTTGTCGTAAATGGTGACTCAGAGGGTTTAAAGTATGGAGTATATCAACAGGTTGCAGGTTGGAACCCCAAGTCGAAGATTGACGCCCTCGGGATTGTGCACCCAGCTAGGACGGATATAACATGGTAATATCAAAGATACTTAGCCCAAGGTAGGTAGGGGCTTATCTTCTGTTTATTGGGGGCTTATCTTTTGTTTATTGGGGGCTGATCTTTTGTTTATTGGGCAAGTAGTTATTAATTTAGGTTTCCCATAGACCTCATCTAGAAAACTTTGCGTCATGAATATAGTGGAATGGAGTAAATCGTATTTGTTGCTACTCTGGCGTTTTCATAAGGATAAGAATCTGATTGTGAAGTAGAGAATTTATAGAGTCGTTGTCTACCCATAGAGACGAGAAATTTAATCACCAGAAGTTTGGTGTATCTCGGAAAATGATTCTCCCTGGAGTGAAGAAGGGTGTCATGGATTTGGTGACGCACGGTGAGGTCTGTCGGCCGATGAAGGTTAAGTGCAAGAATTTTTGGGGAAACTATTACAATCTCTGCCCGAGTTAGAGTGGAAGTTCGAGGATATAATCAGAGGTTTTCACACATAGGATATCACTCAGTTTGTGACCCACTGCGAAGCGTGCCAGCTAGTGAATGCGGAGTGCAAAAACCCTGCAGGATTGTTGCAACCACTCCCGGTACCGGAGTGGAAGTTTGAAGACATCGCGATGGACTTTATTCATGGACTTCCCCGATCACGGACGGGAAACGACTCGATTTGGGTCATCGTCGATCGGTTGACAAAGGTGGCCAGATTCATTCCAATCAGGAAGGACGATTCTGTGGGAGTATTAGTGCAGATATTTGTGGAGCAGTTCATTCGATATCACTGGGTGCCCAAGACGATCGTGTCGGATCGGGATGGCCGGTTCAATTCCAGGGAGTGGAGATCCGTGCAGGCTTACTTAGGCACGCGTTTGACCTTCAGCACCGCATTCCATCCCCAGACGGATGGGCAGACGGAGCGCACCAATCGGACGCTGGAAGATCTTTTGAGGCTGTGCATTTTGGACCGCGGGGAACCGTGGGAGAAGCTCTTACCCCTGGTCGAGTTCTCCTATAACAACAGCTACCAGTCTAGCATTAGGATGACGCCTTACGAAGCCTTGTATGGAAGGAAATGCAGGACCCTGCTTTCTTGGATTCAGGATGAGGATCCGATGTTGTTGGGATCAGATTTTGTTGAAGACACCGAGGCTCAGGTGAGGCTGATCAGAGACAGGATGCTAGAGGCGCAGAGCAGACAGGCTAAGTACTATGACGCCCGACATCGTCAGGTAGAGTTTCAGGTGGGGGACCAAGTGTTTCTGAAGATCCGGCCTATGCATGGAGTTTCACAAGTGCGTGGTCGGAAGAAGAAGCTCAGCCCTAGGTATATGGGCCCTTATAGGATCCTGGAGCGGATCGGACCCCTAGCTTACAGGCTGGATTTGCCACCAGATCTTGAAGCCTTGCATGATGTGTTCCATATTTCCTCACTCAGGAGGGCTCTATTACGCCCGGAGCTGCACATTTCGACCACAGATGGACCGGTAGCCTCAGACCGGTCAGTCCGCTTAGAGCCGGTACGGATCGACGACAAAGGAGTACGGATCTTGCGTCGTAAGAAGATACCCTTAGTCAAGGTCTTGTGGAGGAACCACGGCCAGGAAGAGCATACCTGGGAACCTCTAGACTTGATGCGTCAAAAGTACCCAGAGCTGTTCAGTCAGGTATACCTCACAACCCCTCAAAATGTTTAATTTGTTTTCCTGCTTTAAACTAGTAAGGCTGCTCGAGGAAGAGTAGAGGCTAATCTTTTGTTTATTGGGATCTTGGTTTGCCAATTGGGCGACTTGGTCATAGATTTAGGTTTCCCTTTAAACCTAATTTAGTAAACATGGCGTCGTGATGGGATGTTACAAGTTTCTTTTTTTTCGGTAGAAATTCCCGTAGGCTTAATCTTGATTTCGGGGGCGAAATCTTTGTTTTGTTTATTGGGATTTGTAACATCCCATTTCCAACTGGACCCCTAAGAGTGGTTTTGCCATGAATAGGTCATGACAAAACCCTAGGAAGCCAGAAATGGGCCAAGAGATAGAAGGCCAAGATGAGGATCACCATGGTCTACCTATGGCACAACCACATCACCAAACCTAGGATTTGATCTTAGGGCTTCAACATGACTCCATGACCCCACCACAACATCACTAACCCATTAGAGGGTCCACTATAGCCTTAAGGGTCCATTGGAGTCAACCACAGGTGGCCAATTTGACCTAGGACCACCATAAGCCTAAATTGGGCAAGGTGCCATAACTAAGGGCAATGTGCCCTAGTAAAGCCCAGCTAACCCTATCAGGGACTCCCTAGACCCAATGTGGGATCAATGGGTCACTAAGGACCTATGAAGGACAATCAAAAGGATTAAGTTGACCAAAGTCAACTCTAACCCTAAATGGGTCAAACTGACCTACTTAGGGTCAATTGACCATCCCCAAGCCAAGTGGACCCCACCCAAGCCCACCTAACCATACAGTGAGTTCAATGGGTCACCTAGGACCCATTGGGGTCCACCCAAGAGGCTAAGTTGACCAAAGTCAACTCTAACCCTAAATGGGTCAACCTGACCTACATTGGGTCAAACTGACATACACAAGGGCTAATTGAAGTTACCTTAGCCAAGTGGACCCCACACATACCTTCATAACCCTAGTGAGAGGCCAATGGTCACCAAGGACCCATTGAGGCCCACCCAAGGGGATTGGTTGACCAAAGTCAACTCTAGCCCTAAAATGGTCAAAGTGCCCTACCTAAGGGTCAAGTGACCTCCAAGGGGCCAATACAACCCTACCTAGGCCTTAGGAGATACCAATGGGTCACCAAGGACCCATTAGGGGCAAACTCAAAGACCAAATTGACTAAGTTCAACCCTAGCCTAGGTTTGGGTCAAGCTAGCCCAAATGGGCTAACTCAAGCTCAAGCCCAATTCTCTTGGGCTAACCTTGCCTTGATGGAGGAAATAAGCATGTGGGCTGCCATTGGGTTAGGTAGGAGTCAAAATTTAGCTTGATGTATAGGAGAGAGAAAGTGCTTCAAAGGGAAGAAAGAGAAAGAGAAGAGAAGAAATGGAGGAAGACTTGGGCTCATCCTTCCCCTTCCCCAACCTTCCCCAACCTCCCATTCAATTCCCTAAGACCAGAGGAGTGCAACCAGCTACCCATTGACTGGCTAGAGCCAGCATTTACCCCCTACCTACCATGGCCGCCAAGCTTGACCAAGAGCCAATAATGGCAAATGCATTTCCAGCTACCTAACACCCCTTCTCTTCATTTTAAAAGCTTCACTGGACTCCAAGGAATCATTCCCACCCCTTACCCGAAGGAGCCAGAGCTGTTCACTATGTTGTTGCAGAAATCCGACCACCACCACCACAAAAATGGCATCCCGGCGATCGGCAAGGATTCAGGCCACCAGAAAGGTCCTCCTCCTCTCCATACTTCATGAGTAGATCATAGCATCCTTTAGGGCCAAGGTTCGGGCTCAATTGAGCCCGAATCAAATTCAGAATTTCATGGTTTCCGGCTGAAATTTTTCTTCGTAGAATCGCCGGAAAACGGCCCTCCGGCGGCCAAGCCGCCGCCTGGCGACGGCCACCACCTCAACGGAGGTGGTGGTGGCGGTGGCCGGCCGGGGAGGTGGCCGAATCGCCGGCGGTGGCGTTTGGAAATTGCTCTAGGCGGGTCGAATCGCAGCCGTCGGCTGGAGCTTGAGGATGACCGGATCCCGTTAATCCTGCGCCAAGATTCGTGCAAAATCAGATTTATGAAACTATAGGATAATATAATCATTTTAGTAATTTCTTTCACAATTATGACATTTAATGTTTTAATTTTTTACAAATAGATAGAGGCACTGTATGAGAAATTGGTCAACAGAGGATTTGTAGCCCCTTGGGTCTAGTTTAGTTTAAAATTAGTTTGGACCAATTTGGGTGCCTGGTTTGACCAGGGCACACATTTTGGTGGGGCCTACACATTGGGCTAGGCAGAATTTCAATTGAGTGCCCACACTTTATCTTTGATCCAAATGAGCTGTAATTTTGGCAGGGAGTCAATCTAGACCATATATAGGAGTACACCAAAAATGGGAATTTTTGGGGACACGTTTGCTATAGGTTTGGAAATTATTTAATTTCTCTATGATAATTTAATTAGGTGGTCTAATTACCTCCAAACCCTCCCAAATTTTGGTGAGTGGTCCCGGGGCTCATGTTACGTATCTGCATAACGTTTCACCTAATTTGGATGTGTTTTGAATAGTTATTGACCCAACCCTAACCTTACCTTAATAAGGGTATTTTGGTCAAAAAGTGCACTTTTGCTTTTGAGTGTCCAAATCACCTCCACATAGGCTGAAATTTGGGTCACTGACTTGGTATGGCATTTAGCACCTCCCCATGGAATGTGGGGTACAGTGGAATTGATTTGCCCTAAGTTCTTAGGCCAAACCCTAAGGAAGGACCTTTGTGCCTTGTGAAGGGCATGAGTCCTAAACACCTTGGATGAACTTCAAATTTTGTATGGAGGGTCCTAGGGTATATAAAACCATCTGGTAAAAATCTTAAAGAATTTTGAAAAGGGTAGGGTCCACAAAACCCTAACCCTAGCTTAGGTCATAAAACTTATAGTGCTAGTTTAGGTTAGCTAAACTCCTTGAAATATAATAAAATTTGGGTAGTGTGGGAATAAGAATATTTTGAGCCTCTGGTGATTTATTTGGGAAGTTTTGATCAATACTTGTAGCACTTCATTTGTAACCAATAGGATTGCCCTAATTAATAATTTGACTATTGTAATCTCACTGCCCATTGAAAGGTCATGAAAATTTGGCAGAGGTAGTTTTAGACCATATTGATCATAAATGATTTTTAATAGAATTTTTGGATACATAATTAGGGCATCTACTTCACAAGTGTATTACTTTGGTTACATACTAAATAATTCTTACAAGAGCTCAATACTTGTTGAACAATTATGAAACTTGATACATAGTGTTCATAGTTCATCATTATCATGTGGGAATTTATTTGGAAATTTTTTTATGGATAATTAGTATACTTTGTTCATTAACCCATAAACTTGGAATTTCATGAGAAAATCAAGTATAGCCTTATTATTAAATGATAAATTATGAAACTTGATCTAGAGTATTTATATGCCATCATAACCATCCTTGAATTTTCTCTGAATTTTTGGAGGTATTATTGCTGCAAAATCTTTTAAAATGACTTATTATGAGATATATTTGAAATTACAATTAAGGGCCTAAACCTTGCTGAAAATTTGGAAGACTTAGGCTTTAGAGTTGATTATTCATTTTGTAATTACCATAAATTTAGTGGATTATTATCTTGTCTGAAATTGGTACTTTATGTTCAAACTTGGGCTTTTTGGATACTAGAATAAATAAATAAATTATCAGACAAATTAGGAAAATTATGAATTTCTGGATTTATGCTAAAAATATCATTATAGCGCTCTAATAATTATCATAGGGGTACTGGATGATTATTTGATGTACCTCCCATTTTACGAGTCATATAGCTTAAGTGGTCTACATATAGTAAAAACTGCAGAAATCATGTTGGAGTATAATTGGATGCATGTCTTGGGATTAGTGGTGGGTTGGTTTGGATGGATAAAAATAAGTTCATTATTGGTAGTAGGAGTAGAGGGATGGATTGGCTAGAGTTAGGCGGTGCCCGGGATCGACGAAAGATCGTCTTCCCCGAGGTGAGGTAGAGTGAAATCACCCTAGGATTAGCCTATTGTAACATGAGAAGGTAATGGATAAGGGAATCAACCAATAATAATAATAAGCACCTTGCGAAAGGGAACACTGGGCATAATCCCAACATAGTTCCTAGTGCCCCTTGAGAGCCCTTCACAGGGAATACCGGGGGCAGTCCTAGGTTAACGTAAACTGTATTAACAAGCTGAAAAGAGTAACTTAGTAATTAGGGTTGCACATTTCACGAACACAGATAGCACTGGAATATAGTTGGAAGCTTCATCTTGGATGGTTAAGAGACGGACGTT
Organism: Platanthera guangdongensis; assembly: GCA_039583875.1. Classification (NCBI taxonomy): domain Eukaryota; kingdom Viridiplantae; phylum Streptophyta; class Magnoliopsida; order Asparagales; family Orchidaceae; genus Platanthera; species Platanthera guangdongensis. The sequence continues at coordinate 93,323,119 of CM077165.1, forward strand.
TGGGTCCGGGGAGCTTCGGCTCGATTGTTTGAGACGGACATTTTGGTCCGGGGAGCTTCGGCCCAGTTTTTGGATACGTTAAATTTGCATGTGCATAAAAGGAAAGGAAATTAAGGTGGTGGGTCTTTGGTATTGGAGGTTCGATGCACCGACGCCAATACGCTGACTCGGCAAGTGAGGTTAGCACTTCGCCAACAGAAGTCCGGTGTGTCAGCCGGCAAGAGTACGCAGGAGTCCGCTTCGTGCACCAAGCGTTGAGGCATACGATAGGTCTGACCGGTAGTGCTTTACTGGTTTAGAGGTGGTCGAGGCCCAACCCACCGCTTCCGTTTGCCACTACGGAGGTATCCTGGGAGGTTACAGCTCCAGAAAGGGGGAACTAAAGGTCTGTGTGCACAGAGTCGGGTGTGTGTGTTGCACTTGCCTGTTCCATCATACCCACTTGCATGTCATAGCATAATCGATTCATTTAATCCTGACACCTAAAGTATAAGTGGTATGGGAGGCTTATACATTAGGACCTGCAAAACGACCTCTTAGTCTATAAGCTTGTGTGGGCAAGTTTATAAATTAAAGGTTAAATTCTTTATATATATAATGTTGTTATTAACCGACACCCCAACGTATAAATTGGTATGGGACTTTTTATACGATGGGAGCCCTATAAAAGATCCCTTGCTTATACGTTTCGTATAAGTTAAGGTTATTTTTCATATTATGCTTTACTGCCACATGTACTATAAAAATTGCTAGTATAGGTCCTCTACCATCTGATTCTTGATTACTCTCCACCTTCAAGTCCTCCCCTTTCTTCCTCTCCGCTCGGTGCCTAGGGGCCATGGGGGAAGGTGCGGAGGATGATAGGACTTAGTCTTTTAGACTAACAGATTTCGAACCACATCATTTTAGGGGACCGTGGAGCCCAGCATGTAGGAGCAGCCCAGAGGTCGGCACGCTTGGAGATCGTGCAGTCTAGTTCCGGAGTTCAGACGGCAAGGACTGTGAGTCCTGATTGCTACTAGTAGTTATATTAGTTTGCTTCCGCGTTGAGAGATTTGTAGTGAGGACATGATGTACTGGGCATGAGCCCTTGATCTTAGTATTTTGTATATCTGTGGACACTCCCTTCGTGGAGAATATTTACATATATATGTGATTTCTGTGGACTTGCTTTACTATTTTGCTACAGTTGCGATCGATTTGGCCGGCAGGATCGGCGTTTTGTAGTGATGACCTTCCCGGGTGCGAAGGTGTCACCGTAAAGCGAAGGTTCTGGGCCTAAGACCCCGGTGTTGAAAAAGAAAAAAAAAAGGGGGTCTTACACGAGGAACTTGGACGTTGTTGCTGGTCTTGGCGGGTAGCCGAAGTTGGAGTCCGCACCCTATAGGCAAGCCGGAGGAGTCGGCTCCCCATGCTGCTGGTGGCAGGACTGAGCGACCTGTTGCCGGCCTGGGCGGATAGGGAGTAGAGTCCGACAGAGAGAGTCATGTGGAAACAACCTCGCGGTTATGCTGAAAAAGGGGAGGCCTGCAGAGGCGGACTGCAGAAGCAGTCCGCGGACCCTGCCGACCAAGGAAAGGCATGCGGCCTGGGGGGTCAGACCGCTGAGACCGCGCAAGCCGCGCGGCCTGAGCGGATAGAGAATTCTGTCCGCCCTCCCTAGGGCATCACGGCCTCCAGGAGGAACCCGAGGTAGGCCGCGATGAGCGAGCTGGCTGTATTGGGAAGGATCGCCGATTTCGGGGTTAACATAATCCCCGCACTTTTTTAAGTTCGGGATATAACTTCGAAAAAGTTGGAGACCCACGAAAATCGTGATTCACCCCAACGGAAAGAGAAGGGGGGCAAGGAGAGATAAAACCTGAAGCCTCTCCTTAGGAGTTTGGTGTTGCCTGTCTATTTTCCTGCCAGAGGAAAGTTAAGGTAGGCATGTATGGGTGGTACATCGTGTGTACCTGAGTTTGCCTTTGCAATAATGAAGAAGATGTGTCTTTCACTATGTTCTGCAAAATGAAAGTGAGGGGAAAACATAAAAGCATAGTAACTTGCAAGTACCTGATGTAGGTTTGCAAGCACCTGTTATCCTCTGCAAAAAAGGAAGGATGAAGAGTATACGAGAAAGAAAAATGAGCTGCAAGTACTTGGAAGGTACTTGCAAGTCTTTGCTGGTTTCTGCAAAAGAAGAGTTAAAGGTATGCACAGTTTATGAAAGTAACTTGTAAGTACCTGTGAAGAAACTCACAAGTATCGGATGATCTCTGCAAGACGGAGAGTTAGGAACAAACATGGTATATGTGAGTAGCTTGCAAGTACCTGTGAAGAAACTTGCAAGGGTCTGCTGATCTTTGCAAGAAGAGAGTTAAGTGCAGGTATTGCATACAAAAAATAAGGTGCAAGTACCTGGATATGACTTGTAGGTGTCTGCTAACCACTGCAAAGAAAAGAGTGAGCAGCAGACATAGAATAATAAATTAAACTGCAAGTACCTGGATGAGGCTTGCAGGTGTCTGCTAACCACTGCAAAGAAAAGAGTGAGCAACAGACATAGAATAATGAATTAAACTGCAAGTACCTGGATGTGGCTTGCAGGTGTCTGTTGATCTCTACAAAGAGAAGAGTTAGAAGCAGACAATATACGAAAGAAGCTTGCAAGTACCTGGGAGAATGATTGCAAGTGTTAACTGTTGATGAGATAAGGTCGGTATGACCAAATAGCAAGGAGAATGCCTGATGAACTCTTTATCATGAAGCCCAGATCAATAAATTGAGCGTTAACTATTGATATGGCTGGATGGACATGATCAGATTAGTAGAGAAGGAACTTGACGAATTCTGCCAATCTTAACTAGATTGCAATAGCATGGCTTGATGACCGAGGAGAGTAAGATTCTTTGATCAATGTTTGATACCATTAGATTTTAATAAGAGTAATGAATAGCTCTGTGAACCATCATCTGATAGAGCTTGAGCAAGCGATGTATATGAAATGAGCATAGACAAAGCGGGTGTTTGCTAATCCTTTTGAGAGGTCGGATTAACCTGTTCATCTGTGAAAGAGGACAGTTGACAAAAAAAGGAGAACTAGCTATCCTCCCTTTACAGAGCACAAAAGGGAGACATGCTCAAAAAATCCTAAGAAGGAAGCAACAGATGCACTGCTCTCTTGCCTCGGGTATAATCATTACTGATCAATGAGACAAGTTGCGCCAAGTGGTCTATTGCTTGTCTGTGGATTGATCAGTGGAGTTGTGGGAACCTGTGAAGGCACGGATCGAGAGTACCATAGAGTGTTCGGCCATCACAGTCATGTGATGATCGAAGAGACAAGTCTACGCTTGATCGCCATTGCTTGTCAAGCAAAGATCATCATAACTGTAATGTATCCTTTGCGAAGCACATCAGAGCTAACACATGGGGCTCCCTTAGCACACACTCTGTGTCAGATGCTGACTAGGATCAAAAGTCTGAAGCCCAACATTGTAGATTGAACGGCTCCCACTATACATATTGGTATACTCCCGCCATATGTGGTCGAAGCGGTCGTGCCAGAGAACAAACTACGGAGGGAGCATTCACGACTTGGTGATATCTCATTGGTGTAGTGATCTATTTGGCAAAGAGAAAAAATAGAGGAGGAAGCATCACAAGAGGGGAACTATGTCAGTATGAGATCCCTGATAAAAGCTTTGTTAAAAAGCAAGGAGGAACACTTAGAAGTGTTCTAAAATGAAAATGTTTGAAAAACATGAATAGTGGAGTAAGGGTAACTGATAGTGGGTGTGAGGAGCTTTGAGGACTCATGAATGTGATGGGTCACCCTTCTGGAGCAGATGTTGAATTTACCCTCCTTCAGCATTTCTTGCACTAATCGCCAAAAAGCTCTGCAATCCTCTGTTGCATGACCCTTTTCTTTGTGATACTCACAGTATTGGTCAGAGTTTTTGCCCTTCTGATCAGCAGGCTGAGGGCCCATACTACTTGTTTTGCTCTTGATGGTGTGAGTTACTCCACCCAATGTATTATCAACTTTAGATCCTTTGCGTTGGAAGAGACGTTGACGACTTCGGAAACATCCTCCTTTCTTTGCTTGCGATTGAAGACACTTTGGGGGAGAGTTTGGAGGTTGTTCGGTAGGGAGAAAAACCTCTGGGCCTCTCTTCCTCCCAGTGGGAAGTTCAGGTGACTTCATTGGGTGATTGGAGGCGTACACGGTTGTTTGAGGGCTGAGTTTGCAGACACTTTCTTTTCGCTCGGTAACTGGAAACTGTACAGCGACTGTGGCCTGGCTGGATGGATAACTTGTCAGATAAGCATAAGGGCCAACTGGCAGAAGAGTCGGCATATTAAAATGTGAATTCCCCACTTCCGGGTTGACTGTAGAAACTGGTGCTACTACAGGTTGAGAGTCTAGTCATTGAATTATAGTGTCTAGGGTGTCATTGATCGCTGCTATCTGTTGGGAAGTTTCCCGACGTGTCATCAAGAGGGCTTCCCAAAGAGCGTCTTCGCTGGTAGGAGGAATGTTCTGAGATGGTTGGCAGTCTGACATGGCTAACTGTCGCTGTTCACCGTCTGATCGGATCTGAAGGTCGCGTGTTAACTGTTGATGCGCAAAAACGGCACCGGGCAGCAAACACGGAGGGGGTGTTCGATCTCACGGGCTAGGAGAGGAAGAGGGGTGAAGGATGCGGGGGAAGAGGAAGGAAGGAAGCTTCTGAGTGCTCGAGAGTGGAGCAAACGCTTGTCAAGGAGGTTGTGGGGATAGAGGAGAGGGTGCTGAGAGCAGCCGGGAAGGCTGATGAGAGGAGGAGGTTGATCAGGAGCTGTCAAGCAGACGGTTAATATGACAGTTGTTCTTGCAGGTTGGTTGCCGAGAGAGCTGAGCTGAGCTAGGAAGAAGGGAGAAAGAGGGGCTGCTAGCAGTGGCAACAGCTGACTTCGCCCGCCGCGGCTTAAACGTCACTCTTGCGACGGGCTTTCCTTTGATTAATAGCGAGAGTTACAAGCTTGTCAATACACCTTTACAACAAAGCAATAAAGGGTACAAGAAGGAAGCTGGAGGCTAAGGAAGAAGAATGCCAGAGGAGGCCGAGTGGACTGGAGAGCGAAGCCGGCAGGCCGCGCGGTTTTGGGAAACGAGAGACCGCGCGAACTGGAGAACCACCGGCTGGCAGGCCGCGCGACCAAGGCGCAGAGACAGGTGCGGTCTGAGAAATGGAGTCCGCAGGAGGGGTGCTTGCTGCCTGACTTCGGGCGTGAGCACCTTGGCGATGATGAGACCTCCTCCCACATGAGAGGCATGGGGGCTATTTATAGGCCCGAGGAGGTAACGGCTTGCGGTGACATTACCCCCGGTGAGATGGTAATTTGAGCAAGATGGAGACGGAGTCCGCCGAGTCCGCACTAGACCGCGCGGACTGGGACTCGGTACTGAAGCCGATGCTATTGACGGCAAAATGGGAGACTCTGTGTCGGACTGCGATGCGGGTTTGCAGAGTCCGTCACTGCTGAGCTGGGACTGTCCGCCAACTGCTGGGGTGGCGGATGCTGGAGGACAAGCGATGGACTGCAAGGAGAATCCGCAAAGTCCGTCGCTGCTGAACTGAGCGACCTGTAAGGGGTGCGGGCAGCAGAGTGCCCGCAGAGTCTGGCGAGTCCGCACGAGGTTATGCGGGCTGGGACTGTTCTGGAGGATCTGATGCCTAGCGGGCTGGAAGGAATCCGCCACTACTGACTGAGTCCGCATCAAGACTGCGGACTGAGGGAGAAGTCTGCTACTACTGGTTGAGCCTACGATAGGCCTGCATACTAAGGAGGAGTTGACCCCGCTGCTTCCGAGAAGCTGGTGCTGGCTAAGGAAAGGGCGGGCTGTATAGAGAGTCCGCCAAGTCCGTCGAGTCTGCGGCTGCTACAAGGCTGAGTCCGCTTGTGTTGGAGATGGAGAGTCTGGTTGTTGAGGCTGCTGGGGTTCACCACTGAAGGAAGACTGGAAGTCTTGATCGCACTTTGAGTTCGCCTAGGTCGCGAGGAACTTGGACGTTGCTCCTGGTCTTGGCGGGTAGCCGAAGTTGGAGTCCGCACCCTGTAGGCGAGCTGGAGGAGTCGGCTCCCCATACTGCTGGTGGCAAGGACTGAGCGACCTGTTGCCGGCTTGGGCGGATATGGAGTTGAGTCCGGCAGAGAGGGTCCTACGGAAACAACCTCGCGGTTAGGCTGAAAAAGGAGGCGGCCTGCAGAGGCAGACTGCGGAAGCAGTCCACGGACCCTGCCGACCAAGGAAAGGCGCACGGCCTGGGGGGTCAGGCCACTGAGACCGCGCAAGCCGCGCGGCCTGAGCGGATAGAGAACACTGTCTGCCCTCCCTAGGGCATCACGGCCTCCAGGAGGAACCCAGGGCAGGCCGTGATGAGCGAGCTGGCTGCCTTGGGAAGGATCGCCAATTTCGGGTTAACATTGATGTTGATTTTGCTGGATGCAAGGTAGATAGAAAAAGTACTTCAGGTACTTGACAGTTCCTGGGTATGATATTAGTATCTTGGTTTTGTAAAAAGCAAACATCAGTGTCAACCTCAACTGCTGAAGCAGAATATATTGCTGTAGGCAGCTGTTGTTCACAGAAGCTTTGGATACAAAATCAGCTTCTAGATTATGGGTTCAACTTAAATAATTCAACCCTACTCTGTGATAATACAAGTGCTATAGCCATAGCCCAGAAGATATTCGTCGAACGGAGATCGACGAACTCTCTGTGAGTGAAACAATTTTCGTCGAACGAAGTTCGACGAACTTGCTTCAGAAGATATTCGTCGAACGGAGTTCGACGAACTGTCTTCAATTCTTCTGGATAAGATCGACGAATTATTTCATTCAAAATTATTTCGTCGAACTCAGTTCGAAGAATTATGTCTATTTTCGTGGAACGGAATCTATCGATTCATATTCTTGAAAACCCTATATTTAGGTTTTCTTCGACCTCCATCCCGCGCTTTCTGTTCCTTTGCACTTTATCTCTGTTCTTGTGTCTCTCTTGCAGGTGATTCCATGGCGATTCAGGCAAGCATTCTCGCATGCAAGAAGTTCGATACCGGTTTTGATGTGGATTTTGATTCATTTCAACATTCTGATCTCATATTCCTTTATATTCTGGAACTACTTGAAGAATAAGAAATCAGAACCTTGATGTCAAGAAGAATCAAACTACACAGCACTGAAATCAGAGAATGGGTCTACACCCTATCGCCAACAGAGGAGAATACGATGACAGGCACCATTGCGGGTAACTCCGTCTCCTTAACTCCCGCAATATTAACTAAAATTTTTGGATTAAGGAATGGAGAAGAGCAACTAGAGATTGAAACAGAGGAGTCTGACGTGATGCTGAGCCTCATGGGTTATACTTGAGATAACCCTAATAAACTTTTGAAGAAACACCTCTTTGTCCCTTATAAGTTTTTGGCAGATTTAGTTGGAAAGGTTTTGCTGGGGAAACATACTGCCCATGACTACATCACCAGACACCAGTTTCTGGTCATGTGTGCAATCATAAATAAGAAACCAGTGGATTGGGCACAAATTCTTTTTGATTTGATACAGAAGAAAAACAAAAAAAAGGAAGTTTGCTTTGGAAGGATCCGAGGGATCTTTTTATAAGAGAAGGTTGTTGAATCACTGGTCTCCCAGACCATATTCATCAATGACAGTAAAAGGCTAACATGTGGCTTATTTGGTAGGTGCGAGAGGACAATAACCAAGCCAACCAAGGCGTCTACCTCTTCCACCCCAGCTTCTCAAGGCACCAGGGTTGTTAAAGCCACTCCCCAACCTACTGAAGAGACTCATCCAACACCACCATCTCTTCTAGCCCCCCTTCCAGCAACACAAATCCCTCCCTCTTCCACTATCTCTTCAACACCACAATCACAACAACATACTCATGTTCCTACTCCACCTCCATCTCAACATGCTTCACCAGCTCAATCTTCACCAATTGACATCACTGAAATTCCATCTTCCCTTCTTCAAGAAAGTCAACCACCAACACCTCCTGATTCCCCCCATGACACCTACATTCCTACACCACCACTATCTCCTCTTCCCCCACATCTCTCTTCAATACCATCTTACCATCTACCAACAGACACCATCATGCAAGATGCCATTCCATCATCTACACTACCATCTACCATTCCTCCACATGTTTCTACTCAAACCACATCTGAAACATCTATTTCTCTTCCATCATTCGACCACTCCACCATATCTTCTATCATTTCCATAATCCCTTATAGCAGAGGCCATTACACCTCTTGCTACCACCATCTCCTCTCTCTCTGACCAAATCTCTTCTCTTACTGCTGCCCCATCTTCAGCCAGGGGCCTAGCCTCAGTTCCCACTGAAACTAGGCAGGGGGAGATGCCTGATGATGAAGCAGCAGTTACAGTTCCAGAGGCTTCAGCTCCAGCTCCAACAGCAGCTTCTCCAGCTTCAGCAACAACAGCAGAGTGTACATAATACATAGATAAAGATTTGATTGACTTTATTGAAACTGATATGGATTTTGATGAATCAGACTCTGAAGAGTCCAATACTGTTGGTGATTTTATTCTTAATCTCACAGTTGATTTAGAAAATTTGTTGAGTATTTTTGATACTGTACATTTGAATTACCTTCCAGCTGAGATTACTAAGCCATCCTTGGCTATTATACCATAAACTTCTCCCATCTCTTCAGAAGTTGCTAAGCAACTTAGGGAAAGTTTTGCTATTACACATCCAGCAGTCACTCCCCTTCCAAAAGTAGTGGCTATTCCCTTTTCCCCAAGAATATTTTCAGCCCCAACTTTTGTCATGGATGACTCCCCCATGCCAGATCTTGATGAACTGATCTTGGCTGATATTGAAGATGAAAATAAGGCAGCAGTTGAAATCTCTGTCCAAGTTAGTTCAGATTCTTTTGTAGCTTCTCCTCCAACTCTTGTTGAAACTCCTGCTCCTACTCCAGAAAAGCCTGCTATTTCTGCTAAAGCTCTGAAAGCTTTGGATGATCTATATGATAACCCTCAGGGTTCTGACAATGATGATGATGAAGATGAGGATGAGGACTCAGATGAGGAGGATACAAAGAAGAGGAAGAAATTATCAATGAAAAGAAAAGCTCCTCCTCCTCTTGCTCCTAAGCCTAATCCAAACAATGACACTCCCTATTACATTCTTCAAAAGATAACACCATATAAAGGGATGCCAGCATGGATGTGGTTATCTAAGAATCAGCAGAAGGAAAGGAAGAAGAGTAGAAGGTACTCTCCTCCACCAGTTCAAAGGTATAGAAAAGATCCACCACCTCCTCCTCCTGCAGATGGTGCTCCTGGTTCAAGCTCTCAAAGGTCTGCCCCTGTTCAAACTTATCAAAGACATCATGGCAGATCTTCCCCTGGTAGCAGTCAGCATAGGCAACAATCTTCAGGAAAATAACATCAGCAGCAACAGCAACATCAACAGCATCAACATCAATAAGTTGAAAGTTCTAAAAGATCAACCTCTCATCCTGTTCCTTATGAAGATCCAGAAACAACCATCACAGCTAAAATGGCCAGATTCCAGGAACTAGTAGGCCTTTATATGATCAACAAGGCAAAGGCAGAAGGGAAGGATATTTCTGAATACACCACAATATCCAAATACAGGAGAGAAGAACTGAAAAGGTTTGAAAAGGCTAACAAAATTTTTAATGTTGATGATTATATGAAATTACATCCTGAAGCAGTGGTCCCTAGAGCTACATCTCTGAAAATTATAGGGGTTGCTGACATGACAATGACTATGGAACAAGCTTCAAGTCCAAACAGGGAAATAATCTTTACCAAGCCAGGAGACAAGGGCAAGGATGTAAAGCATCTGGAGAAGAAGTAGAAGAAATGAAATTTGAACTATCTTATTTCTATTTTTCTCTCTTAAACTGTTTCATATTGTCTGAACAAAGCTTTTGTATAAATATATCTGTTGCATGTGTTAATTATCTCTGCCAGATATATCTTTTTCCTACTTTGTTTACTTTATGTTTTTTTATTTTGAGTCTATTAGTGACCTCACCCAAATAGGGGGAGATTGTTGGATCCTTAGTTTGATTTGGGATAGTTCACTAACTTAGGATGATGTGACCCAACATGTATAACCAGGTTCATAGTTGTGTCCTAGAGTCTAGGCCAAGTCCTCAGTAACAACATCACATGGACAAGCCATCATTAGACTGCCAGAGACTCAAGACTTAGAGTTTTTCTAGAAGTTCAGAGACTTCTCAAGAAACTAAGTAAAATGAGTTCGACGTTCATCGAACTCAGGTCAACGATAGTCATTCTCAGCTCGACGATCTTAGAGAAATATTCTCTGAGCTGAGCTCGACGAACTTCAGTCACATATCGACGATCCTTGGACTCCACCTTTAGAATTCTAAGTCCAGACTGTTCTCTAGACTCAGGTCGACGAACCTAGTTCTCAGGTCGACAAACTTCATTCTTTGCTCGACGATTTCTAGACTTCCACTTCAACTCTATTGCCAAAGGTTTATCAATTTTTCTCTAAGTCCAAAATCATTTTCAGCTCGATGAATTCAAGGTTCTCTAGACTTAGCTTGACGAACACTATTCTTTGGTCGACGAATCTTTGGACTACTACAACATTCTATCGAGACTATGTTCTCTAGTCTCAGGTCGACGAACTCAGTTCTCTGCCTGACGAATTCTGGAACCAGAAGACTTGTGTCGACACTTAGAGTATATATCGACACAAACTGAGTCGACACTAGAAGAACTTGTGTCGACACCCAGATCATCAGTCGACACTGTGGAAAGATTATGTCGACACCACACAAAAGACTTGTGTCGACACACAGGATATTCAGTCGACACACAGAATATTTGACAACCCCAGAATAATTGCTGAACTCCAGTCGACGAACACATTTATCAGCTCGATGAACTTCAGACACAGAATAGGCAAAAGAGACAGCAGTTCAGTTTCCATCTCGACAATCATGGAACTCAGCTCGACGAACAGAAACCTTCTGGTCGACGAATACAACATCTCAGCTCGACGAACTGTGGACTTAGTTCGACGAATTCTGCTATTTGCTCGACGATTCCAGACTTAGTTATTTCTGGCCCTCTGTCCCCACTCTAATGCGATAATTCCTGAGTAATTAATGCTCTAACATTCTCTAATTATAACTGTTAGAAGGAGCATTAATTATGGTCTTCTCTAGGATTATTGCTTGCCATTTTTCCACGGGACAGTTGGGGAAATAAATCAATGCGGATTATTCTCAAGGCTGTCAGCATTAATTGCAAATGAATTCAAATTTTTGAAATACAAAGAAGAAGAGAATAACGGATACACATAGAGACAGACAGAAAAAACTAAGAATCAAGGATTATTGAGAAAGCTTTACATAGAGCACAGCTTACTGAGAAGCATACAGAGATTACTGAAACACAGAGAAAATAATCAGTTTTGAACAATCTTCTCTGTCAACAAGAAGCATTCTCTGATACACATAAGCTCTTGACCAGAAGCTCATCAGCACCTGAAGAAGAAGAACAACAATACCTATATCTAAAGTCTTCTTTCTTCAAGCACTCCAGGACACTTCAAAAGGACAACTTCAGTTCCATCTATCAAAGAAGTTCGTGAAGATTATTGCTGGTCAAGGATTCAGTTTGAAGACCTATCACCCTGAATCTTAGCTCCTATTTTTCTCAGTGGGAGCCATAAGCTATAATCAAATCCACAAGTCTTCTCAGTTGTATATTGAGAAAGAGAAGACAAAATCATTTCTCACCCCCATTATATAAAGGGTTGTCATCTCCCTTCAAAAGTGATTCCTTGGTGGCAAGTCTCCTGATCAAAATACTTGGGTTGGTTTTTGAGCACCTGATCAAAAGCTCATTGGTGTCAGGCACCTGATCAAAAATCTGAGTGGATTCCTACCAAGGGTGGTAGAAGAGTGGATGAACCCAAGTTGGGGAACCACTATAAAATTCTTGTGTGGTCTGGGTGCCTCTTTTTCTTGTGTTCTTGTTGTGTTTGTGCTTTAGGTTTATTGTGTGCTAGCTATTTTAATTTCTGCACTTTTAATATACAGCAAACACTGTAATAGCTGTTAAGAAGTTTTTAAGAATAGTCTATTCACCCCCCCCCCCTCTAGAGTATTTCAGATCTAACTCTCACTTTCACTTGGGTCTGTTTGTTTATGGGATGTTATAGGAGTTTCGCAGGAGAGCGTCAGAGCCTACGTAGAGGCTGGGGCAGGCAAGCAAGTGTTGCAGGGATTGGAGCGAAGCAGAGAGGGTGTCGAAGTAAGCGGGGAGGCAGCAGGCTGGTGGGTGCGGAGGTCACAAAATTAATGGAGACTGGAAACATGCATGTTACAGGAGCCACGTCACAGATTGCAGTCATGTTATTGGCAGGCGGTAGAAACATGCATGCACGTTGCTGTCAGACAGCGAAAATGAAAGTTTTGTTTTCGAAGCTAGTTAAACACCTAGAGGGGGTAAATAGGATTTAATCTCTATTTAAATTTTCTAACTTGTTATCAGATTTCTGTGCATGGTGATTGAGCTACTTATCAGCTTTCAAGAACATTCACAAACGATACAATAATTTTATAGTGGTTCCCCAATCTTGGGTATATCCACTGTCCCTCTGTATCCATCTAACAGTGTGTTAGATTTGGCTCTCCCTCCAGAACTCAGCTACTTAATAGCTTACAGCACAGATCCCGCAGGACCACACAAGTCACACAGACCTACAACTTAGGCACTAACCCAATCCCAGGTCACATAGACCTATCACCCGGCACAAAGCCAACACAGGTCACTAAGACCTCAGCCTTTATAATACAGGCGTACAACTCCAGATTCACCAAGAATCTTTACAGAAGAAGAAATAAAGAGAGTGATGATTAGACACCAGAGCAAGATATATGTGTCTTCTTCTTCCTGGACTGAGCAGATATCAGTCAAAGCTTTTGTTGTTGAAGACAATAAGTAGGCAGTAGAATCTCTCTTCAACCAGCTTTCTTTTCTCTACAGAACTTGTAGATCTGCTTCCTCAGAATAGCTTCTGATCCTGCTATTGCAGATGGGAATTTCTTCAGCTATCTCTTTCCCAAGCAAGGTTCTTTGTGCAGAACAACTTCTTCAGGCTCGATGAAAATGGCGAGGAAGAAGATGAAGTTCGGCCGCACTTTTCGTTTTTAGAAAATCTAGACAAGGAATCGATTGATTACTCTGGCCGATTTGATTCTTTTTATTCTCTGAAGACCAATTGAGCAGTGGGTCCCACCACCAGGATTGATGGCTGAGATTGAGCCATTCAGTGCATGATTTCCATTTAATCTTCATTCAACGGCTCTTTGTTGTGTGTGGGCCCCAGCACTTAATGATGAAATATTCCTTGGAAAATGCAGAAGATTATAACAGCTGGCCGCAACGTCTCAGGCAGAATTTCCGCAACATTTGAATTTTGGTTGACTTTTTGACTTTGCTGACGTCAGCATGACACAACATATGTGGACTTAGACAAAATTCAATCATTATAACCAATGGCGTTGAGTGAGTAAGCATCACTCAATGCTACAGCACTTAGACAAAATTTTATCTGTCTAGGCGCTGAGCTAGCTAAACTTAGTTCGACGAAAGAGTAACTTCAGTTCGATGAAGTAGTAACTTCAGTTCGACGAACTTTAGACTTAGTTCGACAAAACCTAAACTCAGTTCGATGAATGAGTAAATTCAGTTCGACAAACTCCAGGCTCAGTTCAACAAAAGCTAAGCTCCGTTCGACGAAGCTGAGTTCAACGAAAGCCAAGCTATCCACGCATTTTAGACTTTGCCAAATATTTGCCTCAAGGCGTTGAGAGCGTCGAGTGTGTCTTCATCACTCAACGCTTTTTGCCTTTGAAAGGTGTTCTGCAACTTAGGCGTTGAGAGCGTTGAGTGAGCATGCTTCACTCAACACTTTTTGCCTTAGCCAGATTTTTTGAGCCTTGGCATTGAGAGAGTAAGCTCCACTCAACGCCAACCTACTTAACAGAAATTCTCTGTTATCTGGCGTTGAGTGAGTAAGCTACACTCAACGCATGTGGACTTAGTCGAATTTTTGCCCAACTTTTCTGAATAGTTGACAGCCACAACAACACTCAACGATATTTGTTGTATGGGTTGAGTGAGTAGACCACACTCAATGCCTGTGGACTTAGCCACATTTTCAGCTAATTTCTATAGGCTTTGACTGACTCAGCCTGACTCACAACCTTTTTATTATATGGTGTTGAGTCAGTAGACTACACTCAATGCTTTTGTACTTAGACATATTTTTGTCTATCTACCAGTTAAGCTGAGATAGACTCAATGTTATTTGTTATATGGTGTTGAGTGAGCTGTCCTCACTCAACGCCTGTGGACTTAGGCAAATTTCAAGCTAGACAATATTGAAACCTTACCTCTGCCGTTGAGTGAGCTTGCTCCACTCAACGTCTGTGTACTTGGTCGATTTTTACTATGTCCAGCAACCACTTATTGTGTCAACATGTCCAATCAATATGAAATGGACTAACCTGCACTCAAGACCTCAAATGCACATCAAATACAGTTGATGTGTTTGACATTGATCTGTTTGACTTCTCACAAATCAGGGACATTGGAAACAATGGACCCAACAATCTCTCCTTATTTGAAGAAGTCAAAACCTCATTTCTTTCCTTGGTCAATGACACACACAACCTATATAGCAAAATAAATATTGAAATTCTGATAAGCTATAAGTAAATGTACCTCATTTCTTGTCTGTATGGTGAGCATCACTTACTCCCCATGTTTTGCTGCAAGGTGTTTGTTCTTACTTGAGTGCCACATGTCTTTATTTCCCCTTCGTCATCTCTACCACTTGCTATGTCTCCCCCTTGCTAGGACCTTCTCTCTTCTCTCCCCCTTTTTGACTTCTGCAGAATAGGAAGATGGGGGCTGGCCCTTCCATTGGCTGACCTTCTCTCTTCTCTCTAGAGTAACTCACTCCCCCTCAGTAGAAGCATCAGTGAACTGATACTACTGGGGAGTTTGTATGTCCAGCAAGAGGAACAATATCTACACCAAAAAAATGCAAAAAATAAAAGGAGTGTCTGAAGCTATACCAAGTTCAACATACCCAACTCAAATTTGAGGGTGTTGAACTTTGCTTCATCAATGGCTTAGTGATGATATCAGCCACTTGTTTGTCTGTGGGGACAAACTCAAGACTGATGTCTTTCTTCTCCTCATGCTCCCTAATAAAATGATATCTTATTTCTATATGCTTGGTCCTGCTATATGAGACAGGATTCCTAGCAATAGAAATAGCACTTGTAGAATCACAGTAGAGAGAAGTTCTACTTACCTGAGGTTGTAATCCTAGGGCTGATGTTGGATCCACAGCAGCTGAGCAAAGCAGCTGTCTGCTGATATATATTCTGACTCAGTAGTTGATATAGCCACACTAGTTTGTATCTTGCTGCTCCAAGAACTAGCCTTCTTCCTAAGAACTGACAGGTTCCAGAAGTGCTTTTCCTGTCTTCTTTGCAACTTGCAAAGACTGCATCTAAAAATCATGTTAGATCAAAATTCCTATTTCTATGGTACCATAGGCCAAGATCTGGTGTGTCCTTAAGATACCTCAAGATTCTCTTTGCAGCAGAGTAATGAGATTCTTTAGGGCAGTCCTGATACCTAGCACAAGCACATGTGGCATACATGATGTCAGGCCTACTAGCAGTCAGGTATAGAAGGGAGCCAATTATCCCTCTATATAAAGACTCATCAATAGGTTTCCCTGCCTCATCTTTGTTGTAGGCATACTTGATACCATGGGAGTTCTTATGGTGGAGGCATTCTCCATACCATACTTTTTGATTAGCGCCCTGGTGAACTTGGACTGGGATATGGACAAGTCATCATCAGTCTGTCTTACTTGGAGTCCCAAGAAGAACTTGAGCTCACCAATGCTGCTCATTTCAAACTTCCCTTGTATAAGTTTAGCAAACTTCATGCAAAGGTTGTCATCAGTAGATCTAAAGATAATGCCATTGACATATATCTGGACTAGGATAAGCTTGCCCTTTGATACCCTTAGGAATAGGGTCTTGTCTATCTTCCCCCTTAAGAATTTGTTCTTAATGAGGAAGCTGGACAAGGTTTTATACCAAGCCCAAGGGGATTGTTTTAGCCCATATAGAGCTTTCCTAAGCTTATAAACAAAATTAGTAGTGTTAGGATCTACAAAACCCAGTGGTTGATCCACATATACTTCCTCTTTTAGGTCCCCATTCAGGAATGTTGATTTGACATCCATTTGGTAGACTCTGAATCCCTGATAGGCAGCAAATGCAAGGAAAATCCTTATGACATCCAATCTGGCTACTAGGAAAAAGGTCTGGTCAAAGTTTATGTCATCTTCTTGTTTGTAGCCTTTAGCCACCAGTCTAGCCTTTTTCTTGACAATAATGCCACTTTGATCCAACTTATTTCTATAGATCCACCTGGTCCCTATGAAATTTTATCCTTGTGGTCTGGGAACAAACTTCCAGACCTTACATCTCTTAAATTGTTCCAATTCTTCTTGCATTGCTCCAATCCAGAACTTGTCCTTGATTGCTTCTTCAAACTTCTTGGGCTCTTCTTGAGACAGAAAGCTTGAGTATAGAGCTATATTCATGCTCCTTCTTCTAGTCTGGACTCCATGATCTGTATCACCAATGATTTAGTGTACATGATGATCCCTTAGATGTCTGGTAGCTGGAGGCAATTTAGCTACAGCTTGCTGATCTTCAGGGTTTTCAGCTAGCTGGTCTTCATTTTCTTCAGGTAGGTTTTCCCCTTCTCTTGGAATGGTCAGTCAATCATCATTTTCTTGGACTGTGGGGGTAGCTTCCTTGATGGTCAGCTTGTCCATCATCTGCTTTGTACCTGCAATACTATAAGAGGAGGAACTTGGTAGCTCATAGTTAACCATGTTGGATTCATCAAAAACAACATGCATTGACTCTTCTACAACTTGGGTAGTTAAGTTGTAGATTTTATATGCCTTACTATGAGTGTTGTACCCAACAAAGATCCTTTCATGGGAATTTGCAACAAACTTAGTTAAATGGACTTTTCCATTATTGAGCACATAGCACTTGCAACTAAAGATCCTGAAATAGCTCAGGTTTGGTTTTCTGCCCTTTAAGATCTCATAGGGAGTCTTCTTGTGACTCTTGGTGATAGAAGCCCTATTAAGGACATAGCATGCAGTGTTAACTACCTCAGCCTATAAGTATTCTAGGAGGGATAAGTCACTCAATAAGGTTCTACCAGCCTCTATAAGAGTCCTATTTTTCCTCTCAGTAATTCCATTTTGCTGGGGTGTTCTAGGAAAGGAAAATTCTTGATGAATCCCTTGCTCTTCATAGAACCTTGTCATACACTCAGACTGAAACTCATTATCATGATCACTTCTGATTTTCACCACAGTACTGTTGAATTCATTCTGAATTTGCTTGATAAATATCTGAAAGACATCAGGGATTTCATATTTCTTTCTTAGAAAGAACACCCAGACAAATCTGGAAAAGTCATCAACAACCACAAGGGTGTAGACTTTTCTACCTAGACTTTGAATTGGCATAGGACCAAACAGATACATATGCAAGAGGTATAAGGACCTCACTGAATCTTTGGAGTCAATACCCTTAAGGAGGTCTTAGTTTGTTTGTCCTTCTGTCATGCAGAGCAGATACCCTCCTTAGTGCATATAGACTTAGGACCATTCCTAACCAGCTCTTTGCTGAATAGCTTGCCTATGGTCCTATAATTTAGATGGGATAGCCTCTTGTGCCACTAGACACAGGAAGAGGCTTTCTCATTTGCAACTAAGCATACAGGTGAGTCTTTGCTAGAGCATAGAAAATCTAAACAGTACATATTTCCACTCCTAGTGCCTGTTAAGATGACCTCTTGGTCACTTAACATCATAATTTAGCACTCATCCTTGTGGAATACTATGTCATAGCCAAGATCACAGAGTTGGTTAATGCTTATCAGGTTGTGTTGCAACCCTTCCACATAGACTACTCTAGTGATAGTGACTGTGCCAATAGAGATCTTACCATAACCTCTAGTCATCCCTTTTTCTGACCCACCAAAGATAACCTTTGTGAAAGAAATTGTACCTAATCACCTAGAGGGGGGTGAATAGGTGACTTAATCTTTTTAAACTTTTAGGCAGATTATATCACAGATTTCACAGAACTATAAACAGCATACACAACATCAATCACATACACAGAGTACACACAGTTTTATAGTGGTTCCCCAAGGTTTGGGTACATCCACTTTCCCCCTTCGCCTATCTAGTAGTGTACTAGATTCGGCCAAACTCCTCCATTATACCTCAGATCCTCAGATCTTACACTCAGAACCCAAACCAGGTTCCTACAGCTCAGAGTGATCTCACTCCTACAACTCAGGCTCAACAGTCCTACCACTCAGTCTTCACAAAGACCTACACTCAGCCACAAGGCCTACACTCAAAGATACGAATCTCCTACACTCAAGCACACATGCCCTACCACTCAGCCTTTATAATTTCAGGCTTACAACACAGATCCCTTAGGATCCTACAAGAAATTAAGAATATAATGTATATACCTACAACTCAGTATAAGAGAGAAGAGTTGACAGGCTTCTTGATGAGTTCTTGGAAGAACTCTGCTGAGATCAACCTCACTTGGCTTTCTTCAAAGCTTCTTGAATGTAGAACACAATAGGGTTGAGTCTCTCTGCAGCTGATCTTCAATCACTGCAACTTAAGTATCAGAACTAAGTCTGAAACTTTCTTCACAGCCTGGTTCCAACAGCTGTCTTCTTGGAAGGAGCTCTCTCTCTCCAACTTCTTAGATCTTCACTTGAATTAATTCTTCAATGAATTGCTTGATCTTCTTCTCTTATTGATGTTGATTATTCTCTTCTGTTGACATAATAAGCCTTTATATAGGCCTTCTTCATGGTGACCGGCTGATCCAGTTCCTAACAGTTTTCTGACATCTCTGACAGTTGCAGTAGATCGGCTGGAATGGCAGCTGTCATGTCATCCAGTCACTTCTTGAAATATCTGTAACTGCCTGAAAGTGTCGAGACAGTCTGTCTTTAAGTATCTACACTTATAGACTAAGTGTCGACACAAGTAGACTAAGTGTCGACACTAGCCCTCAAGGTGTCGACATAACTCCTTGTGTTGTAGAAATTTCTTCTCGACACTGCTTCTTCAACATGTGTCGACACTGATATTGTGTGTCGACACAAGTCCTCGTTCTTTAGTACTTAGTTGAATTCTTGTAAGTGTCGACACAACTCCTTAGTGTCGACACATCTTCTTGTGTTGAACTTGTTCAGTGTCGACACATCTTTTTGGTGTCGACACATGCCTTCTGTGTTGATACTTGCTGAGTGTCGACACTTCTCCTTGTGTCGACACAATCTTCTTGTGTTGAGACTTTGGCTGAGTGTCGACACATCTCCTTTGTGTTGACACTTGTACTTAGAATTTGTTGAATTTGCTGAGTGTCGACACAGCCTCCTAGTGTCGACACTTTCTTCATGTGTTGAGTCTTCTGTTGTGTATCGACACATTCTTCATTATGTCGACACTTGTACTTAGAATTTTGTTGAACTTTGCTGAGTGTCGACACAGCCTCCTAGTGTCGACACTTTCTGATGTCGACAAAGTTCCTCTGGGTGTCGACACTGCTTCTAAGTGTCGACACTGCTTCACTGGACATTTCTTCATTATGTGTCGACACAGCCTGTATGTGTCGACACTTTCCTTCTAGTGTCGACTCTGCATCCCTGGTGTCGACACAATTACTCCAAGTGTCGACACAAGTCTTCTTAAGTGTCGACACTTTCCTTCTGGGTGTCGACACATGGACTTAGAAACTTTTCAGCTTTCCCTGCAAATACTTGACCTGCACAAGGTAACTCAAAATACATCAAATACATTTTGATGTATATCATTGAGTAGGGTGAGGCTTCTTCAAATCAGGTACATTTATTCCAATGTACCCAACAATCTCCCCCTATTTGGAGAAGTCATAACCCTTAGTCAATGATATACACCATACATAACAAAATCACAGTATGATGTAAAGCAGAATTATATAACAGGGTAAGTACATAAACATGTATTAATCAAAACATGTATACACAGATATCTCAGAACAATTAATGTAATAGTTGAACATATATCACATTGTTCTAACAACTTCAATATTTTCATTATCCAAAAGTTTACAGAAAGTTTAAAATCAAATGATTACAACTGTAAACTAAAGATAAATTCTATCTTATTGCTGCTCAGGCTCCTTGATCATTATGCCCTTTCCAGATTGTATCTTTGCTTGGACTGGTGCTTCAGCATCTTCAGCAGCAGCAGGCTTCTTTCCTTTTAGATCCTTCTTTTTCTGATCTTCAGCTTTGATCTTTTGTCTTTCAAAGTAATGATAAGGCTTAGGAAAGTACTTGCTAGGCTCCTGGGCAGTAGGAGGTAGCTTTCCCATCTTAGCCTTTCTTCTATATTGCACAATTGCCTCTTGTCTGGTCTCATGCTTCCTCCACTCCAGTTCAGAATACCACTTGTTTCTGTCTTGAATATTGTCCTTGGCAGCCTTCTATGCAGTCAAGATAATATTCCTTGAACTGGGGCTCCATTGTTCAAAGTCAGGCCTCAATTCAGCTTGCTCCATGAATCTCTTCTTAGACAACTGAGTCTCTTGTTCTTTCAGTATAGCCTCAGATACTGGCTGAACCACTTTCTCTATGATGACCTTCTGATTTCCCTCAGGTGGGCTATACATTGATTGTATATCTGCATGTATCATATCAAAGTCTGGTGAGGGTATATTACTTGAGCCACTTCAGCTTGCTCCCCTCCAAGATATGCAGGATTAATTCCAGACTCTGCAACATTGTCATCATCACATAATGGAGGATATCCAAAGGTGGCTCTGATGGAATTTGAAATCCATTTGGCATGATCAGAGCCTGCTTTGACTAACACCCTCTCCCCCTTTATGACTTCTCTAACAATGTGATCCCTCAGATCATCTTTCTGAAATCTTATTTGTGCATCCAAATAGTTTACTCCATCCTTAAAGAAAGGTTTCAACCTTTGGAGCTTGTCAGTTATAGCCTTTTGAGAGTCTGCAATAGCAGTTTTAACAAAAGTTAGGCTTTCTTGCAATGCTTTGTCAAATTCTTCTTTGGCAGTGGTCAGGGCTGCATTCTGGACAGTTGTTATATTCTTTAGTTCAGTTACAATGGCATTGTGGGAAGCTGTCAAATTATCATTCATCCTTATCTGATTCTCAAGAACATAGCCTTGCTTCACTTCAATTTCATCCACTTGAGCTTTGATCTTCTCTTGATGAGTTGCTAGATAGACTACTGCATTTCCTCCCTTATGAAAGCAGTCAGTCATCTCTTTCTTATTCAGATTCATCTCAAATCTGATGGACTTGATGTCTTGGGCCAGATCAAAGTGTAATGACTTATGCCCTTCATCTATATAATATTGCAAAGCCTGTCTTTGCTCATCCATCTTTATCTGTAATGCAACCATCAGAGAACTGAAATCTGTAGATGGTGTTTGCTGTGATGCAGGCTGTGGTGCTATTATTTGTGAAGCTTTCTTATATGTCTGGCTTCTCCTCTTGAAAACTTGAAATTTTCTCTTTTTGGCTCTTGCAGCCTCTTCATCTTCTGATGCAGATGTGCTATCAATAGTCACTCTGTCCTTAGGACATGGAGGTAACTCCTTCTCAGTCCTTTGTAGCCCTTCAGCATCTTTTGGCACCTCAGTCTCTTTGCTTGCAGTTTCTTCTATAAACTCCACTTACTCCCCCTCAATATTGACTTTCTCCCCCTCAGCAGTAGCTCTTTCTTTCTCAAAGTCTGTTTGTAGAAGATCTGGGAATAGCTCTTCTAGGGTAAATTCTTGTTGAGGATGGGGTGGAGATTCTCTTATCTCATCAACCACTTGATCAGATACCACTTGAGAAGCAACAGATGTGTCTTCCATGACAACATCTTGGGGTTGACTAGGAATCTGAGGATGCTGATTAACATCAGACAATCTGTCAATCATATCTTCATTTTCAATAGAGAAATCTAATTGGTTGATTTCAGTTATTACCTCAAGTATTGTGTGTGTAGCTTGTTCACTTTCTAGTGGAGTTGGCTCATCCACCAGTAGAGGCTCCCCCTGGATTGAATCCTGATGTATTGGGCTTGCTGGTGGTAGCTCCCCCTGCCTTGGTGCATCTTCTTGTCTAGCAGGAGATTGTCCACCATTTCCAGTGTCTTGTTCATCATCTGGAGTAAAGACAACTTGCTCTTCAGAGCTACTAGAGTATTCTTGAGCCACTGGGGCTGACTTCTTCTTCTTCTTTTGGGGTGTTACCTTCTCAGGAGTTGGCATTTCCTTAGTCAAGACTCTATCCCATCTAGAGAAGATTCTCATGTCCATCTTCCTCATGTGATTGATCTTAGATCCAGCTGCTTGACTCATCACCTCTGGTATACTACCAGCTAGGTATAGACTTAGAATTCTACCCATATTGGGTTTCTTCATACTCTCTTTAATCTTATCAAACAATACTGCAGACCAATCAGTATTTAGTTGGAAGATTAACCTTGTCATTAGACTGAACATATAAGCTGAAATCTTGTCATGTCCTCCAGACTTGCACAGGATAACCTTGCCAACAATTTCAGACAAGAATTTGTCTTGCAAATTCATTCCCTTCCTGTTGAAAACAGAACCTATTTTCAGGTTGGAGTCCAGTCCACACCATGTTAGTGCTTCCCTAGTTTTAGAAGTAGAAACATCATCTTCTTCCCTTGTCCTTGGTAGTTGTAGTACCTTTCTCAGACTCTTAGAAGAAACTTTCACCTTAGCCCCATGAACTTTGGACTTTATCTTGAGTCCAGATTCATCTATTGTTGCTCCATTTAGAAATTCCAGGACCTCTTACTTTCATATCTTGCTCGGTTCGGAAACAAGAAATTCCAACCCTGTCTCTTCTATTAGGGTTATCGCGCCTTTGATCTCTGGTTCTGCGTCATCAAAAGCATGCCGCACGAGTTCGTATCCTTCATTCACATTCTCTTCGAGCTTGGGTGCCATTAGGGTTTGAAGAAATTTGAATCTAGAGAAGAGAGATGTCGACACACAAGTTTGGTCTCGAAACTTTGGTGAGCGTGTCGACAGACAATGGCGAAATCCTATTTATACCTTTCTAGGATCGAAGATGAAAGGGCGCGTCAAAATACTCAAATTGTGTCGACACTGTTGAAAAGTGTCGACACAGACTTATAATGTCTCGACAACTATGTGTCGACACAAGTATAGTCGACAGAATATAAGTGTCGACACTTGTTTATGTGTCGACACCACCTTGGATGTGTCGACACCTACACTGCATGTGTCGACACTAATTTTCTGAAGTGTCGACACAGACTTCCTAGATGTGTCGACACCTTTTCTCTGAAGTGTCGACACCACTTTTCTGTGTCGACACAGACAACTCTGTGTGTCGACACCTTTTTACTTAGCCAATTTTGAAAACTTATTCTAAGTTTATCATACCTAATTCAATTTTAAACCTATTGAATTTGGTTTCTTCTAAGGGCTTAGTATACATGTCAGCTAGTTGATTATCTATATTAACATATTCTAGGGAAATATCTTCTTTTTCCACATGTTCTCTTAGAAAATAATATTTTATTTCTATGTGCTTAGTCCTATTATGGGAGACAGGATTGTTTGCAATAGAAATAGCACTAGTAGAATCACAAAATAGAGATGTTCTACTTACTTGTATACCATAGTTTTCTAGCTGATGTTGTATCCATAGAAGTTGAGCACAGCAACTTCCTGTAGCCACATACTCTGATTCTGCTGTGGAGATAGCCACACTTGTTTGCTTCTTGCTACTCCATGATATCAGTCTTCCACCTATGAATTGACAGGTTCCAGTTGTTCTTTTCCTATCTTCCTTGCAGCCTGCAAAATCTGCATCTGAATAACCTATCAGTTCAAAGTCTCCATTCCTAGGGTACCAAAGGCCTAGATAAGGAGTGCCCTTAAGATATCTCAATATTCTTTTGACTGCTGTCAAATGAGACTCTTTAGGGCAAGCTTGGTACCTAGCACAGACATATGTAGCATACATGATATCTGGTCTACTAGCAATCAAATACAATAGGGAGCCAACTATCCCTCTATACAAAGTCTCATCTACAGGTTTCCCTGCATCATCTTTGCTAAGAGATATACTTGACCCCATAGGAGTTTTCATGGTACTGGATGATTTCATACCATACTTCCTTAATAATTCTAGAGTGAACTTAGACTGGCATATGGATAAACCATTCTCAGTCTGTCTAACTTGGAGACCCAAGAAGAACTTAAGTTCCCCCATACTGCTCATTTCAAATTGTCCTTGCATTAGTTTTGCAAACTTTCTGCAAAGATTATTTTCTGTAGACCCAAATATGATGTCATCTACATATATTTGGACTAAAATGATCTTGCCTCTGGATTCTCTAAGGAATAGAGTCTTGTCTATTTTCTCCATTGTGAATTTATTCTCAATGAGTAAACTAGACAGGGTTTGATACCAAGCCCTAGGGGCTTGTTTTAACCCATACAAATCCTTCCTAAGTCTATAGACATAATTAGGTTGTTGAATCAACAAAACCTGATGGTTGTTCCACATAGACTTCTTCTTTCAGATTTCCATTCAGAAAAGCTGACTTAACATCCATTTGGTATACTTTAAACCCTTGATAGGTTGCATAGGCCAAGAACATCCTTATTGCCTCCAGTCTGGCTACTGGAGCAAAGGTTTGATCAAAGTCAATACCTTCTTCCTGCCTATATCCCTTAGCAACCAGTCTAGCTTTGTTCTTGACAATCACTCCATGTTCATCCATCTTGTTCCTAAAGATCCACTTAGTTCCAATTATGTTGTAGTCTTTTGGTTTAGGAACAAGCTCCCAAATTTTGCATCTTTTGAACTGATTCAGCTCCTCTTGCATTGCCTCAATCCAATGAGGGTCTAGGATGGCTTCTTCAAATTTCTTTGGCTCTACTTGGGATAGAAAACTGGAGTAGAGTACTGAACTTAGATTTCTGCTCCTTGTTTGTACCCCTTGACTTAGATCACCAATAATTTGATTGGCTGGATGATCTTTTAGATGTCTACTAGCTGGAGGCAGCCTAGCTTCAGGTTGAACTCCTTCAGCTTCTTCAACTTGCTGCACTCCTTGGTCTTCTTCTACATCAGGTGCATCTAGTACTCCCCCTGGACAACAGACACTATCATATATATGCTGACTTGTAGTAGATCCTTCTTCAATAGTGAGCTTGTCCATCTTCTTAGTCACACCTGTAGGGCTGCAAATACTTCTAGACAATTTATTGTTAATGAGTCTAGCTTCATCAAATACTACATGTACTGACTCTTCTACAACTTGAGTAGTCAAATTGTAGACCCTATAAGCCTTACTGTTGTTGTTGTACCCAACTAAGGTCCCCTCTTGGGATTTGGCAGCAAACTTGGTTAAGTAAGACTTACCATTGTTAAGTATATAGCATTTACAACCAAAGATCCTGAAATAGGATAGATTTGGTTTTCTGTCTTTCACAATCTCAAAGGGGGTCTTATTGTGGCTCTTAGTAATGGTAGCCCTATTAATTACATGGCATGCAGTATTAACTGCCTCAGCCCAGAAATATTCTGGGAGAGATGTGTCACTTAATAGGGTTCTACCAGCCTCAATCAAGGTTCTATTTTTCCTCTCAGCAATGCCATTTTTCTGAGGTGTTCTTGGTGAAGAAAATTCCTGAAATATCCCAAACTCTTCACATAGCTTTGTCATACTATCAGACTGGAATTCAGTACCATGGTCACTTCTTACTTTTACCACTGTACTGTCTAACTCATTCTGAATTTATTTGACAAAACTATAGAAGATACTAGGTGTTTCAGATTTCTGTCTAAGGAAGAACACCCAGGAAAACCTTGACTAGTCATCTACAACTACAAATGTGTAGACCTTCCTAAATAGGCTGTGAACTGGCATAGGACCAAAAAGATCCATATGCAAGAGGTATAAGCACCTCACAGCATCTTTGTTTTCAATGCTATTAAAGGTGTATCTAGTCTGTTTGCCCTTTTGACAAGCTGAACGTATCCCATCTTTAATACACTTAACCTGAGGACCATTCCTCACTAACTCTTTGCTATAGAGTTGGCCAATTGTCTTGTAGTTAAGATGGGCTAGCCTCTTGTGCCATGTGACACAATGAGAGACTTTCTCATCAGCTACAAGACACACTGGAGAAACATTGTTCTCACACATAATGTCTAGGCAATAGACATTTCTCTTTCTATAACCAGTCAGAATGATCTCTTGATCATTTGATCTCCTGATATGACAACCATCTTTGACAAATGAGATGTCATATCCTAAATCACTCAGTTGACTTATACTAATGAGGTTATGTTTCAAACCTTTAACATAAGTCACTTGAGTAATTGTTATAAGGTTGCTAGAAATGTTACCAAAACCTTTGATGATTCCTTTTTCAGAACCACCAAAGGTGACTTTAGGACCATCCTTGATTGGTGTGTAGTCCTTTAGCAATCCCCTAGTTCCAGTCATGTGTCTGGAACATCCACTGTCCAAGTACCATATTGGGGCATGGCCACTTGGACTTACCTACAAAACAGATTAGTTAACCTTAGATCTTCTAACAGGCAGTTTGCTACTCACTTTGGCACTAGAATTATGCCAGCAGTCAATGGCAAAGTGGCCTACCTTACCACAACACCAGCACTCAAATCTGTTGTACCTTTGCTTTGGTACAACCCTGGCTGTTCTATCTACAGCAGGCTTGTTGAGTACTGGGGCTTTGCCCTTAGACTTGGACTTTACAGTCCTAGCAGGTTGTGTAAACCCTAATCCAGTTTTACCCTTTTGATGTACAAATTCATCTATCAAAGGTAAAATAGATTTTGGTTTAGAAAACCTTGCAACTATATCTCTCTCCTTCTGAAGACTAATCTCCAGATTTCTGATTTGATCATTCTTGAATGTTATAGTCCCCATCTGAATAACAGTTATGTTCTTCAGCCTGGCTATTTCATTTAGTTTTTGATCAATCAACTTTTCAAAATCTGTTGCAGCCACTTTGAGATTAGCAATCTCCTTAGCCTGACTCTTGGTCAAGGATTTGCTTTTCTTCAAAGCTTGCAACACTACTCTATATTCATCAATTAATTGATGAATATCTTCTTCAGATTCAGATTCACTCTCATCACTTGATGCTGATGAATCTGATTCTGAACCAGTACAAGAAACTGAACTTGAAGAACAATTTTGTACCTGACTTGGTCCAGGCTGCTCTTGGATTTTGTCACCTTCAGATAAGGCCATCAGTACCTGGTACTGATTGTCCTCTTGCTCATATATAGAATTCATTAACTGGATGAACTCCTCTTCCTCTTCTTCAGCAAACAGTCCAATGTAAGCTTCTGCTTCTGAATCAGTTTCTGAAGATGATATGTCTGACAGGCTTTTGTCCTTTTGGCAACAAAGGACCTTTCCTTTTTGCCCTTGATCTGAGTCTTCTTCTTATCAGTTGACTCTTTCCTTTTCTCTGGACAGTCAGCAACAACATGTCCTTGTCTGTTACAGCAATAGCATACAATTTTTGATAAAGTTGCTTTGCTTGACTTGGGCTTTCTCCTGTCTTTCTTTGATGACTTCTTGTTCTGATAATAGTCATCTTTTCCCTGTGAAGTGGATGGCTTTGACCTCCACTGTTTCTTCTTTAGAAACTTCTGAAAGTGTCTTGTGAAAGCTGCAAAATCCTCATCACTCTCACTGCTTTCAGAATTCCTGCATTCTGTCTCATCTGTCTCAGATCCAGCAACCTTTGGAGGTGGAGATGGAGACTTACTTTTGAATTTCCTGGTGGCTTCTGTCTTGAATGCCACAGCTCTTTCTTTATGCTTAATTCTTGTAGTCTTCTCTTCCTCCTTCCTTACCATTAGCTGCATTTCATAGGATAACAGCTTTCCAAACAATGTTGGAGGAGGAATAACTGCTAACTTGGCCATTTCCCTTATGGCACAAATCTTGGTGTCCCAGTCCTTTGTTAGGGACCTCAAGAACTTATCATTCAGCTCATAATTGCTGAATTCTCTTCCATAGGACATCAACTCATTGACAATCCTATAGAATTTCTTGTAGCATTCTGTTATACTATCAGACCTGCCTTGCTTGAAACTTTCATACTCTTGGTTTAACAAAGACTTTCTGTCCTATCTAACTTCTTCTGAACCCTCCATGTACACTGTCAGAGTATCCCACATCTCCTTTGATGTTTTATAGTGTATCAAGTTCTGAAATGTAGCATCATCTATGGCACTTACAATGATATTCTGAGCCCTTTTGTCCATTGTAGCTAGAATAATCTCATCTTTTGTCATTTCAGAAAAGTCCTTAGGTGTTCTCTGATTTGCATCCAGGACTAATACTTTCATATGCACATATGACCCTTCTTTAACTGTGATATAGATTCTAGGGTCAGAGGCTTCCATAAACAGTCTAACCCTTTCTTTCCAGATGCCAAAAATCTCCTTTCTGCATATTGGCAACTTCATGGATCCAAGTTCTTTGTGATTCTCTGTGGAACCCATTTTCTTGATTTTCTTGATTCTGCACTTGATTAAACTGAATCTGCCAATAGGATCTACTTAGACAGTTATGTCCTTTTTGAGTAACCTCCCTCTGATACCACTTGAAAGAAATTGTACCTAATCACCTAGAGGGAGGGTGAATAGGTGACTTAATATTTTTAAACTTTTAGGCAGATTATATCACAGATTTCACAGAACTATAAACAGCATACACAGCATCAATCACATACACAGAGTACACACAGTTTTATAGTGGTTCCCCAAGGTTTGGGTACATCCACTTTCCCCCTTCGCCTATCTAATAGTGTACTAGATTCGGCCAAACTCCTCCACTATACCTCAGATCCTCAGATCTTACACTCAGAACCCCAACCAGGTTCCTACAGCTCAGAGTGATCCCACTCCTACAACTCAGGCTCAACAGCCCTACCACTCAGTATTCACAAAGACCTACACTCAGCCACAAGGCCTACACTCAGAGATATGAATCTCCTACACTCAGGAACACAGGCCCTACCACTCAGCCTTTATAATTTCAGGCTTACAACTCAGATCCCTTAGGATCCTACAAGAAATTAAGAATACAATGTATATACCTACAACTCAATATAAGAGAGAAGAGTTGACAGGTTTCTTGATGAGTTCTTGGAAGAACTCTGCTGAGATCAACCTCACTTGGCTTTCTTCAAAGCTTCTTGAATGTAGAACACAATAGGGTTGAGTCTCTCTGCAGCTGATCTTCAATCACTGCAACTTAAGTATCAGAACTAAGTCTGAAACTTTCTTCACAGCCTGGTTCCAACAGCTTGTCTTCTTGGAAGGAGCTCTCTCTCTCTCTCTTCAACTTCTTAGATCTTCACTTGAATTAATTTTTCAATGAATTGCTTGATCTTCTTCTCTTATTGATGTTGATTATTCTCTTCTGTTGACAGAATAAGCCTTTATATAGGCCTTCTTCATGGTGACCGGCTGATCCGGTTCCTAACAGTTTTCTAACATCTCTGATAGTTGCAGTAGACCGGCTGGAATGGCAGCTGTCATGTCATCCAGTCACTTCTTGAAATATCTGTAACTGTCTGAAAGTGTCGAGACAGCCTGTCTTTAAGTGTCGACACTTATAGACTAAGTGTCGACACAAGTAGACTAAGTGTCGACACTAGCCTTCAAGGTGTCGACATAACTCCTTGTGTTGTAGAAATTTCTTCTCGACACTGCTTCTTCAACATGTGTCGACACTGATATTGTGTGTCGACATAAGTCCTTGTTCTTTAGTACTTAGTTGAATTCTTGTAAGTGTCGACACAACTCCTTAGTGTCGACACATCTTCTTGTGTTGAACTTGTTCAGTGTCGACACATCTTTTTGGTGTCGACACATGTCTTCTATGTTGATACTTGCTGAGTGTCGACACTTATACTTGTGTCGACACATTCTTCTTGTATTGAGACTTTGGCTGAGTGTCGACACATCTCCTTTGTGTTGACACTTGTACTTAGAATTTGTTGAATTTGCTGAGTGTCGACACAGCCTCCTAGTGTCGACACTTTTTTCATGTGTTTAGTCTTCTGCTGTGTGTCGACACATTCTTCATTATGTCGACACTTGTACTTAGAATTTTGTTGAACTTTGCTGAGTGACGACACAGCCTCCTAGTGTCGACACTTTCTGATGTCGACAAAGTTCCTCTGGGTGTCGACACTGCTTCTAAGTGTCGACACTGCTTCACTGGACATTTCTTCATTGTGTGTCGACACAGCCTGTATGTGTCGACACTTTCCTTCTGGTGTCGACTCTGCATCCCTGGTGTCGACACAATTACTCCAAGTGTCGACACTGCTTCGCTGGGTGTCGACACAAGTCTTCTAAAGTGTCGACACTTTCCTTCTGGGTGTCGACACATGGACTTAGAAACTTTTCAGCTTTCCTTGCAAATACTTGACCTGCACAAGGTAACTCAAAATACATCAAATACATTTTGATGTATATCATTGAGTAGGGTGAGACTTCTTCAAATCAGGTACATTTATTCCAATGTACCCAACACTTTGGTCCATTCTTTAAAGGAACATAATCCTTCATCATGCTCATTATTCCAGTCATGTGCCTGGAACATCCATTGTCCAAGTATCATATAGGGGTATGGGCACTTGGATTAACCTGCAAAACACACATCAGTTAACCTTAGGACCCCAATTTTTATTGGGTCCTTGGTGCATGTTAGGATGAAGATAATTCTGCCTGCCTGCAGCTTTTCTGACAGGCAAGCTGACATTTGCTCTCTGCACATTATGACTGTGCCAGCAATCAACAGCAAAGTGGCCTACCTTTTCACAGCACCAACACTCATGGATGTTGTACCTTCTTTTTGGTGCAGGTCTAGTGGTTGTGTTAACATCAGTTATGGATCTAGAAGGAGTAGTAGCAGTCCTGTTCCATGGTTTCCCAGTCCCAGTCTGATAAGTGGTGGGTCTGGTAGTAAAAGTGTTTGGGATATCTTGAGCCCTTCTAGCAGCAGCTTTCTTTTTAGAAAGCATACTCTTGATGGCCTCAGAGATGCCCATGTCTGGTCTACTAACAGCCTTACCCTTTGTCTTAGAGTGGGCTAGAGGAATTGGAGAACAGTTAACAGCTTTACCCTTGACTGAAGGGGATGTTGCACTAAACACAAATAGTCCAGGATGGGCCATTTGTATTTTCTCATAAGCATTTGCATCTTTATTGTAACTACCACCATACTGTGGAACATATTTGTTCATATTAGATGGTCTAGCAGGATTCCAGTGACCATAAATACTCTCATGGTCATGGTTGTTAGAAGGGAATTGCACTCTATTAAATTTCACTGAAGGCTTAGTGGCTAGTGGCTCCACTTGAGCTTTGCCATTTCCCTTGGGATTAGCAGCTCTTGTCCTTCCCTTGAATCTCAACCCTTTCTTTCCCTTTTGGGAGGAGAATGAGTCTATCAAGGGTAACACTGTGCTAGGCTTGGAGTAGCTAGCCACTAGTTCCCTTTCCTTTTGGAGCTTTCCTTCAAGATTCCTGATATGGTTATTCTTGAAGGTTATGGTGCTCGTCTGAAGGATTATTACATTCTTCAATTTTCTAACTTCTTGAGTCTTCAGATCCAGCAATTTTGTTGATTCTGAAGCAGCAAGCTTTAAAGAGATAATTTCCTGAGCCTGTTGTTTGGCCAGGAGCTTGCTTTTCTTTAGAGTCTACAGAAGTGCACCATAATTATCAATTAATTGATTGATGTCTCCCTCAGATTCTGAGCCATCATCATCACTTGATGTAGAAGTACAAGAATTTAGAACTGATTCATAATCTGAACAAGCAGAGCTAGTAACAGAAGTTACCTTGCTTAGACCAGGCTGATCCTGGCAGATTTCTTCATCTAACCTAGCCATTAGCCCAAGGCAGCAGCTGTCTTCTTCAGAATCCACCTATGAATCACCATCAGATTGTGATATAGGGGCCCTGTCTTCAATCCTGACAGCAGGATGAACCTTCTCAGCTTCTTCTTCTAAAGCAGCCAGCCTTTTGAAATCCTTATTCGCACGATTTGGCACACCATGTGCACTTATTAGCGATAGGGGTACACACTTTTGTAATCTATAGTTAGATAAAGTATTACAAAAATATGGGGTCACACATAGGATATCCACTCCTTATCATCCACAAACTAGTGGTCAAGTTGAAGTCTCAAATAGAGAGCTTAAGAGAATCATAGAAAAATCTATAGAAAGGGAATAGGAAACAATGGTATAAGAAAATAAACGATTGTTTGTGGGCATATAAGACCGCCTTCAAAACACCTAGAGGGACCACTCCCTTTAAATTAGTCTATGGTAAATCATGTCACCTGCCTATAGAATTAGAACACAAGTTGTATTGGGCAATACGCTCTTTAAATTTTGACACTTATTTTATAGCGGAGAAACGAAAACTTCAACTTAACGAAATAGATGAGTGGAGAACCATGGCTTATGAAAACTCCCGAATTTATAAGGAGAAGACTAGATTATTCCATGACTGTCACCTTCGCAAATCCAAAACATTCCAGAAAGGTGACCAAGTCCTCCTTTTCAATTCCCGACTTCGTTTATTCCCAGGGAAGTTAAGGTCTAAGTGGTCTGGACCCTTCCAAGTCAATGAAGTTTTTTCTTATGGCACCATCGAGCTAACCCACCCTGAGAAGGGAGATTTTAAAGTTAACGGGCACCAATTAAAACTTTATTATGGTGAGCTTCCTCAAGATTTCGCTCGCCAAGAATTATGCCTCCAGCTAGACTTGGATTAACTATAATGTAGTAATTTTTCTAAGTTTATAAAATTTTTGGGTAAAATTCTAGTTACATGTTGGTATAAAAAAATATTATAAAAATCACCTAGAAGGTAATTCCAAACCGATGGGCACACAAGTTAACACACGCCCGTGTGCAGGGCCGTGTTCATACAAACTTTGTTTAGCCCAACCGTGTTCAACTTAAAACTGAGAGGAATCCTTTTTCCCGAGCACCACACGGCTGGACACACACCCGTGTGCCAGGCTTTGTAGAGTTTTTTTTTAAAATTTTCTCACACAATCTGTTGGGTACATTGGAAAATGTGTACCAGATTTGGAGAAGCCTCACTTAGCTCAATGATATTCATCAAGGTGTATTTGATGTTGTTTTGAGTTTATATGTGCAGGTTAAGAATATGTAGGAAAAGTTTCTAAGTCCATGAGTCGACACCAGAAGAAGTTGTGTCGACACTTGTGAAGACTTGTGTCGACACTTGAGAAAAGTTGTGTCGACACTTGTGAAGACATGTGTCGACACTTGAGAAAAGTTGTGTCGACACCTGGAGTCAATTGTGTCGACACTTGGAAAAGCTGTGTCGACACCAGAAGAAATTATGTCGACACACAGGACTTGTGTCGACACACAGAAAGTTCAGTCGGCATCAACTGTGTCGACATACAGGACTTGTGTCGACACATAGAAAGTTCAGTCGACATTAACTGTGTCGACACACAGGACTTGTGTCGACACACACACCAGAATTTCTTCTAAGTTAATTGTGTCAAGACAAGAAGTGACTGTGTCGACACACAGGACTTGTGTCGATATATTCTTACAGAAGCTATGTCGAGAAGCAGTGTCGACACCATGAGAGTTGTGTCAACACCACCAAGGATTGTGTCGACACTTAGTCTACTTGTGTCGACACATGTGAAGTTCAGACTCGACACTTTGCTGACAGAGACAAAGTTTCAAGAAGTGACTGGAGACTTGACAGCTGCCATAACCAACAAGTCTACTGCAACTGTCAGATCTGTCAGAAGTTGGTTAGCAACCGGATCAGCCGGTAACCTTGGATGAAGTCTATATAAAGACAGATTCTATCAACTGAGGACGATGAAGTACACAAAAACACAATTATAACAGAAGATCCAACATACACAAGAAACTCCAGTCAGAGATTTCAAGTGGATCTAAGTGAAGAATTTCAAAATATCTTCAGAAGAATTTGTAGAGAGAGAGAGCTCCAACAATTCAAGTGAAGAAAGAGACTATCATCAACTAGTCTCTTAAGAGCAGATCATGAACTAATGTGCAAAGAATAATTCAGATTTATTTCTGGATTTTAAGAAGGAAGGTAATTGAAGATCAACTTCAAGAAATTCAACCTTACTGTGTTCAGATTCAAGATGCTTTGAAGAAAGCCAAAGACAGGTTGATTTCTGAGTAATCAGATTCTTCAAGAACTGATCAAGAAAACTTTCTACCTATTCTCTCTCAACTTGGGTGAACGATAAAACTTATTTTATATCATTTTTTCTGTAAGATCATTATTGATCTGAGTTGTAAGCCTAATTTATAA
This sequence comes from Platanthera guangdongensis, assembly GCA_039583875.1. Lineage (NCBI taxonomy): Eukaryota > Viridiplantae > Streptophyta > Magnoliopsida > Asparagales > Orchidaceae > Platanthera > Platanthera guangdongensis. The sequence goes on from CM077165.1 coordinate 93,357,822, forward strand.
AGGCTGAGGTAGGGCTGAGTGTCTGAGGTAGGAGATTTACATCTCTGAGTTGTAGGCCTTGGGAATGTTGAGGTAGGGTTGTGTGCCTGAGGTAGCAGATTTAATTCTCTGAGTTGTAGGCCTGGGTGAAGGCTGAGGCAGGGCTTAATTGCTTGAGTTGTAGGAGTGTGGACTCACTCTGAGTTGTAGGAACCTTGACTGGATTCTGAGCTGTAAGATCTATGGATCTGAGAAGGAAGGAAGAGGTTAGGCCGAATCTAGCACACTGTTAGATACGCGAAGGGGGAAAGTGAAAGAAATAGTGCCTAAACACCTAGAGGGGGGTGAATAGGTGAACTTTATCTTTTTAAATTTAAGACAGAAATTCTGTTCATCAAATGCAATTCTACAGCTATCACAACACAGCAATCATAGAAGCAAACATACACAGAGTGCACACAGTATTTATAGTGGTTCCCCAAGGTCTGGGTACATCCAATTTCCCCCTTTGCATATCTAGTAGTGTACTAGATTCGGCCTAACTTCAGCACTTCTCATTCAGATCCTCAGATCTTACAACTCAGAACCCCAAAACAGGTTCCTACAACTCAGAGTATCCCCACTCCTACAACTCAGGCACAAAGCCCTACCACTCAGTCTTCCACAAGACCTACACTCAGAGAACAAAGTCTCCTACAACTCAGGCACTATCCCCTACCTCAGTCTTCAACAAGACTTACACTCAGAGCACTCAGTCTCCTACACTCAGCCTTTATAAAATAGGCTTACAGCTCAGATCTATACAAGATCCTACAGATATTTTGATTATACAAAGTACTTAATCACAACTCTGAAAGAGAGAGATGAATCGACTGCCTTCTTGATGAGTTCTTGAAAGAACTTGGCAGAGATCAACCTCCCTTGGCTTTCTTCAAAGCTTCTTGAATTAGAACACAGTAGGGTTGAATCTCCTGAAGATGATCTTTAATCAACTTCTATCTTGAGATTCAGATCTCAATCTGAATCTAACTTAGCAGCCCGGTTCAGCAGCTGCTCTTCTTAGGAGGAGCTCTCTCTCTCCTACTTCTTAGATCTTCTGTTGAAGGTCTTCTTCTTTTGTGTTGTTAGATCTCTTGATTGATTGTTGTCTATCTGTAATCACACTCTCTGTTGAAGGAGAAAGGTCTTTAAATAGTCTTCCTCCAAGGTAACCGGCTGATCCGATTTCTAACAACCTTCTGACGGCTCTGACAGTTGCAGTTGACCGGTTGAAATGGCAGCTGTCAAGTCATCCAGTCACTTCTTGAAATCTCTGTCACTATCTGAAAGTGTCGAGACAGATAGTCATTATGTGTCGACACAAATAGACTAAGTGTCTACACAAGTAGACTAAGTGTTGACACTAGCCTTCATGGTGTTGACACAACTCCTTGTGTTGTTGTAACAGCTTCTCGACACTGCTTCTTCAGAATGTGTCGACATTGATCTTGTGTGTCGACACAAGCCTTCTATTGAATGTGTCGATACTGATTCTGTGTGTCGACACAAGTACTTCTTCTTTAATACTTAGTTGAATTCTGCTGTGTGTCGACACAACTCCTTTGTGTCGACACATGCCTTCTTATATTGAAACTTGTTGAGTGTCGACACATCTCTTTTGTGTCGACACATGCCTTCATGTGTTGAAGCTTGCTGAGTGTCGACACATCTCCTTTGTGTCGACACATGTACTTTAACTTTGTTGAAGTTTGCTGAGTGTCGACACAGCCTCCTAGTGTCGACACTTTTGATGTCGACAAAGTTTCTCTGGGTGTCGACACTGTCTCTAAGTGTCGACACATTTGATGTCGACAATTCTTCACAGTGTGTCGACACAGCCTGTATGTGTCGACACTTTTCTTCTAGTGTCGACTCCGCCATTCCTGGTGTCGACACAATTACTCCAAGTGTCGACACAGCTTCTCTAGGTGTCGACACAAGCCTTCATAAGTGTCGACACTTCTCCTCTAGGTGTCGACACATGGACTTAGAAACTTTTCTGCATTTTCTGCAATTACTTAACCTGCACATATAAACTCAAAGCACATCAAATACACCTTGATGTATATCATTGAGTAGGGTGAGGCTTCTTCAAATCAGGTATATATATTCCAATGTACCCAACAATCTCCTCCTATTTGGAGAAGTCATAACCCTTAGTCAATGATATACACCATACATAACAAATTCTCAGTATGATGTAAAACAGTATTATATGACAGGGTAAATACTTAACAAAACATGTATAAACAATCATTACAGAATACAAATGTAACAGATCAAACATTATTTTGTTATAACTTCCAATAGTCTCATTAATCAAAAGTTTATATTGATTTTAATGTAAAAGATTACAGAGTTGTAAACTTAAGAAAATCCTAATCTATGGCTGCTCTGGCTCCTTGATAACAATGCCCTTTCCAGATTGAATCTTTGCTTGAACTGGAGCATCATTGTCATCAGCAGGCTTATTTCCCTTAAGATCTTTCTTTTTCTGTTCTTCAGCCCTTATCTTCTGTCTCTCAAAATAGTGATAAGGCTTAGGGAAATACTTGCTAGGCTCCTGTGCATTAGGAGGTAGCTTCCCTAATTTAGCCTTCCTTCTGTATTGTACTATGGCCTCTTGCCTAGCCTCATGTTTTTTCCATTCCTGGTCAGAATACCATTTGATCCTCTCTAGGAAATTATCCTTAGCAGCCTTCCAAGCAGTCAATATGATATTCCTAGAGGTTGGGCTCCATTGCTCAAAGTCTGGCCTTAATTCAGCCTGCTCTCGGAACCTCTTCTTAGATAATTGGGCTTCTTGCTCCTTTAATAATGCCTCTTGCTCTTTTAATATTGCCTCTGGCACAGGCTGTACTACTTTCTCAAGAATAACATTCTGATTACCCTCAGGAGGACCATACATAGACTGTACCTCCTGATGTATCATGTCAAAATCTGCAGGAGGGTAGATCACCTGAGCTACTTCAGCTTGCTCTCCTCCAAAATATGCAGGATTTATTCCAGACTCTGTTACATTATCATCATCACATAAAGGTGGATATCCAAGGGTGGCTCTGATGCTGTTAGAAATCCATTTAGCATGGTCAGAGCCTGCTTTGACTAGTACCCTCCCCCTTTATGACTTCTCTTTTTATATGATCTCTAAGATCATCCTTCTGTAATCTGATTTGAGCATTCAAATAGTTAACTTCATCTTTATAAAAAGGTTTTAACCTTTGTAGCTTGTCAGTAATAGCCTTCTGAGAATCTTCAATGATAGTTTTAACAGCATTTAGTCTCTCTTGTAGTTGCTTATCAAACTCAGCCTTGGCAGTAGTCCTTGCTGCAGTCTGAGTAGCTCCAAGATTCTTCATTTCTGTGACAATGGCATTATGAGAAGCAGTCAGATTATCATTCATCCTAATCTGATTTTCCAGGACATATCCTTGTTTTACTGCCATATCATCAACCTGTTTCTTGATATTCTCTTGGTGAGTAGCCAGATAGACCACTGCATTGCCTCCTTTATGGAAACAATCAGTCATTTCCTTCTTGTTTTGATTCACTTCAAATCTTATAGATTTTATGTCTTGAGCCAGATCAAATTGCAGTGATTTATGGCCTTCATCCATATACTTTTCTAGAGCTTTCCTTTGCTCATCCATCTTAATTTGCAAAGCCACCAACAAAGAACTATAGTCAGCAGTTAGGGCTTGTTGTGGAACTATGCTTTGAAGTGTTTTCTTGTAGGTCTGGCTTCTTCTCTTGAAAACTTGTAGTTTTCTTTTCTTGGCTCTAGCAGCCTCTTCATCTTCAGAATCAGATGTACTGGCAATGTCTACCCTGTCCTTAGGACTAGGAGGTAAATCCTTCTCAGTCCTTGGTAGTTCCTCAGCATTCCTTTGCTCCTCAGTCTCTTTTGTAGCAGTCTCCTCTATTTGCTCCCCCTCAAGATTGACCTTCTCCCCCTCAACAGCTACTTTCTCTCCCTCAAAGTCAGTCTGTAAAAGATCAGGGAACAACTCTTCTAGTGTAAACTCATGTTGAGGTTGTACTGGAGAATCTCTGATCTCAGGAGCAACTGATACCTCTTTATCAGCAACAGATGTGTCCTCCATGACAACATCTTATGGTTGATTATGTAACTGTGTTTGCTGATCAACATAAAGTAATGATTCAGTCAAAAATTCATCCTCAATAGTGAAATTTAATTGATTAACTTCAGTGATTACCTCTAGAATTGTTTGGGTAGCCCTTTCACTCTCTAATTGAGTTGGCTCATCCACATGTAGAGGCTCCCCCCTGGAGTGGATCCAGGTGAATAGGGCTAGCTGATGGTAGCTCCCTCTACCTCTGGGCATCTTCTTGTCTTGCTGGTGACTGTCCAGCATTTTCATCTTCTCCATCATCAGAACTAAAAACCACTTGCTCCTCTAAGCTACTTGAGGATTCTTGAGCCACAATGGCTGTCTTCTTCTTCTTCTTTTGAGGTGTTTCCTTTTCTGGAGTTGGCATTTCCTTTGTCAACACTCTATCCCACCTTGAGAAAATTCTTACATCCATTCTCCAAATATGGTTTATCTTAGAACCAGCAGCTTGGTTCATCACTTCAGGGATACATCCCGCTAAGTATAGACTCAGAATCCTACCGAGATTGGGCTTCTTCAGACTTTCCTTTATCTTGTCAAACATTACTGCTGACCAATCTATTTTAAGTTAGAAAATTATCCTGCTCATCAAACTGAACATGTAAGCTGATATTCTATCATGCCCACCAGGCTTGCTCAGTATTACCTTGCCAACTATATTCAGATAAAAACTTGCCCTGCATGTTCATGTCTTTCCTGTTGAAAACTGATCCAATCTTCAGGCTTGAATCAAGTCCACACCATGTCAGTGCCTCCCTTGTCTTTGAAGCAGGTATATCTTCCTCTTCTTTAGTTCTAGGGAGATGTAGAACTTTTCTGAGATTCTTCTGGGTGATCTTGACTTTTGCCCCATAAACCTTGGACTTAATCTTGTGTCCAGTTTCATCAAGTGTAGCTCCAGTAAAGAATTTGAGGACCTCCTTCTTCCATATCTTGATTGGTTCGAAAACAAGATATTCTAAGCCAGTCTCTGCAACTAGGGTTACCACACCTTGGATTTTTGGTTCCGCGTCATCAAAGGCATGTCGCACGAGCTCATAACCTTCATTAATGTTCTCTTCTAGCTTGGGCGCCATTAGGGTTTGAAGAAATTTTGAATTTAGAGAATAGAGATGTCGACACACAAGTTTGGTCTCGAAACTATGGTGAGCGTGTCGACAAACAATGGTGAAGACCTATTTATACCTTTCTAAAATCGAAGGTGAAAAGGCGTATCAAAATACTTGAAAAGTATCGACACTGTTGAAAAGTGTCGACACTTACTTCTAATGTCTCGACAACTATGTGTCGACACAAATATAGTCGACAGAATATATGTGTCGACACTTATATATCTCAGCTCGACACTTAGTCGAGACTCTACTCGACGAATTCTGTGTAAATCCTAAGTGTCGACACCTCCCTGGATATGTCGACACCTACTTTGGATGTGTCGACACCGATTCTCTGAAGTGTCGACACTTACTGTCTAGATGTGTCGACACCATTTCTCTGAATTGTCGACACCACTTCTATGTATCGACACAGACAACTCTGTGTGTCGACACTATTTTACTTAGCCAATTTTTTAAACTATTCTAAGTTTATCATTCCTAATTCAATTTTAAACTTATTTAATTTGGTTTCATCTAGGGGCTTTGTAAACATATCAGCTAACTGATTATCTGTCTTAACATACTCTAGTGAAATGTCTCCTTTTTCTACATGTTCTCTTAGAAAATGGTATTTTATTTATATGTGCTTAGTCCTACTGTGTGAGACAGGATTATTTGCAATAGAAATGGCACTTGTAGAATCACAAAATAAAGGTGTTCTACTTACTTGAATACCATAATCTTCAAGCTGATGTTGAATCCATAGAAGTTGAGCACAGCAACTTCCTACAGCCACATACTCTGACTCAGCTTTGGAGATAGCCACACTGGTCTGCTTCTTTCTACTCCATGACACCAGCTTTCCACCTAGAAATTGATAGGTTCCTGTAGTACTCTTCCTATCTTCCTTGCAGCCTGCAAAATCTGCATCTGAATAACCTGTCAGTACAAAATCTCCATTCCTAGGGTACAAAAGGCCTACATAAGGTGTGCCCTTAAGATATCACAAAATCCTTTTGACTGCAGTCAGATGAGATTCTTTAGGGCAAGCTTGGTACCTAGCACAAACACATGTAGCATACATGATATCTGGTCTACTAGCAGTCAAATACAGTAGGGAGTCAACTATCCCTCTATACAAAGTCTTATCTACATGTTTCCCTGCATCATCTTTGCTTAGAGACATGCTTGACCCCATAGGAGTTTTCATGATACTGGATGATTCCATACCATACTTCTTTATTAACTCTAGGGTGAACTTAGACTGGCATATGGATAATCCATCTTCAGTCTGTCTAACTTGGAGACCGAAGAAGAACTTAAGTTCCCCATACTGCTCATTTCAAATTGTCCTTGCATGAGTTTTGCAAACTTTCTGCAAAGACTACTTTCTGTAGAGCCAAATATTATGTCATCTACATATATTTGGAGTAGGATAATCTTGCCTCTGGATTCCCTAAAGAATAGAGTCTTGTCTATTTTCCCCCTTGAGAATTTGTTCTCAATGAGGAAACTAGACATGGTTTCATACCAAGCCCTAGGGGCTTGTTTTAACTCATACAAAGCTTGCCTAAGTCTATAAATATAATCAGGTTTAATAGAATCAACAAAACCTGATGGCTGCTCTACATAGACTTCTTCCTTCAGATTTCCATTCAGAAAAGCTGACTTAACATCCATTTGATATACCTTAAATCCTTGATATGTTGCATAGGCAAGGAACATCCTTATTGCTTCCAGTCTTGCTAATGGAGCAAAGGTTTGATCAAAATCAATACCTTCTTCCTGTCTATATTCCTTTGCAACAAGTCTAGCTTTATTCTTTATGATGATTCAATTCTTATCCAACTTGTTCCTAAAGATCCACTTAGTTCCAATAATGTTGTGATCCTTGGGTTTAGGAACTAGCTCCCAGACCTTGCATCTTTTGAATTGATTCAGCTCCTCTTGCATGGCCTCAATCCAATGTGAGTCTAGGATTGCTTCTTCAAATTTCTTTGGCTCTACTTGGGATAGAAAACTGGAGTAAAGAACTGTACTTAGATTCCTGCTCCTTGTTTGCACCCCTTGTCTGGGATCTCCAATTATTTGATTAGCTGGATGATCCTTTAAGTGTCTATTTGCTGGAGGCAGCCTGTCTTCAGGTTGTACACCTTCAGTCTCTTCATTTAGCTGCACCTCTTGGTCTTCTTCAGCATCAGAGTATCTTGTACTCCCCCTGGACAGCAGCCACTATCTTCCACTTGCTGATTTGCAGAAGAACCTTCTGTTAAGGTAAGCTTGCCCATTTTCTCAGTTACACCTGTGGAGCTGCAAACACTTCTTAGCAATTCATTGTTAATGAGTCTAGCTTCATCAAAAACTACATGAACAGACTCTTCTACAACTTGAGTAATCAAGTTGTAGACCCTATAAGCCTTACTATTATTGTTGTACCCAACAAAGATCTGCTCTTGGGATTTGGCAGCAAACTTAGTTAGATAAGACTTTCCATTGTTAAGTATATAACACTTGCAACCAAAGATCCTGAAATAGGATAAATTTGGTTTTTTGCCGTTCACAATCTCATAGGGGGTCTTCTTGTGGCTCTTGGTGATAGTAGCCCTATTGATCACATGACAAGCAGTGTTTATTGCCTCAGCCCAGAAATATTCTGGGAGAGATGTGTCACTCAATAGGGTTCTACCAGCCTCTATCAAGGTTCTATTTTTTCTTTCAGCAATACCATTTTGCTGAGGTGTTCTTGGTGAGGAAAATTCCTGAAAAATTCCAAATCCTTCACACAGTTTTGTCATACTGTCAGACTGAAATTCAGTACCATGGTCACTTCTGATTTTGACCACTGTACTGTCCAATTCATTCTGAATTTGTTTAACAAAACTATATAAGATACTTGGGGTTTCAGATTTTTGTCTAAGGAAGAATACCCAGGAATACCTTGAATAGTCATCTACAACCACAAATGTGTAGACCTTCCTTCCTAGGCTGTGAACTGGCATAGGACCAAAAAGATCCATATGCAAGAGGTATAGACACCTCACAGCATCTTTGTTCTCAAGGCTATGAAAGGTGGATTTGGTCTGCTTGCCTTTTTGACAAGCTGAGCATATCCCATCCTTTATACACTTAACCTGAGGACCATTCCTCACTAACTCTTTGTTAAAGAGTTGGCCAATTATCTTATAGTTAAGATGAGCCAGCCTCTTGTGCCATTTAACACAATGTAAGACTTTCTCATCAGCTACAAGACAAATAGGAGAAACATTGTTCTCACATACAAAGTCTAGACAATAGACATTTCTCTTCCTATATCCTGTCAGAATGATCTTTTGATCACTTGACCTTTTGATATGACAACCATTCTTGACAAATGAGATGTCATATCCTAAATCACTCAGCTGACTTATGCTAATGAGGTTATGTTTCAAACCCTTTACATAAGCCACTTGAGTAATTGTAATCAGGTTACTAGAAATATTACCAAAGCCTTTGATGATTCCTTTTTCTGAACCACCAAAGGTAACTTTAAGACCATCCTTGATAGGTGTATAGTCCTTCAGCAACCCCCTTGTTCCAGTCATGTGCCTGAAACATCCACTGTCCAAGTACCATATAGGGGCATGGCCACTTGGACTCACCTGCAAAACAGATTACTTAACCTTAGAACACAAATAACTCTTGGGTCCTTGGTGCAAGTTAGTCTGACTTTTAACAAAACTACCTGTAGCACTTCTAGCAGGCAGTTTGCTACTCTCCTTGACACTTGAATTGTGCCAACAATCTATGGCAAAGTGGCCTACCTTGCCACAACACCAGCACTCAAACCTGTTGTACCTTTGTTTAGGTACAACCCTGGCTGGATTTTCTACTGCAGCCTTCTTGTTTAGTGCTGGGGCTTTGCCCATAGATTTGGACCTAGCTGTCCAAGCAGGTTTTGTAAATCCCAATCCAATTTTACCCTTATGAGGTACAAACTCATCTATCAAAGGTAAAACAGATTTTGGTTTAGAAAAACTTGCTACAATCTCTCTCTCCTTCTGAAGTCTATCCTCCAGATTTCTAATTTGATCATTCTTAAATGTAATAGTACCCATCTGAATAATAGTAATGTTCTTCAGCCTGGCTATTTCATTCAGTTTCTGATCAAACAACTTGTCTGAATCAGCAGCAGCCAATTTAAGACTAGCAATCTCCTTTGCCAGATTTTTGGCTAAGGTTTTGCTTTTCTTCAAGTCCTGCAACAAGTCCCTATATTCATCAATTAACTGATGAATATCTCCTTCAGATTCAGACCCACCCACATCACTTGATGCAGATGTATCTGATTCTGACTCAGTACTAGAAATTGAACTAGAAGAACAACTTTGTACCTTACTTGGTCCAGGCTGATCCTGGATTTTGTCTCCTTCAGATAATGCCATCAGCCCTTTGCACTGATTGTCCTCATGCTCATAAATTGAATTCATTAGCTGCATGAACTCATCTTCCTCCTCTTCAGCAAACAATCCAATATAGGCTTCAGCTTCTGAGTCTGTTTCTGAAGATGACTGATCAGTCAAACTTTTGTCTTTCTTAACAACAAAGGACTTTTCCTTTTTGCCCTTAAACTGAGTCTTCTTTTTGTCAGTTGACTCCTTCCTATTTTCAGGACAGTCAGCCACTACATGTCCCTGTCTATTGCAGCAATAGCACACAATTTTTGAAGATGTAGCTTTGCTTGGCTTGGATCTGCTTCTATCATTCCTTGATGACTTTCTTTTCTGATAATAGTCATCTTTTGGCTGAGAAGTGGAAGGCTTAGACCTCCACTGCTTCTTCTTTAGAAACTTTTGAAAATGCCTAGTGAAAGCTGCAAAGTTTTCATCACTTTCACTGCTATCTGAATTCTTGCTTTCTGAATTATCTGTCACAACCTCAGCAACTATTTGAGGTGGAGATGGAGACTTGCTTCTATACTTCCTAGTGGCTTCAGTTTTGAAGGACCACAGATCTTTCCTTGTGCTCCACTCTAGTAGTCTTCTCTTCCTCCTTTCTAGCCAATAACTGCATCTCATAAGATAACAGTTTTCCAAACAAAGTTGGAGGAGGTATATCAGCTAATTTGGCCATTTCCCTAATGGCACAAATCTTGGTGTCCCGGTCCTTAGTCATGGATCATAAGAACTTGTCATTTAGCTCATAGTTGCTGAATTCTCTTTCATAGGACATCAATTCATTTACTATCCTATAGAACTTCTTGTAGCATTCAGTAATGCTATCAGACTTTCCTTGTCTGAAGCTTTCATATTCCTGATTTAACAAAGACTTCATGTCTTGTCTTACTTCTTCTGATCCCTCCATATAGACTATTAATGTGTCCCACATTTCTTTAGAAGTTTTACAATGAATTAAGTTCTGAAATGTTGCATCATCAATTGTACTAACAATAATATTCTGGGCCCTCTTGCCCATAGTGGCCAGAATGATTTCATCTTTGGTCATTTCTGAATAGTCCTTAGGAGTTTTCTGATTTGCATCCAGAATGGATATCTTCATTGGCACATATGGCCCTTCTTTGACTGTAATGTATATTCTTGGGTCAGATGCTTCCATAAAGAGTCTAACCCTCTCTTTCCATATGCCAAAAATCTCTTTTCTACAGATTGGCAATTTCATGGACCCTAGCTCTTTGTGATTCTCACTAGAACTCATTTTCTTGATTCTTGTTTATTCTATTTCTGCCTACAGGATCTTACTCAGACTGTTATGTCCTTTTTGAGTAACCTCCCTCTGATAACACTTGAAAGAAATAGTGTCTAAATACCTAGAGGGGGGAGAATAGGTGAACTTTATCTTTTTAAATTTAAGGCAAAAATTCTGTTCAGCAAATGCAATTCTACAACTATCACAACACAGCAATCATAGAAGCAAACATACACAGAGTGCACACAGTATTTATAGTGGTTCCCCAAGGTCTGGGTACATCCACTTTCCCCCTTCGCCTATCTAGTAGTGTACTAGATTCGGCCTAACTTCAGCACTTCTCCTCAGATCCTCAGATCTTACAGCTCAGAACCCCAAAACAGGTTCCTACAACTCAGAGTGTCCCCACTCCTACAACTCAGGCACAAAGCCCTACCACTCAGTCTTCCACAAGACCTACACTCAGAGAACAAAGTCTCCTACAACTCAGGCACTAGGCCCTACCTCAGTCTTCAACAAGACTTACACTCAGAGCACTCAGTCTCCTACACTCAGCCTTTATAAAATAGGCTTACAGCTCAGATCTATACAAGATCCTACAGATATTTTGATTATACAAAGTACTTAACCACAACTCTGAAAGAGAGAGATGAGTTGACTGGCTTCTTGATGAGTTCTTGAAAGAACTTGGCAGAGATCAACCTCCCTTGGCTTTCTTCAAAGCTTCTTGAATTAGAACATAGTAGGGTTGAATCTCCTGAATATGATCTTTAATCAACTTCTGTCTTGAGATTCAGATCTCAATCTGAATCTAACTTAGCAGCCTGGTTCAGCAGCTGCTCTTCTTAGAAGGAGCTCTCTCTCTCCTACTTCTTAGATCTTTTGTTGAAGGTCTTCTTCTTTTGTATTGTTAGATCTCTTGATTGATTATTGTCAATCTGTAATCACACTCTCTGTTGAAGGAGAAAGGTCTTTAAATAGTCTTCCTCCAAGGTAACCGGCTGATCCGGTTTCTAACAACCTTCTGACGGCTCTGACAGTTGCAGTTGACCGGTTGAAATGGCAGCTGTCAAGTCATCCAGTCACTTCTTGAAATCTCTGTCACTGTCTGAAAGTGTCGAGACAGATAGTCATTATGTGTCGACACAAATAGACTAAGTGTCAACACAAGTAGACTAAGTGTCGACACTAGCCTTCATGGTGTCGACACAACTCCTTGTGTTGTTGTAACAGCTTCTCGACACTGCTTCTTTAGAATGTGTCGACATTGATCCTGTGTGTCGACACAAGCCTTCTATTGAATGTGTCGACACCGATTCTGTGTGTCGACACAAGTACTTCTTCTTTAATACTTAGTTGAATTCTACTGTGTGTCGACACAACTCCTTTGTGTCGACACATTCCTTCTTGTGTTGAAACTTGCTGAGTGTCGACACATCTCCTTTGTGTCGACACATGCCTTCATGTGTTGAAGCTTGCTGAGTGTCGACACATCTCCTTTGTGTCGACACATGTACTTTAACTTTGTTGAAGTTTGCTGAGTGTCGACAGATCCTCCTGGTGTCGACACTTTTGATGTCGACAAAGTTTCTCTGGGTGTCGACACTGTCTCTAAGTGTCGACACATTTGATGTCGACAATTCTTCACAGTGTGTCGACACAGCCTGTATGTGTCGATACTTTTCTTCTGGTGTCGACTCTGCCATTCCTGGTGTCGACACAATTACTCCAAGTGTCGACACAGCTTCTCTAGGTGTCGACACAAGCCTTCATAAGTGTCGACACTTCTCCTCTAGGTGTCGACACATGGACTTAGAAACTTTTCTGCATTTTCTGCAATTACTTAACCTGCACATATAAACTCAAAGCACATCAAATACACCTTGATGTATATCATTGAGTAGGGTGAGGCTTTTTCAAATCAGGTACATATATTCCAATGTACCCAATAGAAAGTGGATGTACCCATCATTTGAGGAACCACTACAAATCTGTGTGTCATCTGTGATTGTGTGTGATATTGTGATTTCTGTGATGTGGTAACTATAGAACTGTTTGATTCTATTTGATTAACTGAATTAATATTCTGCCTTAGAGTAAAAAGGAATTGAAACTATTCACCCCCCCCCCCCTCTAGGTGTTTAGGTTATCTTGAAACCAATTCTTTCAAGTGGTATCAGAGCCAGGTTGCTCAAAGATAGACTTAACAGTCTGAGTAAGATCTGTGAGGCAGAATAAATTAGAAAAGATGGGTTCAGGAGAAAATCATAAGGAACTTGGTTCCATGAAGTTGCCCATATGCAGGAAAGAAATCTTTGGAATATGGAAAGAAAGGGTCAGATTGTTTATGGAAGCATCTGATCCAAGAATATATATAACTGTTAAGGAAGGGCCTTATATTCCAATGAAAGTCTCAGTTCTTGATGCTAATCAGAGGACACCAAAAGACTTTTCAGAAATGACTAAGGATGAGATTATCTTGGCTACTATGGATAAGAGAGCTCAGAATATTATAGTGAGTGTCATAGATGACTCAACATTCCAAAATCTGATTCACTGTAAAACCTCCAATGAGATGTGGGACACATTGATAATCTATATGGAGGGATCAAAAGAAGTTAGGAAAGACAGAAAGTCAATGCTTAATCAGGAATATGAGAGCTTCAAACAAAGCAAATCAGACAGCATCGCTAAATGTTACAAGAAGTTCTTCAGAATTGTGAATGAACTAATGTTATATGGAAGGGTCTTTAGTACATATGAGTTGAATGATAAATTCCTTAGATCTTTGACTAAGGATTGGTACACCAAGATCTATGCCATCAGGGAAGTGGCCAGACTGGCAGAAATCTCTCCTCCAACACTATTTGGCAAATTGCTTTCTTATGAAATGCACCTCATGGCCAGAAAGGAGGAAGAGAAAAGTACTAAAGTTGACCATAGAGAAAAGTTAGTGGCCTTCAAGGCAGAAGCCACAAGAAAGGACAGGAGGATGTCTCCATCTCCTCCTAATAAAGTTGCAGAAGTGATCTCTGAAAGTTCTGATAGTCACACCTCAGATAGCAATCATTCTGATGAGGACTTTGCTGTCTTCACAAGGCAGTTTCAAAGATTTTTGAAGAAGAAGTAGTGGAGAACTAAGCCATCCTCCTCTCAGTCCAAGGATGAATATTATCAGAAAAGAAAGTCATCTAGAAAGGACAAGAGAATGTCAAAACTTAGCAAATCAACAACTACAATGATTATGTGTTATTGTTGCAACAGACCTGGACATGTAGTAGCTGATTGTCCAGACAAAAAAAGGAATCTGTAGATAAGAAGAAGTCTCAGTATAAGAACAAGAAGGAGAAATCCTATGTAGCAAAGAAAGAGAAAAGCTGGACAGATCCATCATCTTCAGATTCTGAATCTGATGCTGAAGCTTATATTGGTCTGTTTGTAACAGAAGAAGAGACTGAGTTCTTACAATTTCTGGACTCAATAAATGGAACTGAAAATCATCAGTGCAAAGGGCTGATGGCCCTGACTGATGAAGATCACTGCCAGGATCAGTCTGGTTCCAGTAAGGTAAAAAGCTTATCTGAATACTCTGATTATTACACTGGCTCAGAATCAGAAGCATTTGCATCAAGAGATGTGGATGGATCTGAATCTGAAGTAGATATTCATCAACTTATAGATGAATATGGTGATTTTCTGCAGGCATTTAAGAGATGCAAAAACCTGACTAAAATTCAGGCTAAAGAAATTTCAGCTCTTAAGTTGGCTGCATCTGATTCAGAAAAGTTTCTAGATCGGAAGATGAATGAGATTTCCAAGCTGAAAAACATAACTGTTATTCAGATGGGAACAATCACATTCAAGAGTGATCAAATCAAAAGTCTGGAAGTCAGACTTCAAAAGGAAAAGGATCTAGTGGCTAGTTTCTCTGAGCCAAAATCTGTCCTACCCTTAATTGATGACTTTGTGTCTCAAAAGGGTAAGGCAGGATTGGGTTTTAAGGGAAATACTAGGTCAGCTAATTCCAAAAGAAAAAGGAAAGCCCCAGTTAAGCCACTTGTCTTCAATCCCCCCATTGCTCTCAGAAAAGTGCAACAGCCTACCAATAGATATGATCATGATATCATACATGGTCATGGTAAGCCTGATATTCTGAATGACAAGTGGTATCCAGCACTCAAGCAAAGAAACATTGTACCTACAGTATTAAGAATAGCTGGCAGCACAGCTGTTAAAACTGTACCTAAAAAGAGGTATAATAGATATGAGTGATGGTGTTGTGGCAAGGTGGGACACTTTGTCATTGACTGTTGGCACAACACTAGTGTCAGAATGAATGCCAGATTACCTGGAAGAAGGGTTGCTACAAATTATGCTAAATTTCAGTCTAACCTGAACCAAGGACCCAATAACAATTGGGGTTCTAAGGTTAAGTAATTATTTGTTGCAGATAAGTCCAAGTGGTCATGCCCCTTTATGATACTTGGACAGTGGATGTTCTAGACATATAACTGGAATAAGAGAATTGCTGAAGGACTACTCACCCATATTGAATGGACCTAAAGTAATCTTTGGTGGTTCTGAAAAAGGAGTCATCAAAGGGTTTGGTAACATTTCTAACAGCTCAATTACTATCACTCAAGTGGCTTATGTGAAGGGTTTGAAACATAACTTGATAAGCATAAGTCAACTGAGTGATCTTGGATATGACATTTCATTCATTAAGAATGGTTGTCATATTAAAAGGTCAAGTGATCAGAAGATCATGTTGACTAGTTATAGGAAAGGAAATGTGTATTGCCTAAACTTTGTGAGTGAGAATAAAGATTCTCCTATTTGTCTGGTAGCTAATGAGAAAGCCTCACATTATATCAAATGGCACAAGAGGCTAGCTCATCTAAACTACAAGACTATTGGTCAACTCTTTAATAAAGAGTTAATGAGGAAATGGTCCTCAAGTTAAGTGCATTAAAGATGGAATATGCTCAGCTTGTTAAGAAGGCAAGCAGACCAGATCCTCCTTTCATAGTCTAGAAACCAAAGACTCAGTGAGGTGTTTATACCTCTTGCATATGGATTTATTTGGTCCAATGCCAGTTCAGAGTCTAGGTAGGAAAGTCTACACATTTGTGGTTGTAGATGACTATTCTAGATTTTCATGGGTTTTCTTTCTGAGGCAGAAATCTGAAACCCCAACTATTTTTTGCAACTTTGTTAAGCAAATTCAGAATGAACTGAACAATTCAGTGGTCAAAATCAGAAGTGACCATGGAACTGAATTTCAATCTGAAAATATGACAAAGTTGTGTGAAGAATTTGGGATTCATCAGGAATTCTCCTCACCTAGAACTCCTCAGCAAAATGGAATTGCTGAAAGAAAGAATAGGACTCTTATTGAGGCTGGTAGAACTCTATTGAGTGACACTTCTCTCCCAGAATATTTCTAGGCTAAGGCAGTAAACACTGCATGTTATGTGCTCAATAGGGCTTCCATCACTAAGAGCCACAAAAAGACACCCTATGAGGTTATGAAAGGCAGAAAACCAAACTTATCCTATTTTAGGATCTTTGGTTGCAAGTGCTATGTGCTTAACAATGGCAAGTCTTACCTGACAAAGTTTGCTGCCAAATCCCAAGATGGGATATTTGTTGGGTACAGCAACAATAGTAAGGCATATAGAGTCTATAACTTGACTACACAAGTTGTAGAAGAGTCTGTTCATGTTATATTTTATGAATCAAGACTTATTAACAGTGATTTGCCTAGTAGTTCTTGTAGCTCTATAGGTATAAAAGAGAAGATGGACATGCTGACTATCAAAGAAGATCAAAATGCAAGGCAGGAAGAGGAAAATGATGGTTGCTATCCAAGTGGAGTACAAGCCTCACAAGATGCTGATGAAGACCATGAAGTACAGCAGAATGAAGAAAATGGAGAAAGTCAAACTGTAGACAGACTTCCTCCAGCAGTTAGACATTTAAAGGATCATCCTGTACACCAGATTATTGGTGATCCTAGACAAGGGGTTCAAACTAGAAGCAGGAGCTTGAACACTATACTATGCTCAAGCTTCTTGTCTCAACAGGAACGTAAAAGATTTGAGGAAGCTATACAAGACCCACACTGGATTGATGATATGTAGGAGGAGTTGAATCAATTCAGGAGATGCAAGGTCTGGAAGTTAGTTCCTAAACCAAAAGACCACAATGTCATAGGGACTAAGTGGATCTATAGGAACAAGCTAGATGAGAGTGGGATCATAATTAAGAACAAGGCAAGGCTTGTTGCCAAAGGATACAGGCAGGAAGAGGGCATAGACTTTGATCAAACATTTGCCCCTGTGGTAAGGTTGGAAGCAATAAGGCTATTCCTAGCCTATGCAGCTTATCAGGGTTTCAAAGTGTTCCAAATGGATGTTAAGTCAGCATTCCTGAATGGAGACTTAAAGGAGGAAGTCTATGTAGAACAACCATCAGGTTTTATTGATCCACTCCTATTCTAATTATGTGTATAGGCTTAGGAAAGCCCTATATAGTTTGAAACAAGCCCCAAGGGCTTGGTATGAAACCTTGTCAACTTTCCTCATTGAGAACAAATTCTCAAGGGGGAAAATAGACAAAACTTTATTCGTTAGGGAATCTAAAGGGAAGATAATCGTAGTCTAGATATATGTTGATGACATAATACTTGGTTCTATTGAAAACAACCTTTGTAGGAAGTTTGCTAAACTTATGTAAGGGAAGTTTGAGATGAGCAGCATGGGAGAACTTAAGTTCTTCTTGGGACTCCAAGTAAGACAGACTGATGATGGCATGTCCATATCCCAGTCTAAGTTCACCCGGGAGTTAATTAAGAAGTATGGTATGGAGTCATCCACTACCATGAGAACTCCAATGGGGACAAGTATGCCTATAAGCAAAGATGATGCAGGAAAGCCTATAGATGAGTCTTTGTATAGAGAGATAGTTGGCTCCCTCCTTTATCTGACTACCAGTAGACCTGACATCATGTATGCTACATGTGTCTGTGCTAGGTACCAATCCTGCCCAAAAGAATCTCATTATACTGTTGTTAAGAGGATTTTGAGATATCTTAAGGGCACACCTAATCTAGGCCTTTGGTACCCTAAGAATAGAGATTTTCTACTGACTGGATATTCAGATGCAGACTTTGCAGGATGCAAAGAAGATAGGAAAAGCACAACTGGTACATGTCAATTTCTAGGAGGGAGATTGGTGTCATGGAGCTGTAAGAAGCAGACTAGTGTGGCAATCTCCACAGCTGAGTCTAAGTATGTAGCTACAGGGAGCTGCTGTGCATAGCTATTGTGGATACAGCATCAGCCTTAAAGATTATGGTATTTAGGTAAGTAGAAACTCATTATTCTGTGATTCTACAAGTGCTATCTCTATTGCTAATAATCATGTTTCTCATACTAGAACAAAGCATATAGAAATAAGATATCATTTTCTTAGGGATCATGTAGAAAAAGAGGATATATGTTTAGAATTTGTCAATACAAGTTTTCAAATTGCTGACATGTTCACTAAGCCATTGGATGAAACTAAATTCAATAATTTAAAAATTGAATTAGGTATGCTGAACATAGAATAGATTGACAACTTTGTCTAAGTAATTTTGTGTCGACACAAAAAGATGTCTATGTCGACACAGAGAAGTTGTGTCGACACATCTAGAAAATTGGTGTCGACACTTCACAGGAGTTGTGTTGACACATTCAGAAGTTGTGTCGACACTGAGAATTAGAGTCGACACAGAATTTCTGTTGAACTAATAAGTATGCATGTGTCAACACATCATCAATTGGTGTCGACACATAGGAGTCATCACTTCTGTCGAGACATTAGAAGTCTGTGTCGACACCATCTCAATAGTGACAACACACTAAGTAAATTTTGACGCGCCTTTTGACCTTCTATGTTTAGACACATATAAATAGGTCAAGAACAAACCCTGTCGACACGCTCTCCAGATTTTTGATACTAGATTCTTGTGTCGACAAACTCTCTCTTCTCCATTCAAGATTTCTCACCATCCCAATGGCGCCGAAACTTGATGAAAACGTGAACGAGGGATATGAACTGGTACGGAATGCCTTTAACAATGTTGAACCCGCGATTAAAGCTGTGATAGCTCTAATTGCAGAAAATGGCTTGGAGTATTTGACATCAGAACCTACAAAGATATGGAAGAAGGAAATCCTTGAGTTCTATGGAGCTGCAACTCAGGATTCAACTAGACTAAAGATTAGGACTTCAGTCCAGGGTAATAAAATCAAACTCACCATGAAGAGCATACGAAAAACTCTTCATCTGCCCAAAAATGAAGAAGACGAAGAAGTTACCTTTTCCAAGACCAGGGAAGCACTCCAGTGGTGTGGATTAGATCCCACCATGAAAATTGGATCATCCATGAATAGAAAAGGAATGAATGTACAAGGAAAATTCCTTTCTGAAGTAGTTGGCAAAGTAATCTTATGCAAACCAGGTGGACATGATAGGGTCTCGGCCTACATGTTCTGCCTCATGACCAGGATAATCTACAAAATCAACACCAATTGATCTGCAGTCATATATGAGAAGATTAGAGAAAGCATCAAGAAACCGAATCTGGGAAGGATATTAAGTTTATACTTGGCTGGAGTAAATCCAGAAGTGATGCAACAGGCTGCTGGATCCAAGATCAATCACATGAGGAGAATGGATCTAAGGATAATCTCTAGATGGGATAGAGTGCTGATAAAAGACATGTCTGATGAAGAGAGGCCAGAAAATACTGAGAAATCACCTGCTCAAGACATTAGACATGATGATCAGATGCAGGGAGAGCCTCATCTTGAGGAAGAGCAAACACACTTAGAAAATGAAATGGCTAATCAAACTATTCTTGAGGTAATCCAAGAAGTTAATCAAACAATTTTTAATAATGAGTATGAAACACTAACTGTGCCCTTGATTGATGTTGACCAGACCACTCAACTCAACAATCAAGCACGGGATGTTATCATGGAGGATACATCTACAGCTGCTGATGCTCCAGAGTTAGTGGTGCCTCCAGTCCAAACTCAACAAGAGTTTACTCTTGAAGAGTTGTTCCCTGATATAGATATAGCAAGAATTGAGGGGGAGCAAGCCAGGACTGAGGGGGAGCAAGCCAGGACTGAGGGGGAGCAAGCCAGAACTGGGGGGGAGCAAGCTGAAATTGAGGGGGAGCAAACTAGGACTGAAAAGGAACTGCATCCTAGTCCTCAGGAAAGAGTTGATATAGCAATTACCTCAGCTTCTGAAGATGAAGCAGAATCTCAAGCAAAGAAGAGAAAGCTGATGGTTTTCAGAAAAAGAAGCCAAAGCTATAAAAGGGCATTGCAAACTGCTCCACAACCAGTTCATGCACATGATTATAGCTCCTTACTGGTATCTTTGCAAGTAAAATTAGATGAACAAAGAATAGCCATGGAGAAATATATGGATGAAACTCATAAAGATTTGCAATTCTCCTTGGCTCAAGATATAAAATCAATTAGATTTGAGGTAAACCAGAATAAAAAGGAGATGACAGATTGTTTCCATAAAGGAGGTAATGATGTAGTTTTTCTGGCAAAACAGTAACAAGAGGCAAGGACACAAATTGATGATATAGTGGTCAACCAAGGCTATGTCCTAGAAAATCAACTAAGGATGAATGATAATCTTACTGAATCACATAATGTGATTGTTACAGAATTAAAGAATACTGCAACTGCACTGACTGAGGCACGGGCTAAAGAGAAATCAGAGTTTGATAAGAAACTTCAAGAGGATTTAGCCACTTTCCAATCCTACACTTCAAGCCTCTCAGAAGATTATATCTGCTCAGCTTCAAAAGTTTAAAGCCTATTATACAGAGGGAACAAATTATCTGGTTAATCAAATAAGGTTCCAAAAGAATGATCTCAGGGATCATATTGAAAGAGAAGTCATAAAGGGGGAGAGGTTGCTAGCCAATGCCAGCTCAGAGCATGCCAAATGGATACCTAATGCTGTTAGAGCAACTCTGGGATATCCACCCCTATGTGATGATGACAATACAGCTGAATCAGGAATTCAAGCTGCAGGAAATGAAGGGGGTCAGCATAAAGTAGCTCAAATCATATATCCCCCTTCTAACTTTGAGGAAATTCAACACCTGGTTCACCAGATGTATAGCCCTCCAGAGGCTTCTAAGAATGTTATAATAGAGAAATTAGAAATATCAGAGGCAGCACTGAATAAAGAGCAAGAAGCTCAACTTTCAAAGAAAAGATTTAGAGAGCAGGCTGAACTGAAGCCTGATTTTGAAAGATGGATTCCAACCTCTAGAAATATTATACTCACTGTCTGGCAAGCTGTCAAAGACAAAATGCATGATATAGGCAAGTGGTATTCTGAAGTTGAGTGGAATAAATATCTGCAAAGACAAGATGATATTCAGCAGTTCAGAAGGGATCACAAGGCTAGGAGAATACCTGCTATAGCAGTAGAACCCAGTAAATATTTTCCAAAGCATTTTCATTATTTTGAAAGGCAAAAGATAAGGGTTGAAGAACAGAAAAGGAAAGATCTGAAAGAAAAGAAACCTGCTGATGATGTTGAACCTACTGTGTAGGCTCAGATCAAACCAGGAAAAGGCATAGTCATCAAGGAGCCTGATCAGCCTTAAAATAGATTAACTAGATTTTACAACAATGTAATCTTTAGTTGTTAAAAAAATCTATGTAAAATAATTTTTGACAAACTTTTGATAGTTTAAACAAAACAATGATTCATGCTCACTGTGTTTGCATCATTCTGTAATGACATATTATACATGTTTTGTTTATATGTTACCCTGTCATGTAATGTTTATATACATCATAATGTGTGTTTATTATAAATGGTGTATATCATTGACTAAGGGTTATGACTTCTCCAAATAGGGGGAGATTGTTGGGTACATTGGAAAATGTGTACCAGATTTGGAGAAGCCTCACTTAGCTCAATGATATTCATCAAGGTGTATTTGATGTTATTTTGAGTTTATATGTGCAGGTTAAGAATATGCAGGAAAAGTTTCTAAGTCCATGAGTCGACACCAGAAGAAGTTGTGTCGACACTTGTGAAGACTTGTGTCGACACTTGAGAAAAGTTGTGTCGACACTTATGAAGACTTGTGTCGACACTTGAGAAAAGTTGTGTCGACACCTGGAGTCAATTGTGTCGATACTTGGAAAAGCTGTGTCGACACCAGAAGAAATTGTGTCGACACACAGGACTTGTGTCGACACACAGAAAGTTCAGTCGACATCAACTGTGTCGACACACAGGACTTGTATCGACACACGGAAAGTTCAGTCGACATCAACTGTGTCGACACACAGGACTTGTGTCGACACACACACCAGAATTTCTTCTAAGTTAATTGTGTCTAGACAAGAAGTGACTGTGTCGACACACAGGACTTGTGTCGATACATTCTTACAGAAGCTATGTCGAGAAGCAGTGTCGACACCATGAGAGCTGTGTCAACACCACCAAGGATTATGTCGACACTTAGTCTACTTGTGTCGACACATGTGAAGTTCAGAATCGACACTTTGCTGACAGAGACAAAGTTTCAAGAAGTGACTGGAGACTTGACAGCTGTCATAACCAACAAGTCTACTGCAACTGTCAGATCTGTCAGAAGTTGGTTAGAAACCGGATCAGCCGGTAACCTTGGATGAAGTCTATAAGACAGATTCTATCAACTGAGGACGATGAAGTACACAAAAACACAATTACAACAAAAGATCCAACATACACAAGAAAATCCAGTCAGAGATTTCAAGTGGATCTAAGTGAAGAATTTCAAAATATCTTCAGAAGAATTTGTAGAGAGAAAGAGCTCCAACAATTCAAGTGAAGAAAGAGACTATCATCAACTAGTCTCTTAAGAGCAGATCCTGAACTAATCTGCAAAGAAGAATTCAGATTAATTTCTGGATTTTAAGAAGGAAGCTGATTGAAGATCAACTTCAAGAAATTCAACCTTACTGTGTTCAGATTCAAGATGCTTTGAAGAAAGCCAAAGACAGGTTGATTTCTGAGTAATCAGATTCTTCAAGAACTGATCAAGAAACTTTCTACCCATTCTCTCTCAAACTTGGGTGAAAGATAAAACTTATTTTATATCATTTTTTTATAAGATCATTATTGATCTGAGTTGTAAGCCTAATTTATAAAGGCTGAGGTAGGGCTGAGTGCCTGAGGTAGGAGATTTATATCTCTGAGTTGTAGGCCTTGGGAAGGCTGAGGTAGGGTTGTGTTCCAGAGGTAGGAGATTTAATTCTCTGAGTTGTAGGCCTGGGTGAAGGCTGAGGTAGGGCTTAATTGCTTGAGTTGTATGAGTGTGGACTCACTCTGAGTTGTAGGAACCTTGACTGGGTTCTGAGCTGTAAGATCTGTGGATCTGAGAAGGAAGGAAGAAGTTAGGCCGAATCTAACACACTGCTAGATATGCGAATGGGGAAAGTGGATGTACCCATCATTTGGGGAACCACTATAAATCTGTGTGCCATCTGTGATTTTGTGTGATATTGTGATTTCTGTGATGTGGTAGCTGTAGAACTGTTTGATTCTATTTGATTAACTGAATTAATATTCTGTCTTAGAGTAAAAAGGAATTGAACCTATTGACCCCCCCCCTCTAGGTGTTTAGGTTATCTTGAAACCAATTCTTTCACAATCATCCAGAGCAGGACACGGGTTAAAATACACCCGTGTTGGTGCCCGTGTGTAGCTTCTGTGTTTGATGAAGTATGATCCCGAGCAGGACACGGGTCGCTACCCAGCCGTGCTCTCTGTCGTGTCGCAGTTCGATGATGTTGTTCACAAGAAGTCCATGGGTACACACACGCTCGTACGCTAGGTTGTGTCCGCCTGGCGCGGCCCTTTCCCATCACTTTGACCACACATCTTTACGAGTCCCGTGTTCCATGTGGTTTGAGATTCCTCAATACGGGTCCAAACACGCTCGTGTCGAAACCCGTGTTCGGTTTTTTTTATATAAAGTCATGTGTGTGGTAGTCATCTTCATCCTCTCCAAAACCTGCTAAACCCTACTTCCTTGCACTCCCTCACGCCCAGAACTTGGCTTTGGAATTTCTGCCTCCAAACTTCGTAAATCTGTCTCCTCTCCTCTCGATCTACACTACTAGGTGAAATTTTTAAAATTTTCTTGCTTTTCAATTCATCTTTTCTAAATCTTCTTCTTCTTCCAAACCTCAAGCTTCATTCTCTTCTTCTTCTTCTAAACTTCATTTCTCTTCTCATTTCTTTTTCTTTTTCTTTTTCTCATTCATCCTCTACAGATCATGTCGACGGGACGATCGCAAGGGGGACGTCGTCGTCATCCAAATCTCCAAGCATTATCTACAGAAAGGTGCGACAATGCTATGCCACTGGAGCTTACGGATCCGGCGCACATTAACCGTTTTAATCGCCTCCAGTCCAAGAAATTTCAAGACATTCGTACTATCGACGAGAGCGTTTTGGAGGAGATTCATTTAGTTGCGGAAGTTCGAGAGTTAATTTTTGTAATGGGGTGGGAACAATTTTTTAGTATTGATGAGTTGGGATTTAAGGAGCTCACATTAGAGTTTATGTCCTCCTTCTACCTAAATCTCAGGCCGACTTTCACCGAGCAGACTAACACACGGGAAGGGGTTATTTCGTTTCGAGTAGCGGGCACTACTTATACCCTTTCTCTTCTCCAGTTCACCCAATATTTAGGGGTGTATGAGGACTCTTTCCTCTATAGTACCGTCTATTCCGACCTTCATTTCGATCTCCCCTCTCGGGACCACGCCGCCAATATCTGGGCTCGGCTTACTTTCGATATATCCCCATATGAGGCCAAGAGATCTAAGGCTTCTAAGTTGTGTTCTCCCGCTCTTCATTACCTACATCATCTGCTGAGACATACATTGAGTGGCCGGGGCGAAAGCTTTGGTGTAGTGAGTAGGCAGGATGTGCTTTACCTATATAGCATATCGTCACGATACCACATTCATTTGGGTTATATGTTAGTGCAGTTTATTCTTCACCAGGCCGATAACTCCCGTATTGGTTCTATCTGTGTAACACCCTACATCACGCGCTTGGTGAAGAACATGAACATCTTTTCTTCCCTTCCTGCGATGATAGTGGTAGCGAAGACTATTCCTATCACTATAGCTAGTCTTCGATCTCTCCACCTCGTCACTACTCGTTAAGGTCAGGGTGGACCTGTTTATTCCATTGTGAGGCGCGGACCTCAGTTTGCACCTCATGACGATGATGACGGCAATGTCGATCATGACCTCTATGAGCCTCTAGTTCCTCCATCCTAGTCTACTTATACTCATGGAGAGTCTTATGCCCCTCCTCCTCGATCGCACTCTCAGTATTCACGTGATTTTCATCACTTTTATGAGACTGAGCTCTCACCGCGCTTACAGTATATAAAGGATTCACAGAAGCGGACAGAGGACATCATAGCTCAGATCAGGGACCACTTGAGGATCTCTGCTCCAGCTCCGGCAGCTCCCGGCACCTCTCACCTCCCCAACGATCCATCAAATTCTGCCGACCCTGCTTTTTATTTTTGATTTCTCTGTAGTTTTCTTTAATATTTGATGTAACTTGAAGGAGTCTTATTTTTGCTCCTGTTGTAGTTCTTACGCTCTTTAATGTTATTGATCGTCAGTTCTTTACATATTGGTGTATGTGTTTTCTCAGTTCTCTATGTTACATTGAGGACATTGCAAGTTTTAAGGTTGGGGGTGGATGTTCTTCAATTCTAATATTTCAGTGTTGGACATGATTATAATTGGTTATATTTTTGCTAGCATAGTACTTATTTTTATTAACCCCTCCCCCCAAATAAAATTATTTATATGTTTTCTTTTAAGCTTTCATTAATTCACTCAGTTGAGATTATAACTAGTTAATTTGCTTTCGCAAGCTGATTAAAATGAATTACAGTAGACACATTAAGTGGACAAATTTGTTGATTAGTAATTATGTATAAAAATTCATTAGTTTAATTTTCTCTATATAACTTGTTGGGTACATTGGTCTAAATGTACCTGATTTGAAGAAGCACTCACCCAACTCAATGATATACATCAAAATGTATTTGATGTATTTTGAGTTACTTGTGCAGGTTAAGTATTTGCAGGAAATGATGAAAAAATTTCTAAGTCCATGTGTCGACACCCAGAGGGAAAGTGTCGACACTTAAGAAGACTTGTGTCGACACCCAGACAAGCAGTGTCGACACTTGGAGTCATTGTGTCG
Source organism: Platanthera guangdongensis (assembly GCA_039583875.1). NCBI lineage: Eukaryota > Viridiplantae > Streptophyta > Magnoliopsida > Asparagales > Orchidaceae > Platanthera > Platanthera guangdongensis. The sequence continues at coordinate 93,384,085 of CM077165.1, forward strand.
ACACCAGGGATGCTGAGTCGACATCAGACAGAAAGTGTCGACACAAGGAGCTGTGTCGACACTCAGTGTAGAAAAGACTGTGAAGTTGTGTCGACACTTAACAGTTGTGTCGACACCCAGTTAAGTTGTGTCTACATCAGAAAGTGTCGACACTTGGAGTTGTGTCGACACTCAGCAAAAGTCTGCAGAGACTAAGTACAAGTGTCGACACCCAGAACAATGTGTCGACACTCAACAGAAGAGTCAACACTTGAAGTGTCGACACCCAGAACAATGTGTCGACACTTAGCAGAAGAGTCAACACTTGAAGTAAGTGTCGACACCCAGAACAATGTGTCGACACTTAGCTGAAGACTCAACACTTAGCAAAGATTAGCAAAGTTCAAACAAATTATTCTAAGTACAAGTGTCGACACTATGGGAATGTGTCGACACTCAGCTGAAGTCTCAACAAGAAGAAGAATGTGTCGACACAAGGAGCTGTGTCGACACTCAACAAGTATCAACATGAAGATGTGTCAACACCAAGAAGCAGTGTCGACACTTAACAGATTCAACACATGAAGATGTGTCGACACCAAGAAGCAATGTCGACACTTAACAGATTCAACACATGAAGATGTGTCGACACAAAGGTGTTGTGTCGACACTTAGAAGAATTCAGCATAATACCGAAGTACAAGTACTTATGTCGACACTCAATCTCAGTGTCGACACATGAAGAAGAAGTAGTGTCGAGATAGAGAATCAACAACACAAGGAGTTGTGTCGACACCTTGTAGACTATTGTCGACACTTAGACAACATGTGTCGACACTTGGTCTATAAGTGTCGACACTTAAAGACAGAAAGTCTCGACACTTAAAGACAGTTACAGCATTTTCAAGAACTGACTGGATGACTTGACAGCTGCCATTCCAGCCGGTCTACAGCACCTGTCAGAGTTGTCAGAATTCAGTTATGGACCGGACCAGCCGGTTACCATGAAGAAGGTCTATAAATAGGCCTATACTGTATACAGAAGAGATTGATCAAAGGGTTGTTGAAGTTGTCAAAGTTCAAATTATTAATCAAGTATTCAATAAAGAAGATCTAGCTATTCCTTGAAGAATCAAGCGCAGATCTAAGAAGTTGGAGAGAGAGAGCTCCATCCAAGAAATCAGCCATTGGAACTAGGCTGAGAAGAAGGATTCAGATTTATTCTGGATCTTAAGAAGCAGAGATCAAGGATCAACTGCAGAAGGAGTCAGTCTTATTGAGTTCTACTTTCAAGAAGCTTTGAAGAAAGATAAGTCAGATTGATTCCAGCTGAGTTCTTCCAAGAACTCATCAAGAAACTCACAACTCCCCTCTCTTGTCTTTGGGTTGTTGAGTTAACAATTGTATAATCATTTTATCTTGTAGGATCCTTTGGATCTGAGTTATTGTAAGCCTGTAATTATAAAGGCTGAGTGTAGGGCTTGAGAGCCTGAGTGTAGGAGATTAAAATCTCTGAGTGTAGGACTTGGTGGCTGAGTGTAGGCCTTTGTGGCTGAGTGTAGGCATTTGTGGCTGAGTGTAGGCTTTGTGGAAAAGCTGAGTTGTAGGGCCTTGGGCCTGAGGTGTAGGAACCAGTTTGGGTTCTGAGATAGTGGAGAAGTTTGGCCGAATCTAGTACACTGCTAGATAGGCGAAGGTGGAAAGTGGATGTACCCAAAGCTTGGGGAACCACTATAAAACTGTGTGTCTTCTGTGTGCTGTGATTTGCTGTGAATACTGTGTGATTGCTGTGCAAAAGTAGATTATATTCTGTGTTATAAACTGATTGCTGCCATAAAAAGTTAAAAAAGAATTTGGTCACCTATTCACCCCCCCCCTCTAGGTGTTTAGGTACTATATCTTTCAAGTGGTATCAGAGGCGAGGTTGCTCAAAAAGGACTAACAGTCTGAGGAGATCCTGATTGGCAGATTCAGTCTAAGTCAAATTACAGATTCAAGAAAATCAAGAACCATGGGTTCCTCTGAGAATCACAAGGAATTGGGATCCATGAAATTACCTATATGTAGGAAAGAGATTTTTGGGATCTGGAAGGAAAGGGTAAGGCTGTTTATGGAAGCCTCAGACCCTAGGATTTACATCACAGTAAAGGAAGGGCCTTATGTGCCCATGAAGATATCAGTTCTAGATGCAAATCAGAGAACCCCAAAGGATTTCTCTGAAATGACAAAGGATGAGATTGTCCTAGCCACCATGGACAAAAGGGCTCAAAACATTATAGTGAGTGTCCATAGATGATGCAACTTTTCAGAATCTTATACACTGTAAGACAGCCAAAGAGATGTGGGATACCCTTATTGTGTATATGGAAGGATCTGAAGAAGTTAGGCAAGATAGAAAATCCTTGCTAAATCAAGAGTATGAAAGCTTTAGACAAGGAAAGGGTGATAGCATAACTGAGTGCTATAAGAAGTTCTATAGGATAGTGAATGAACTCATGTCTTATGGAAGAGAGTTCAGTAATTATTAACTCAATGACAAGTTCCTAAGGTCCCTAACTAAAGATTGGGACACCAAGATCTGTGCCATTAGAGAAATGGCTAAGTTGGGAGAAATTCCTCCACCTACACTGTTTGGCAAATTGCTGTCATATGAAATGCAGTTGACAGTGAGGAAAGAGGAGGAGAAATCAACAAGAAATGAACATAAGGAAAGAACTGTAGCTTTCAAGACAGAAGCCCCCAGAAAGTACAGGAATAAGTCACCAACTCCACCTCCAAAGGTAGTTGAATCAGAGTCAGATGAGTCTGTCAGCACAAAGTCTGAAAGCAGTGAAAGTGATGAAGACTTTGCTGCCTTCACTAGACATTTTCAGAAGTTCTTGAAGAAGAAACAGTGGAGGACAAGGCCTTCTACTTCACAGGGAAAAGAAGACTTCTATCAGAACAAAAAGGCTTCAAATAAGGACAGGAAGAGGACTAAATCTAGCAAGGCAATTGTTTCAAAAATAGTGTGCTATTGCTGCAACAGACAAGGCCATGTTGTTGCAGATTGTCCAGAAAAGAGAAAGGAGTCTAGTGACAGGAAGAAGACTCATTTTAAAGGCAAGAAAGAAAAGTCATTTGTTGCCAAAAAGGAGAAGACTCTGTCAGATATTTCTTCTTCAGAAACTGAGTCAGATGCTGAGGCATACATAGGGCTGTTTGCTGAAGAAGAAGAAGAAGAAGAGTTCATGCAGATTATGAATTCTATTTATGAACAAGAAGACTGTCAGTGCCAAGGACTAATGGCATTGACTGAAAGTGACAAAATCCTGGAGCAGCCAGGACCCAGTAAGGTACAAAGTTCAACTTCCAGTTCAGTTTCTTGTGCCAGTACAGAATCAGATTCATCTTCATCAAGTGATGAGAGTGTATCTGAGTCTGAAGAAGATATTCATCAGCTGATAGATGAATATAAGGTTCTGTTGCAAGCTTACAAGAAGAGCAAGTCCCTATCCAAAAGTCAGGCAAAGGAAATTGCTATTCTTAAAGCTGCTGCAACTGAGTTTGACAAGTCTTTTGATCAAAAACTAAATGAGATAGCCAGATTGAAACACATAACTGTGATTCAGATGGGGACTATCACCTATAAGAATGATCAAATCAAGAGTCTGGAGATCAATCTTCAGAAGGAGAGAGAGCTTGTTGCTAGGTTTTCCAAACCTAAGTCAGTGTTACCCATAATTGATGAATTTGCTCATCACAAGGGTAAAGCTGGACTGGGTTTTATTAAACCTGCAAGGACTGTCCAGTCCAAGTCCAAGGGCAAAGCCCCAACATTCAACATGTCAGCTGTAGATAAGACAGCAAAGACAGTACCTAAGCAAAGGTACAATAAGTTTGAATGTTGGTGCTGTGGCAAGGTTGGCCACTTTGCAATGGACTGTTGGCACAATTCTAGTGCCAAAGTGAGTAGCAATCTGCCTGTAGGAAAGCCTGTAGGTAGCTTTGTCAGAATGCAAACTAACAAATACCAAGGACCCAAGAATACTTTGGGTTCTAAGGTTCATTAATCTGTTTTGCAGGTGAGTCCAAGTTGTCATGCCCCAATATGGTACTTGGACAGTGGATGTTCCAGACATATGACTGGAACTAGGGGACTACTAAAGGACTACATTCCAATCAAAGATGGTCCAAAAGTCACCTTTGGTGGTTCTGAAAAAGGAATCATCAAAGGATTTGGTAACATTTCTAGCAACTTGGTTACCATTACTCAAGTGGCTTATGTTAAAGGGTTGAAACACAACCTAATAAGTATAAGTCAATTAAGTGATATAGGGTATGACATCTCATTTGTCAAAAATGGTTGTCATATCAAGAGGTCAACTGATCAAGAGATCATTTTGACTGGCTATAGAAAGAGGAATGTCTACTACCTAGACATTATGTGTGAGACCAATGGTTCTCAAGTGTGTCTTGTAGCTGATGAGACAGTCTCTCATTGTGTCAAATGGCACAAGAGGCTAGCCCATCTAAACTACAAGACAATTGGCAAACTCTTTAGCAAAGAGTTAGTGAGGAATGGTCTTCAAGTTAAGTGTGTTAAAGATGGTATTTGCTCAGCTTGTCAAAAGGGCAAGCAGACTAGATCCATCTTTAGAAGCATAGAAAACAAAGATGCTGTGAGGTGTTTATACCTCTTGCATATGGATCTCTTTGGTCCAATGCCAGTTCACAGCCTAGGTAGGAAGGTCTATACCTTTGTAGTTGTAGATGACTACTCAAGATTTTCCTGGGTGTTCTTCTTAAGACAGAAATCTAAAACACCCAATGTCTTCTATAGCTTTGTTAGGCAAATTCAGAATGAACTAAATAGTACAGTGGTCAAAATAATAAGTGACCATAGTACTGAGTTTCAGTCTGATAGCATGACAAAACTATGTGAAGACTTTGGGATATTTCAAGAGTTTTCTTCACCTAGAACACCTCAGCAAAATGGCATTGCTGAAAGGAAGAATAGGACCTTGATTGAGGCAGGTAGAACCCTATTAAGTGATACATCACTACCAGAATATTTCTGGGCTGAAGCAGTCAATACTGCATGCCATCTTATTAATAGGGCTACCATAACTAAAGGTCTCAACAAGACCCCCTATGAGGTTGTGAAAGGCAGGAAACCAAACCTATCCTACTTCAGGATCTTTGGTTACAAATGCTTCATACTTAACAATGGAAAGTCTTACTTGACTAAGTTTGCTGCCAAGTCCCAAGAGGGAATTTTTGTTGGGTACAGCAACAATAGTAAGGCTTATAGAGTCTATAACTTGTCAACACAAGTTGTAGAAGAATCTGTACATGTAGTATTTGATGAGACTAAACTTATTAATAATGAGTTGTCTAGTAGTGTATGCAGCCCCACAGGTTTAACAAAGAAGATGGACAAGCTTACTATAGAAGAAGTACCTACTGCAAGACAGCAAGTAGAAGACAGTGGCTGTTGTCCAGGGGGAGAACTACATGTACCTAATGCTGATGAAGTTCAAGGAGTACAGCATGATGGAGATGCTGAAGAGGTTCAACCAGAAGTCAGGATGCCTCCAGTCAATAGGCATCTTAGAGATCATCCAGTAGAGCAGATTATTGGAGATCCAAGACAAGGAGTACAAACAAGGAGCAGAAACCTGAATGCAGCAATCTACTCCAGTTTTCTATCTCAAGTTGAACCTAAGAAGTTTGAAGAAGCCATACTAGATCCACAATGGACTGAAGCAATGCAAGAAGAGCTTAATCAGTTCAAAAGGTGCAAGGTCTGGGAACTAGTTCCTAAACCTAAAGACCACAATATAATAGGAACCAAGTGGATCTACAGGAATAAGATGGATGAACAAGGGGTCATCATTAATAATAAAGCAAGACTGGTTGCTAAAGGATATAGGCAAGAAGAAGGTATTGACTTTGATCAAACATTTGCTCCAGTAGCCAGACTGGAAGCCATAAGGATGTTTCTTGCCTATGCAACCTATCAAGGATTCAAAGTTTACCAAATGGATGTCAAGTCAGCATTTCTGAATGGTAATCTTAAAGAAGAAGTCTATGTGGAACAGCCATCAGGTTTTGTTGATTCAACTCTACCTCATCATGTCTATAGACTTAGGAAAGCTTTATATGGGTTAAAGCAAGCCCCTAGGGCTTGGTATGAAACCCTATCTAGTTTCCTCATTGAGAACAAGTTCTCAAGGGGGAAAATAGATAAGACTCTATTCCTTAGGGAATCTAGAGGCAAAGTAATACTAGTCCAAATATATGTAGATGACATTATATTTGGGTCTACTGAAAGTAGCCTTTGCAAAAAGTTTGCAAAGCTAATGCAAAGTCAATTTGAGATGAGTAGTATGGGAGAGCTAAAGTTCTTCTTGGGTCTCCAAGTAAGATAGACTGAGAGTGGTTTATCCATATGCCAGTCCAAGTTCACCCTAGAACTCATAAGGAAGTATGGTATGGATTCATCCAGCACCATGAAGACTCCTATGGGGTCAAGTATGTCTCTTAGCAAGGATGATGCAGGGAAGCCTGTAGATGAAACCTTGTATAGAGGGATAGTTGGCTCCCTACTATACTTGACTGCAAGTAGACCAGATATCATGTATGCTACATGTGTCTGTGCAAGGTATCAAGTCTGCCCTAAAGAGTTTCATTTGACTGCAGTCAAAAGGATATTGAGATATCTAAAGGGCACTCCTTATCTAGGCCTCTGGTACCCTAGGAATGGGGATTTTGATCTAACAGGTTATTCAGATGCAGACTTTGCAGGATGCAAAGAAGAAAGAAAAAACACTACTGGAACCTGTCAATTCCTAGGTGGGAGACTAATTTCATGGAGTAGCAAAAAGCAAACAAGTGTGGCTATCTCCACTGCAAAGTCAGAGTATGTGGCTGCAGGAAGTTGATATGCTCAACTTCTGTGGATACAACATCAGCTAGAGGACTATGGATTTCAGGTAAGTAGAACTCCACTCTTTTGTGATTCTACTAGTGCTATTTCAATAGCTAATAATCCTGTATCCCATAGTAGAACAAAACATATTGAAATTAAATATCATTTTCTTAGGGAGCATGTAGAAAGAGAAGATATTTTACTTGAATATGTTAAAACAGATGAACAATTAGCTGATATGTATACTAAGCCCCTAGAAGAAGCTAAGTTCAATAGGTTTAAGATTGAACTAGGAATGATAAACTTAGAGTAAGTTTATAGTATTGAAATTGGCTAAGTAAAAAGGTGTCGACACATAGAGATTTCTGTGTCGACACAGATGGTAGGTGTCGACACTTCAGGGAAAAGGTGTCGACACATCTAGGAAGTTGGTGTCGACACTTCAGAATATTAGTGTCGACACATGACAAGTAGGTGTCGACACAACCAAGGTGGTGTCGACACTTAGTGTTTACTCAGTATTTTCTAAGTAAAGTCTCGACTAAATGTCGAGTAGAGTGGTGTCGACACATAAACAAGTGTCGACACATAAAATATGTTGACTAAACTTGTGTCGACACATAGGTGTCGAGACATTATAAGTCAGTGTCGACACTTATTGCCAGTGTCGACACAATTTAAGTTAGCTGTCCAGCCTGTTCATCTTCAAAATTAGAAAGGTATAAATAGGGTTTTGTCTTAGTTTGTCGACACGCTTTCAAAGTTTCGAGACCAAACTTCTGTGTCGACACCTCTCTTCTCTCAAGACAAATTCTCAAACCCTAATGGCGCCTAAGCTAGAGAAGAACGTCAATGAAGGATACGAGCTGGTGCGCGGTGCTTTTGAGGATACCAATCAAGAAATCCAGACTGTCGTAACCCTAGTAGCCGATTCAAGGTTAGCATATCTTGTTTCTGAATCTACTAAGATATGGAAGAAAGAGGTACTTGAATTCCTCAATGGAGCTGAAGTGGACGAATCTGGATACAAGATCAAATCCAGAGTTCATGGAACAAAGGTTAAGATTTCACCAAAGAGCTTGAGGAAGGTACTTCAGTTGCCAAGAATTAAAGAGGAAGATGAGGTTACAGCTACAAAGACCAGGGAAGCTCTAACCTGGTGTGGACTGGATCCTAAGATGAAGCTTGGATCAGTGTTTCTTAGAAAAGGCATGAACAATCAAGGGAAATTCCTCTCAGAGATTGTTGGCAAAGTCATACTCAGCAAGCCAGGAGGGCATGACAGAGTGTCTGCCCATATGTTTAGTATAATGACAAGGATAATCTTCACTCTACAAACTGAATGGTCTATGGTAGTTTATGAAAAGATTAAAGAAAGCTTGAAGAAGCCCAACCTGGGCAGGATTTTAAGTCTTTACCTTGCTGGTGTAATACCTGAAGTTATGAGTACAGCTGCTGGAAGCAAAATAAATCATATGAGAAAAATGGACATGAGGTTGTTCTCTAGATGGGACAGGGTGTTGACTAAGGAGATGCCAACCCCTGAGAAGATAGTTTCTGAGAAGGAGATTCCATTACAGAAGAAAAGGAAAATTGCCCCAGTGGCTCAAGAGTCTACTAGCAGCTCAGACAGTGAAGAACAAGTTGTCTTCACTCCAGCTGAAAATGAGGAAGAGCCTGCTGTGAAATCTCCTGCTCCTCAAGATGATGCTGAGATCCAGGGGGAGCTACCTCAAGCTAGCCCCATACACAAGGATCAAAGCCAGGGGGAGCTTCCAGTTGTAGATGAACCCACTACACTGGAAAGTGAACAAGCAAACAGCATTATCCTAGAGGTAATCACTGAACTCAATACTTTAGATTTTCCTATGGAAGATACTGATTTGTCTGATGTTCATCAGCAAACTCAGCTGGATAGCCAAGTCCCAAATGCTGTCTTGGAAGACACATCTGTTGCAACTCCAATAGTTCCTGATCCAGTAGTTGAAGAGACCAGAATTTCTCCTGCTCAGTCTCCAACAGAATATACCATGGAAGATCTTTTCTTGAATCTGGATCATGAAGATTTTGATAAGGACACTGCTGCTGAAGAGGAGAATGCTCCAGTTCAGGGGGAGCAAATTGTAATTCTTGAAGAGCCTGCAAGCCAAGAAACTGTGAAGGCACCAAATGTGCAGACTGAGAGGCCCCCAAGCCCTAAGAAGAGGGTTGAAATTGCTAGCTCCTCAGCATCTGAAGATGAGGAGGCTGCAAGGGCTAAGAAGAAGAAACTTTATGTATTCAAGAGAAGGAGCCAAAGTTATAAGAAGGCCTTACAATCTATTGCTCCACAGCCTATAGCACAGCCAGCTCCAACTGTGGATTATAGTGCTTTAATGGTTGCAATGCAAGTCAAGTTGGATGAGCAAAGGCAGGCCATTGAAAAGTATGTTGATGAAGGGCAGAAGTCTCTCCAATTTGATCTAGCCTAGGACATAAAATCAATAAGATTTGAAATGAATCTTAACAAGAAGGAAATGACTGACTGCTTCCACAAGGGTGGAAATGCAGTGGTGTATTTGGCTACACACCAGGAGAAGATAAAAGCACAAGTTGATGGCATAGCTGTGAAGCAAGGTTATGTACTTGAAAATCAACTCAGGATGAATGACAATCTGACAGCATCTCATAATGCAATTGTCACAGAATTAAAGAATATAGGTGCTGGACCTTCTACCTCTACTGCTGCTATTAAAACTGAATTTGACAAAGTATTTCAAGAAGAAATCACTGCATTTAAGACTGTCATTCACGACTCCCAGAAGGCCATATCTGCACAACTTACAAAGCTCAAACCTTTCTTTAAAGATGGAGTCAGATACTTGGATAGTCAAATCAGATTTCAGAAGGATGATGTCAGAGATCACATGGCTAGAGAAGTCATAAAGGGGGAGAGAGTTTTAGTCAAAGCTAGCTCTGATCATGCCAAATGGATATCTAATTCCATCAGAGCTACACTGGGCTATCCTCCTCTTTGTGATGATGACAATGTGGCAGAATCTGGAATTAACCCTGCCTATCTTGGAGGTGAGCAACCAGAAGTAGCTCAAGTGATCTATCCTCCACCAGATTTTGACATGGTGCAAGCTGATATTCATCACATGTATAGCCCAACTGAAGGGAAGTCCAATGTCATTCTTGAGAAAGTTGTTCAGCCTATATCTGAAGCCATGCAAGAGGCACTGCAGAAAGAAGAAGAGACAAGATTGTCTAAGAAGAGGTTTAGGGAACAAGCTGAACAAAGGCCAGACTTTGAACAGTGGAGCCCTACCTCAAGAAATATCATTTTGACTGCCTGGAAAGCTGCCAAAGATAACATTCAAGACAGGAATAAGTGGTTCTCTGAAACTGAATGGAGGAAACATGAATCAAGGCAGGAGGCCATAGTTCAACATAGAAGGAAGGCCAAGATGGGAAAGCTACCTCCTACAGCTCTGGAGCCTAGCAAGTACTTTCCCAAGCCATATCATTATTTTGAGAGACAAAAGATTAAGGCTGAGGAACTCAAGAAGAAAGAGCTGAAAGGTAAGAAGCCTGCTGAAACAGAAGATGTTGAAGCTCCTGTTCAAGCCAGAGTTCAAGCTGGAAAAGGCATAGTGATTAAGGAGCCAGAACAGAAATAGACTTAGAAAATTTCTTAAGTTTACTATGTATTCTTTTGATATAAAACATTTTGTAAACTTGAGAATTCTGTATATGACAAAGTATTGGAACAATATTTTGTGTGATAAATTTGTTGTGTAATAAATTTGTTTCATAAATTGTTCTGTGATGATGATGTATACATGTGTGATTGATACATGTTTATGTTTACCCTGCTATATATAATCCTGTTTTACATCATTATGTAATTTTATTATGAATGGTGTATATCATTGACTAAGGGTTATGACTTCTCCAAATAGGGGGAGATTGTTGGGTACATTGGTCTAAATGTACCTGATTTGAAGAAGCCTCACCCAACTCAATGATATACATCAAAATGTATTTGATGTATTTTGAGTTACTTGTGCAGGTTAAGTATTTGCAGGAAATGATGAAAAAGTTTCTAAATCCATGTGTCGACACCCAGATGGAAAGTGTCGACACTTAAGAAGACTTGTGTCGACACCCAGACAAGCAGTGTCGACACTTGGAGTCATTGTGTCGACACCAGGGATGCTGAGTCGACATCAGACAGAAAGTGTCGACACAAGGAGCTGTGTCGACACTCAGTGAAGAAAATACTGTGAAGCTGTGTCGACACTTAACAGTTGTGTCGACACCCAGTGAAGCTGTGTCTACATCAGAAAGTGTCGACACTTAGAGCTGTGTCGACACTCAGCAAAAGTCTGCAGAGACTAAGTACAAGTGTCGACACCCAGAACAATGTGTCGACACTCAACAGAAGAGTCAACACTTGAAGTAAGTGTCGACACCCAGAACAATGTGTCGACACTTAGCAGAAGAGTCAACACTTGAAGTAAGTGTCGACACCCAGAACAATGTGTCGACACTTAGCTGAAGACTCAACACTTAGCAAAGATTAGCAAAGTTCAAACAAATTATTCTAAGTACAAGTGTCGACACTATGGGAATGTGTCGACACTCAGCTGAAGTCTCAACAAGAAGAAGAATGTGTCGACACAAGGAGCTGTGTCGACACTCAACAAGTATCAACATGAAGATGTGTCGACACCAAGAAGCAGTGTCGACACTTAACAGATTCAACACATGAAGATGTGTCTACACCAAGAAGCAGTGTCGACACTTAACAGATTCAACACATGAAGATGTGTCAACACAAAGGTGTTGTGTCGACACTTAGAATAATTCAGCATAATACTGAAGTACAAGTACTTGTGTCGACACTCAATCTCAGTGTCGACACATGAAGAAGAAGTAGTGTCAAGATAGAGAATCAACAACACAAGGAGTTGTGTCGACACCTTGTAGACTAGTGTAGACACTTAGACAACATGTGTCGACACTTGGTCTATAAGTGTCGACACTTAAAGACAGAAAGTCTCGACACTTAAAGACAGTTACAGCATTTTCAAGAACTGACTGGATGACTTGACAGCTGCCATTCCAGCCGGTCTACAGCACCTGTCAGAGTTGTCAGAATTCAGTTATGGACCGGACCAGCCGGTTACCATGAAGAAGGTCTATAAATAGGCCTATACTGTCTACAGAAGAGTGTTAAAAGTAGCGAATAGAAAAGAACAAACTGATAGACTTTTGAATAATTGAAATTTTATTATCCAAAAAAAGGTATCTATTACAAAGGTATGCCCTCCTTTATATAGAATGGAGGAGAGATGAGAGAATACAAATAAGAGATGTGGGACTATAATTTACAGGACTAAGCAGACTATACAAAACAAACCGCACAAGCCGCGCGGTTAGACAGCAGGGCTAACCCCACGGCTACCACCAGAGAGGAAGAGAGACTGCCAGGGTAGACTGCCAGACCGCCCGGTCTCCAAGCCGGCTGAGACAAACCGCCAGACCGCGCGGTCTTCAACCCGCCAAGACAAACCGCCAGACCGCCCGGTCACCAACTTCAACACTCCCCCTCAAGCTGGAGCATATATATCGATCATGCCCAGCTTGTCGCAGATGTGGAAAAAGGAAGCGGACACCGGCTTGGTGAAGACATCTGCCAACTCGTTGTCGGAAGTGACAAATGGAGTGCAAATCTGTTTCTTCAATATTTCTTCCCGAATAAAATGACAGTCGACTTCTATGTGTTTTGTTCTCTCATGAAAGACCGGATTTTTGGAAATGTGTATCGCGGCTTTATTGTCACAGAACATAGGAAGAGGATAGTTGTAAACCTCTCCTAAGTCAAGCATGAGAGCCCGCAACCACTTCAACTCACATGTAGTCGATGCCATGCTGCGATATTCCGCCTCTGCACTAGACCTGGAAACGACAGACTATTTCTTGCTCTTCCAACTCACAAGATTGCCTCCAACAAATGTGCAGAAACCTGAAGTCGATTTGCGGTCCCCTTTGTCATCCGCATAGCTTGAATCAGAGTATGCTTCAACCCTAAGGTGACCATTTTTCTGAAATAGGAGTCCTTTCCCTGGAGCAGCTTTAATATACTCTAATATCCTCAGAGCAGATTGTAGATGACACTCCCTCGGAGCTTGCATGAACTGGCTCACCTTGCCAACAGCATAAGAGATGTCGGGTCTGGTTACCGTGAGATATATGAGCTTGCCCACCAGATGCCGGTATCTCGTAAGATCGGAGAGAAGAGGTGAGTCATCTGTCCAAGTTTTGTCTTCTCCAACAGCCATAGGACAACATGCAGGTTTAGCACCAGTCAGTCCTGCCTCCTTTAAAAGATCAAGAGCATACTTCCATTGTGAAAGGACCATGGAGTTAGGCTTTCTAGAGATTTCAATCCCCAGAAAGTATTTCGGGGAGCCCATATCTTTTGTGACCAGATGTTGACGAAGGTGTTTCTTGGTCATCAATACCCCATCCTGGTCATCGCCAGTAAGAAGAATGTCATCAACATAAACCGCAAGAACAACAAGACCAGAGGCGGTTTTCCGAACAAACAAGGAGTGATCTGCTGAGCTTCTTGTAAAACCAATGGCCGCAACAATGCCACTGAACTTGTCAAACCAGGCACGAGGACTCTGCTTGAGGCCATAGATAGCCTTCTTTAGTCGGCATACCCGTGTCTCCCCCTGAGCAACATACCCAGGAGGTTGCTCCATGTAAACATCCTCCTGCAGATCACCATAGAGGAAGGCATTCTTAACATCTAGCTGCGAGATGGGCCAATCCCTGTTGACAGCCACAGAGAGAAGAACCCGAATAGTGCTGAGACGAGCCACGGGAGAGAAAGTGTCAAAGTAATCAATCCCATAAGTTTGGATAAAACCCTTGGCAACCAGGCGAGCCTTATAATGATCCACACTGCCATCCGGGAGAAACTTCACCACAAAGACCCAGCGACAGCCAACAACATCTGTGCCGAAAGGAGGAGGAACAAGGGTCCAGGTACCCCGTTTAGTGAGAGTAGCAATCTCCTCATCCATGGCAACTTTCCAATGAGGAATAGTAAGGGCCTCCTGGTAGGAACGGGGGGTGGCAGTGGCCGAGATAGCCAGTGCAAAAGCTCTGCGAGCAGGGGTAAGACGATCATAGGAAACAACTGCAGCAAGCGGGTGTTGGGTACAGACCTGAACCCCTTTACGAAGAGCAATCGGGAGATCCAGGTCAGCAGGTGCCTCAGTATCCGGAGTATCCGTGGTGGAGAGAGCTGGCCCGGGAGTAGAGAGAGATGGCAGCGGAGTGGAGGGAGAAAGCGGAGTAGAGGGTGGAGATGATGAGGATGGGGAAGACGGTGGAGGGGGTGGAGAGGGCGGAACAGCAGTGGGAGCAGAGGGAATGGATGGGTTGGTATGAGAAGTAGGATCAGGAGGAATAGAAGAGGAAGCGGGAGAGAAGTAAGAGGCATTGGCAAAGAAGGTGACAATCCGCAGAGACAAATTGCTTGCAGGTAATAGGGTCAAAGCAGCAATATCCTTTCTGAGTGGGAGAGTAGCCCAGAAAGACACATTTGGTGGCACGTGGTGAGAGTTTATCACGGGTGGCAGCGGGAGAGTGCACAAAAGCAGTGCACCCAAAGATGTGTAGAGGAAGAGGAAAGGGATCCTTGTCTGGATAAAGAATAGAGAAGGGGTAGCACCGTGGAGAACTGTGGAGGGAAGGCGATTGATGAGATAGCAGGAGAGGAGGACAGCATATCCCCAATAGGAGCGAGGAACATGCATTTGAGTCATCATAGTGCGAGCGACATCAAGGAGGTGACGGTTTTTGCGTTCCGCCGCCCCATTTTGTTGGGAGGTGTAGACACAACTTGTTTGACGAATAACACCATGGTGAATACAAAAGGAGGAGAAGTCGTGGATAAGATACTCTTTAGCATTGTCAGAACGAAGGAGTTTAATAGACGTATCAAACTGAGTCTTAACCATAGAATAAAAGGAGGTCCAAATAGAGAACAGCTCGCAGCGATCTTTGAGAAGATATACCCACGTACATCGAGAGAAATCATCAATGAAGGTGACAAAATAGAAAATACCCCGACCGATGGTGAGGTTAGGAGCGGGACCCCATATATCAGAGTGAACAAAGTCGAACGGACGGGAAGAGCCCCGACTTTGCTTTGGTGGGAAGGATGAGCGGTGATGTTTGCCAAGTTGACATGCATCACAGTTGAGAGGAGGACGATGAGGAGGGAGGTGCGGCAGGAGCTGGCGGAGAATTCGGGGAGGAGCATGTCCAAGGCGAAGATGCCATTGGAGAAGATCTGTAGAGGAGGAGGAGAAGGCGGATAGAGCAGAAACGTTGTCGAGGAAGTAGAGGCCACCACTCTCAGTCCCGGTAGCAATCGTCCGTTGGGAGTCCGGATCCTGAAAAACACAAGAGTCAGGGGTGAATATGACAGAACACCGCAGTTGCTTGCATAAAGAAGTAACTGATAATAAATTGCACGGAAACTTGGGCACATAGAGGGTATCAGTCAGGCAGAGAGATGGAGTGACTTGAACCATGCCCATCCCATGGACCGGGGAGGGAGATCCATCAGCAACAATGACCGGGGGCAACTGAGCATGTGTGTCAAGAAGAGACAAACATTGCGGATTGCCTGTCATATGATTGGTTGCACCAGATTCGATGAGCCATCTTCCGCGAGTAACAACATGAGCACTACCAGAAGAGGTGACCACGGAGGCGGACAGGCTGGAGGAGGGGAAAGCCATGGAAGCAAGAGAGGAGCAAGCCGCGACGATAAGAACAAGCCGCGTGAAAGAGAAAAGAGCACCAAGCCGGGCGAACAGAAAATAGGTCGGGCGGCTAGGAAGGCCGCTACCAAGAAGCAGAGCAAAGCAGAGGGAAAGAAGTCGCACGGCTTGAAAAAGTCGGGCGAACAGAGGAGAACAGGTCGCACGGCAAAAGATGAGGCCGGCGCGACTAGCAAGCAGGAGCGGGTAGAAGGCAACAAGTAGAGCGCGAACAGTAGTGGCTAGCAAGAGGTCAAAGGCACAGCGGGGAAGAGGTCGCGCGGACTGAAAAGGCCGAGCGAACAGAAGAGAGGAGAAGAGCAGGTGACCGCGACCAAGATGCGGGTGAGAAAGGAACAACCCGCACGGTCAGGCAGATCACAGCAGCAAACCGCGAGTATAGGGGCAAGCGGATATGGGGAAAGCAGAAGCGGATAGGGAGAAGAAGTCCGCAGCAGGTAGACACAAGCCGCAAAGACTAGGAAGTCGGAGAGGCAAGAAAGAGCAAGGGGCGCGGCGACAAGGAAATAGGTCGCTGCGACGAATAGCAGTAGGAGAAGAGAACCAAGAATCAAGCCGCGCGAACAGGGCAGCGGACAGAAACAAGCCGCTCGAACAGGGCGGCGGACAGAAGAGAGGGCAAGCCGCGAGAGAGGTCGCGGATAGCGGAAAACAAGCCGCTAGAAGCAGAGAGCGCACAGAATCAGGACGAAATGACCGTGTCCTCTGATACCATGTTAAAAGTAGCGAATAAAAAAGAACAAACTGATAGACTTTTGAATAATTGAAATTTTACTATCCAAAAAAAGGTATCTATTACAAAGGTATGCCCTCCTTTATATAGAATGGAGGAGAGATGAGAGAATACAAATAAGAGATGTGGGACTATAATTTACAGGACTAAGCGGACTATACAAAACAAACCGCATAAGCCGCGCGGTTAGACAGCAGGGCTAACCGCATGGCTACCACCAGAGAGGAAGAGAGACTGCCAGGGTAGACCGCCAGACCGCCCGGTCTCCAAGCCGGCTGAGACAAACCGCCAGACCGCGCGGTCTTCAACCCGCCAAGACAAACCGCCAGACCGCCCGGTCACCAACTTCAACAAAGAGATTGATCAAAGGGTTGTTGAAGTTGTCAAAGTTCAAATTATTAATCAAGTATTCAATAAAGAAGATCTAGCTATTCCTTGAAGAATCAAGTGCAGATCTAAGAAGTTGGAGAGAGAGAGCTCCATCCAAGAAATCAGCCATTGGAACTAGGCTGAGAAGAAGGATTCAGATTTATTCTGGATCTTAAGAAGCAGAGATCAAGGATCAACTGTAGAAAGAGTCAGTCTTATTGAGTTCTACTTTCAAGAAGCTTTGAAGAAAGCTAAGTCAGATTGATTCCAACTGAGTTCTTCCAAGAACTCATCAAGAAACTCACAACTCCCCTCTCTTATCTTTGGGTTGTTGAGTTAACAATTGTATAATCATTTTATCTTGTAGGATCCTTTGGATCTGAGTTATTGTAAGCTTGTAATTATAAAGGCTGAGTGTAGGGCTTGAGAGCCTGAGTGTAGGAGATTGAAATCTCTGAGTGTAGGCCTTGGTGGCTGAGTGTAGGCCTTTGTGGCTGAGTGTAGGACTTTGTGGCTGAGTGTCGGCTTTGTGGAAAAGCTGAGTTGTAGGTCCTTGGGCCTGAGGTGTAGGAACCAGTTTGGGTTCTGAGATAGTGGAGAAGTTTGGTCGAATCTAGTACACTGCTAGATAGGCGAAGGGGGAAAGTGGATGTACCCAAAGCTTGGGGAACCACTATAAAACTGTGTGTCTTCTGTGTGCTGTAATTTGCTGTGAATACTGTGTGATTGCTGTGCAAAAGTAGATTATATTCTGTGTTATAAACTGATTGCTGCCATAAAAAGTTAAAAAAGAATTTGGTCACCTATTCACCCCCCTCTAGGTGTTTAGGTACTATATCTTTCATAACTTATTTTTAGGATCAGTCCTCTATATTATTAACTAACAATCACTCTATTTTAGAAAATATAATTATATATAATAAAGTGAGTTGATGAGTGTAACATTTTGATAATTTTTTATTGTGACTCAAAATGAAGAATACCCTTTTATTGGTCTCTAGAACTTGCCCTTAGCGACCCACAAAACATTCACATAAGTTAATTAGTTATGGCGGAAATGACTTAGGCCTCCCATTGGATAGCTTGAGCATTGCATGCCCAACACCCTAAACATTATACCCTTGCGCACCCAAGTTGGACCTAATCCCTTTTTTTTCTTTCGATACTCTACTACTAAAATTCACCAAGGCCAAAAATCCTTACCTATTAGCACATCTATCATTGAGACCTTCTTAGAATGAGTTTGTTCATAGTGATATGTGGCTTGAGTATGTATACACCCACTTAAAATGATCCCTACTATGTACCCTTGGATAAAAAATAGTGATATATGGCCTGAGTGTGTGTACACCCACTCAGAATGATCCCTACTATGGACCTTGGATAAGAAAAAATAACTAACAAAAATATAGAGTATCCATCAGAAGAAAGAAAGAAAAAGAAAGAGAAAAAATGTGGGAAGTATAATAATTATAAAGTCTGGGGGTGCTTTTATAGTATTGATGTATGTTAAGGTAATTACAAATCAAGAGGCTCAATCGTTATCTAGGTGTGATATAAACCATCAAATTTTTCTTTGATTACCTCATCCATAATCTTTTATCCTAAGCCAAAATGTTACATCATAATATAAGTCCTAAGGATCCAACCTAGCTAATCCTAACTAGTGTCATGGAGAGGGTGTGAAAAGGAGAGCTTATGGCTATCATTATTGGTACTTATAATTTTTGAAACACCAATGCCTACCTTATTGAGATTGTTATTTTCTCCTCACATTTGTTATGGATGACTATAATTTTATTTCTAGGAAGGAGTGAAAATAGTTAAGAGATATATGGTAGGAATTTAAAGATAAAGTTATATTTAGAAAAGTCTGCTATACTATTTCCTATACAATTACAACATCAAATTTCTCTTTGAATTCATAGCAACCAGCTTGCGGAAGAAAAATTAATTGTTGGTAACCCAAGTGTTTGAATTACTTTGCTTAGGGACAAGCAAACACTTAAGTTTGGGGGTATTTGATGAGTACAATTATTTTGTCCTTTTTACTATTATATTTGTAATCATGTCCACTATTGTATACCTCCAATCGTTATAATTGTGTGAAAATAGTTAAGAATTTGAATTATTATGAATAGAAGAGCACAGTATGTAGTTTTCTTTATTTCCTGTATTAAGCTATTTATTTATTCATTCATCTTTTTAATGCAGGTATTGCAAGTCCTTGGAACTAAAAGTCTTGGAGAAAACAGAGGTGTTCATGGATCTAACATGACTGAGGACCGGACTAGAATTGGGCACACACGGGTAGGAATACGCCCATGTCACTACCTGTGTCCTAATCAGGAAAGATCACAAGGATTGGATGAGAAGTCAGAACACCACACGGGTAGGAACACGGCCGTGTCACTACCCGTGTCTTTATCGGGCCTGCTGACAAACCAAGCCGTGTGTGGAGCCATGAAGAACAACACGGCCGTGTTATCAGCCATGTCAAATGACATGTCCCATGACCAGACACATCTTTTCGTGTTAAACTGCTTTAGAACCGCCCATACGTCCTGGGACACGACCGTGTTGGAACCAGTGTTCGACCCTGTTTGCAAGAAGACTATAAAAACATGTATGAAAAATAGAAGAGGGACGTTTGGATTAAGAGGATTTGGATAACTTCTGGAGAACGAAAGTGGAGTACTCAAGTGAAGGAGAAATTGAAGCAGATAATTCGTATGGTTTTAATCTTCATGTATCTCTTTTAATCTTCCTTTTCTCTTAGTGAATCTAACTTT
This sequence comes from Platanthera guangdongensis, assembly GCA_039583875.1. Classification (NCBI taxonomy): domain Eukaryota; kingdom Viridiplantae; phylum Streptophyta; class Magnoliopsida; order Asparagales; family Orchidaceae; genus Platanthera; species Platanthera guangdongensis. The sequence continues at coordinate 93,403,726 of CM077165.1, forward strand.
ATTTTTTAGTTTTGCATGAGACTTGTTTTTATGAATCAATTCAGTAATCATGTATGTTGTTTTTACTTTGGATTCATGGTATTTTATTCGTATGGATGCTTTCAAACAAAGAGATTGATATTAGATTTGAAGTTAGCACTTGTTTTATTTGAATCTCAAACTTCTAGATGGAGAAATTGGATGTTTGTGATGATGTTTATACGTTCATATTCTGATGTTCTTTCTCTTTGTATTTCAAATCGCATGATCGAGAGATATGTTCTGTTGAAGTTGGTGACCGGGCGGTCTGTCTTGGCGGGTTGAAGACAGCGCGGTCTGGCGGTTTGACTCGCCGGCTTGTAAACCGGACGGTCTAGCGATCTTCACAGGCGACTTCTCTGCTTCTCTTGTTGTAGCCGTGCGGTTAGTCCTTCTGTCTAACCGCGCGGCTTGTGCGGTTTACTTTGTACAGTCCGCTTAGCTTGTAAATTTTTAGTCACACATCTCTTATTTGTATTCTCTCATCTCTCCTTCATTCTATATAAGGGAGGGTATACCTTTGTAATAGTTATCTTTTTTGGATAATAAAATTTCAATTATTCAAAAGCTTATCCGCTTGTTCTCTCTTTTTCGCTACTTTCTAACATGGTATCAGAGGACACGGTCATTTCCTCCTGATTCTGTGCGCTCTCTGTTATTCGCGGCTTGTTTTCCGCTTTCTGCGACCTGTTTCGCGACTTGCCTTCTCTTCTATCCGCTGCCCTGTTCGCGCGGATTGTTTCTGTCCGCTGCCCTGTTCGCGCGACTTGCTTCTTCTTGGTTCTCTTCTCCTACTGCTATTCGTCGCAGCGACCTGTTTCCTTGTCGCCGCGCTCCTTGTTCTTTCTTGCCTCTCCGACTTCCTAGTCGTTGCGGCCTTGTCTCTACCCGTTGCGGACTTCTTCTCCCTGTCCGCTTCTGCTTTCCCCATTTCCGCTTGTCTCTATACTCGCGGTTTGCTGCTGTGATCTGCCTGACCGTGCGGGTTGTTCCTATCTCACCTGCATCTTGGTCGCGGTCACCTGCTCTTCTCCTCTCTTCTGTTCGCTCGGCCTTTTCAGTCTGCGCGACCTCTTCCCCGTTGTGCCTTGTTCTGCTGCCTAGCCGCTCGTGTTCGCGCGGCTTCTTCCCTTTAACCCGCTGCGGTTTCACGCGGGTTGCTCTCTTTTCCTCTCCCCGCGGCTTTCTCTCTGTTCGCGCGGATTCTTCCTTGTTTGAGCGGCCTCTCTGCCTTTCTTCCTTTAGCCGCTCCTGCTTGTTAGTCGCCGCGACCTCCTGGTTCAGTCGTGCGGCTTGTGCTCTGCACCTTGGTCGTGGCCCTTCTTGCCGCTGGTGTGCTGTCACCGAGACCGCTGCAGTTTCTTCTTCCTCCCTTCATGGCTTTCATATCCTCCTCCAAGCCATTCGCCTCGGTTGTCACATCTTCTGGTCGTGCACACGTTGTTACTCAGGGAAAATGGCCGATCGACACTGGTGCTACAAATCATATGACCGGCCATCTCCCGTGTTTCTCTCTCCAAGAAAAACATGCTTGCTTGCCCCCGGTTATTCTCGCTGACGGCTCTTCATCATCAGTCCATGGAACAGGGATAGTTCATGTCACTCCGTCTCTTCACTTGGCGGATACTCTATACGTGCCCCAGTTCCCGTGCAACTTATTATCTGTTACCTCTCTTTGCAAGCAATTACAGTGTTCCGTCACATTTACTTCTACTTCTTGCTCTTTTCAGGATCCGGACTCCCAACGGACGATTGCTACTGGGGCTGAGAGTGGCGGCTTATACTTCCTGGACAACATTTCTATTTTTTCCACCTTCTCCTCCACCTCCACAGATCTTCTCCAATGGCATCTCCGCCTTGGTCATGCTCCTCCCCGTCTTCTTCGTCAACTTTTGCCCCACCTTCCTTCTCAAAGTCCTCCGCTCAACTGTGAGGCCTGTCAGCTTGGCAAGCATCACCGCTCCTCCTTCCCTCCAAAGCACGCTCGTAGCTCTACCCGTCCGTTTGATCTTATCCACTCCGATATCTGGGGTCCTTCTCCTACCCTTACCATTGGTCGGGGTAGTTCCTATTTTGTCACGTTCATTGATGATTTCTCTCGCTGTACGTGGGTGTATCTATTAAAAGATCACTCCGAATTATTCTATGTATGGACATCCTTCTATCTCATGATCAAAACTCAGTTTGGTGTTTCTATCCAAGTTTTTCGATCTGATAATGCCCAAGAATATCTCAGTCGTGACTTCTCTACATTCTGCATGCAAAATGGGATTCTTCATCAAACTAGTTGTGTCTATACTTCACAACAAAATGGTGTGGCCGAACGCAAAAACCGTCACCTCCTCGATGTCGCTCGCACCTTGATGACCCAGATGCATGTTCCTCGCTCCTATTGGGGCTATGCTGTTCTCCTTGCCTACTACCTCATCAATCGCATTCCCTCCAAGGTTCTCCACGGCCAAACCCCGTTCTCCATTTTGTATCCGGGCAAGGAGCCGTTTCCTCTTCCTCTCCAAATCTTTGGATGCACTGCCTTTGTGCATACCCCTTCTGCCACCCGTGATAAGCTCTCCCCTCGCTCCACCAAATGTGTCTTTCTGGGGTACTCCACCACTCAGAAAGGCTACTGTTGCTTTGATCTCGTCCTTCGTAAGCAGTTCGTCTCTGCTGACGTCACCTTCTTCGAGAATACCTCCTACTTCTCGGATGACTCCTCTCCTCTTCTCCCAGCTTCTGATTCTCCTGCCGTTCCCTTCGTTCCCTCGCCTCCTACTACACTCTCCACCCCTACACCGTCTCCACCCCCTCCTCTTCCTCCACCTCTCTCTCTCCCTTCTCCACCACCCTCTCCCTCATCTCCGTTGTCGTCGCTCTCTTCTCCTGGGCCAGCTTTCTCTACCACGGATGCTCCGGATGCCGCGGGCCCGGCTGACCTGGATCTTCCTATAGCTCTTCGCAAAGGGGTGCGGACGTGTACCCTACACCCCCTTGCTGCTGTTGTTTCCTATGATTGTCTTACCCCTTCTCGCAGGGCATTTGCACTGGCTATCTCTGCCACTGCCACACCCCGCTCCTATCAGGAGGCCCTTGCTATTCCTCACTGGAAGATGGCCATGGATGAGGAAATGGCGACCCTAACTGAGCGGGGTACCTGGACTCTTGTTCCTCCTCCCTTCGGTACTGATGTTGTTGGCTGTCGCTGGGTCTTTGTGGTCAAATTTAGCCCAGACGGCACTGTGGATCGGTATAAGGCTCGCCTTGTTGCTAAGGGCTTTACTCAGACCTATGGGGTTGATTACTTTGACACCTTCTCCCATGTGGCTCGTCTCAGCACTATCCGGGTTCTTCTCTCTATGGCCGTCAATCGGGATTGGCCGATTTCTCAGCTGGACGTCAAGAATGCCTTCCTTTATGGTGATCTTCACGAGGCCGTTTACATGGAGCAACCTCCTGGGTATGTTGCTCAGGGGGAGACACGGGTATGCCGGCTGCAGAAGGCAATTTATGGCCTCAAGCAGAGTCCTCGAGCTTGGTTTGACAAGTTTAGCGGCATTGTGGCGGCTGTTGGTTTTGTGCGAAGCTCTGCTGATCACTCTCCCTTTATTCGCAAAACTCCTTTTGGGCTGGTTGTTCTTGCTGTGTACGTCGATGATATTCTTCTCACTGGCGATGACCAGGAAGGGGTAGCCCTAACAAAGCGACATATTCGCCAACATCTGATCACTAAAGATATGGGCTCTCCAAAGTACTTTCTGGGGATCGAACTCTCTCGGAAGCCTGACTCCTTAGTTCTCTCTCAGCGTAAGTATGCCCTTGATCTTTTAAAAGAGGCAGGATTAACTGGAGCAAAACCTGCCCGATGCCCCATGGCTACTGGGGAGGACAAAACCTGGACAGATGATTCGCCTCCTCTTTCAGATAGTTCGCGGTACAGGCGTCTGGTTGGTAATCTCATATATCTTACAGTGACCAGACCCGACATTTCCTATGTTGTGGGCAAGGTGAGTCAATTCATGCAAGCGCCTAGGGAGTGTCATCTACAGTCCGCCTTGCGGATCTTGGAGTATGTCAAAGCAGCGCCTGGGAAAGGATTACTTTTTCAGAAGAATGGTCATCTGAGGATTGAAGCCTACTCAGATGCAAGTTATGCTGATGACAAAGGGGATCGCAAGTCAACCTCAGGTTTTTGCACCTTTGTTGGGGGAAATCTGGTGAGCTGGAAGAGCAAGAAGCAGTCTGTTGTCTCCAGGTCCAGTGCAGAAGCTGAGTATCGCAGTATGGCGTCAACCACTTGTGAGTTGAAATGGTTGCGGGCTCTCATGCTAGATTTAGGAGAGGTGTACAACCATCCTCTACCTATGTTCTGTGATAACAAGGTCGTCATATACATCTCCAAAAATCTGGTATTCCATGAAAGAACAAAGCACATTGAGGTTGACTGCCATTTCATTCGTGAAGAGATTTTAAAAGAACAAATTTGCACTCCGTTTGTCACGTCTGATAAAGAGCTGGCTGACATCTTCACCAAGCCAGTTTCCGCCTCGTTTCTGCATGTTTGCGACAAGCTGGACATGATTGATATATATGCTCCAGCTTGAGGGGGAGTGTTGAAGTTGGTGACCGGGCGGTCTGTCTTGGCGGGTTGAAGACCGCGCGGTCTGGCGGTTTGACTCGCCGGCTTGTAAACCGGGCGGTCTAGCGATCTTCACAGGCGACTTCTATGCTTCTCTTGTTGTAGCCGTGTGGTTAGTCCTTCTGTCTAACCGCGCGGCTTGTGCGGTTTACTTTGTACAGTCCGCTTAGCTTGTAAATTTTTAGTCCCACATCTCTTATTTGTATTCTCTCATCTCTCCTCCATTCTATATAAGGGAGGGCATACCTTTGTAATAGTTATCTTTTTTGGATAATAAAATTTCAATTATTCAAAAGCTTATCCGCTTGTTCTCTCTTTTTCGCTACTTTCTAACATGTTCTTTGGATCATGGTAATACGGATAATTGGATTCATGGTATCTTAGATATAGGATTTCATAAATTTATGTATTATATAGGGTTACTTTATATTAGTGCAAACTTGAGTGTTGTGAATTATTCGAGAGAAAATTTACTCAACTTAGGTTTAGGTATTGGATTGATCGAGAGAGAATTTGATAGAGGTTTAACCCTTACAATACAACGAATTCGATAATCTTGTTATTACATGATTACATAGAATTGAATTAATGAGTGATTACTCTTAGTTTATTTGCTTTTTACTATCCTTAATCCTCCAATGTCTCTTTATCCAAGTAGTCCTAATAAGGTCAATTTAGGGTAACAATTAATTTTAATTATAGGTACGATAAAAGAGTGAGAGTGAGTATGAATACTTGAAAAGACCATGTGGAATACAACACGAGATGTAGATTTCTCCTATACTATGATTGATAGGTGCACTTGCCTGAGAGTAAAATCAAGTTATCTTTTACCTATCTACAAAGTTTATACATAGTAAAAATAATTGCATCACATATGCTACTGATACTTGCTTTTTGACTAAGTCCGCGGGTGCTGATGTCAGCAAGTCAAAAAGTCAACCTTATTCAAATTATTAGCGGCAAAGCTACAGTACATGACAAAAGGTGCCGCAGACATACTATACGATAGTTAGGCGTTAAAGCAAGGATGCAGCCAGCATAATGGTGTGGGACCCACTGCTAAAAGAGCCGTTGGGTTATACTAAATAAAAGGAGAAGCGCTTTACAGAAAAAGGAGATGTCACAGTTGTTCCTCATCATCGTCATTGTTGCTGAGAAGAGAAAAACTTTGAAAGTCTTGTTTTCAAGGCTAGCTAAACACCTAGAGGGTGGTGAATATGTTTTGTCTCTATTTAAATTTTCTAACTTGTTATTAGATTTTTGTTCTTGGTGATTAGATTAGTTATCAGCTTTCAAGAACATTCACAGACGACACAACAATTTATAGTGGTTCCCCAATCTTGGGTACATCCATTGTCCCTCTATGCATATCTAACAACATGTTAGATTCGACTCTCCCTCCAGAACTCAGCTACTTAATAGCTTACAGCACAGATCCCGCAGGACCACACAGGTCACACAGACCAATAACTTAGGCACTAAGCCAACCCCAGGTCACAAAGACATATCACTCGGCACAAATCCAAACAGAGGTCACTAAGACCTCAGCCTTTATAATACTGGCTTACAACTCTAGATTCACCAAGAATCTTTACAGAAGAAGAAATAAAGAGTGAGATGAATAGACACTGGAGCAAGATCTATGTGTCTTATTCTTCTTGGACTGAGCAGATATCAGTCCAAGCTATTGTTGTTGAAGACAATAAGTAGTGCAACACCTCCCCTGTAATGACCATATAATATGGGTCCGGTCGGGGCCCCACAATATATGAACACCACAGCATTAGCATTAAAAGATGATATTAACTACCCAACTCAAAACTCAGAATAAAGCAACAGCGAAAATACACCAACAAAATCAGAAGTTATCCACTACCAAATAGGAGTATCAAAATGGCCTTAAGGCCTTACACAAAATAAGTCCAAAACTGAAATGACTACAAGGTCAAACATCAACGTGCAAAAGCACTCCTAGGTTACCTCGGCATGCAAGCCGAAAATACAAAAAACATGGAGCATCACAGTCACAAAGAAAACAAGCTAGTAAGTATGGTAATCACTTCATGAGGCTTAGGCCTTTTCGGTCGGCGCACTTGCTACCGCCCGCGATCCTTTCCCTGTAAAAATTGGTGGTAACGTGGGTCAGCAAAGGCGACCTCTACTGTGTAACCAACACATCTCCTCCCGGCCATCCCTAACAGACCTCGGGGTAAACCTCCAACCTACAAGTCAGCACTTCGTATGCCAAATACATAAACATGTAAAACTTTAAAAACAAGTTTGGATGTCTCAAACAACAAACATGTTTTCTATGTTGAACATATAATCAAAGGGGCCTACTATGCAGCATGTATGCAAACTCGGGCTTTACCCAAGGCACCCTATCGCGTATGCATCTAACACATCATCATAACAACTGGGTACTTCCAATTTCCCCATAGGCGTCAAGCCGCAAACAAAAGGGTACTGCAATTCCCATAACGACATACAAGCCGCCACACAGAAATCTTGTCAAGGCCCCACCCGCTCGTGGGTTTTAGACCCGAGCTTGCCTGCAAACCCTGACTTCTCACGTCAGGTTTCCGTCTCACACACAGACCGATTCTAAGAACCCTTGTTGGACCCCACCCGCTCGTGGGCTTCATTGCTCGGGCTTGTCCTATGCATGGCGTTCTCGTCAGTCTCACAGAAGGGGACTAGTCTCGCTGGGACACTCTCCCCACATGACTTGCACGTCACGGGATAGCCAGCCGACCACCGAGACAAAGCCACACCTTAATACATCACAATCCATAGCCTTTACCACCCTAATTCCTCATCTATACTGCAACGTTCTCGCGCACCAAGGAAACTATCTACCGCCAACGCTTAGCTAACCTTGTCCGGTTCTAGCTACAAGTACTCACTCGAAAAAGGGGGAAAACATATTCATCACAAACGGCATCTTGCCGCAACGGATTTCTACAAAATCGTTAAGGCTCGCTATGCAACATCACCGAGTCGGACTAACGGTCGCGACTACGGCTTCACCCACAATGTCTAATCCACTAAAGGAGCGGATCTCTAATGCAAATCATGTCGGGGACGGACACAATCGACCCAGTGGTTCCTCTTGAACCATGGCGACCCAAACCCCCCTCATTTGAGAGATTTGGTGCCCAAAAGGTTGAAAAACAAGGAAGAAAAGAGATGTTATGCACGCATCCTACAAACCGAGAGGAGAAAATGTCATTACCTTATGACCTCTCTTCCTAGCCATGGAATCCATGCTTTGAACGGATTGACACGAGCGCCTCCACGCCCTCTCCGCGCATCCGATCTCGGAATGACGATCGGAGCTCTGAAGCTTCATCAATGGCGGTGGAAGACCTTCTCCTTCCTCCTCCCTTTTCCACATCTCCACCCTAACTCACTCTAGAAGATGAGAAATGATGGGAAAGACCCTCTCAGCCCTAATAAATTCATTTGGGTGGAAGATCTTGGGCCCATAACCCACAGGTCGGAGGATCGAAACCTCCCTCTGATACCAAATTGTAACACCCCCTATCCGTCGCATAGCATATAGCAGTAGGTCCGGCCGGGGCCCGACGCCATATACCACAGACAGACCGGGTGGTTACTTATGGAAACCATCCAACCCATCTCAACGTCCTACACAGAGCATTCTAGCGGAAGCAGTTTATATAAGTTGCAAAACAAGAACCCAGCAACAAGCATGAATGTCCACTAACATGATAATAGGAATGTTATTACAAAATACTCAAAAGTCGGCCTTAAGGCCTTACAAAATGTTTCACTTGTCTTTTACATGATTTACAAACCTCGGCTCGCAGGCCGGCCATACATGAATAAAACATAAGACATTTCCACTTGGGCCTTCGACACTTAGCCGTGAAGTCGACACAGTGCTTCGACGTTGTGTCGAGATACGGCACACGGCCTGCGACACGGGCGTGTCGCAGGGCGTGTCAACCCGTGTCGACACTCGTCCCGCGAAGTCGACACTTTGGTGTCGACAGTGTGTCGAGGCATGGCACACGGCCTGCGACACGGGCGTGTCGCAGGACGTGTCGACCCGTGTCGACACTTCGCCGCGAAGTGCCGAGACCTTGTACACGGCCTGGAGCCCAGGCGTGTCAAGGTGACACGGGCAAGGACACGGGCGTGTCCTAGAACCCGTGCAGTGCTCGGGTTGAAAACGGGAGAAAATCATGGGGTACATGGCCAGCTACACGGCCGTGTCAAGTGGAACACGGGCGTGTCAGCTCGAACACGGGCGTGTTCGATACCCGTGTGAGGTTCCAGGTGATTCGATTTTGACGGCGAATGAGGCACACGGCCCTGGACACGGGAGTGTGCCAGGCCGTGTTCGGTCCAGATTGGGCATTTCAGTCCCGAATCGAAGCCGTTCATTTCTTTGACTGAAGATCCAACGGCTTGGGGTTGTTCCTGAAGGGATATACCCGGGTTTTGACTTAGAAAACCCTCACTTTTTCCACTTGTTCTCTCTCCAAACCCTTGGAGAAAGAAGAGCTAAGGCAAGAAGAAGAGGAGCTAGATCCGCCATTGGAGGAGCTTCGGAGCTCCGAATCACAAGCCGACTCCGGATCCACGGAGGCAACGCAAGTGCGGTGATTTCCATCCGATTACTTTTCGATGGCGCCAAAGAGGACCGCAAGGGTAACGATCCTCATCTTGAGCATGAGTCGCTCTCTTTCTTTGTATAGGAAGCCCGCTCTCGAGAGTTTGCGGAGAGTTGGAGGCGTTCCTTCGGGTAGATATGTGAAGTCCCCGTTGTTTAGAGTCCGTATGCGAGAACGGACATAGGCATTTTGGTTGAAGCCTACTCGGACATGTTAGTTCGGATCGGTGATGTTGCATTGCATAAGGCCGGAGAAGACTCCGTGCTATTGGGTGTTTTTCGGGTTTTCTACGCGGTAGATTGCAGCAGGGAGCCTTGGGAACTAACCCAAAGGTGCACCCGGAAAACTGGGCGGACACGAGGTCTTACCAACTTGGTGGCCTGAGTGCCAACATGAACATAACGGGGTTATGTGTCTTGCGGTAGAATGGGACTCGGTGAAAGTTTGACCCGCGCAAATGGCTTAAATTGCCATTGCGATGTGAGCACGGGTTAGATGGAGCCGTACCCGCTTTATGTCGTTCGGGTTAGAGAGACCTAAAGTTACATGGCACTCGCCGTTGGCATAGATGGGGGTCTTCGGTGGTCAATGGCTTAAATTGACATGACCAATACCATGAAGACGAATTGCTCATAGGAATGGCCGTCTAAGTGGCGGTGGTGAATCCGGAATGTTAATGGCTTTAATTGACGTGACATCGACCGGTTCACCGAGAATGTGCCCTGAGTGCACGGGGCGTGTGGCCGTGCGAGCCAACGCCTGTGATGAAATGGCTATGGTTATAATTGCTCCCTTATGCTAATGAAATGCAGGAAAGGAGCATCGCCGCCCCGAGTTGGGGGCGGGATCGTTATAATTTGGTTAGCATTGCTGACCGTTGCCTTGTTTGCCACCGTGCGGTGGTTTGTTTGCTTGCAGGTGCAGCTGGACCAAGCGGTCAATAGCGGGCTAAAGCCCTTTTTGCGAAGCTGGCCCTCGAAGGCCCAAGTGGAAATGTCTTATGTTTTATTCATGTATGGCCGGCCTGCGAGCCGAGGTTTTTAAATCATGTAAAAGACAAGTGAAACATTTTGTAAGGCCTTAAGCCGACTTTTGAGTATTTTGTAGTAACATTCCTATTATCATGTTAGTGGACATTCATGCTTGTTGCTGGGTTCTTGTTTTGCAACTTATATAAACTGCTTCCGCTAGAATGCTCTGTGTAGGACGTTGAGATTGGTTGGATGGTTTCCATAAGTAACCACCCGGTCTGTCTGTGGTATATGGCGTCGGGCCCCGGCCGGACCTACTGTTATATGCTATGCGACGGATAGGGGGTGTTACAATTTGGTATCAGACTACTGGTTTTGGTCGGGCTTAAAGTGAATTCGTGGGCGAATTCTTTTTAAGGGGTGGTGAGCACATTGTGTGCGTCATCGTAATAACAGTACAAGAACCCATGAATGTCCACTTAGGAATGAAAATACTCGTGTTTGAGGAACCTGCGTGTTCCTATAATTGTTGTTTGCAATTTATTTGGTCGCCTAACGGTGTTTTGTACCACTATAGGTGACCCGAAGTGGTGTTGGGCCGTCAGAACGCCGAGTTTCTGAGGCAAGTAGTGCACCGGATGTTGCTCCTGCAACACCTCTATCGACTGAGAATATTCGACTGGTGGCTGAAGCGGTGTTGGCCGTGATAAATGCGCAGCCTGGGAGGCAAGCGCAGCAGCCCGCTCCTGTGATGGAGCAAGTACCTCTTCAAGAGGCTGAGCCGAGGAGGATGGAGCAAGTGGTTGTAGAACCAATAGTGCCAAGGAGGGCGACTGAGAGGCAGTTGAAGCATGTAATGAGCTTTAACCCTCCGTTATTCTCGGGGTTGGGAACCCCATCTCAAGCTGAAGACTGGCTCTCTAGGGTGAAGAGAGTCATGACAGCGACGGAGACGGAGGAGTGGCAGATGACCACCATTGCTACGTTCCTGCTGGACGGTGAAGCAAGGATGTGGTGGGAAGGTTTGGAGCTGCATCATCTGCGAGGTAGACAACTGATAGACGTTCCGATGGAAGAGTTCTCGGAATTGTTCTTAGCAAGATACCTCCCTTCTACTCAGAGGATCTCGATGGAGAATGAATTCCTGAAGTTGGTGCAGGGTGAGAGGAACGTGGATGAATATCTCCACGAGTTTACGCGGTTGAGTCGTTATGCTAGCTCCACCATCATGGATGAGGAGCGCAAGACTAATCGTTTTTATGAGGCTTGAGGGATGAGCTGAGATTGTTACTGTCGGGGCCAATGATGCAGGGTTTCTTAACCTTGGTCAATACTGCCCGGTCCTTGGAGAAGGACATGAAGAGTGTGCAAGCGAAGAAAGGCTTGGTTGATAGAAAATCTGAGTTTAAAGTGCCGACTACCTCAAAGTCCGGCTATCGGAGGGCTTTCAAGAAACATAGGACTTCGGGTCCAGCTCCTTCTGGTGCTTCTGGGGCGACTACGAGTCGGACCCCGGGCGCGTGCTTTACTTGTGGCAAGACGGGGCATTTCGCCCGTGATTGTTGGAGCGGACGTCCTAAGTCCGAGAGGAGGCCGGGAGCCACTTATGAAGAGAAGGGAAAGGCGGTGGAGTCGACCGCATCCCACTATGCTCCGGCCCAACCAAGAGTTTACAATCTTGTCCAACAGGAGGCCATTAAACAAGCTGATGTGGTGACAGGTACGGTTTAATTTATAGCAAGTCAATTCCTTTATATGCTTGTTATGCACATGTTACCTTACCACTACTTGTTTAGGATTTGTGTTGATTTGTGAAAATCCGGCACGAGCACTCTTTGATACGGGAGCTTCACACTCCTTCTTGTCCGAAGAATTTATATTACGCATCGGAGTCCCTTCTTCGATGGAGAAGGATAAGTTGGATGTGTTGTTGCCAAATGGGTGCTCGATGCGAGCGGATAGGATCTGCGATGTTAAGATTCGTATTGGAGAGCAGGAGTTTGACCTGCGGGCGTCCTTACTTCCGTTGGTGGAGTTCGACGTCATATTTGGAATGGACTGGCTCTCGGAGCAGCAGGCCCATATAGATTGCGGTAGCAAGGAAGTAAAGCTGGGAGCAAGTCGTGAGACGACTTTTACGGGCTTAAACGGGTCGAGCAAGACGTTGATGTCTGCTCTTCAGGTGGTGAAGGCTGTTCGTGCCGGAGCAGAACTGTTCTTTACACTAGTGGAGGTTGCAAAGCCGAAGCCCGCGATGGGTTGTATTTCAGTGGTATCGGAATACCCTGATGTGTTCCCCGCAGATCTTCCTGGAGCCCCGCCACAACGGGAGATAGATTTTACTATCGAGCTAGTGCCAGGTGCAAAGCCTGTGTCACGATCTCCGTATCGGCTAGCGCCTAAGGAAATGGCGGAGCTGAAAGTTCAACTGCAAGAGTTGCTGGAGCAAGGGTATGTGCGCCCGAGTTCTTCGCCTTGGAGCGCACCGGTCCTCTTTGTTAAGAAGAAGGACGGAAGCTTGAGGTTGTGTATTGATTATCGGGAGCTAAACAAGCTGACTGAGAAGAACAAGTACCCGATCCCCTGGATTGATGATCTCTTTGATCAGTTAGTCGGGTCGACGGTGTACTCGAAGTTAGATCTCAAGTCTGGGTACTATCAGCTGCGGATAAGGGAGAGTGATATCCCGAAGACAGCGTTTAGTACGAGATACGGGCATTATGAGTTTACGGTCATGCCGTTTGGGCTGACTAATGCGCCGTCAGTATTTATGGATTTGATGAACAGGACGTTCAGGGAGTACCTAGACCATTTCGTGATCGTCTTCATCGACGATATTTTGGTGTACTCGCAAAGTGAGGAGGATCACTTCAAGCATCTCCATTTGGTGTTGGAGACACTCAGGAGAAACCAGTTGTATGCCAAGTTCTCGAAGTGCGAGTTTTGGCTATCCTCAGTGGCGTTCCTCGGGCATATAGTGAGTGGAGAGGGTATTGTTGTGGATCCGGCGAAGATTGTTGCGATACGGGAGTGGCCTGAGCTTGCTACGATAGCAGAAGTCCGGAGCTTTTTGGGGCTTGCCGGCTATTATAGGCGCTTCGTAGAGAACTTCTCGCGGATAACGTTACCTCTCACTACTTTGACGAGGAAGGATCATAAGTTCGTTTGGACACCGGAGTGCGCGCGAGCTTTTGAGGAGTTAAAGTGTCGGTTGACCACGGCGCCTGTGCTGAGTTCGCCGGTTGGAACCGAAGGCTATGAGATATATAGCGATGCTTCGGGCAGCGGTTTGGGTTGCGTGCTATTGCAGCACGGCAGCGTGATAGCTTATGGCTCGAGACAGCTAAAAGTGCACGAGAGGAATTATCCGGTCCATGACTTGGAGTTAGCGGCCGTGATTTTTGCCTTGAAGCTGTGGAGACACTATTTGTACGGTGTGAAGATTGATATCTACACCGATCACAAGAGCCTAAGGTATTTGATTGATCAGAAAGATCTGAATATGCGGCAGCGTAGGTGGATGGAGTTCCTGGGGGACTATACTTTCAAGATCCACTACGTGCCTGGCAAAGGGAATGCGGTTGCGGACGCGTTGAGTCGCCGAGCCCCAGCTCAAGCGAATTGGCTATCAGTGCATGATGAGCGGTTGGTGCAGGAGCTGGAGGCGTTGGAGATTGTTTGTGTGGATAGACAATCTAGTGCTGAAGCAGTGCTGAATTGGACTGAAGTCCAATATGACCTGGCTGATCGGATTCGGCAGGCTTTGGATATGGATGCTCATATGAAGCAGTTCATGATAGAGGCTCTGGATGGGTCAAATTCCCAATTCGTCGTGGAGGACGGATTGCTTTGGAAAGACGGTCGTTTGTGCGTCCCAAGTGTGGGCAGTTTACGGGTGGAGTTATTGTACGAGGCGCACCATACCAAGTACTCGATTCACCCGGGGAGCACGAAGATGTACCGTGATGTAAAGAAACTATTTTGGTGGCCGGGCTTGAAAAAGGATGTGGCGCTATATGTAGCGAAGTGCCAAACCTGCGCCTTGGTAAAGGCGGAGTGCCAAAAGCCGGGAGGATTTCTTAAGTCCTTGCCTAGTCCGGAGTGGAAATTCGACGACATCTCTATGGACTTTGTGCATGGTTTGCCAAGGTCGCAGAAGGGGAACGACGCCATTTGGGTGGTGGTCGATCGATTAACAAAGGTGTCGCATTTTATTCCGCATAGGAAGGATGATCCGGTGGAGAAGCTGGCAAAGCTTTATGTGGATAACATAGTGCGGCTTCATGGTGTGCCCCGTAGCATCGTGAGTGACCGAGATGGGCGGTTCACGTCCAATGATTGGAGGCTGGTGCAGCAAATGTTGGGAACAAAGCTGAAGTTTAGCACAGCCTTCCATCCACAAACGGATGGGCAGACCGAGAGGGTCAATAGAACGATGGAAGACATGCTTCGCATGTGTGTCTTGGACTTTGGAAAGCAATGGGAGGACCACCTTTATTTGGTGGAGTTCGCATACAACAATAGCTACCAAGCAAGTATTCAGATGGCGCCTTTCGAGGCCCTATATGGTAGAAGATGTCGCACGCCGTTGTCTTGGTTAGAAACGGGCGAGTCAAAGTTGTATAAGCGATCGGAAGTGGAGGATGCTACTTCTTTGGTAAGGACAATTCGGGAGAGGTTGCTTATCGCTCAGGACCGGCAAGCAAAGTACTATAATGCCAAGCACAGGAACGTGGAGTTCGCTGTGGGCGATTATGTATACTTGAAGATCAAGCCGTTCAAGGGTGTCTCGCGGGTGCGGCGATTGAAAAAGCTAAGCCCGAGGTACCTTGGACCGTTCGAGGTTCTGGAGCGAGTAGGAGAAGCGGCCTATCGGCTGAAGCTTTCAGTGGAGCTAAGTGGTTTACATGATGTATTCCATATTTCGGTGCTTCGGAAGGCGGTGCAAGAGCCTACGCAAGTGATCGCGGCCAATCAAGTGCCGGTGGATAGTGGGCTAACGACAAAAGTCAAGCCCGTGCGGATTGAGGACTCGGAGGTCAAGCGGCTACGCAATAAAGAGATCAGGATGGTCAAAGTCCGGTGGGACAATTGCGGTCGTGAGGAGCTCTCTTGGGAGCGAGAGCAGACGATGCTTGACGAATATCCGGAGTTGTTCCGCTCAGGTACAAATTTTAGTTTTGTACATGTTTTTTTTTCCCTTTATGTAATTTCGTGGGCGAAATTCTTATAAGAGGGGTAGAGTTGTAACGCCCCGAAACTTAAAGGAGCAAAGGGGAATATTTTTGGGCCAATTTGAGTTCTGGCTGCAGGCACACGGCCTGGGACACGGGCGTGTCCCAGGGCGTGTCAAGCCTGTGTCGACACTAAGGCGTGAAGTCGACACTTTGGTCTCGACATTGTGTCGAGACTGGGCACACGGCCTGCGACACGGGCGTGTCGCAGGGCGTGTCGACCCGTGTCGACACTTAGCCGTGAAGTCGACACAGTGCTTCGACGTTGTGTCGAGACACGGCACACGGCCTGCGACACGGGCGTGTCGCAGGGCATGTTAACCCGTGTCGACACTCGTCCCGCGAAGTCGACACTTTGGTGTCGACAGTGTGTCGAGGCATGGCACACGTCCTGCGACACGGGCATGTCGCAGGGCGTGTCGACCCGTGTCGACACTTCGTCGCGAAGTGCCGAGACCTTGTACACGGCCTGGAGCCCAGGCGTGTCAAGGTGACACGGGCAAGGACACGGGCGTGTCCTAGAACCCGTGCAGTGCTCGGGTTGAAAACGGGAGAAAATCATGGGGTACACGGCCAGCTACACGGCCGTGTCAGGTGGAACACGGGCGTGTCAGCTCGAACACGGGCGTGTTCGATACCCGTGTGAGGTTCCAGGTGATTCGATTTTGACGGCGAATGAGGCACACGGCCCTGGACACGGGCGTGTGCCAGGCCGTGTTCGGTCCAGATTGGGCATTTCAGTCCCGAATCGAAGCCGTTCATTTCTTTGACTGAAGATCCAACGGCTGGGGGTTGTTCCTGAAGGGATATACCCGGGTTTTGACTTAGAAAACCCTCACTTTTTCCACTTGTTCTCTCTCCAAACCCTTGGAGAAAGAAGAGCTAAGGCAAGAAGAAGAGGAGCTAGATCCGCCATTGGAGGAGCTTCGGAGCTCCGAATCGCAAGCCGACTCCGGATCCACGGAGGCAACGCAAGTGCGGTGATTTCCATCCGATTACTTTTCGATGGCGCCAAAGAGGACCGCAAGGGTAACGATCCTCATCTTGAGCATGAGTCGCTCTCTTTCTTTGCATAGGAAGCCCGCTCTCGCGAGTTTGCGGAGAGTTGGAGGCGTTCCTTCGGGTAGATATGTGAAGTCCCCGTTGTTTAGAGTCCGTATGCGAGAACGGACATAGGCATTTTGGTTGAAGCCTACCCGGACATGTTAGTTCGGATCGGTGATGTTGCATTGCATAAGGCCGGAGAAGACTCCGTGCTATTGGGTGTTTTTCGGGTTTTCTACGCGGTAGATTGCAGCAGGGAGCCTTGGGAACTAACCCAAAGGTGCACCCGGAAAACTGGGCGGACACGAGGTCTTGCCAACTTGGTGGCCTGAGTGCCAACTTGAACATAACGGGGTTATGTGTCTTGCGGTAGAATGGGACTCGGTGAAAGTTTGACCCGCGCAAATGGCTTAAATTGCCGTTGCGATGTGAGCACGGGTTAGATGGAGCCGTACCCGCTTTATGTCGTTCGGGTTAGAGAGACCTAAAGTTACATGGCACTCGCCGTTGGCATAGATGGGGGTCTTCGGTGGTCAATGGCTTAAATTGACGTGACCAATACCATGAAGACGAATTGCTCATAGGAATGGCCGTCTAAGTGGCGGTGGTGAGTCCGGAATGTTAATGGCTTTAATTGACGTGACATCGACCGGTTCACCGAGAATGTGCCCTGAGTGCACGGGGCGTGTGGCCGTGCGAGCCAACGCCTGTGATGAAATGGCTATGGTTATAATTGCTCGCTTATGCTAATGAAATGCAGGAAAGGAGCATCGCCGCCCCGAGTTGGGGGCGGGATCGTTATAATTTGGTCAGCATTGCTGACCGTTGCCTTGTTTGCCACCGTGCGGTGGTTTGTTTGCTTGCAGGTGCAGCTGGACCAAGCGGTCAATAGCGGGCTAAAGCCCTTTTTGCGAAGCTGGCCCTCGAAGGCCCAAGTGGAAATGTTTATGTTTTATTCATGTATGGCCGGCCTGCGAGCCGAGGTTTGTAAATCATGTAAAAGACAAGTGAAACATTTTGTAAGGCCTTAAGGCCGACTTTTGAGTATTTTGTAATAACATTCCTATTATCATGTTAGTGGACATTCATGCTTGTTGCTGGGTTCTTGTTTTGCAACTTATATAAACTGCTTCCGCTAGAATGCTCTGTGTAGGACGTTGAGATTGGTTGGATGGTTTCCATAAGTAACCACCCGGTCTGTCTGTGGTATATGGCGTCGGGCCCCGGCCGGACCTACTGCTATATGCTATGCGACGGATAGGGGGTGTTACAATTTGGTATCAGACTACTGGTTTTGGTCGGGCTTAAAGTGAATTCGTGGGCGAATTCTTTTTAAGGGGTGGTGAGCACATTGTGTGCGTCATCGTAATAACAGTACAAGAACCCATGAATGTCCACTTAGGAATGAAAATACTCGTGTTTGAGGAACCTGCGTGTTCCTATAATTGCTGTTTGCAATTTATTTGGTCGCTTAACGGTGTTTTGTACCACTATAGGTGACCCGAAGTGGTGTTGGGCCGTCAGAACGCCGAGTTTCTGAGGCAAGTAGTGCACCGGATGTTGCTCCTGCAACACCTCTATCGGCTGAGAATATTCGATTGGTGGCTGAAGCGGTGTTGGCCGTGATAAATGCGCAGCCTGGGAGGCAAGCGCAGCAGCCCGCTCCTGTGATGGAGCAAGTACCTCTTCAAGAGGCTGAGCCGAGGAGGATGGAGCAAGTGGTTGTAGAACCAATAGTGCCAAGGAGGGCGACTGAGAGGCAGTTGAAGCATGTAATGAGCTTTAACCCTCCGTTATTCTCGGGGTTGGGAACCCCATCTCAAGCTGAAGACTGGCTCTCTAGGGTGAAGAGAGTCATGACAGCGACGGAGACGGAGGAGTGGCAGATGACCACCATTGCTACGTTCCTGCTGGACGGTGAAGCAAGGATGTGGTGGGAAGGTTTGGAGCTGCATCATCTGCGAGGTAGACAACTGATAGACGTTCCGATGGAAGAGTTCTCGGAATTGTTCTTAGCAAGATACCTCCCTTCTACTCAGAGGATCTCGATGGAGAATGAATTCCTGAAGTTGGTGCAGGGTGAGAGGAACGTGGATGAATATCTCCACGAGTTTACGCGGTTGAGTCGTTATGCTAGCTCCACCATCATGGATGAGGAGCGCAAGACTAATCGTTTTTATGAAGGCTTGAGGGATGAGCTGAGATTGTTACTGTCGGGGCCAATGACGCAGGGTTTCTTAACCTTGGTCAATACTGCCCGGTCCTTGGAGAAGGACATGAAGAGTGTGCAAGCGAAGAAAGGCTTGGTTGATAGAAAATCTGAGTTTAAAGTGCCGACTACCTCAAAGTCCGGCTATCGGAGGGCTTTCAAGAAACATAGGACTTCGGGTCCAGCTCCTTCTGGTGCTTCTGGGGCGACTACGAGTCGGACCCCGGGCGCGTGCTTTACTTGTGGCAAGACGGGGCATTTCGCCCGTGATTGTTGGAGCGGACGTCCTAAGTCCGAGAGGAGGCCGGGAGCCACTTATGAAGAGAAGGGAAAGGCGGTGGAGTCGACCGCATCCCACTATGCTCCGGCCCAACCAAGAGTTTACAATCTTGGCCAACAGGAGGCCATTAAACAAGCTGACGTGGTGACAGGTACGGTTTAATTTATAGCAAGTCAATTCCTTTATATGCTTGTTATGCACATGTTACCTTACCACTACTTGTTTAGGATTTGTGTTGATTTGTGAAAATCCGGCACGAAGCACTCTTTGATACGGGAGCTTCACACTCCTTCTTGTCCGAAGGATTTATATTACGCATCGGAGTCCCTTCTTCGATGGCGAAGGATAAGTTGGATGTGTTGTTGCCAAATGGGTGTTCGATGCGAGCGGATAGGATCTGCGATGTTAAGATTCGTATTGGAGAGCAGGAGTTTGACCTGCGGGCGTCCTTACTTCCGTTGGTGGAGTTCGACGTCATATTTGGAATGGACTGGCTCTCGGAGCAGCAGGCCCATATAGATTGCGGTAGCAAGGAAGTAAAGCTGGGAGCAAGTCGTGAGACGACTTTTACGGGCTTAAAGGGGTCGAGCAAGACGTTGATGTCTGCTCTTCAGGTGGTGAAGGCGGTTCGTGCCGGAGCAGAACTGTTCTTTACACTAGTGGAGGTTGCAAAGCCGAAGCCCGCGATGGATTATATTCAGTGGTATCGGAATACCCTGATGTGTTCCCCGCAGATCTTCCTGGAGCCCCGCCACAACGGGAGATAGATTTTACTATCGAGCTAGTTCCAGGTACAAAGCCTGTGTCACGACCTCCGTATCGGCTAGCGCCTAAGGAAATGGCGGAGTTGAAAGTTCAACTGCAAGAGTTGCTGGAGCAAGGGTATGTGCGCCTGAGTTCTTCGCCTTGGAGCGCACCGGTCCTCTTTGTTAAGAAGAAGGACGGAAGCTTGAGGTTGTGTATTGATTATCGGGAGCTAAACAAGCTGACTGAGAAGAACAAGTACCCGATCCCCCGGATTGATGATCTCTTTGATCAGTTAGTCGGGTCGACGGTGTACTCGAAGTTAGATCTCAAGTCTGGGTACTATCAGCTGCGGATAAGGGAGAGTGATATCCCGAAGACAGCGTTTAGTATGAGATACGGGCATTATGAGTTTACGGTCATGCCGTTTGGGCTGACTAATGCGCCGTCAGTATTTATGGATTTGATGAACAGGACGTTCAGGGAGTACCTAGACCATTTCGTGATCGTCTTCATCGACGATATTTTGGTGTACTCGCAAAGTGAGGAGGATCACTTCAAGCATCTCCATTTGGTGTTGGAGACACTCAGGAGAAACCAGTTGTATGCCAAGTTCTCGAAGTGCGAGTTTTGGCTATCCTCAGTGGCGTTCCTCGGGCATATAGTGAGTGGAGAGGGTATTGCTGTGGATCCGGCGAAGATTGTTGCGATACGGGAGTGGCCTGAGCTTGCTACGGTAGCAGAAGTCCGGAGCTTTTTGGGGCTTGCCGGCTATTATAGGCGCTTCGTAGAGAACTTCTCGCGGATAGCGTTACCTCTCACTACTTTGACGAGGAAGGATCATAAGTTCGTTTGGACGTCGGAGTGCGCGCGAGCTTTTGAGGAGTTAAAGTGTCGGTTGACCACGGCGCCTGTGCTGAGTTCGCCGGTTGGAACCGAAGGCTATGAGATATATAGCGATGCTTCGGGCAGCGGTTTGGGTTGCGTGCTATTGCAGCACGGCAGCGTGATAGCTTATGGCTCGAGACAGCTAAAAGTGCACGAGAGGAATTATCCGGTCCATGACTTGGAGTTAGCGGCCGTGATTTTTGCCTTGAAGCTGTGGAGACACTATTTGTACGGTGTGAAGATTGATATCTACACCGATCACAAGAGCCTAAGGTATTTGATTGATCAGAAAGATCTGAATATGCGGCAGCGTAGGTGGATGGAGTTCCTGGGGGACTATACTTTCAAGATCCACTACGTGCCTGGCAAAGGGAATGCGGTTGCGGACGCGTTGAGTCGCCGAGCCCCAGCTCAAGCGAATTGGCTATCAGTGCATGATGAGCGGTTGGTGCAGGAGCTGGAGGCGTTGGAGATTGTTTGTGTGGATAGACAATCTAGTGCTGAAGCAGTGCTGAATTGGACTGAAGTCCAATATGACCTGGCTGATCGGATTCGGCAGGCTTTGGATATGGATGCTCATATGAAGCAGTTCATGATAGAGGCTCTGGATGGGTCAAATTCCCAATTCGTCGTGGAGGACGGATTGCTTTGGAAAGACGGTCGTTTGTGCGTCCCAAGTGTGGGCAGTTTACGGGTGGAGTTGTTGTACGAGGCGCACCATACCAAGTACTCGATTCACCCGGGGAGCACGAAGATGTACCGTGATGTAAAGAAACTATTTTGGTGGCCGGGCTTGAAAAAGGATGTGGCGCTATATGTAGCGAAGTGCCAAACCTGCGCCTTGGTAAAGGCGGAGTGCCAAAAGCCGGGAGGATTTCTTAAGTCCTTGCCTATTCCGGAGTGGAAATTCGACGACATCTCTATGGACTTTGTGCATGGTTTGCCAAGGTCGCAGAAGGGGAACGACGTCCATTTGGGTGGTGGTCGATCGATTAACAAAGGTGTCGCATTTTATTCCGCATAGGAAGGATGATCCGGTGGAGAAGCTGGCAAAGCTTTATGTGGATAACATAGTGCGGCTTCATGGTGTGCCCCGTAGCATCGTGAGTGACCGAGATGGGCGGTTCACGTCCAATGATTGGAGGCTGGTGCAGCAAATGTTGGGAACAAAGCTGAAGTTTAGCACAGCCTTCCATCCACAAACGGATGGGCAGACCGAGAGGGTCAATAGAACGATGGAAGACATGCTTCGCATGTGTGTCTTGGACTTTGGAAAGCAATGGGAGGACCACCTTTATTTGGTGGAGTTCGCATACAACAATAGCTACCAAGCAAGTATTCAGATGGCGCCTTTCGAGGCCCTATATGGTAGAAGATGTCGCGCGCCGTTGTCTTGGTTAGAAACGGGCGAGTCAAAGTTGTATAAGCGATCGGAAGTGGAGGATGCTACTTCTTTGATAAGGACAATTCGGGAGAGGTTGCTTATCGCTCAGGACCGGCAAGCAAAGTACTATAATGCCAAGCACAGGAACGTGGAGTTCGCTGTGGGCGATTATGTATACTTGAAGATCAAGCCGTTCAAGGGTGTCTCGCGGGTGCGGCGATTGAAAAAGCTAAGCCCGAGGTACCTTGGACCGTTCGAGGTTCTGGAGCGAGTAGGAGAAGCGGCCTATCGGCTGAAGCTTTCAGTGGAGCTAAGTGGTTTACATGATGTATTCCATATTTCGGTGCTTCGGAAGGCGGTGCAAGAGCCTACGCAAGTGATCGCGGCCAATCAAGTGCCGGTGGATAGTGGGCTAACGACAAAAGTCAAGCCCGTGCGGATTGAGGACTCGGAGGTCAAGCGGCTACGCAATAAAGAGATCAGGATGGTCAAAGTCCGGTGGGATAATTGCGGTCGTGAGGAGCTCTCTTGGGAGCGAGAGCAGACGATGCTTGACGAATATCCGGAGTTGTTCCGCTCAGGTACAAATTTTAGTTTTGTACATGTTTTTTTTCCCTTTATGTAATTTCGTGGGCGAAATTCTTTTAAGAGGGGTAGAGTTGTAACGCCCCGAAACTCAAAGGAGCAAAGGGGAATATTTTTGGGCCAATTTGAGTTCTGGATGCAGGCACACGGCCTGGGATACGGGCGTGTCGCAGGGCGTGTCAAGCCTGTGTCGACACTAAGGCGTGAAGTCGACACTTTGGTCTCGACATTGTGTCGAGACTGGGCACACGGCCTGCGACACGGGCGTGTCGCAGGGCGTGTCGACCCGTGTCGACACTTAGCCGTGAAGTCGACACAGTGCTTCGACGTTGTGTCGAGACACGGCACACGGCCTGCGACACGGGCGTGTCGCAGGGCGTGTCAACCCATGTCGACACTCGTCCCGCGAAGTCGACACTTTGGTGTCGACAGTGTGTCGAGGCATGGCACACGGCCTGCGACACGGGCGTGTCGCAGGGCGTGTCGACCCGTGTCGGCACTTCGCCGCGAAGTGCCGAGACCTTGTACACGGCCTGGAGCCCAGGCGTGTCAAGGTGACACGGGCAAGGACACGGGCGTGTCCTAGAACCCGTGCAGTGCTCGGGTTGAAAACGGGAGAAAATCATGGGGTACACGGCCAGCTACACGGCCGTGTCAGGTGGAACACGGGCGTGTCAGCTCGAACACGGGCGTGTTCGATACCCGTGTGAGGTTCCAGGTGATTCGATTTTGATGGCGAATGAGGCATACGGCCCTGGACACGGGCGTGTGCCAGGCCGTGTTCGGTCCAGATTGGGCATTTCAGTCGCGAATCGAAGCCGTTCATTTCTTTGACTGAAGATCCAACGGCTGGGGGTTGTTCCTGAAGGGATATACCCGGGTTTTGACTTAGAAAACCCTCACTTTTTCCACTTGTTCTCTCTCCAAACCCTTGGAGAAAGAAGAGCTAAGGCAAGAAGAAGAGGAGCTAGATCCGCCATTGGAGGAGCTTCGGAGCTCCGAATCGCAAGCCGACTCCGGATCCACGGAGGCAACGCAAGTGCGGTGATTTCCATCCGATTACTTTTCGATGGCGCCAAAGAGGACCGCAAGGGTAACGATCCTCATCTTGAGCATGAGTCGCTCTCTTTCTTTGCATAAGAAGCCCGCTCTCGCGGGTTTGCGGAGAGTTAGAGGCGTTCCTTCGGGTAGATATGTGAAGTCCCCGTTGTTTAGAGTCTGTATGCGAGAACGGACATAGGCATTTTGGTTGAAGCCTACCCGGACATGTTAGTTCGGATCGGTGATGTTGCATTGCATAAGGCCGGAGAAGACTCCGTGCTATTGGGTGTTTTTCGGGTTTTCTACGCGGTAGATTGCAGCAGGGAGCCTTGGGAACTAACCCAAAGGTGCACCCGGAAAACTGGGCGGACACGAGGTCTTGCCAACTTGGTGGCCTGAGTGCCAACATGAACATAACGGGGTTATGTGTCTTGCGGTAGAATGGGACTCGGTGAAAGTTTGACCCGCACAAATGGCTTAAATTGCCGTTGCGATGTGAGCACGGGTTAGATGGAGCCGTACCCGCTTTATGTCGTTCGGGTTAGAGAGACCTAAAGTTACATGGCACTCGTCGTTGGCATAGATGGGGGTCTTCGGTGGTCAATGGCTTAAATTGACGTGACCAATACCATGAAGACGAATTGCTCATAGGAATGGCCGTCTAAGTGGCGGTGGTGAATCCGGAATGTTAATGGCTTTAATTGACGTGACATCGATCGGTTCACCGAGAATGTGCCCTGAGTGCACGGGGCGTGTGGCCGTGCGAGCCAACGCCTGTGATGAAATGGCTATGGTTATAATTGCTCGCTTATGCTAATGAAATGCAGGAAAGGAGCATCGCCGCCCCGAGTTGGGGGCGGGATCGTTATAATTTGGTCAGCATTGCTGACCATTGCCTTGTTTGCCACCGTGCGGTGGTTTGTTTGCTTGCAGGTGCAGCTGGACCAAGCGGGCTAAAGCCCTTTTTGCGAAGCTGGCCCTCGAAGGCCCAAGTGGAAATGTCTTATGTTTTATTCATGTATGGCCGGCCTGCGAGCCGAGGTTTGTAAATCATGTAAAAGACAAGTGAAACATTTTGTAAGGCCTTAAGGCCGACTTTTGAGTATTTTGTAATAACATTCCTATTATCATGTTAGTGGACATTCATGCTTGTTGTTGGGTTCTTGTTTTGCAACTTATATAAACTGCTTCCGCTAGAATGCTCTGTGTAGGACGTTGAGATTGGTTGGATGGTTTCCATAAGTAACCACCCGGTCTGTCTGTGGTATATGGCGTCGGGCCCCGGCCGGACCTACTGCTATATGCTATGCGACGGATAGGGGGTGTTACACAACATCACCGAGTCGGACTAACGGTCGCGACTACGGCTTCACCCACAATGTCTAATCCACTAAAGGAGCGGATCTCTAATGCAAATCATGTCGGGGACGGACACAATCGACCCAGTGGTTCCTCTTGAACCATGGCGACCCAAACCCCCCTCATTTGAGAGATTTGGTGCCCAAAAGGTTGAAAAACAAGGAAGAAAAGAGATGTTATGCACGCATCCTACAAACCGAGAGGAGAAAATGTCATTACCTTACGACCTCTCTTCCTAGCCATGGAATCCATGCTTTGAACGGATTGACACGAGCGCCTCCACGCCCTCTCCGCGCATCCGATCTCGGAATGACGATCGGAGCTCTGAAGCTTCATCAATGGCGGTGGAAGACCTTCTCCTTCCTCCTCCCTTTTCCACATCTCCACCCTAACTCACTCTAGAAGATGAGAAATGATGGGAAAGACCCTCTCAGCCCTAATAAATTCATTTGGGTGGAAGATCTTGGGCCCTTGGATCGGGTTTAAGGAAGCATCAGACGGCCACAAAAGAAAAATGACGGAGCTGCACTCATCTGCACGATCAGTGGCGCACGACTGATGGTCATGCGCACTGGATCCCATGATCGTGCGTTTAACACTGGCAGAGCTCTAGAATAAATGGGACCAAAGCGCACGAGAGGCGGCGCACGACTAGTGGTCGTGCGCACTAAGTCCAATGGTCGTACGTTTGCCCTAGACAGAACTTGGAAAAATGGAGAACATTGGGCACGATCAGTGGTGCACGACCAGTGGTCGTGCGCACTAGATCTAATGTTCGTGCGCACTGGATCTAATGTCGAGCTTATCGACCTATCTCCAATGGTGTCTCTTCCGCCGGGCGTTAGCTTCCAGCGACTCCAGGTCTGAAAACTGGGGTGTTGCAACTCCTCCCATAAAAAAAATTTTGTCCCCAAAATTAATCTTTATATAAGAAGACAGTAAGAAAAATGATTGCAGCAAATAATACAACCATTTCTAATCAGGCAATCAGCCAAAAACAGTATTGCAATGTCTCAAAACACTGTTTTTACATACCAGTTACTGTTTCAAATTAGCATTACACAAATAACTCGGGGTAGTTCTCGTGCATTGCTTGCTCACGCTCCCAAGAGAACTCATCATGCCCGTAGTTATCCCAAAGCACCTTCACGAGCTTAACTTCTTTGTTCCGCAACTGCCAAACTTCTACATCCTCTATACTAACTGGACGAACTCGCGTCCTCAAGTCCTCTTCTATCGGCACTGATGTCGATTCGATCTCCGCACTAGCTTCCACTAAGGCTTTCCTCAAGATGGAGACATGGAAAACATTGTGTAATCCACTCAGTTCTGTGGACAACGCCAACCGGTACGCTGCTTCTCCCACCCGTTCTATAACCTCGAAAGGTCCCAAAAACCTCGAACTCAACTTTTTGAGTCGGCGAATCCGCGAAACGCCTTTAAACAGCTTGATCTTTTGATAGACCCTCTCGCCTACCGCGAACTCCACCTTCCTGTGGCGAGCATTAAAATATTTTACTTGCCGATCTTGAGCAACCTTCATGCGCTCTTAAATAGTTCGCACCAACTTGCATGCATCAGCTACCATTTTTTTTTCCAAACGTTTGGTGTCTCCTGCCCCTATCCAAGACATCGGTGTTCGACACCGCCTCCCATACAAAGCTTCGTACGCCGCCATCTTTATACTTGCTTGGTAACGGTTGTTATAAGTGAACTCTACCATGAAGAGGTGATCCTCCCACTTCTTTCTGAAGTCAAGAGTACACATCCTCAGCATATCTGTTGGATCCCTAGTTGATTTGGGCTAGGTTCACTGACTTAGGAAGTGACCCCTCTTGTATAGCAAGGGTTAATTTGTGTCCTAGAGTCTAGGTTAAGTCCTTATGCTCAACTCCAGATGGACCAGCTTTCATTAAGACCCTCAGAGACTCCAGACTCACAAGTTTTTCAAGACTAAGTAAAGTGAGTTCGACTTTCGTCGAACTCAGCTCGACGAAAGGAAGTCTACGCTCGACTATTGTGAGATAATTCGTAGTGCTGAGCTCGACGATCTAAGTTCTCTGTTCGACGAAAATTCAGTTTCTGCATCAAGCCAAAGTCAGAAGGACTTCAAATTTTTCTAAGTCCAGCTTCAAGCTTCGGTCGACGAATTATATTCTGAGCTCGACGAACTTGGACCTCAAGTTCACAGCTTCTCAGGTCGACGAAGTCAGCTTCTCAGGTCGACGAATGATAATCTCTACTCGACAATTTCTAGACTCAGAGAATCTATGTCGACACTTAGGGCTCGTGTCGACACCAGTCAACTTGTGTCGACACCAGGATTTCAGTCGACACCAGCTTCTGTCGATACCAGAGGATTTGTGTCGACACCAAGATCAATCTGTCCACACCATCTTATGTCAACACAGCATTTCAGCAGATGCATAATATTTTGTCTAATTCCAGAACTTTTCTCAGGTCGACGATTCTGTTTCTCACCTCGACGAATGAAGAATGTCTGTCAGATGTATGAAGATTGTCTGGTCGACGAACTCTATCAAGCTCAGCTCGACGAACTCAAGCTCAGCTCGACGAACACAAGTTTAGCTCGACGAAATGTGTTCTTCGTTCGACGAATCCAGATTAGGTTTTCTTCAAGGTTCCCGTCCCATTTCTTGGCGTTGATTCCTGAATATTTAATGTCAGATCTTCTCAGAATGTTACCGTTAGAACGTGCATTGACTATGGACGATTACATGCCGTTTTTCCATAGGATAGTTAGGAAAGTCATTGATGGCTGATTCTTTCCAAGGCCGACTGTAATTACTGCTCAAGAATTCAAAAAGTTTGAAAATCCCTCAGTCAGATATAGACACTGAGACAGACACAAGAAAATAGAGAATCAAGCAAAGTTCAAAAATTACAGTACCGAAGATACTCAAAAGTTGCAGAAGAACAATCATTTTTTTAAAAAAAAATCTAAAGTTCTTGACTGCAATCAACTTTGACCAGAGAACTCTCTCAAGAAGAAGAAGAAGAACAACTAAATTCAATCAAGAGTCTTCTTCTTTCTATTCACAGGATAACTTCAAAGGACAACATAATCTATAAAAGAAGTTCCTGAAGCAGTTCTGGTCCAGGCATTCTAGGTCATTGAAGGCCTATCACCCTGAAGCAGTGCTCCAGCATTCCTGACCAATTCAAGATCTCAGGGGGAGCAAGAGCTGCTACATCAATCCACAAGTCTTCTCTCTGACTGTTGACAGAGAAGACTCTATCACCCTCTCTCTCTCATTCTTGTACAGGGTTTTAAATCCCTTCAAAATTATTTTAGTTGCAAGTCTCCTTCCAAAAGACTTGAGGGTTTGGTTATTGGGGACCTGATCAAAACCCATTGGTGCCCAGGACACCTGATCAACTCATCCTGCAGTGGATTCCTACCTAGGGTGGTAGAAGAGTGGATGTACCCAGATTGATTGGGGAACCACTATAGCTCCTTGCGTCTTCTGGTTGCTTGTTTTTCTTTTATTTTCTGGCTGTGATCTGTGATTGCTCTGTGTTTACATTTACTTTATGTTATTTGCTTCCCTGTTCACTTAGGATTACAACAACTGTTGTAAAAAGTTTTTAGTAAGCACCATACTCTATTCACCCCCCCCCCTCTAGAGTATATCAGATCTAACTTGCACTTTCAATTGGTATCAAAGCGAGGTTGGTTAAAAATACCACACCTCAGTGGTTGCACAGGCTAACACCTGAACCCAAAGATCTCTCTAGTTAGATCTGCTTGTTTTAAGTTTGTTATTAGAATTATTTCTTCACAGAACATGGCCCAAAACAAGGATTATGCTAGCACCAGACCTCCAGTGTGCAATCTATCTAAGTTTGCACTTTGGAAGACAAGGATTAGACTGTACATGAACTCTATTGATGAAGACATTTTCAATTCTGTTTTGACAGTGTGTCCAAGGCCTCCAGAAAATACAAGTACAAGTGTTGTTCCACCTCCATCAGGAATAGATGTAGAGATCAAGAAATGGAAATTTGCAGATGCAAAGGCTATGAACATTCTAGCCCAGACTATGTCTGATGAAATATTCCAAAAGGTAGCTGAATGTAACTCAGCAAAAGACATCTGGGACAAGTTATCTGAGATAGTCTCAGGATCTGCTGATGAGAGAAAAGATAGAAGATCTCATCTCATAACCCAGTATGAGAATTTCAAGAAAGGATAAGCTGAGTCAGTAGCAGACATGTATAATAGACTCAGTCTCATAGTCAATTAGCTGAAAACTTTGGATAAGGAGATCTCATTGACTGAGCTCAATGATAAAATCCTAATGTGCTTCCCAAGCACTTGGGACTCAAGGATCTGGCCAATCAAGTATGCCAAAAGCCTAAATGAGATCACAACTGAAGCTCTCTTGGGCAAGCTCAAGACTTATGAGCTGCTCATCAAGAATAGAGAAGAAGAGCAGAAGGCTGCTTCACCAGCAGTCAGAAAAGAGAAGTCAATAGCTTTCAAAGCCATTGAAGATTAGCCTGAAGACAAAGTCACAGGCAATGAGGAGCTGCTAATCATACTGGCCAAAAGATTCTACAAAATGGCCAGGAAAGATTTCAGGAAAAAGTCTTCCAAAGGGCATGACAAGCCAAGGTATGACAAATCAAATAACAAAGAGATTATTTGTTTTGGATGCAGGAAACCAGGTCACATGGTGTCTGACTGTCCAGAAAATCAGTATAAGGACAAAGAGGACAGGAAGGAGAGAAGAAAAGATAAAGACTTCAGGAAGAACAGCAATGACAAACCCTCCTCCAGCAAGAACAAACACACCAGGAAGGGGTTTGTAGCTGAATCTTGGAGTGAGACAGAAGAAGAATCTGAAGCTTCATCCAGCTCAAGTGATGATGAAGATGATGCTGAAGAAAAAGAATTCTGCATGATGGCTATCAATGCCTCACAACAACATTCTGATGCAGAAGAGTCAGAATTTGAATCAGGGACTCAATCTGAAGAGGACCAGGTAATAGACTCATTTGATTTCAATTCAGAGGACTTTAAATGTGAGTTTAAGGCACTTTGTTTAGATCTATTGAAATCTGAAAAAGAAATTATTTCTCTTAGAAATCAACTA
This sequence comes from Platanthera guangdongensis, assembly GCA_039583875.1. Classification (NCBI taxonomy): domain Eukaryota; kingdom Viridiplantae; phylum Streptophyta; class Magnoliopsida; order Asparagales; family Orchidaceae; genus Platanthera; species Platanthera guangdongensis. The sequence continues at coordinate 93,433,882 of CM077165.1, forward strand.
TCTGAACAAAGCACCTTAAAATCAGATAACCTCAAACTCTCTGAGGAGTTGGAATGCTGTAGGGAGTAGATAGCCTCACTAAAAAGTAAACTATCACAGGCCAAGAAGTTTGAAGAATCCCTCAATGGGAGAAGTATCAAACTAATGGACATCACAAGCACAGTGAACTCAAGATTCAACGGTACACTGGGCTTGGGTGCTTCATCCAGCCAACCTATAGTATTATCAACCCCAGTTAAATTTATCTCTGATAAAGGTAAGGGAGTTGTAGAGGTAGCTAGGAAGAATTCTGATCTACCTAAGAAAACCAAAGTTCAACAGAATTTGTCGAACAGAGCTCGATGATCGCCGAATGGAGCTCAACGATCTCAGGCTAAATCGTCGAACTCATGTCGACGAACTCTGAACCCTAAACTTTGGCATGGTCGATCTTCGAACGGAGCTCGACGATCTGACCCAAGATCGTCGAACTCAGCTCAGAGATCGTCGGACAGAGCTCAGAGTTTTGAAAACTCTTTTAAAGGCAAATCAAAGTTCAATCCTAGAGGACCTTCATCCCAAAGATTTAATCCTTATACTGAATGTATAATACCTCCAAGGAGATATCATCCTGAAGGCTATAAGAGCCAACCAGGGATGTCTTTTATTTCTGAATTCAAAGGTTATCAACCTAGGCCCAAGGTAAACTGGGTCAAAAACAAGTAAATTGCTTTATGTGCATGTGAAGACCTATCCAACATCAAACCAGCAATGGTATCTGGATAGTGGGTGCTCAAGCACATGACAAGAAACAAGGACAATTTCACATCCTTCAAAGCCAAGCTTGGACCCAAAGTAATATTTGGTGATTCAAACTTTGGACTAACAAAGGGATATGGTGCAGTCCAGATTGGCACAGTCACATTCAAGAAAGTAGCCTATGTGGAAGGACTGAAGCACAACTTGATCAGCATCAGTCAACTATGTGTTGAAGGCTACCAAGTGACTTTCAGCAAATCCTTATGCAAGATTAAATCAGAGGACAACACAACTGTGTTGATAGGTAAAAGGAAAGGTAACATATATTTAGTAGACTTTCTTTCAACTAAAGTAGATATTTGCTTGTTTAACTCTATTAGTAGACCTAATGAACTATGTCATAAGATACTAGGACATATAAACCTTAGAACCATTGCTAGGCTATCCAAGGACAACCTTGTTAGAGGACTACCTTCTGGCCCCTACAAGAAGGAAGGACTCTGCAGGGCTTGTCAATTAGGCAAGCAAACCAAAAATAGTTTCAAGTCACTTAATAAGAGTGATTCACCTGGGACTTTGTATCTGTTACACATGGATCTTTTTGGACCCATTACAGTACAAAGCTTAGGAGGAAAATCTTATACCTTAGTAGTTGTAGATGACTTATCTAGATTTACATGGGTGTTCTTTCTGAGGAAAAAGTTTGATAACTTTAAGTGTTTGACAGAGTTTCTCAAATGCATACAGAGTGAGTTCAACACTCACATTGCCCTGATCAGAAGTGACCATGGGACAGAGTTTGATTCTCTTCTTATACAAGAGTTCTGTCAAAGTGAAGGGATCAGGCACACTTTCTCAGCTCCTAGAACTCCTCAACAAAATGGAGTAGCTTAAAGGAAAAATAGAACCCTTATTGAATCTGCCACTACATTGTTGTCAGATGCTCATCTTCCTCTATCCTTTTGGGCAGAGGTAGTGAACACCTCCAACTGTGTGTTGAATAGAAGTTTAATACATAAACTGAAGGGCAAGACTCCCTATGAATTACTCAAAGGGAAGAAACCTAAAGTAGATTATTTTAAAATCTTTGGTTGTATTTGTTACATTCACAATAATGACAAGAGATACATGGCAAAATTTCAAGCTAAAGCTGATGAAGGAGTGTTTCTGGGATACTCCATGATCAGTAAAGCTTATAGGGTATATAATAAATCAACTCTTAAAATTGAAGAATCTGTTCATGTATCTTTTGATGAGACTAACATGTCATACAAGGAGAAACAAATTTCTACAATTAGCTCTGTGCAGGTTCCACCACTGTGTGAGTCTATGGATGGACTGAACCTTACCCAAGAGGTATCACACCATCCCACTCCACAGGATGCTGAAGATAGTGATGAGGAAAGTCAAGAGGAAGTGGCTGAATTTCCCCCAACAGCTAGTATCATTCCCCAAGAGGAATTAAATACTGAAGTTATTGCTCAACCAACTCCACCAACTGATCTTGTTACACTTAGAGATCACCCCAGATCTCAAGTAATTGGAGACATCTCAGTAGGTGTACAGACAAGGCATCAACTCAACCAAGACTTGATGCATGCCTGTTTTCTCTCTCAAATTGAACCTCTCACAATACATGAGGTAGAGCAAGATCCCCACTGGATCATTGCAATGCAAGAGGAACTCAATCAGTTTGAGAGATGTAGAGTTTGGGATTTGGTTCCAAGATCCCATAACTACCCAGTTATTGGAACCAAATGGGTCTACAGAAACAAGTTGGATGCTCAAGGCAACATAGTGAGGAACAAGGCTAGGCTTGTTGCTCAAGGCTACAGACAAGAGGAAGGAATAGACTATGACCAAACCTTTGCCCCTGTTGCAAGGTTAGAGGTCATTAGGATATTCCTTGCCTATGCAACTTACAAGAGATTCAAGGTCTACCAGATGGATGTCAAAAGTGCATTTCTAAATGGAGTGCTTCAAGAAGAGGTTTATGTAGAACAACCTCCAGGATTTATCTCTCCAACTCAACCATATTTTGTTCTTAAATTGCATAAAGCTCTCTATGGTCTAAAGCAAGCTCCAAGAGCTCGGTATGAGACCCTAGCAAGCTTTCTCTTAGAGCATGAATTTACAAGAGGAACCATAGATAAAATACTTTTCACTAGACATCATAAGGACCAAATACTATTAGTACAAATATATGTGGATGACATTATTTTTGGGTCTACTGATCCCAAATTGTGCAAGAGGTTTGTTGACCTCATGCATTCAAAATTTGAGATGAGTAGCATGGGTGAGCTTTCCTACTTCCTTGGTCTCCAAGTGAAGCAGCTCTCAGATGGTATCTTCCTCTCCCAAGCTAAGCATGATAAAGAGCTTATCAAAAAGTTTGTGATGGGTGATGCTTCAGGGATGAAAACCCCTATGGCTAGAAATGCTGTTGTGGATTCTGATACAGCAGGGAAACCTATAGATCAGAAAAATTATAGGGCAATTGTTGGATCCCTATTATACCTAACAGCTAGCAGACCTGACATAATGTTTGCCACATGACTTTGTGCTAGGTTCCAAGTGAACCCTAAAGAATCTCACCTTATTTTCCTAAAAAGAATTTTGAGATATATAAAGAGTTGCCCTAATCTAGGACTCTGGTATCCTGCAGAGTCAGAGTTTGAGTTAACTGGATACTCAGATGCTGATTATGCTGGATATAGAGTGGATAGGAAAAGTACCTCTGGAATATGTCAGTTCCTTGGTATGAGACTTGTCTCCTGGTTTTGTAAAAAGCAGACATCTGTGTCTACATCAACTCCAGAAGCAGAATACATGGCTGCTGGTAGTTGTTGTTCACAAATGCTATGGATATAAAACCAACTCTTAGATTATGGTGTTAACTTAAATAATTCAACTTTATTTTGTGATAATACTAGTGCTATTGCTATAGCACAGAATCCAGTTCACCATTCTAGGACTAAACATATTGAAATAAGACATCATTTCATTAGAGATAATGTGGACACAAAGAAAATTAACTTGATCCACATTACTACTGATCTACAGAGAGCAGATATTTTCACCAAGCCTTTGGATGAGAAAACCCATCTGTTCTTTATAAATCAACTGGGAATGATTGATGGAGAAGAGTTAACCTAGTTTCTGTCTGCATTCGACAAATCTTCCAGAGTTCGTCGAACGGAGTTCGACGAATTAGGGAAAGTTTGATAGATTCTCGTCGAACGGAGATCAACGAATTCTCTGTGTGGGGAAACAACTTTCGTCGACCAGCGATCGACGAACTTTGCTTCAAGAAGACATTTCGTCGAACGGAGATCGACAAACTGTTTTCGACTCTTCTGGATGAGATCGACGAATTATCTGTCTATAAGTTATTTCGTCGAGCTCAATTCGAAGAATTTTTTCTTTTTTGTGGAACGGAGTTTGTCGATTCATATTCTGAAAATCCTATATCTAGGTTTTTCTTCGACCTCCGTCCCGCGCTTTCAGTTCCCTTGCTCTTGATCATCGTTTCTCTCTGTGTTTTTCTTGCAGGACATCAATGGAGATTCCCTTAGGTGCTTTGGTTGCAATGAAGTTTGACAGCGGTTTTGACATGGATTTTGAGTCGTTTCAACATTCTGACCCCATCTTCCTTTACATCCTAGAACTACTGGAAGAACTTTGTTTAAAGGAATTCATGACCAGGCGCATCAAACTTCATGGAACAGAAATATGGGAATGGGTATATACATCTACTGTTTCTGACGAAGATACTTTGACCGGCAATATAGGGAACACTGCTGTTTCCCTCTCTCCCGTAGTTCTCTCTGAAATATTTGGCTTAGTGAATGGAGAAGACAATATGGAAATGGATTCTGAGGAATTCAGTGATATGCTGAAATTAATGGGTTTCTCTGGGAACAAGCCTAATAAGTTGTTGAAAAAGCAATTATCCGCCGCCTATCAATTTTTGGCAGATATTACGGGAAAGATTCTGATGGCCAAGCACTCTGCTCACGACTATATCACCCGTCACCAATTTCTGATAATGTGTGCAGTAGTGAATAAGCGACAGGTTGATTGGAGTAAAGTGTTCTTTGAATTGATCAAGAAGAAGAACAGTAAAAAGGAAGTTTGCTTTGGCCGAATATTGGGTATATTCCACAAAGAGAAGGTTGCTGAATGTATGGTCTCCCCGACCATCTTCATAAACGCCAGCAAGCGCCTCACTTGCGCTCTATTTGGAAGGTGGGAGAGGACCATCTCCAAGCCATCAAAGGCTTCCTCCTCCTCCCTCCAAACTTCTGAGAGCACAAGGGCTGTAAAGGCCGCTCCCCACTCTGTTGAAGAGGTTCCTCCATCTCAACCATCTATTTTAGCACCTCTTCCTCCAAAGAAGCCTCCTCATGTACCTACCCCTCCTCCATCTCCACCACTTGACCTGACAAACATTCCATCTCCACCTCCATCTTCCCCCTTGCAAGTTCATCAACAACCCACTCCTCCAGATTCCCCTCAGGACATTCCTATTCCTACACCTCCTCAGTCTCCTCTTCCCCCACACTTATCCACCATCCCATCTTATGATATACCATCAGATGCAATCATGCAAGATGCCCCCACTCCATCTGTTATTCCTCCTCTCATTCCATCCCCTTCCCCATTTGATCCATCTACCCTCATCTCTTTGCTCACACCTCTCATCCAATCTTTGATCCAAGAGGCCATTACACCTCTTGTGACCTCCATCCATTCCATATCTGCCCAGATCTCTCTTCCATCTGCTGTCCCCTCTTCATCTAGGGGCCTGGCTCCAGGTCTTCCTGAACTCAGGCAGGGGGAGATGCTCTGTGATGAAGTTGCAGCAGATGCAGATACAGCAGCAGCAGTCACAGCAGTTCCCTCTCCAGCAGATTCAGATTCAGATGAAGATACCACAATTTTGACAGACTTTGATGCTGAGATGTCTGAGTTAATTCATTTCATGGATACTAACATTGATCTGGATGAGCCAGTTGCTCAAATAACTCCTGTTGGTGATTTATATTTAAATCCCACAGTGAATTTATCAGTTTTGTTGAGAAGTTTTGATTCTGTGCATATGAATTTCCCTTCAGCAGATTTCTCTAAGCCTTATTTGGCTATGGTACCTTATACCTCTCCAGCCAGTCCAGCAGTTGCCAAGCAACTCTGTGACAATTTTGCTCTATCAGCTTCAGCCTACTTCTCAGCTTCCAGCCCAGAGGTCATTCCAGAAGATACTTTAGTGCCAGTTTCAGCACCAGACTTTATTATGGATGACTCTCCAATGCCTACTCTAGATGAGCTTATTCAGGCAGAGATTGAAGAAGAGAATAAGGCAGTAGCCGATAGCTCTGTCTCCTTTGTTTTTGAATCTAATACTGATAATTCTTCTTTTGTTGTTGATACTCCTATTCCTGAACCTTCTGCCCCTCCTCCAGCAAAGGCTGTTATTTCTGATAAAGCTTTTGAAGGATCAAGCGCATAACCAACTGTTCCAAAAGCCCGGACTGTTGGAAAGGGTGCTACTTAATTTCTTAAATAAGTAGAAGAGCGCCACGGGTCAAGTGAAGGAACGCCGGACCCAACAATCCCCCCCCCCCCGACGTCTAGCACAACCCGTCGGCTCAGAGGTGGAGTTACCACATGGCCCACATGGCTCAGAGGTGGGGTTACCACATGGCCCACACGGCTCAGAGGTGGGGTTACCACATGTCCACGGTTGCACGGCTCAGAGGTGGGGTTACCACATGTCAACGGTTGCCTGACCCGCCGGACCTACACAAGTAGAAGGTAAAAATCAGGATTTAATAGCGCCCCCCCCCCCCCCCCCCTGGTCTTGAACCCGTGACCTCCTCTGATACCAATTGAAGGATCAAGCGCATACCCAACTGCACCAAAAGCCCGAACTGTTGGAGAGGGCGCTACTTAATTTCTTAAATAAGTAGCAAAGCGCCACGGGTCAAGTGAAGGAACGCCGGACCCAACAATATTGAAGGATCAAGCACATAACCAACTGTTCCAAAAGCCCGGACTGTTGGAAAGGGTGTTACTTAATTTCTTAAATAAGTAGAAGAGCGTCACGGGTCAAGTGAAGGAACGCCAGACCCAACAATCCCCCCCCCCCCGGCGTCCAGCACAACCCGTCGGCTTAGAGGTGGAGTTACCACATGGCCCACATGGCTCAGAGATGGGGTTACCACATGGCCCACACGGCTTAGAGGTGGGGTTACCACATGTCCACGGTTGCACGGCTCAGACGTGGGGTTACCACATGTCCACGGTTGCCTGACCCGCCGGACCCACAAAGGTAGAAGGGAAAAATCAGGATTTAATAGTGCTCCCCGGTCTTGAACCCGTGACCTGCTCTGATACCAATTGAAGGATCAAGCGCATACCCAACTGCACTAAAAGACCGGACTGTTGGAGAGGGCACTACTTAATTTCTTAAATAAGTAGCAAAGTGCCACGGGTCAAGTGAAGGAACGCCGGACCCAACAATCCCCCCCCCGATGTCCAGCACAACCCGTCGGCTCAGAGGTGGAGTTACCACATGGCCCACATGGCTCAAAGGTGGGGTTACCACATGGCCCACACGGCTCAGAGGTGGGGTTACCATATGTCCACGGTTTCACGGCTCAGAGGTGGGGTTACCACATATCCACGGTTGCCTGACCCGCCGGACCCACACAGGTAGAAGGGAAAAATCAGGATTTAATAGCGCCCCCCGGTCTTAAACCCGTGACCTCCTCTGATACCAATTGAAGGATCAAGCGCATATCCAACTGCACCAAAAGCCCGGACTGTTGGAGAGGGTGCTACTTAATTTCTTAAATAAGTATCAAAGCGCCATGGGTCAAGTGAAGGAACGCCGGACCCAACAATCCCCCCCACCCGGCGTCCAGCACAACCCGTCGGCTCAGAGGTGGAGTTACCACATGGCCCACATGGCTCAGAGGTGGGGTTACCACATGGCCCACACGGATCAGAGGTGGGGTTACCACATGTCCACGGTTTCACGGCTCAGAGGTGGGGTTACCACATGTCCACGGTTGCCTGACCCGCCGGACCCACACAGGTAGAAGGGAAAAATCAGGATTTAATAGCGCCCCCCCCCCCCCCCCCCCGGTGTTGAACCCGTGACCTCCTCTGATACCAATTGAAGGATCAAGCGCATACCCAACTGCACCAAAAGCCTGGACTGTTGGAGATGGCGCTACTTAATTTCTTAAATAAGTAGCAAATCGCCATGGGTCAAGTGAAGGAACGCCGGACCCAACAATCCCCCCCCCCCCCCGGCGTTCAGCACAACCCGTCGGCTCAGAGGTGGAGTTACCACATGGCCCACATGGCTCGGAGGTGGGGTTACCACATGGCCCACACAGCTCATAGGTGGGGTTACCACATGTCCACGGTTTCACGGCTCAGAGGTGGGGTTACCACATGACCACGGTTGCCTGACCCGCCAGACCCACACAGGTAGAAGGGAAAATCAGGATTTAATAGCGCCCCCAGTCTTGAACCCGTGACCTCCTCTGATACCAATTAAAGGATCAAGCGCATACCCAACTGCACCAAAAGCCCGGACTGTTGGAGAGGGCGCTACTTAATTTCTTAAATAAGTACTAAAGCGCCACGGGTCAAGTGAAGGAACGCCGGACCCAACAATCCCCCCCCCCCCCCCCCCCGCGTCCAGCACAACCCGTCGGCTCAGAGGTGGAGTTACCACATGGCCCACATGGCTCAGAGGTGGGGTTACCACATGACCCACACGGCTCAGAGGTGGGGTTACCATATGTCCACGGTTTCATGGCTCAGAGGTGGGGTTACCACATGTCCACGGTTTCACGGCTTAGAGGTGGGGTTACCACATGTCCACGGTTGCCTGACCAGCCGGACCCACACAGGTAGAAGGGAAAAATCAGGATTTAATAGCCCCCCCCCCCCCCCCCCGATCTTGAACTCGTGACCTCCTCTGATACCAATTGAAGGATCAAGCGCATACCTAACTGTACCAAAAGCCCGGACTGTTGGAGAGGGCGCTACTTAATTTCTTAAATAAGTAGCAAAGCGCCACGGGTCAAGTGAAGGAACGCTGGACCCAACAATCCCCCCCCCCCCCCGGCGTCCGGCACAACCCGTCGGCTCAAAGGTGGAGTTACCACATTGCCCACATGGCTCAGAGGTGGGGTTACCACATGGCCCACACGGCTTAGAGGTGGGGTTACCACATGTCCACGGTTTCACGGCTCAGAGTTGGGGTTACCACATGTCCACGGTTGCCTGACCCGCCGGACCCACACAGGTAGAAGGGAAAAATCAGGATTTAATAGCGCCCCCCCCCCCCCCCCCCCCGGTCTTGAACCCGCGACCTCCTCTGATACCAATTGTAGGATCAAGCGCATACCCAACTGCACCAAAAGCCCGGACTGTTGGAGAGGCTGCTACTTAATTTCTTAAATAAGTAGCAAAGCGCCACGGGTCAAGTGAAGGAACACCGGACCCAACAGCTTTTAAAGTTTTGGATTCATTGTATGATACCCCTCAGGATTCAGAATCTGATGATGATGAAATTGATTTTTATGAGGATGCAGCTAGCAGGAAAAAGAGATTGTTGGCAAAGAAGAGAAAGGTTGTTCCTCCTCCCAAGCCAAATCCCACTACAGACACTCCCTATTATATTCTGCACAATGTGACTCCATATAAGGGAATGCCAGCATGGATGTGGCTCTCCAAAAACCAGCAGAAAGATAGAAAGAGAATCAGAAGATACTCCCCTCCTCCAGTGCACAGATACAGGAAGGACCCTCCTCATCCTCCTCCTCCAGCAGCTGGTGTCAGTGGCTCTAGCTCCCAGAGATCTACCCCAATGCAAACTTATCAAAGACAATCAGGGAGATCTTCTGGAAGCAGTCAGCAGAGGCCATCCTCCTCAGGTAGTCAACAACATAAGCAGCAGCAGCAACAAAGTTCTAAAGTACAAAAAGCTGAAAGCCCAAAGAAGTCGGACTCCCCTCCAATTCCATTTGAAGATCCAGAGACTGCAAATACAGCAAGAATGGCTAGATACCAAGAGCTGATTGGTTTATCTTTGATAAATAAAGCCAAAGCAGAAGGAAAAGATATTTCTGGTCTTTCAACCATGTCAAAGTATAGAAAGGAAGAGCTGAAAAGATTTGACAAATGTAACAAATTGTTTAATGTTGATGACTATATGAAACTTCATCCAGAAGCAGTTGTCCCCAGGGCTACTTCACTAAAAATTATTGGGGCAGCTGATATGACCATAACAGTGGCTCGAGCTCAAAATCCTAACAGAGAAATCATTTTCAAGAAGCCAGGAGAAAAGATAGCAGAAGACAAACCTCAGCAGAAGAAGCCAAAGAAGTAACTTTTCTTATTGATTCATTTCTGTCTGTTATTTGTTTTTAAACTGTGATATCTGTTAAGCAAAGCTGTGTATATATATATATATATTGCATGTGTTATAATTCTCTGTCAGATATATTTCTTTTCTTGCTTTATTTTTCTGTTTTGAGTCTCTGTTAGTGACCTCACCCAAATAGGGGGAGATTGTTCGATCCCTAGTTGATTTGGGCTAGGTTCACTGACTTAGGATGTGACCCCTCTTGTATAGCAAGGGTCAATTTGTGTCCTAGAGTCTAGGTTAAGTCCTTATGCTCAACTCCAGATGGACCAGCTTTCATCAAGACCCTCAGAGACTCCAGACTCACAAGTTTTTCAAGACTAAGTAAAGTGAGTTCGACGTTCGTTGAACTCAGCTTGACGAAAGGAATTCTGCGCTCAACGATCGTGAGACAATTCGTAGTGTTGAGCTCGACGATCTAAGTTCTCTGTTCGACGAAAATTCAGTTTCTACATCAAGCAAAAGTCAGAAGGACTTCAAATTTTTCTAAGTCCAGCTTCAAGCTTCGGTCGACGAATTATATTCTGAGCTCGACGAACTTGGACCTCAAGTTCACAGCTTCTCAGGTCGACGAAGTCAGCTTCTCAGGTCGACGAATGATAATCTCTACTTGACGATTTCTGGACTCAGAGAATCTGTGTCGACACTTAGGGCTTGTGTCGACACCAGTCAACTTGTGTCGACACCAGGATTTTAGTCGACACCAGCTTCTGTCGACACCAAGATCAATCTGTCGACACCAGCTTATGTCGACACAGCATTTCAGCAGATGCAGGATATTTTGTCTAAGTCCAGAACTTTTATCAGGTCGACAATTCTGTTTCTCAGCTCGACGAATGAAGAATGTTTATCAGATGTATGAAGACTGTCTGGTCGACGAACTCTATCAAGCTCAGCTCGACGAACTCAAGCTCAGCTCGACGAACCCAAGTTCAGCTCGACGAAATGTGTTCTTTGTTTGATGAATCCAGATTAGTTTTCTTCAAGGTTCCCGTCCCATTTCTTTGCTCTGATTCTTGAATATTTAATGTCAGATCTTCTCGGAATGTTACCGTTAGAACGCGCATTGACTATGGACGATTACATGCCATTTTTCCATAGGACAGTTAGGAAAGTCATTGATGGCTGATTCTTTCCAAGGCCGACAGTAATTACTGCTCGAGAATTCAAAAAGTTTGAAAATCCCTCAGTCAGATATAGACACTAAGACAGACACAAGAAAATAGAGAATCAAGCAGAGTTCAAAAATTACAGTACAGAAGATACTCAAAAGTTGCAGAAGAACAATCATTTTTTAAAAAAAAATCTAAAGTTCTTGACTGCAATCAGCCTTGACCAGAGAACTCTCTCAAGAAGAAGAAGAAGAAGAAGAACTAAATTCAATCAAGATTCTTCTTCTTTCTATTCACAGGATAACTTCAAAGGACAACACAATCTGTAAAAGAAGTTCTTGAAGCAGTTCTGGTCCAGGCATTCTAGGTCATTGAAGGCCTATCACCCTAAAGCAGTTCTCCAGCATTCCTGACCAATTCAAGATCTCAGGGGGAGCAAGAGCTGCTACATCAATCCACAAGTATTCTCTCTGACTGTTGACAGAGAAGACTCCATCACCCTCTCTCTCTCATTCCTTTACAGGGTTTTAAATCCCTTCAAAATTATTCTGGTTGCAAGTCTCCTTCCAAAAGACTTGAGGGTTTGGTTTTTGGGGACCTGATCAAAACCCATTGGTGCCCAGGACACCTGATCAACTCATCCTGCAGTGGATTCCTACCTAGGGTGGTAGAAGAGTGGATGTACCCAGATTGATTGGGGAACCACTATAGCTCCTTGTGTCTTCTGGTTGCTTATTTTTCTTTTGTTTTCTGGCTGTGATCTGTGATTGCTCTGTGTTTACATTTACTTTATGTTATTTGCTTCCCTATTCACTTAGGTTTACAATAACAGTTATAAAAAAAATTTAGTAAGCACCATACTCTATTCACCCCCCCCCCCTAGAGTATATCAGATCTAACTTGCACTTTTAATATCCTCCATAGTATGGTTTGTTATTTCGGTTTGCCCATCAGTTTGAGGATGGAAAGCCGTACTGAACTTGGGCTTCATGCCCAGACTCTTCTGAACCAACCTCCAGTCCTTGGACGTGAACCGTCCATCGCGATCACTAGCTATACTCTTAGGAATTCCATGTAGTCGCACGATGTTGTGAACATACAACTCTACCAGCTTCTCCATGATGTCCTCTTTCCGATTTGGGATGAAGTGAACCACTTTGGTCAAGCGATCCACGATCACCCAAATCGCGGCATTACCCTGATGCGGCCTAGGTAACCCATGTACAAAGTCCATGGAGATGTCATCAAATTTCCACTCAGGAATAGGAGGAGGCTTCAGGAACCCGCCCGGCTTCTGACACTCAGCCTTCACTAAGGCACAAGTTTGGCACCGACTCACGTACAAAGCTACATCCCTCTTCAAACCAGACCACCAAAAGGATTTCTTCATATCCAAGTACATTTTTGTTCTGCCCGGGTGAATGGAGAACTTTGTGAAGTGAGCCTCAAACATCAACTTGTCAGGGAGCTTGACGAATTGTGGTACACAAATCCTTCCGTCCTTCCTCAGAATCCCATCAATCAACTCACAGGCGCTACTCTTGCCCTTTTGAGCCTCCACCACGTATGGCTGGAACTCCACATCCAAACGAGTCGCTTCCCGAATACGATCGTACAAGTCGTTCTGCATTTCAATCTAGTTCAACCAAGCCACGCTAGACTCACCTCTTGCTACACACTTCATGTTAAGGGACTCCCAGTCCCGCATCAACCGCTCATCATGAGCTTCGATCCAACTCCCTTGACCAGAATATTTCCTACTCAAGGCATCCGCCACTACGTTGGATTGGTATGGCATATACTGAATCGCCACTTCATAGTCTCCAAGGAACTCGACCCACCTGTGCTATCGCATATTCAAGTCCTTCTGATCTAGAAGATACTTCAGACTCTTGTGATCCGTGAAGATCTCCACTTTCGTAACATGCACATAGTGCCGCCATAACTTCAAAGCAAAAATTACCGCCGCCAACTCCAAATCATGGACAGGGTAATTCCTCTCGTGAGGCTTTAGCTGCCTAGATCCAAAAGCTCTCACACTACCATATTGCACCAACACGCAACCCAAACCGAATCCAGATGCATCCCTAAAAATCTGAAATCCTTCGGTCTCTTTAGGAAGGCTTTGGATTGGAGCTATCATTAGCCTCCCCTTTAGAGTGTCAAACGCCTTACTGCACTCCGGAGTCCAAATAAACTTCTGGTTTTTACGAGTTAGAGAGGTGAGGGGTAGGGCTATTCGCGAAAAGTTTTCCACAAACCTTCTATAGTACCCGGCTAGTCCAAGAAAACTTCAGACTTCCGAAACAGTTCTCAAAATTGGCCAATCTCTGATGGCTTCAACTTTCGTTGGATCCACCGTCACCCCATCACCACTAATCACATGGCCCAGAAAAGCCACCTTCTCCAACCAGAACTCGCACTTCGAGAACTTTGCATAAAGCTGGTTCTCTCTCAACACTTGCAAGACCACTCTCTGGTAAGTCTCATGCTCGGCCTCCGATTTGTAGTACACCAAGATATCATCAATGAAGACCACTACAAAAGAGTCCAAGTACTCCCGAAATACTCGATTCATCAAGTCCATGAATACGGATGGCACGTTCGTCAACCCGAACGACATCACCGAGAACTCAAAGTGACCATACCTCGTACCAAAAGCTGTATTGGGTATGTCCTCATCTCGAATTCGCAACTGATAGTACCCTGATTTAAGATCCAACTTGGAATACACCACCGACCCCACCAACTGGTCGAACAGGTCGTCTATCCGAGGAATCGGATACTTATTCTTGATAGTCAATTTATTTAACTCTCGGTAGTCTATGCACAACCGCATACTACCATCCTTCTTCTTCACGAATAGCACTGGTGCACTCCGTGGTGAAGAACTGGGTCTAATATACCCTTGCTACAACAGTTCCTGCAACTGTACTTTGAGTTCGGCTAACTCCTTTGGTGTCATCCTAAAAGGAGGACGTGACACCGACCTGGCCTCCGGCACTAACTCAGTCGAGAAATCAATCTCCCGTCAAGGAGGTGATCTAGGAAGCTCCACAGGGAACACATCCTCGTACTTCGCCACTACTGGCACTTCCCCAAGTTATAATTTGGAAAGGCGAACCTCCAATAATGCTACAAGAGCTGCTCCCCCCTGGTTAACTGCTCGCACCAACTGCATGGTCGAAATCAGGGAAAAGGCCGCTCCACTGAGGCCCTCAAACTTAACTTTTGACCGTCATTCACCCCTCAGGGTCACCACCTTAGACAGGTAGTAAATACTGGCACGTTGCTCTACAAGCCAGGCTATTCCCAAAATGACATCGAACTCCACTAACGGTATAACCGTTGTTATCACCGTGAAGTCAACCCCGCCTAGATTCCAACAAATACGCCCCTTTGCCCCGGTGGTCATGGATGACCCATTGGGCATGTGCACCTTCAGTTATGCGTCCGCCGAGAAAGACTCAACTCCAATTCTCCGGATAAAGCTTTCAGCAAGAAAAGAGTGTGACGCGCCCGTATCAAACAATACCCTTGCATGGTATCCAGAAACTAACACAAAGCCTAAATACAGGCATCAAACATAAACGGTCTTGAAAGTATGAAGTACAAGGTTAAATTTAAACTTTCGCATACCTGTTACCACATCGGGTTGGCGGATCGCTTCCTGCTGCCCAAGGTTATAAGCCCTTGGCTGCACAGGTTAGAACCAAAAAGCATTGGACTCCGCCATCTTTCCTTTCTCTGCGGCACTGGGGCCGGAGCGCACAGACTGCTCCTGCCTTGGCTCCTGCTCAGCACCTCCTTGAGTATAAAAACGAGCTATGTGGCCCACCTTGCCACAATTAAAGCACATCGGTGGTCCCTTAAAGAGAGACCCTCCGGACGTCAAGTTGCTTTTCTCACTGGACTTGAAAGTATGAAGCTTTTTCTTCCATCTATTACCTTCAGACTTCCCTTGGGATTGAGAAGGCTTCCCTTCCCCTTGCTTGGCTGTGAAACCCTTACGTCGTTGGGTTCGCTACAAATCACTCTCCAGCATTATGGCCGCCTCAACCAGCTCGTTGAAACAAGCATTCTTCATGGTGATGAGGGGTTGTCTCAGATTCTCCCTTATCCCATAGTATAAGAGGCTATCCCTCTTGTCATCGTCTGCCATAGTCGTTCCCGCATAACGACCCAGCCGAGTAAACTCCTAAACGTACTCGTCCACCATCTTATCCCGCTGCACCAAGTGCAGAAATTGCCTTTGAAGGACCAACCTCGTCGATGCAGGAATGTACTTCTTTAGGAAAGCATTCACAAAATCTTCCATAGACGGGGTGCGTCTAGGAAACTGGCGGATGTTATAGCTCACCCACCAGAACTTCGCGTCTCCCTCCAACATAAAGGTCGCAAAATCAGATTTCTTTTCCTCCGGCGTATCTGCCTCCCTTAGAAGTTCTTGCATCTGTGCCCACCAATCCTTCGCATCAGTCGGCATGTCGACTCCCTTAAACATTGGAGGATGGAAGCTCAAAACATATTTCATCTGTCGGTCCCCATGCCCGACAACAACCCTTTCGGTCAACGGTTCTGCTTGCCTGGCTTCTCCGACCGGCACAGCCGTCATCGTATCCGGGGTAGCAGGAGTTGCTACCTGAGCAACAGCGGTTGCAACTTGTGTTGTCGCTGCATCTTGGGCTGCCACCATTGCTTCTTCAAGCATAAGACAAAAATCGGCCGGGTTTACACCCATGCCAAAAGGACCCTGAGCAGTAGCGCTACTCGCCGAAAACTCTTCTCTTGGCCTTGACGTTCATTCCTCGTTGCTTGCACTCTTAACAAAAGCAAGTTAACAAGAAATCAGTCTCTAATTACAAGACTCAAATATAAGGACACTCACGGTCCCGCGATACTCCTATATGGATAACTTTTATATGCAATTCGTTTAGGACATTCGTCCATGAAGACATACCGTGGACAGTAACCTCCCTCTAATACCAAATTGCAACATCTCCCCTGTAATGACCATATAATATGGGTCCGACCGGGGCCCACAACATACGGATGTCACAGCTTTATCATTAAAAGATGATATTAACTACCCAACTCAAAACTCAAAATAAAGTAACAGCAGAAACACACCAACAAAACCAGAAGTTATCCACTACCAAACAGGAGTATCAAAATGGCCTTAAGGCCTTACACAAAATAAGTCCAAAACTGAAATGACTACAAAGTCAAACATCAACGTGCAAAAGCACTCCTAGGCTACCTCGGCATGCAAGCCGGAAATACCAAAAACTTGGAGCATCACAGTCACGAAGAAATCAAGCTAGTAAGCATGATAATCACTTCATGCGGCTTAGGCCTTTTCGGCCGGCGCACTTGCTCCCGCCCGCGATCCTTGCCCTGTAAAAATTTGTGGTAACGTGGGTCAACAAAGGCTGACCTCTACTGTGTAACTAACACATCTCCTCCCAGCCGTCCCTAACAGACCACGGGGTACACCTCCAACCTGTAAGTCAGCACTTTGTATGCCATAAACATAAACATATAAAGCTTTAAAAACAGGTTGAATGTCTCAAACAACAAACATGTTTTCTATGTTGAACATATAATCAAAGGGGTCTACTATGCAGCATGTATGCAAACTCGGGCTTCACCCAAGGCACCCAATCGCGTATACATCTAACACATCATCATAACAACTAGGTACTTCCAATTTCCCCATCGGCGTCAAGCCGCAAACAAAAGGGTACTGCAATTCCCCTAACGGCATACAAACCACCACACGGAAATCTTGCCAAGTCCCCACCGGCTCGTGGATCTTAGACCCGGGCTTGCCTGCAAACCCTAACTTCTCACGTCAGGTTTCCATCTCACACACAGACCAATTCTAAGAACCTTTGCTGGACCCCACCCCCTCATGGGCTTCAATGCCCGAGCTTGTCCTATGTGTGGCGTTCTCATCAATCTCACAGAAGAGGACTAGTCTCACCGGGACACTCTCCCCACATGACTTGCATGTCATTGTATAACCAGCCGACTACGGAGACAAAGCTGCATCTTAGCCCATCACAATTCATAGCCTTTGCCACCCTAATCCCTCATTCGTACTGCAACATTCCCGCGCACCAAGGAAACCATCTACTGCCAACGCGGAGCTAACCTTGTCCGGTTCTGGCTACAAGTGCTCACTCGAAAAAGGGGGAAAACATATTATCACAAACGACATCTTGTCGCAACGGATTTCCACAAAATCCTTAAGGCTCGCTATGCAACATCACCGAGTCGGACTAACGGTCGTAACTACGGTTTCACCCACAATGCCTAATCCACTAACGGAGCGGATCTCTAATGCAAATCATGCCGGGGATGGTCACAATCGACCCGGTGGTTCCTCTTGAACCATGGCGACCCAAACCCCTCTCATTTGAGAGATTTGGTGCCCAAAAGCTTGAAAACAACGAAGAAAAGAGATGTTATGCACGCATCCTACAAACTGAAAAGAGAAAATGTCATTACCTTATGACCTCTCTTCCTAGCCATGGAATCCTTGCTTTGAACGGATTGACACGAGCGCCTCCACGCCCTCTCCACGGATTCGATCTCGGAATGATGATCGGAGCTCCGAAGCTTTGTCAATGGCGGTGGAAGACCTTCTCCTTCCTCCTCCCTTTTCCTCCTCTCCACCCTAACTCACTCTAGAAGATGAGAAATGAGGGTAAAGACCCTCTCAGCCCCAATAAAGTCATTTGGGTGGAAGATCCTGGGCCCTTGGATCGGGTTTAAGGAAGCATCGGACGGCCACGAAAGAAAAATGACGGACATGCACCCGTCCGCAAGATTAGTGGCGCACGACCGGTTGTCATGCGCACTGGATCCCATGATCGTGCGTTTAACACTGGCAAAACTCTAGAACAAATGGGACCAAAGCGCACGAGAAGCGGCGCACGACCAGTGGTCGTGCGCACTAAGTCCAATGGTCGTGTGTTTACCCTAGACAGAACTCGGAAAAATGGAGAACAGTGCACACGATCAGTGGCGCACGACCAGTGGTCGTGCTCACTGGATCCCATGATCGTGCGCACTGGATCCAATGCCTAGCTTATCAACCTATCGCCAGCGGTGTCTCTTCCGTCGGGCGTTAGCTTCTAGCGAATCCAGGTCTGAAAATTGGGGTGTTACAAGTAGACATTAGAATTTTTCTTCAACCAGCTTTCTTTTCTCTGCAGAAATTGTAGATCTGCTTCCTCAGAATAGCTTCTGATCCTATTGTTGCAGATGGGGATTGCTTCAACTATCTCTTTCCAAAGCAAGGTTCTCTGTGCAGAACAACTTCTTCAAGCTCGACGAAAATGGCGAGGAAGAAGATGATGTTCGGCCGCACTTTTGTTTTTCAAAAAACCTAGACAAGGAATTGATTTCTCTTGTTTTTCTCTAGCCGATTTGCTTCTTTTTATTCTCTGAAGGCCAATTGAGAAGTGGGTCCCACCACCAGGATTGATGGTCGAGATTTAGCCAATCAGTCCATGTTGTTGACTCATTAATTCTTGAGTCAACGACTCTTTGTTGTGTGTGGGCCCCAACACTTAATGAGGAAATATTCCTTGGAAAATATAGAAGATGATAACCAATGTCTCTGACAGAATTTCCGCAACATTTGAATTTTGGTTGACTTTTTGACTTGCTGACGTCAGCATGACACAACATCTGTGGACTTAAACAAAATTCAATCATTAGAACTAAAGGCGTTGAGTGAGTCGGTATCACTCAACGTCACAACACTTAGACAAAATTCTATCTATCTAGGTATTGAGCTCGATGAATGCTGAGCTCCGTTCGACGAACGGCAAACACAGCTCGACGAAAGCATAAAATCAGTTCGACAAACTTTAGACTTAGTTCGACGAAGGGCTAAACTCAGTTTGACAAACATCAGGCTCAGTTCGACGAACATCGAGCTAAGTTCGACGAAGCTGAGCTCGACGAAAGCAAGCTATCCACGCATTTGGACTTAGCTAAATTTTTGCTTCAAGGCATTGAGAGCGTCGAGAGCGTTGAGTGTGCTTGCCTCACTCAATGTTATTTGCCTTAGCAAATATTTCTGCGCCTTGGCGTTGAGAGAGTAAGCTCCATTCAACGCCAAACTACATAATAGAATTTTTTGTTATCTGGCATTGAGTGAGCAAGCAAGCTACACTCAACGCCTGTGGACTTAGTCAAATTGAAGCTCAACTTTTTTGTGGAGTTGACCGGCACAGCAACACTCAATGTTAAGAGTTGTATGGCGTTGAGTGAGTAGACCACACTCAACGCCTGTGGACTTGGCCACATTTTCATCCAATTTCTCTAGGCTATGACTGACTCAGCCTGACTCACAGTCTTTTAGTTGAATGTCGTTGAGTGAGTAGACTACACTCAATGCTTTTGTACTTAGCCAATTTTTTGTCCATCTAACAGTTAGGCTGAGATAGACTCAATACACTTTGTTATATGGCGTTGAGTGAGCTGTCCTCACTAAACGCCTATGGACTTTGGAAAATTTCTACTAGACAATATTGAATCCATACCTCTAGTGTTGAGTGAGCTTGCTCCACTCAATGTCTGTGGACTTAGTGGATTTGTGTTATGTCCATCAATCACTTATTGCGTCCACATGTCCAATCAATATGAAATGGACTAACCTGCACTCAAGACCTCAAATGCACATCAAATACAGTTGATGTGTATGAAAATGACCTGTTTGACTTCTCACAAATCAGGGACATTGGGAATAATGGACCCAACAATCTCCCCCTGCTTGAAGATGTCAAAACCTCATTTATTTCCTTGGTCAATGACACACACAACCTATACAGCAAAATAAATATTGAAATTATGATAAGCTATAAGTGTACCTCATTTCCTACCTGTGAGTATCACTTACTCCCCCTGTTTTGCTACAAGATGTTTGTCCTTACCTGAGTGCCACATGTCTTCCTTTCCCCTTTTCCATCTCTCCTGCTTGCTATATCTCCCCCTTGCTAAGACCTTCTCTTTTATCTCCCCCTATTTGACTTCTGCAGAATAGGCAGAGAGGGGCTAGCCTTCCACTGGCTGACCTTCTTTCTTCTCTCCAGAGTAACTTACACCCCCTTAGTAGAAGCATCAGTGAACTACTGGGGAGTCTGTATGTCCAGCAAGAGGAACAATACCTGCACCACAAAAAATGCAAAAAATAAAAGGAGTGCCTGAAGCTATGTCAAGTTCAACATACCCAACTCAAATTTGATGGTATTGAATTTGCTTCATCTAATGGCGTAGTGAAGATATCAGCCACTTGCTTGTCTGTGCGGACAAACTCAAGACTGATGTCTTCCTTCTCCACATGCTCCCTAATAAAATAACATCTTATTTCTATATGCTTAGTCCTGCTATGTGAGATAGGATTCCTAGCAATAGAAATAGAACTTATAGAATCACAGTAGAGAGGAGTTCTACTTACCTGAAGGTTGTAATCCTGGAGCTGATGTTGGATCCACAACAGCTGAGCACAACAGTTACCTGATGTTATATATTTTGACTCAGCAATGGATGTGGCCACACTAGTTTGTTTTTTACTACTCCAAGAAACTAGCCTTCTTCCTAAGAACTGACTGGTTCCAGTAATGCTTTTCCTATCTTCTTTGCAACCTGCAAAATCTGCATCTGAAAATCCTGTTAGATCAAAATCCCTATTTTTAGGGTATCGTAGGCCAAGATTTTGTGTGTCCTTAAGATACCTCAAGATTCTCTTTGCAGTAGAGTAATGAGATTCTTTAGGGGAGGCCAGATACCTTGCACAGACACATATAGCATACATGATGTCAGGCCTACTAGCAGACATGTATAGAAGGGAGCCAATTATCCCTCTATACAAAGACTCATCAATAGGTTTCCCTGCCTCATCTTTGCCTATAGGCATACTTGATCCCATGGGAGTTCTCATGGTGGTGGCATTCTCCATACCATACTTTTTGATTTACTCCCTGGTGAACTTGGAATGGGAAATGGACAAGCCATCATCAGTCTGTCTTACTTGGAGTCCTAAGAAGAACTTGAGCTCAACCATGTTGCTTATTTCAAACTTCCCTTGCATAAGTTTAGCAAGCTTCATGCAAAGGTTGTCATCAGTAGATCCAAAGATAATGTCATCGACATATATCTGGACTAGGATAAGCTTGCCCTTTGATTTCCTTAGGAATAGGGTCTTGTCTATCTTCCCCCTTGAGAATTTGTTATCAATGAGGAACTTGGACAATATTTCATACCAAGCCCTAGGGGCTTGCTTTAGCCCATATAGAGATTTCCTAAGCTTATAAACAAAATTAGGAGAGTTAGGATCTATAAAACCTGGTGGTTGATCCACATATACTTCCTCGTTTAGGTCCTCATTCAGGAATACTGATTTGAAATCCATCTGGTAGACTCTGAATCCCTGATAGGCAGTAAATGCAAGGAAAATCCTTATGGCTTCCAATCTGGCTACTGGGGCAAAGGTCTGCTCCAATCCAGAACTGGTCCTTGATTGCTTCTTTAAACTTCTTGGGCTCTTCTTGAGACAGAAAGCTTGAGTAGAGAGCTATATTTATGCTCCTACTTCTGGTTTGGACTCCATGATTTGCATCACCAATGATTTGATGTACATGATGGTCCCTTATATGCCTGTTAGTTGGAGGCAATCTAGATGCAGCTTGCTGGTCTTCATGGATTTTAACTAGCTGGTCTTCAATTTCTTTAGGTATGTTTTCCCCATCTCTTGGAATAGGCAGTCCATCATCATTTTCTTGGACTGTGGGGGTAGCTTTTTTGATGGTCACCTTGTCCATCATCTGCTCTGTACCTGCAATACTATAAGAGGAGGAACTTGGCAGCTCACAGTTAACCATATTGGATTCATCAAAAACAATATGCATCGACTCTTCTACAACTTGGGTAGTTAAGTTGTAGATTCTATATGCCTTACTATGAGTGTTGTACCCAACAAAGATCCATTCATGGTACTTGGCAGCAAACTTAGTTAAATGGACTTTACCATTGTTGAGCACATAGCACTTGCATCCAAAGATCCTGAAATAATTCATGTTTGGTTTTTTTGCCCTTCAAGATCTCATAGAGAGTCTTCTTGTGGCTCTTGGTGATATAATCCCTATTAAGGATATAGCATGCAGTGTTAACTGTCTCAGCCCAGAAGTATTCTTGGAGGGATAAGTCACTTAATAAGGTTCTACCAGCCTCTATGAGAGTCCTATTTTTCCTCTCAACAATTCCATTTTAGTGGGGTGTTCTAGGAGAGGAATATTCTTGATGAATCCCTTGCTCTTCATAGAACCTTTCCATGCACTCAGACTGAAACTCAGTCGCATGGTCACTTCTAATTTTGACATCAGTGCTGTTGAATTAATTCTTAATTTGCTTGACAAATGTCTGAAAGACATCAAGGGTTTCAGATTTCTTCCTTAGAAAGAACACCCAGGCAAATCTGGAAAAGTCATCAATAACCACAAGGGTGTAAACTTTTCTACCTAGACTTTGAATTGACATAGGACCAAACAGATCTATATGGAAGACTTATAAGCACCTCACTGAATCTTTGGAGCCAATGCACTTGAAGGAGGTCTTAGTATGTTTGCCCTTTTGGTATGCAGAGCAGATACCCTCCTTAGTGCATATAGACTTAAGCCCATTCCTAAGTATCTCTTTGCTGAATAGCTTGCCTATTGTCCTATAATTTAGATGAGCTAGCCTCTTGTTCCATTGGACACAGAAGAGGCTTTCTCATCTACAACTAGGCATACAGGTGAGTCTTTGCTAGAGCATAAAAAATATAAATAGTACACATTTCCACTCCTAGTTCCTGTTAAGATGTCCTCTTAGTCACTTAACCTCCTAATTTGGCACTCATCCTTTTGGAATACTATGTCATAGTCAAGATCATAGAGTTGACTAATGCTTATCAGGTTGTGTTGCAACCCTTCCATATAGGCTACTCTAGTGATAGTGACTATGTTATTAAAGATCTTACCATAATCTCTAGTCACCCCTTTTTCTAACCCACCAAAGATGACCTTTGGTCCATTCTTTATAGGAACATAATCCTTCAGCATGCTCCTTGTTCCAGCCATGTGCCTGGAACATCCACTGTACAAGTACCATATAGGGGTATGTGCACTTGGACTAACCTGCAAAACACAAATCAGTTAACCTTAGGACCCCAATTTTTATTGGGTTCTTGGTGCATGTTAGGCTGAAAATAATTTTGCCCGCCTTCAGCTTTTATGACAGGCAAGCTGACATTTGCTCTTTGCACACTATGGTTGTGCCAGCAATCAACAGCAAAGTGGCATACCTTGCCACAACACCAACACTCAAGGATCTTTTACCTTCTTTTTGGAGCAGGTCTAGTGGATGTGTAAACAACAGCTTTGGGTCTAGAAGGAGCAGCAACAGTCCTGTTCCATGGTTTCCCAGCCCCAGTCTGACAAGTGGTGGGTCTGGCAGTAGAAGTGCTTGGGATATCTTGAGCCCTTCTAGCAACAGCTTTCTTTTCAGAAAGAATACTCTTGATGGCCTCAGAGATGCCCAGGTCTAGTCTACTAACAACCTTACCCTTTGTCTTAGAGTGGGCTGGAGGAATTGGAGAATAGTCAGCAGCTTTACCCTTGACTGAAGGGGCTGTTGCACCAAACACAAATGGTCCAGGATGGGCCATTTGTATTTTCTCATATGCACTTGCACCTTTGCTGTAACTACCACCATATTGTGGAACATCTTTGTTCACACAAGATGGCCTAGCATGATTCCAGTGACCATAAATACTCTCATGGTCATGGCTGTTAGAAGGAAATTCCTAAGTCTTCAGCTCATTCACAATCCTAAAGAACTTTTCATAACAGATGGTTATGTTGTCCCCCTTGGATTGCCTGAAGGCCTCATACTCTTGGTTGTGCATGGACTTCCTATCATCTCTAACCTCACCTGTCCCCTCCATGTAGATCACAAGTGTTTCCCACATTTCCTTTGCAGTTGAGCAATGGATTAGGTTCTGAAGAGTAGAGTCATCAACTGCACTCATAATTATGTTCTTTGCTCTCTTGTCTATTGAGGCCAAGGCCAACTCATCCTTGGTCATCTCATCATATGTCTTGGGAGTCTTGACATTAGCATTCAGTGCAGAGACCTTCATTGGGATGAATGGTCCTTCTACAATAGTAATATACATCCTAGGGTCAGCAGCTTCCATGAACTGCCTCACCCTTGCTTTCTAGAAGCCAAAATCTTCCTTCCTATAGATTGGAAGTCTCGCAGCACTCAGCTCCCTATTGGTCATTCCTGAACCCATGGAGACAGACTTCTAGCTAATCTTGGAGATCTACTCAGACTGTTAAGCCTTTAAAGAGCAAC
Source organism: Platanthera guangdongensis (assembly GCA_039583875.1). Taxonomy (NCBI): domain Eukaryota; kingdom Viridiplantae; phylum Streptophyta; class Magnoliopsida; order Asparagales; family Orchidaceae; genus Platanthera; species Platanthera guangdongensis. The sequence continues at coordinate 93,458,593 of CM077165.1, forward strand.
CTCCCTCTGATACCACTTGAAAGTCTTGTTTTCAAGGCTAGCTAAACACCTAGAGGGGGTGAATAGTTTTTAATCTCTATTTAAATTTTCTAACTTGTTATCAGATTTCTATGCCTGGTGATTGAGTTAGTTATTAGCTTTAAAGAACATTCACAGAAGATACAGCAATTTTATAGTGGTCCCCCAAGCTTGGGTACATCCACTGTCCCTCTGTGCCTATCTAACAATGTGTTAGATTCAGCTCTCCCTCCAGAACTCAGCTACTTAAAAGCTTACAACACAGATCCCTCAGGACCACACTGGTCACACAGACCTACAACTTAGGCATTAAGCCAACCCTAGGTCACAAAGACCTATCACCCGACACAAAGCCAAACACAGGTCACTAAGACCTCAGCCTTTATAATACAGGCTTACAACTCCATATTCACCAAGAATATTTACAGAAGAAGAAATAAAGAGAGTGATGATTAGACACCAGAGCAAGTTCTCTATATCTTCTTCTTCCTGGACTGAGCAGATATCAGTGCAAGCTTTTGTTGTTGAAGACAATAAGTAGGCAGTAGAATCTTTCTTCAACCAGCTTTCTTTTCTCTACAGAACTTATGGATCTGCATCCTCAGAGTAGCTTCCGATCCTGCTGTTGTAGATGGGGATTGCTGCAGCTATCTCTTTCCCAAGTAAGGTTCTCTATGCAGAATAACTTCTTCAGGCTCGACAAAAATGGCGAGTAATAAGATGAAGTTCGGCCGCACTTTTCATTTTCAGAAAACCTAGACAAGTAATCGATTGATTGCTCTTGCCGATTTGATTCTTTTTATTCTTTGAAGGCCAATTGAGCAGTGGGTCCCACCACTAGGATTGATGGCTGAGATTGAGCCATTCAGCGCATGCTTTCCATTTCATCTTGATTCAACGGCTCTTTACTGTGTGTGGGCCCCATCACTTAATGATGAAATATTTCTTGGAAAATGCAGAAGATTATAACACCTGGCCGCCAATGTCTCTGGTAGAATTTCCGCAACATTTGAAATTTGGTTGACTTTTTGACTTTGTTGACGACAACATGACACAACATCTGTGGACTTAGACAAAATTCAATCATTAGAACCAAAGGCATTGAAAGAATTGGTTCCTAAACACCTAGAGGGGGGTGAATAGTTCAATTCTTTTTCCTTCTAAGGCAGAATATTAATTCAGTTAATTAATAGAAACATATAGTTCTACAGCTATCACAGCACAGAAATAACAATACCACACACAATCACAGATGGCACACTGATTTATAGTGGTTCCCTAAGGTCTGGGTACTTCCACTTCCCCCTTCGCCTATCTAGCAGTGTGCTAGATTCGGCCTAACTTCTTTCCTTCTCCTCAGATTCGCAGATCTTACACCTCAGAACTCAAATAAGGCTGCTACAACTCAGAGTGAATCCACACTCCTACAGCTCAGGCAATCTGCCCTACCTCAGCCTTCAATAAGGCCTACAACTCAGAGATGAAAATCTCCTACAACTCAGGCTCTCACCCCTACCTCAGCCTTCAAAAAGGCCTACCACTCAGAGAACATAATCTCCTACAACTCAGCCTTTATAAATCAGGCTTACAACTCAGATCTTAAAAAGATCCTACTGAAAATAGATATAAATTTGAAATTTACCACCACCCTGGTTGAGAGAGAAAGGATGGAAGGTTTCTTGATCAGTTCTTGAAAGAATCTGATGTTAGAGATCAACCTGTCTTAGCTTTCTTCAAAGCTTCTTGAATCTGAACACAGTAGGGTTGATCTCCTTTGAAGTTGATCTTCAATCAGCTTCTTTCTTGAAATTCAGAAATCAATCTGAATTCTTCTTGGCAGACTGGTTCAGAATCTGCACTTAAGAGACTTGTTGATGTAAGTCCCTTTCTTCACTTAAATAGATGGAGCTCTCTCTCTCTCTCCAAATTCTTCTGAAGATTCTTCTGAATTCTTCTTTGAATTCTCTTGACAAACTCTGAGTAGATCACCACTTCAGAATGTCGTCTTAGATCTTCTGTTGAAAATCTTCTTCTGTTTTTCGTGTTTACTCCTTTTTTATCTCATCTATATCATATATATCTTCTGTTGATAGAGAATATCTTTATATAGACTAACTCCATGGTAACCGGCTGATCCGGTTTCTAACTAAACTTCTGACAGCTCTGACAGCTTCAGCAGTACTTGTTGAATATCACAGCTGTCAAGTCTTCAGTCACTTCTTGAAACTCTGCCTCTGTCAGCAAAGTGTCGAGACTGAACTTCATCATATATCGACACAAGTAGACTAAGTGTCGACACAAGCCTTGGTGGTGTCGACACAACTCCCTTGGTGTTGACACTGCTTCTCGACACATCTTCTGTAGAATGTGTCGACACTAGTTCTGTGTGTCGATACAGTCACTTCTTCTCTTCACCAAAAAATCAACTTTGTTGAAACTCTGCTATGTGTCGACACAAGTCCTGTGTGTCGACACAGTTGATGTCAACAAAGTCTTCTGTGTGTCGACACTGCCTCTGTGTGTCGACTAAGCTTTTCTGTGTGTCGACGCTGCCTCTGTGTGTCGACATAGTTTCTTCTGGTGTTGACACAGCCTTTCTAAGTGTCGACACAATTGACTCTAGGTGTCGACACAGCTTTTCTCTAGTGTCGACACAAGCCTTCATAAGTGTCGACACAGCTTCTTCTGGTGTCGACTCATGGACTTAGAAACTTTTCCTGCATTCCTGCATTTTCTTAACCTGCACATATAAACTCAAAACAACATCAAATACACCTTGATGCATATCATTGAGTAAGGTGAGGCTTCTTCAAATCTGGTATATATTTTCCAATGTACCCAACAATCTCCCCCGATTTAGAGAAGTCATAACCCTTAGTCAATGATATACACTATTCATAATAAACACACATTATGATGTATAAAAACATTACATGACAGGGTAACTTATAAACAAAACATGTATAAAATATCATCACAGAATAATGATGCAAACATAATGAGCATTAATCATTGTTTTGTTTAAACTTTCAAAAGTTTCTTAACAACAGTTTACATAGATTTTTAAAACTAAAGATTACAATGTTGTAAAATCTAGTTAATCTATTCTAAGGCTGACCAGGCTCCTTGAGGACTATAACTTTGCCTGACTGGATCTTGGCTTGTACTGGAGCTTTAGTATCTTCAGCTGGCTTCTTGCCCTTCAGATCTTTCTTATTTTGTTTTTCAGCTCTTATCTTTTGCCTTTCAAAATAGTGAAAAGGCTTTGGGAAGTACTTGCTAGGCTCCTGAGCATTAGGAGGTAGCTTCCCAGCTTTTGCCTTTCTTCTATATTGTAGAATGGCTTCCTGCCTAACTTCATGCTTGTTCCATTCTTGCTCAGCATACCATTTATCCCTTTCATGGGTCTTGTCCTTCACAGCCTTCCAGGCAGTCAATATAATATTCCTGCAAGTTGGGCTTCATTGCTCAAAATCAGGCTTCAACTCAGCCTGTTCTCTGAACCTTTTCTTAGACAATAGAGCTTCCTTCTGAGCTTCCTTGGCAGCCTCTGACATTTCCACTTTCTCAATAATAATATTGTCAACCTCCTGTGGAGGACTGTACATTGACTGTACTTCTTGCTGAATCATATCAAAATCTGTTGGAGGGTAAATGACCTGAGCAACTTCAGGTTGACCACCTTCAAAATAAGCAGGTTGCGCACCTGACTCAGCTACATTATCATCATCACATAGGGGTGGATATCCAAGGGTGGCTCTGATGCTATTAGATATCCATTTAGCATGATCTGAGCCTGCTTTGACTAACACTCTCTCTCCCTTTATGACTTCTCTCTCAATATGAGCTCTGAGGTCATCTTTCTGAAATCTTACTTGGTCATATAGATAATTAACACCATCTTTATAAAATGACCTTAGTTTCAGTAGTTGATCAGAAATGATCTTTTGAGAATTCTTAATAGCTGTTTGTACAGCAGCTAGTTCTTTCTGTAATTGTTTATCAAAATCTGACTTCAATTGAACAAAATGTTCAGTCCCAATGGGAGCTTGTTTGTGAACTTCTGTGACAATTTTATTGTGAGATTCTGTCAGATTGTCATTCATCCTTAGTTGATTCTTTAGGACATAACCTTGCTTGACAACTATATCATCAACTTTAGTCTTTATTTTCTTTTGTTGTTTTGCCAGAAAAACTACAGCATTACCTTTTTTATGGAGGCAATCTGTCATTTCCTTCTTGTTCTGATTTACTTCAAATCTTATGGATTTAATATCTTGAGATAATGATAACTGCAATTCATTATGTCTCTCATCCATATACTTTTCCATGGCTATTCTTTATTCATCTAATTTGACTTGCAAAGATACCAGTAAGGAGCTATAATCAGTGGCTGGGGCAGGTTGTGGAGCAGTTTGCAATGCCCTTTTATAGTTTTGGCTTCTTCTTTTGAAAACCATCAGCTTCCTCTTTTATGCTCTTAGAGCTTCTCCATCATCAGAATCAGAAGTACTTTATAGATTCACAGTGTCCATTGGACTTGTGGGCAGCTCTTTGTCAGATCTAGGTATCTCCCCCTGAGTCCCTTGCTCCTCCCCCTCAGTCCTGACTTGCTCCCCCTCAATTCCAGCTTGTTCTATATCAGGGAACAACTCTTTAAGGGTAAATTCTTGTTGAGGTTAGACTGGAGGCACTCTTAACTCTAGAGCATTAGCAGCTGTAGATGTATCCTCCATGATAACATCCTGTGCTTGATTGTTGAGTTGAGTGGTCTGGTCAACATCAACCAAGGGCACAGTTAGTGTTTCATCCTCATTACTGAAAATTTTTTGATTAACTTCTTGGATTACCTCAAGAATAGTTTGATTTTCCATTTCACTATCCAAGTGTGTTGGCTCTTCCTCAAGATGAGGCTCCCCCTACACCTGAGCACCATCTGTAATGTCTTGTGCAGGAGATTTTTCAGCAATCTCTGGCCTCTCTTCATCAGGCATGTCCTTTGTTAGGACTCTATCCCATCTGGAGATTATCCTTATATCCATTCTTCTCATGTGGTTGATATTAGAACCAGTAGTATGTTCCATTACTTCTGGAATTGTTCCAGCCAAGTATAGACTCATGATTCTTCCTAGATTTGGCTTCTTGATACCTTCCTTAATCTTTTCAAAGATTACTGCAGACCAATCTGTGTTCAGTCTGAAGATAATTCTGGTCATCAGGCTGAACATATAGGCTGAAACCCTATCATGTCCCCCGGGATTGCAGAGAATGACCTTTCCAACCACTTCAGAAAGGAATTTTCCTTGCAGATTCATCCCTTTCCTGTTCATTGCAGATCCAATCTTCATGGTGGGATTCAATCCACACCACTGGAGTGCTTCCCTGGTCTTGGTAGAGGTAACTTCTTCATCTTCTTGAGTTTTGGGCGGATGAAGAGTTTTTTGTATGCTCTTCATGGTGAGTTTGATTTTATTACCCTGGATTGAAGACCTAATCTTTAATCCAGTAGAATCCTGAGTTGCAGCTCCATAGAACTCAAGGATTTCCTTCTTCCATATCTTAGTAGGTTCGGATACCAGAAATTCCAAACCATTTGTAGTAATTAGGGTAATTACTGTTTTAATCTCGCGTTCCGCATTATCAAAAGCATTGCGAACCAGCTCATAGCCTTCGTTGACGTTATCTTCAAGCTTTGGCGCCATTGGGGTTGAGAGAAATCTTGGATTGAGAAGAGAGAATTTGTCGACACAAGGTTTTGTTCTCGAAAATATGGAGAGTGTGTCGACAGAGTATGTTGTTGACCTATTTATACCCTTCTAAATAATGAAGGTCAAAAGGCACGTCAAAATTCTCTTAATGTGTCGATACAGTTGAAATGTGTCGACACATACTTCTAATGTCTCGACAGAAGTGTTGACTTCTATGTATCGACACAAATTGATGATGTGTCGACACAGACATTCTTATCAGTTCGATGGAAATTCTGTGTCGACTCAACTGCTCTGAAGTGTCGACACCAATTTTCTAGATGTGTCGACACCACTTTCCTGGAGTGTCGACACCAACTACTATATGTCGACACAGACAACTTTTTGTGTCGACACAATTTTACTTAGCCAAATTTGTTAAACTAATTTATGTTCAACATTCATAATTCAATTTTGAAATTATTGAATTTAGTTTCATCTAATGGCTTACTGAACATGTCAGCAATTTGTAAATCTATATTAACAAATTCTAAAGAAATATCTTCTTTTTTACATGATCTCTAAGAAAATGGTATCTTATTTCTATATGCTTTGTTCTACTATGATAAACAGGATTATGAGCAATAGAAATAGCACTAGTAGAATCACATAATAATGGAGTTCTACTTACCTGAATACCATAATCTTCTAACTGATGTTGTATCCACAACAGCTGTGCACAACAACTTCCTGCAGCAACATACTCTGACTCAGCTGTGGAAATTGTCACACTAGTCTGCTTCTTACAGCTCCATGACACCAATCTTCCACCTAGAAATTGACAGGTGCCTGTTGTGCTTTTCCTATCTACTTTGCATCCTGCAAAGTCTGCATCTGAATAACCTATTAGTAGAAAATCTCTATTCCTAGGATACTAAAGGCCTAGATTAGGTGTGCCCTTAAGATATCTCAAAATCCTTTTGAGAGCAATATAATGAGATTCTTTAGGGCAGGATTGGTACCTAGCACAAACACATGTAGCATACATGATGTCAGGTCTACTAGCAGTCAGATAAAGGAGGGAGCCAACTATCCCTCTATACAAAGATTCATCTACAGGTTTTCCTGCATCATCTTTACTTAAAGGCATACTTGTCCCCATTGGAGTTCTCATGGTAGTGGATGACTTCATACCATACTTCTTAATTAACTCCTGGGTGAACTTAAACTGGGATATGGACAAGCCATCATCATTCTATCTTACTTGGAGTCCCAAGAAGAACTTAAGTTATGTCATACTGCTCATCTCAAACTTCCCTTGCATAAGTTTTGCAAACTTTATACAAAGGTTGTTTTCAGTAGAACCAAATATTATGTCATCAACATATATTTGGACTAGGATGATCTTTCCTTTGGATTCTCTAAGGAATAGAGTCTTTTCTATTTTCCCCCTTGAGAATTTGTTCTCAATGAGGAAAGTAGACAGGGTTTCATACCAAGCCCTTGGGGCTTGTTTCAACCCATATAAAGCTTTCCTAAGTTTATAAACATAATTAGGATTGAGTGGATAAACAAAACCTGAGGGTTGTTCTACATAGACCTCCTCTTTTAAGTCTCCATTTAAGAATGCTGACTTAACATCCATTTGGAACACTTTGAAGCCTTGATATGCTGCATAGGCAAGGAATAGCCTTATTGCTTCCAACCTTGCCACTGGAGCAAAAGTCTGATCAAAGTCTATGCCCTCTTCCTGCTTGTATCCTTTGGCAACTAGTCTTGCCTTATTCTTCACTATGATCCCACTCTCATCAAGCTGTTTCTATAAATCCACTTTGTCCATAAGACATTGTGGCCCTTTGGTTTTGGAACCAATTCCCAGACCTTGCACCTTCTGAATTGATTTAACTCCTCCTGCATAGCATCAATCCAGTCTGGGTCTTGAATAGCTTCTTCAAATCTCTTGGATTCTAGTTGAGATAAGAAGCTTGAGCAAAGAACTGTGTTTACGTTCCTGCTTCTAGTTTGTACTCCATGTCTTGGATCACCAATGATCTGGTGTACATGATGATCCTTTAAATGTCTAACTGCTGGAGGTAATCTATCAACAGTTTGACCTTCTTAAATCTCTTCATTATGCTGCACCTCATGGTCTTCATCAGCCTCTTGAGTGTCTTGTACTCCCCCTGGACAACAACTACCATTTTCCTCATCCTGCTTTGCAGTTGGATCTTCTCTGATAGTAAGCCGGTTCATCTTCTGTTGTATACATGTAGAGCTATAAGAACTACTAGGCAACTCACCATTAATAAGTCTAGATTCATCAAATACGACATGAACAGACTCTTCTACAACTTGAGTAGACAAATTGTAGACCCTATAAGCCTTACTATTGTTACTGTACCCAACAAATATCTCATCTTGGAATTTGGCAGCAAACTTAGTTAGGTGAGACTTGTCATTGTTAAGCACATAGCACTTGCAACCAAATATTCTAAAATATGATAATTTTGGTTTTCTGCCTTTCATAACCTCATAGGGTGTCTTTTTGTGGCTTTTGGTGATGGAAGCCCTATTGAGCACATGACATGCAGTGTTTACTGCCTCAGCCCAGAAATATTCTGGGAGAGTAGTGTCACTCAATAGTATTCTTCCAGCCTCAATCAATGTCCTATTCTTTCTTTCAGCAATGTCATTTTGCTGAGGTGTTCTAGGTGAGGAGAATTCCTGATGAATCCCGAATTCTTCACACAATCTTGTCATACTTTCAGATTGGAATTCAGTTCCATGGTCACTTCTGATTTTGATCACTAAACTATCTAATTCATTCTGAATTTGTTTGACAAAATTGCAGAAGACATTTGGTGTTTTAGATTTCTGCCTCAGAAAGAATACCCATGAAAATCTAGAATAGTCATCTACAATCACAAAAGTGTAGACCTTCCTACCTAGACTATGAACTGGTATAGGACCAAATAAATCCATATGCAAGAGGTATAAGCACCTCACTGAGTCTTTGGTTTCTAGGCTATGAAAGGAGGATCTGGTCTGCTTGCCTTTTTGATAAGCTGAGCATATTCCATCCTTAAAGCACTTAACTTGAGAACCATTCCTCACTAACTCTTTACTAAAGAGTTGGCCAATAGTCTTGTAGTTAAGATGAGCTAGCCTCTTGTGCCATTTGACACAATGAGAGGCTTTCTCATCAGCCACAAGACAGATAGGAGATTTTTTATTCTCACTCTCAAAGTTTAGGCAATACACATTTCTTTTTTTATAGCCAGTCAATATAACTTTTTGATCACTTGACCTCTTGATATGACACTCATTCTTGATAAATGAAATGTCATACCCAAGATGACTCAGCTGGCTTATGGTTATTAGGTTGTGTTTCAAACCCTTCACATAAGCCACTTGAGTGATAGTGATTAAGTTGTTAGAAATGTTACCAAACCCTTTGATGACTCCTTTTCAGAACCACCAAAGATTACTTTATGCTCATTCAATATTGGTGAGTAGTCCTTCAGCAATCCTCTTATTCCAGTCATGTGCCTGGAACATCTACTGTCCAAGTACCATATAGGGGCATGGCAACTTGGACTCACCTTCAACAAAGATTACTTAACCTTAGAACTCAAATAAATTTTGGGTCCTTGGTTCAAGTTAGCCTAAAACTTGACAAATCTGCCTGCAGCTTTTCTAACAGGTAGACTGCTATTCTTCCTGACACTGGTGTTGTGCCAACAGTCTAAGGCATAATGGCCTATCTTGCCACAGCACCAGCACTCATACTTATTATACCTCTTTTTAGGTACAATCTTAGCTCTATTGTTTGCATCAGATCTTTTGTTTTGTGCTGGGGCTTTGCCTTTATTATTGGATTGGGCAGCCCATGCAGTTCCCTTAAAGCCTAATCCTGCCTTACCCTTTTGAGACACAAAGTCATCAATTAAGGGTAGGACAGATTTTGGCTTAGAGAAACTAGCCACTATTTCCTTCTCTTTCTGAAGTCTGTCTTCCAGACTTTTGATCTGATCATTTTTGAATGTGATTGTACCCAACTGAATAACAGTTATGTTTTTCAGCTTGGCAATCTCATTCATCTTTTGATCCAGCAGCTTTTTTGAATCAGATGCAGCCAACTTAAGAGCTGCAATTTCCTTAGCCTGATTTTTGGCCAGGTTTTTGCTTCTCTTGAGTGCCTGCAACAAATCCCCATATTCATCTATAAGCTGATGAATATCTCCTTCAGATTCAGACCCATCCATATCTCTTGATGCAGATGCATCTGATTCTGACCCAGTGTAGTAATCAGAATCTACAGATAAACTTTTTACCTTACTGGGACCAGGTTGATCCTGGCACTGGTCTTCTTCAGACACAGCCATCAGTCCTTTGCACTGATGGTCTTCTTGCTCATTGATAGAGTCCAGTAATTTCAAGAACTCATCCTCTTCTTCTGTTGCAAACAAACCAATATAGGCCTCAAATTCAGACTCTGAAGTTGATTGATCTGTCCAACTTTTCTCTTTCTTAGCTACCAAGGATTTCTCCTTCTTGCTCTTATGCTGAGACTTATTTTTATCAGCAGACTCCTTCCTTTTGTCTGGACAGTCAGCCACAACATGTCTAGGTCTAGCAATAACAAATAATCTTTGATGTAGTTGACTTACTAGGCTTTGTCCGACTCCTGTCCTTCCTGGATGATTTCCTCTTCTGATAATAGTCATCCTTGGACTGAGATGAGGATGGCTTAGATTTCCACTGCTTCTTCTTTAAGAATCTCTGAAACAGCCTTGTGAAAGCAGCAAAGTCTTCATCAGAATTACTGCTGTCTGAACTGTGATTATCAGAATTTTCTGAGATCACTTCTGCAGCTTTCTTAGGAGATGGAGACATCCTCCTATTCTTCCTTGTGGCTTCTACCTTAAAAGCCACTGACTTTTTTTTATAGTCAACCTTTGTATTTTTCTCTTCCTCCTTTCTAGCCAACAGCTGCATCTCATAAGACAACAATTTGCCAAATAGTGTTGGAGGTGAAATTTCTGCCAGTCTGGCCACTTCCCATATGGCACAGATCTTTGTATCCCAATCCTTAGTCAAAGATCTAAGGAATTTGTCATTCAACTCATATGTACTGAAGATTCTTCCATAGGACATTAGTTTATTTACAATTCTATAGAACTTCTTATAATATTCAGCTATGCTATCAGACTTGGCTTGTTTGAAACTCTCATATTCTTGATTAAGCATAGACTTTCTATCTTGCCTAACCTCTTCAGAACCCTCCATGTAGATAATCAATGTGTCTCACATCTCCTTGGAGGTTTTGCAGTGAATCAGATTCTGGAATGTTAAGTCATCTATGGCACTCACTATAATATTCTGTGCTATTTTATCCATTGTAGCCAAGATGATCTCATCCTTAGTCATTTCTGAAAAATCCTTAGGAATCCTTTGATTAGCATCAAGAACAGAAATCTTCATTGGAATATATGGTCCTTCCTTAACTGTTATATAAATTCTAGGATCAGATGCCTCCATAAATAGTCTGACCCTTTCCTTCCATATTCCAAAGATTTCCTTCATACAGATAGGCAACTTCATTGAACCAAGTTCTTTATGGTTTTCTCCTGAACCCATCTTCTTTAACTTACTTCTACCTTACAGATCTTACTCAGATTGTTAAGTCTTTCTTTGAGTAACCTCTCTATGATACCACTTGAAAGAATTGGTTCCTAAATACCTAGAGGGGGGTGAATAGGTTCAATTCTTTTTCCTTCTAAGGCAGAATATTAATTTTGTTAATTAATAGAAATATATAGTTCTACAGCTATCACAGCACAGAAATAATAATATCACATACAATCACAGATGACACATTGATTTATAGTGATTCTCCAAGGTCTGGGTACATCCACTTTCCCCCTTCGCCTATCTAGCAGTGTGCTAGATTCGGCATAACTTCTTTCCTTCTCCTAAGATCCGCAGATCTTACAGCTCAGAACCCAAACAAGTCTCCTACAACTCAGAGTGAGTCCACACTCTTACAGTTCAGGTAATCTACCCTACCTCAGCCTTCAATAAGGCCTACAACTCAAAGATGAAAATCTCCTACAACTCAGGCTCTCAGCCCTACCTCAGCCTTCAACAAGGCCTACCACTCAGAGAACTTAATCTCCTACAACTCAGCCTTTATAAATCAGGCTTACAACTCAGATCTTAAAAAGATCCTACTGAAAATAGATGTAAATTTGAAATTTACCACCACCCTGGTTAAGAGAGAAAGGATGGAAGGTTTCTTGATCAGTTCTTGAAAGAATCTGATGTTAGAGATAAACCTGTCTTAGCTTTATTCAAAGCTTCTTGAATCTGAACACAGTAGGGTTGATCTCCTTTGAAGTTGATCTTCAATCAGCTTATTTCTTGAAATTCAGAAATCAATCTGAATTCTTCTTGGCAGACTGGTTCAGAATCTGTACTTAAGAGACTTGTTGATGTAAGTCCCTTTTTTCACTTGAATAGATGGAGCTCTCTCTCTCCAAATTCTTCTGAAGATTCTTCTGAATTCTTCTTTGAATTCTCTTGACAAACTCTGAGTAGATCACCACTTCAGAATGTCTTCTTAGATCTTCTGTTGAAAATCTTCTTTTGTTTTTTGTGTTTACTCCTTTTTTTATCTTATCTATATCATATATATCTTCTGTTGATAGAGAATGTCTTTATGTAGACTTCCTCCATGGTAATCGGCTGATCCGGTTTCTAACGAACTTCTGACAGCTCTGACAGCTTCAGTAGACTTGTTGAATATCACAGCTGTCATGTCTTCAGTAACTTCTTGAAACTCTGTCTCTGTCAACAAAGTGTTGAGACTGAACTTCATCATGTGTCGACACAAGTAGACTAAGTGTCGACACAAGCCTTGGTGGTATCGACACAGCTCCCTTGGTGTTGACACTGCTTCTCAACACAGCTTCTGTAGAATGTGTCGACACTAGATCTGTGTGTCGACACAGTCACTTCTTCTCTTCACCAAAAAATCAACTTTGTTGAAACTCTGCTATGTGTCGACACAAGTCCTGTGTGTCGACACAATTGATGTCAACAAAGTCTTCTGTTTGTCGACACTGCCTCTGTATGTCGACACAGTTGATGTCGACTAAGCTTTTCTGTGTGTCGACACTGCCTTTGTGTGTCGACACAATTTCTTCTGATGTTGACACAGCCTTTCCAAGTGTCGACACAATTGACTCCAGGTGTTGACACAGCTTTTCTCCATTGTGGACACAAGCCTTCATAAGTGTCGACATAGCTTCTTCTGGTGTCGACTCATGGACTTAAAAACTTTTCCTGCATTCCTGCATTTTCTTAACCTGCACATATAAACTCAAAACAACATCAAATACACATTGATGCATATCATTGAGTAAGGTGAGGCTTCTTCAAATCTGGTACACATTTTCCAATGTACCCAACAGGCATTGAGTGACTAAGCATCACTCAACGCCACAGCACTTAGACAAAATTTTGTCTGCCTAGGTGCTGAGCTCAATGAACGATGAGCTCCGTTCGACGAACGGCAAGCTCAGTTCAACGAAAGTATAGATTCAGTTTGATGAACTTTAAACTTAGTTTGACGAAAGCTAAACTCAGTTCGACGAAAGACTAAGTTCAGTTCGATGAACTTTAGACTTAGTTCGATGAAAGCTAAACTTAGTTCGACGAAAGAGTAACTTCAGTTTGACGAAAGAGTAACTTTAGTTCTACGAACTTTAGACTTAGTTCGACGAAACCTAAACTCAGTTCGATGAATGAGTAAATTCAGTTCAATGAACTCCAGGCTCAGTTCGCCGAAAGCTAAGCTCAGTTCGACGAAGCCGAGTTCAACGAAAGCCAAGTTATCCACGGGTTTGGACTTAGCCAAATTTCTGCTTCAAGGTATTGAGTGTTGATGCGCGAAAACGGCACCGGGGGGACAGCTATCATCGAGGGGGTGACTGGGCCTCACAGACTAGGTGAGGAGGAAGGAGAAGGTTGCGAGAGTAAGGGAGAGGCTTGAGAGAAGAGGCGAGCCTTGATCAACAGAGAGGGTTGATCAAGGGAGAAGGAAGAGGGAGACCAGGAGTGGTCGAGCAGACAGTAATCGCAACGGTTGCACTTGCAGGTTGAAAGCCGAGGAGAGCTGCGCTGAGCTGAGGAGCAAGGCTTGCTGAGTAGAGGAGCAAGGCTTGCTGAGCAGAGGAGCGAGGCTTGCTGAGCAGAGGAGCGAGGCTTGATGAGCAGAGGAGCAAGGCTTGCTGAGCAGAGGAGCAAGGCTTGCTGAGTAGAGGAGCAAGGCTTGCTGAGCAGAGGAGCAAGGCTTACTGAGTAGAGGAGAGAAGAGGGGGCCGCTAGCAGCGGCAACAACACACTTCGCCCGTCGCGGCCTAAATGCCACTCCTGCGACGGGCTTTCCTTTTATTAAAAGCTAGAGGTTACAAGCTTACAAGTACACCTTTACAACAAATCAATAAAAGGGTTACAAGGAGAAGCTGGCAGCTAAGAGAGAAGAAGTTGGCAGAAAGCAGAGAAGAGAAGCTGCCAGAGACTAAGTAAAAGAGTCTGCCAGCTGCTGGAGGACTGAGAAACTGAGTCTGCAGAGTCTGCTGGCAAGCTGCTGAAGAGCTGTGGAGGACTGCGCGGACAGGAAACTGAGTCCGCTGAGCTTGCTGGAGAGGTGATGACGGACTGGAAAACGGAGTCCGCAGGGGCTGCTGGCAAGACTTGTCTCCACCTTCCGGATCCCTGAATGAGAGGCTTCAGGGGGTATTTATAGGCCCAGGGAAGTTCTTGAAGAAGCGGGGCCCAGTGACATCAGCATGACGACCTGCGCGGACTCCGAGGACTGAGATTTTGCGTCCGCCACCTTGACTGATGAAGCAAGCGGATCCTCCTGCAGAGAACTGGAGGTCGTCCCCTAGCGGGCGACCTGGGCGGACTCCAGGGGGAGTCCGCCCGGCGGGACGCCGGGGCCGCCCCCTAGCGGGCGGCCTGGGCGGACTCCAGGGGGAGTCCGCCCGGCGGGCCTGGCCGCCCCCTTGCGGGCGGCCTGGGCGGACTCCAGGGGGAGTCCGCCCGGCTGGTCGCCGGGGCGGCCTGGGCGGACTCCAGGGGGAGTCTGCCCGGCGGGCCTGGCCGCCCCCTTGCGGGCGGCCTGGGCGGACTCCAGGGGGAGTCCGCCCGGCTGGTAGCCGGGGCCGCCCCCTAGCGGGCGGCCTGGGCGGACTCCAGGGGGAGTCCGCCCGGCTGGCCTGGCCGCCCCCTTACGGGCGGCCTGGGCGGACTCCAGGGGGAGTCCGCCCGGCTGGCGGGCAGAGGCCGCCCCGGGTGGGCGGCCTCGACGGACGGCGGCAGGAGGCCGCCGCCTCTCGGGCAGCAGGGAGGTCGCCCCTAGTGGGCGACCCCTACGGATGGCGGCAGGAGACTGCCGCTCCTTAGGCTGATTAGGAGGTCGCTCCCGGTGGTGCTGTTGGCGAACTCCTGCGAGGAAAAGCACTGCACGATTAGCGGACCTAACCGCATGTCCCGCGAGGGTGAGCCATGGGAACAGCCCGCCGTCCCGCAGGGCACGCAGTTGCTAGGAAACCTAGGCGGACAGGGAAAACTGTCCGCATACGCGGGGACTTGTCGCGATTGAAAGGGAGAACCTAAGGGTCGCGACTAGCCAGCTGGCACCTTGGGAAGGATCGTCGATTTCTGGGTTAACATAATCCCCGCACTTTTTTAAGTTCCGAAGGGAACTTCGAAAAAGTTGGAGACCCACGAAAATCGTGATCCGCCCCAAAGGAAAGAGAGGGGGAAGCAAGGAGAGATAGAACCTGAAGCCTCTCCTTACAAGCTTGGTGTTTCCTGTTTATTTTCCTGCAAAAGGAAAGTTAAGGGTAAGCACGTATGAGTGGTACATCGAGTGTGTACCTGAGTTTGATTTTGCAAAACGAAGAAGGCGCTTCTCCTGTAAAGTTCTGCAAAACAATAGTGAGGGAAAACAGAAAGGCATAATAACTTGCAAGTACCTGATAGAGGCTTGCAAGCACCTGTCATTCTCTGCAAAAAGAGAAGGGAAAAGCGTATTCAAGGATAGAAAAAATGAGTTACAAGTACCTGGAACGAACTTGCAAATCTTTGGTGGTCTCTGCGAGAGAAGAGTTAAGAGTATGCATAGTACATGAAAGTAACTTGCAAGTACCTGAATGGAGCTTGCAAGTGTTGGTGACTTCTGCAAGAAGAGAGTTAGAGGCAGATATTGTATATAGAGATAAGCTGCAAGTACCTGAATGACTTGCAGATGTCTGCTAACCACTGCAAAGTGAAGAGTAAGCAGCAGAGATAAAATAATGATTTAAACTGCAAGTACCTGGATGAGGTTTGCAGGTGTCTGTTGTTCTCTACAAAGAGAAAAGTTAGAAGCAGACAATTTGCATATGAACGGAGCTTGCAAGTACCTGTGGAGAAGGCTTGCAAGGGTTTGCTAACCTCTGTGAGGAGAGAGATTAGAAGCAAATAAGACGCGAGGATAACCGCACCAGAACCATACCAAAAATGTTGATATGACTCGATTAATGTTTGACGCCATTAGAATTTGGCAAGAATAATGAGTAGCTCTGTGAATCTCCGTATGATAGAGCTTGAGTAGGCAAAGTATATGAGGTGAGCATAAGCAAAGTGATTGCTGAAAATCTTTTTGAGATAACCCATGAAGGTTGATGAGATAGGGTCGATATGACCAAGTAGCAAGAGAAATGCCCGAAGAACATTATCACGAAGTACAGATTAATGAATCGAGCACTAGCTGTTGACATGGCTGGAAATCCTTTTGGTAGGTTGGATTAACATGTTCACCTGTGAAAGGAGGGAAGAGAGAAAAGGAGGTCTGTACCCGGAATGACTAAAGAGGGTTGAATGCTGCCACAGGTGTTCCCCGTGGGCCTTATGCATCACTTGCCCGAAAAATCATCCCGAGTACAGTCCTACTCAAAGCGGGCTGGCCGCGCATCCTCAAGGAGGGGGGAAAAGGAAAAAGAGGTCCATATTCGAAATGACTAAGGAGGGTTGAATGCTGCCACAGGTGTTCCCCGTGGGCCTTATGCATCACTTGCCCGAAAAATCATTCCGAGCATGATCCTGCTCAAAGCGGGCTGGCCGCGCATCCTCAAGGAGGGCACAAAAGAGGAAAGCAAGGGAAAGGTCCTGAGAAGGACCGCTAGAAGGACCGCTCTCTCGCCTTGGGTACAAGCATCACTGATCAATGAGACGGGTTGCGCCAAGAGGCCTATCTTGTCTGTGTATTGATCAGTGGAGTTGCGAACCCGAGAAGGCACGGGTCGAGGATACCGGAGAGTGCTTTGGCCAGCACAGTTGAAGGATGAGCAAAGAGACAAGGCTACGCTTGATTGTCATTGATTGTCCAGCGAAGATCATCCTAATCATAGTGTATCCTATAGGACACACAACAGAGCTAACACATGGGGCTCCCCTAGCACACACTCTGTGTTAGATGTTGGCTAGGATCCTAAGTCTGAAGCCCATTCCCGTGATTGAACTGCTCCCACTGCACACATGGGTATACTCCCGCCATATGTGGTCGAAGCGGTCGTGCGAGAACAACTACGGAGGGAACGTTTCAGGCTCGGCGAAATCTCATTGGTGTAACGATTGCTAAGAGAGGAAGAAGAGAGGAAGGAGCAACATAAGAAGGGAACTGTGTCAGTACGGGATCCCTGAATAAAAGCTTTGCTGGAAATCAAGTAAAGAACACTGAGAAGTGTTGTAATGAAAATGTTTGAAAAGGAGAGAGAGTAAGGGTTGAGATAACCCCTGTAGGTTGCAAGGAGCTTCGGAGGACTGTGAAGTCCATCGCTAGCTTAGAATAGCCTTCCCAGTATACCCTCGTCATTGGCATCGAAGCATTCGACGGTTGGGTGAACAACGAGGAGAGGAGGCTCTTCGACGTGGTTCACTCCTCTTGAGGAGCAAGGAGCATCTGCAAGTTCTTTGCCCTTTGAAGTTGATGGATCAGGGCGATCTTCTTTAGGAAGCAAGTCATGCATCTTGCCTTGCCGGAGCATCCTTTGCACAAGCTGGCGGAATGCTCGGCAGTCTTCTGTTCGATGGCCTGACTCTTTGTGGAATTCACAATAAGGCTCTGAGTTTCTGGACCTCTGATCGGTCGGCCGATAGGGCTTCTTGTAGTTTGCCCTATCTTTCATGATCTGGACTACTTCTTGCACGACGTCGTCGAGATCAGACTCATGCAAGTCATCGTCTTGCTCTTGTTGAACAGCTGCTGTTTGAGAACGAGCTAGCGGCAATAATGAGTCTTGAGCATTGTCTCGGCTTGGGAAGGAGTATCGCTGGCGATGAAGCCTTCTCTCCTTCCTTGAGTAAGTTGGGGCGTGATTGCGAGGAGACCTTGGAGGATGCTTGCGGGAGGGATCCTCCTCGGATAGAAGTTTGGAGACGAAGCCTGGATTGCTCTTTTCGCCTCAGATGTATGAGTTAGCTAGAGAAATCAACTCTTGGTATGTCCTTGGAGCACGGACATTAGCTTCAAATTTGAGAGGCCCTTCACGAAGACCGTGGATAAGAGCCACTCGGTATATCTCTTGATCAGTAACTTCGATGTCCAAAATCTCTCTTTGGAATCGATCCACAAACTGAGACCAAGTCTCATTCCCGCGCTGCTTGATCTCAAAGAGGGCTTCAGGACCGCCCTTTCTCTTAGTTGATGTAGAGAATCTGAGAAGAAACTCCCTTCGAAGATCAAGGAAGGAAGCGATGGAGTGAGGACGGAGGCTATAGAACCAGTCCCTCACTTGCCCATCAAAAGAGGTAACAAGAAGCTTGCATTTGGTTGCATCTGAAAGAGTCTTGAGATCAACGGCTGACTCAAAAGCTTGGAGGTGCTTTACTGGATCTGTCTCTCCAGTGTAGGTTGGTAGTCGAGGCTCTCTGAAGTTTGCTGGAGTTGGCTCATGGCGGACACTCTCCGCGAATGGTGAAGGTTCTTCTTGCTCTCCTATAGCATAGGGAAAGAAAGGAGCATAAGCTGCAGCTGCAAAAGGAGCATGAGGATAACAAGGAAAAGCTACTGCAGGAGGAGCAGGGGCAGGAGCTGAAGGGTAGGGATGACTTCCCTGAAAATTGAGAACTCTAGCAGGACTTCCCCGGGCTGCTTCCCGGAAGAAGTTATGGCGAGCAGCGAACTCTTCATCTTGAGTCCGCAAAGGAGCTGCAGGCCCTTGCGGAAAGGTTGGAGTGTACGGGGGATAGAACGGTGGGCAAGCTTGAGAGTAAGCTTGCTGATGCTCTGACGTTGGTGTTGGGTTGATTGGAGCAGATGGAGCAGCTGCTGGATGAGCGTCCAATCGCTGCGTTATAGCAGCAAGAACTTTGTTGATAGCTTGGAACTGTTGAGCATTCTCTCGACGCGACTGCTCAAAGGCTTCCCAGAGAGGATCTTCACTGGGACTCGGAGCAAAGTTCTCGGCTGATTGATCTGACATGATTAACTGTTGCTTTCACTGCCTGTTCTGATCTGAAGGTTTGCGCGTGAGCTGTACGGGTCCACGCTCACCGCACCAAATGTTGATGCGCGAAAACGGCACCGGGGGGACAGCTATCACCGAGGGGGTGACTGGGCCTCACAAACTAGGTGAGGAGGAAGGAGAAGGTTGCGGGAGTAAGGGAGAGGCTTGAGAGAAGAGGCGAGCCTTGATCAACAGAGAGGGTTGATCAAGGGAGAAGGAAGAGGGAGACCAGGAGTGGTCGAGCAGATAGTAATCGCAACGGTTATACTTGCAGGTTGAAAGCCGAGCAGAGCTGAGCTGAGCTGAGGAGCAAGGCTTGCTGAGTAGAGGAGCAAGGCTTGCTGAGCAGAGGAGCAAGGCTTGCTGAGCAGAGGAGCGAGGCTTGCTGAGCAGAGGAGCAAGGCTTGCTGAGCAGAGGAGCAAGGCTTGCTGAGCAGAGGAGCAAGGCTTGCTGAGCAGAGGAGCAAGGCTTGCTGAGCAGAGGAGCAAGGCTTGCTGAGCAGAGGAGAGAAGAGGGGGCCGCTAGCAGCGGCAACAACACACTTCGCCCGTCGCGGCCTAAATGCCACTCCTGTGACGGGCTTTCCTTTTATTAAAAGCTAGAGGTTACAAGCTTACAAGTACACATTTACAACAAATCAATAAAAGGGGTACAAGGAGAAGCTGGCGGCTAAGAGAGAAGAAGTTGCCAGAAAGCAGAGAAGAGAAGCTGCCAGAGACTAAGTAAAAGAGTCTGCCAGCTGCTGGAGGACTGAGAAACTAAGTCTGCAGAGTCTGCTGGCAAGCTGTTGAAGAGCTGTGGAGGACTGCGCGGACAGGAAACTGAGTCCGCTGAGCTTGCTGGAGAGGTGATGACGGACTGGAAAACGGAGTCCGCAGGGGCTGCTGGCAAGACTTGTCTCCACCTTCCGGATCCCTGAATGAGAGGCTTCAGGGGGTATTTATAGGCCCAGGGAAGTTCTTGAAGAAGCGGGGCCCAGTGACATCAGCATGACGACCTGCGCGGACTCCGCGGACTGAGATTTTGCGTCCGCCACCTTGACTGATGAAGCAAGCGGATCCTCCTGCAGAGAACTGGAGGTCGCCCCCTAGCGGGCGACCTGGGCGGACTCCAGGGGGAGTCCGCCCGGCGGGACGCCGGGGCCGCCCCCTAGCGGGCGGCCTGGGCGGACTCCAGGGGGAGTCCGCCCGGCGGGCCTGGCCGCCCCCTTGCGGGCGGCCTGGGCGGACTCCAGGGGGAGTCCGCCCGGCTGGTCGCCGGGGCCGCCCCCTAGCGGGCGGCCTGGGCGGACTCCAGGGGGAGTCCGCCCGGCGGGCCTGGCCGCCCCCTTGCGGGCGGCCTGGGCGGACTCCAGGGGGAGTCCGCCCGGCTGGTCGCCGGGGCCGCCCCCTAGCGGGCGGCCTGGGCGGACTCCAGGGGGAGTCCGCCCGGCTGGCCTGGTCGCCCCCTTGCGGGCGGCCTGGGCGGACTCCAGGGGGAGTCCGCCTGGCTGGCGGGCAGAGGCCGCCCCGGGTGGGCAGCCTCGACGGACGGCGGCAGGAGGTCGCCGCCTCTCGGGCAGCAGGGAGGTCGCCCCTGGTGGGCGACCCCGACGGATGGCGGCAGGAGACTGCCGCTCCTTGGGCTGATTAGGAGGTCGCTCCCGGTGGTGCTGTTGGCGAACTCCTGCGAGGAAAAGCACTGCACGATTAGCGGACCTAACCGCATGTCCCGCGAGGGTGAGCCATGGGAACAGCCCGCCGTCCTGTAGGGCACGCAGTTGCTAGGAAACCTAGGCGGACAGGGAAAACTGTCCGCATACGCGGGGACTTGTCGTGATCGAAAGGGAGAACCTAAGGGTCGCGACTAGCCAGCTGGCACCTTGGGAAGGATCGCCGATTTCTGGGTTAACATTGAGAGCGTTGAGTGTGTCTTCATCACTCAACGCTTTTTGCCTTAAAAAAGTTTTCTGCAACTTAGGCGGTGAGTGCATTGAGTGAGCACGCTTCACTCAATGCTTTTTGCCTCAGCCAGATTTTCTGAGCCTTGGCATTGAGAGAGAAAGCTCCACTCAACGCCAACCTACTTAACAAAATTTCTCTGTTATCTGGCGTTGAGTGAGTAAGATACACTCAACTCCTGTGGACTTAGTCGAATTTTTGCCCAACTTTTCTGTGGAGTTGACAACCACAGCAACGCTCAATGCTATTAGTTGTATGGCGTTGAGTGAGTACCACACTCAACGCCTGTGGACTTAGCCACATTTTCAGCCAATTTCTCTAAGCTTTGACTGACTCAGCCTGACTCGCAGCTTTTTTGTTGTATGACGTTGAGTGAGTTGACTACACTCAACGCTTTTGTACTTAGCCATATTTTTGGCTATCTACCAGTTAAGCTGAGATAGTCTCGACGCTATTTGTTATATGGCGTTGAGTGAGCTGTCCTCACTCAACGCATGTGGACTTAGGCAAATTTCTAGCTAGACAATATTGAAACCTTACATCTGGCGTTGAGTGAGCTTGCTCCACTCAACGCCTATGGACTTGGTCGATTTTTGCTATGTCCAGCAACCACTTATTATGTCCATATGTCCAATCAATATGAAATGGACTAACCTGCACTCAAGACCTCAAATGCACATCAAATACTGTTGATGTGTGTCACATTGACCTGTTTGACTTCTCACAAATCAGGGACATTGGGAACAATGGACCCAATAGAAAACATGCACGTCGCAGGTGGTAAAAACCATAATCGATGTTGTGGATGCATACATCGACAATAGTTGGAGTGGCTGGCATCCGCAAGGGTTGGAGCGATGTTGTAAGCGTTGGAGACGAACTACCTGTCTCTGCTGGATATAATCTGTATCGACGGGTAGGCGGAACGTATGCAGAAAAAACATGATCCCGCACAAAGGGTGACGGCAAGACTGTAGCATAAGAACCAAACGGCAGGTGATGCATGCAAGGAGGGCAGGTCGGACCAAATGTTACCTAAAAAGAAGAAATCACTTGCACTAAATGAAATAATAAGGTACAATCACGAAGTACGCTCGTGCCCTTATTTAGGAGATTGGTTCCTCCTAAAAATCCCTCTCCAAATAATAGATCTCAAACCTTAATGATAACTCCCAAGCTACATTCTCAAACATAGGGGGCTAACATGTCATTACCTTAAGAATACAATTAAAAATAGTAAATACAATAATAACAATAATAATACGCAAGCTACAATCTCCCACACTACACATTTTAAAGTCCTACTTGATGCAAGATTGAAAGTCTTTAATTCCAAGGCAGTTAAACACCTAGAGGGGGTGAATAGGTTTTCTAGTCTTTTAAGATTTCCTTTAACTAGGTGTGTTGTGAGTTAGCTAGGTTAGCTTCCTTTCAAGACAATCCACAAAAGCACACACAATATTTATAGTGGTTCCCCAGATTATGGGTATGTGCACTGTCCCTTACCTTTTTAACAGCTTGTTAGACAAGGCCCCTTCTCCAAAACTCACTCCTAAGAGCTTACAACATGATCCGTAGGACCACTCAGTCTCCTCTAAGACCTACAGCTCAGACACAAAGCCCTAAAACTCAGTGATCAAAAGATCACCTACCTCAGGCCAAAAAGCCCTACCACTCAAGCAAAAGGAGGATAGCCTACCTCAGATCCAAAGGGTCCTACAACTCAGATTCAAAATTGAATCCTACCACTAAGGCCAAAGACCTACACTCAGATTCTTAATAGAATCCTACCACTCAGATCTATACAAGATCCTACACTCAGCCTTTATAACACAGACTTACAACTAAGATTCAAAATGATCCTACAGCTCAGATCTAAGAATGGATCCTACAGAAAGAAAGGAGTTTGTTGTTGTTGATTTGACACCAGAGAAAATTTCTCTGTACCTGCCTTCATGGACTGAGTTATCTCAGCACAAACTTTTTTTACAGCAACAGAAATAAGATCTTCAGTAAACAGCTGTCTGTGCTAGAAGAAACTCAGAAACAAGTTTTTGAACTTGCTGTTGATTTGCTTTTCAATCAGCTAACCTGGAATGCAGAAACCAGATGGCTCTGCTCCTTCTTCTTTATCAGAACCTTATCTAAACTTGTTGTAGCAGAAGAAATTAGCTGCAACTAACTTGCTGGAACTTTTTGGAACAACTTGCAGAAGTTTTAGGTTTTAAGCTTGGCAATAATGACAGGGAAGATGAAGTTCAGCCGCCTCTTTTCACTATGAATAAAACCCTAAAAGTTTTTTTGTATCCGCCGATCTTCTTTCTTTTATTCTCCGTCGTGTAACGGCTCTTTTGAACCGTGGGCTCAGCCTTAATTACAGATATATAGCCTTTCTTTTACAGAATAAATCATACAGTTTGTTGTCAGCGCCATTAGTGGTGTACTGGAGCTTTCCCGCAATGAATTTGATTTCCGTTGACTTATATTGACTTTTGTTAATGTCAGCATCTGTGGACATAGCCAAATTCTCAGATTCAATCTTGACGTTGAGTGCGTTGAGTGAATGACCTTCACTCAACGCCTCTGGACTTAGCCAATTCTTCTGCCTTGCTTAGGCATTGAGTGCGTTGAGTGAACTAGCTTCACTCAATGCCTCTAGACCTAACTAATCCTTCTTCCTTGCTTAGGTATTGAGTGTGTTGAGTGAACTGGCTTCACTCAATGCCTCTAAACTTAGCTGTAACTTTCTTTATCTGTTTGGCGTTGAGAGCATTGAGTGGGCCTTCATCACTCAATGCTTTTGTCCTTAGACGCTTTATACCATTGCTAGTTTGCTGAGGCATTGAGTGAGTTGAGTGAGTTGTCCTCACTCAACACATCTGGACTTAGCCATATTTTTTGTCTATCTCTTCTTGAGCTTTAACATCACACGACTCTTTCTTCTCTGACATCGAGGGAGTTGTATTCACTCGACACTTCTGGACTTAGCCAGAATTCTTGACAGATCTTCAACTGCTTTGACTGCTTGAGCTTGTCTCAAAGCTTCTTGGTATATGGCGTTGAGAGAACTGGCTTCACTCAACGCCTGTGGAATTAGTCGCATTTTCTTCTTTGCTAATATTGAAGCTTTGACAGACTCAGTTATACTCAACGCCTTTTGATATATGACGTTGAGTGAACTGCCTTCAGTCAACGTCTGTGGACTTGCCGCAGAATTGCTTGCAAACTGCTAGTGTTTGACTGTCCACACCTTACTCAATGATTTTTGGCATCTGGCATTGAGTGAACTGGCTTCACTCAATGCCTGTAGACTTAGGCGATTTTCATCCCTTCTAGCATCCTTCTTTGACATCTGACGTTGAGTGAACTGGATTCATTCAACGCCTGTGGACTTCGATAGATTTCTCTCTCCACTTCTCTACTTTGTGACCACCTGTCACAACCACTTGGAATACACGTCCAATCAATGTGGTAAGTACCAACCTGCTTGCATGATCTTGGACATACATCAAATATAACTATATGTATATCATTGACTTGTTTGACTTCTACAAATCTGGGACATTGTGAGTAATGTACCCAACAATCTCTCACTATTTGAAGAAGTCAAAGATCTCAGACAAAATTCTGAGTCAATGATATACACTAACATATATAGCAATAAAACATTAAATTGAAAAACTTATAACAAGAGAACAAGAGTAGCAAGTTATAGGTTACCACACTTTCCTTGTCTGCAGGGTGATCATCATCACTTCCAGCTCCTCCTGTTTTGCTGTTGCCTGGCCTTGATCATTTCCTTCTCCTCCCCATTTTTAACTTCTGTAAATAGTCAGGGAGGTGCTGGCCTCTGATTATCTTCTCCCTTTTTTTGAGTTCAGATAATCAACTATTGCAGCAGCTTGCTCCTTCTCTACATGCTGCTGAATATATCCTTGCAAGTCCTAGACTTGCTCCACCTCAACTAAAGTATCTTTTATCATCCTTCCTAGTAGATACTTTAGCCTATTCTAGTCTGGATAGCACTTGGACCACTTGAAAAACTTGATACCAATGAAGGTATATCACTTGAAAAATCTTCATACCACTGAAGGTCTTTTCCACCTACAAGAAGTAGTACAACCTACAACAGAAACAACACAAGGAGCAACAGAAGCTATACCAGATACAACATACCCAACTGAAACTTGAAGGTGTTGAACTTTGCTTCATCTAGTGTCTTAGTGAAGATGTCAGTCACTTGCTTGTCTATAGGAACAAACTCAAGACTGATATCTTCATATTCCACATTCTCCTTATTGAAATGATACTTAATCTCAATGTACTTAGCCCTGTTATGAGAGACAGGATTCCTAGCAATTGAGATTGCACTAGTAGAATCAAAGTACAAAGGAGTTCTACTTATTTGGAGGCTATAGTCTTGGAGCTATTGCTGGATCCACAATAACTGTGCATAGCAGCTAACAAATGAGATGTACTCTGACTCAGTTATTGAGATTGCAACACTGGTATGCATCTTACTGCTCCAAGATACTAGTCTTCCTCCCAAGAACTGATAGGTGTCTGAAGTGTTCTTCCTGTCAACTTTGTAGCCTACAAAATCTGCATCTGAATAGCTTGTTAGTTCAAAATCCTTATTTTTAGGGTACCATAGGCCAAGATCTGGTGTGCCCTTAAGATACCTCAAAATCCTATTAGCAGCAGAGTAGTGAGATTCTTTAGGGCAGGCCTGATACCTAGCTCAAACATATGTAGCATACATGATGTCTGGCCGACTTGCAGTAAGGTATAGAAGGGAGCTAATTATCCCTTTATACAAAGTTTTATCAACAGGTTTCCCTGCCTCATCTTTGTTTATAGGTATACTTGACCACATGGGAGTTTTCATGGTGAAGGCACTCTCCATACCAAACTTTTTGAATAACTCCTTGGTGAACTTATATTGGGAAGTGGACAAGACATCATCAGTTGTCTTACTTGGAAGCCTAAGAAGAACTTGAGCTCACTCATACTTCTCATCTCAAACTTTCCTTGCATAAGTTTGGCAAACTTCCTGCAAAGGTTGTTATCAGTAGATCCAAAGATTATGTCATTTACATAAATCTGGACTATGATGATCTTGCCCTTAGATTCCCTTGGAATAAGATCTTGTCTATCTTCTCCCTTGAGAATTTGTTCTCAATGAGGAAGCTATACATTGTCTCATATCATGCTCTAGGGGCTTACTTCAACCCATATATAGCTTTCCTAAGTCTATAAAAAGATTCAGGTGAGTTAGTGTCAGCAAAACTTGGAGGTTGTTCAACATAAACCTCTTCATTTAAGTCACCATTCAGAAAGGCTGACTTCACATCCATCTGGTAGACTTTGAATCCTTGGTATGCAGCATATGCAAGGAATAGTCTGATGGCTTCCAATCTGGCTACTGTGGCAAAGGTTTGATTAAAATCAATATCTTCTTCTTGCTTGTATCCTTTAGCCTCCAGGCTAGCCTTGTTCTTTATTATAATGTCATTTTCATAAAGTTTATTCCTGTAAATCCACTTGACTCCAATAACATTATGTCCTTGTGGTCTGGAAACTAACTTCCAGACATTGCACCTCTTAAAATAGTTCAGTTCCTCTAGCATTACTATAATCCAGAACTGATCCATGTTGGCCTCTTCAAATCTCTTGGGCTCAACCTGTAACGCCTCTGATTTTCCGACAATTATTTAATCCTCTTATTGACGTCATAATGACGTAAGGTGCGTTACGTTAACGTGGAGTTGACGGCGAGTCGCCGTTAGTGCATTTTCGTGTCTATACGATCGAGTCGGCCAAATTTGTCAATCATTGCCGAAAATGGGAAATTTCACATTGAAAATTAAATTGAATAATTTTTGTCATGCTCATCAAGTTTCGTCGCGATCCGAGCGATACTCGAGCCTCGACGAATTTCCGAAGTTTTGTAGAATTTATATTCGCCGTAAACTTTAAGGATTTATATCTCAAGAACGGCTCGTCGGATTTTAGTTTTGACTTCACTGTTGTGTTCGTAGTGTCTGTGTTCGCTTACGGCGTGAGTTTCGTTTATTTCGGCGCGCGTTTGGGCCTTCGTTTTGATCTTGTCATTTTTTTATTCAAAAATATATAAATATGAATATTTTATTATTAAAGTTCTATTCAAAAATGAAAAATACTATTCATTTGTATAGTTTAATCATAAGGTTATATGTGCAAAAAAATTGTTATTTTTGCAAAATTCACTGAGTGAATTTTCTTCCTACTCGAGTATATCCTATGTTCATGATTTTGTTTCTCTAGTTCTTCCTGTGCACTTCCCGAGTGCTTTGCATATGTCTCGAGTTGTCCTTAATACTACTCGAGTCCTGCAAAATTATACTCGAGTCCTATATTCATTCTACTCGAGTCATGTTTTTACCTACTCGAGTCATGTTTTTACCTACTCGAGTCATGTTTTTACCTACTCGAGTCATGTTTTTACCGACTCGAGTCATGTTCTTACCTACTCGAGTGTTGTCTTCAGCCTACTCGAGTGAAATTTTACCTACTCGAGTGATCTGTAGCCTTTCTCGAGTTGTCCGTTGCAGTTTGCGTTTGAGTACTGTTTTGAGAGTCAAAATGATGTCATATGAAAAAATTGTTAACATGGAATTTGTTCGTCTCGGCGAGATCTACCACTTTTATGTTTGACACTTTTTGATTTGAGGTCATCCTAAAACCCTATTTCGTCTTCCGTGCACTTGCTCGTAGATCGTCTGTTTTAGACAAGAAATTTTATAAATATATAAATATATAAATATATATATATATATATATATATATATATATTTATATATATATATATATAATCTTATATTTATGATAGTTATAAACAAAAACTGAAAGAACTTATACTTTTCTTGGCCGAACCAGAGCGAAGTGACGATAGAACTCTAAGTCGTGAATCTTCCGGTGGCCGCCGGCGGAGCTCCGGTGCTCGAAATTTCCAACTGATCATAGATCTGAAAATCTCTCGTCAAGAGCTACGCCATCGCGGTACTTTTTTCCTATTTCTTGAGCTTTCTCATTAGGGTTTTTCGGCTATAACCTCTATTTCGGTCATTTTTGTTCAGATTTCGACTCATCCCGTCTTCTTTTGCCCCGATCTGTGACGTGGGGTGATTCGGAGGATTTTTTTGGTAAAAACGAGGCAAGTGGTGTTTTTGCCCTCTCTCTTGCTCCCTTTCTCTTTATTTTGCCAGATTTTTGTTGAGTTGTAATGTTATTATTTCTTTAGAACTTATCTATAAAATTCATTAGAACTTGCCTATAAATTTCTAGTCAAATCATTGAACCTTTACCCCTACTTCTCGTCCTGTAGATTCGGTAATCAAATGTGGTTGCCTTGCCACCTTACTTATCGAGTCATGTACATCATTGCAACGCCTTGTGCGTCTCATTGTATTGTTTATACTACACTTGGTTTGACCCTTGAAATGTCCTTATGCAGTCCATATCGTTGTTGACTGTGAGTCCGTGAGGGATAAAAAGGAACTCTGCTTGTATAATTATGTAACTAAAGAAACACAGATGGACTGTGCGCGTTGGGGTTTCTCCCTCGGCATAGTGCCTTATGCTTGAGTCTGTGCGCATTGTGGACTTTCATCCCCGGCACATTACCTTAGCTTGGTCTGTACGCGTTGGGGTTTCTCCCTCGGCATGATGCCTGTTGGCTGGGTTTGTGCGCGTCGTGGACCTTTTTTCACCGGCACGGTACTCTTTATTGTTGAGTTGATCAGTCTCATTTTTTATTAATAAATAACTTGAATAATAATAAAGGATGAAAGTTTGAACTTCTGATGTTGGTGCTTTGTTCTGTCCTTATGAGGTGATGAGTCATTCTTGCTCGGCTAGTTTTTCTGTTGCTTACTTTTACTCTGCTGCTGACCCTTTTGTTGCAGTCGCTTTACAATTCCCTTCACTTTGAGATTTGTTTAGTCTGTCTTTGTTCTTTGCACCATTTGTATCTTGCTTCTGAGGTGTTCTCTTTTTGAATGCCTCAGGACCAGAGCTGTAGCAGGTTTAGCTGACCATGTTGTGCTTCTGGTGCTGCTGGTTGCTGCGGCCGTTTGCTTCCACCTCTGAGCTTGAGGTAGTTGACTTTGTTAGACTTGTCAGATTTTACTATGGGTTCGTGTCAGTTGTTGACGCCCATAGTCTTTGAATTTTTTGTGGTGGACTACTCGTTGCTTTTACTGCTGTTACTTTTTACCTGTTTATATTTGCTCTCTTGGAAGGATTTATGTAAGGATGCATTTAGTTATTTTAAAGTATACAAAATTGCATTCTGGAGTATCAGCATGACATGACTTTCAACTACTAAATCTACTACTTTTAAGCGTTATAAACGTTCTCTTTTACATGAAGTAAATGTGAGGACGAGTTGTCTGAGCGTCTGCAGTTATCTCCTGCACGGCGTGGCATCATGGCGCGTATTTTCTCTACTCTGACGTATTTTTGAATACGGAGAAAATGCGGGTCGTGACACAACCTGTGACAGAAAACTTGCATACATTGATATATTAAGGCTCTTGCTTCTTGTCACCACTCTCTGGTTGGCATCACCAATAATCATGTGTCTTGGATGATCCCTTAAATGCCTGACAGCTAGTGGTAATCTACCTTCAACATTAGCTTTAGTGGTTGCATCCTACTGATCATCATATTCATCAAGTGTGTCTTGTGCTTCCTCTGAAATCTCCACTCCATCTTGGACTGCTGGAGCAGCTTCCTTGATGGTTAGCTTGTCCATCATCAGTTCTGTACCTACGGGACTAGAAGAGGAGTTTGGCAGCTCACTGTTAATCATAGTTGACTCATCAAGGATTACATAAACAGACTTTTCTACAACTTGAATTTCTAAGTTGTAGATCATATAGGCCTTGCTATGATTGTTGTATCCAACAAGAATCCCATCATAAGACTTGGCAGCAAACTTAGTCACATAGGACTTACCATTATGAAGCACATAGCACTTGCTACCAAAGATCCTGAGATAACCCATGTTTGATTTTCTGCCCTTTAAGATCTCATAGGGAGTCTTCTTGTGCCTCTTGGTGATAGAGGCTCTGTTAAGGACATGACATGCAGTATTCACTGCCTCAGCCCAGAAATATTCTAGGAGAGATGTGTCACTCAACAAGGTTCTTCCAGCCTCTATGAGAGTTCTATTGTTCCTCTCAACAATCCCATTTTGCTGGGGTGTTCTTGGAGAAGAAAATTCTTGGTGAATCCTTTGCTCTTCACAGAACCTTGTCATGTTATCATACTGAAATTCAGTCTCATGGTCACTTTTAATTTTGACCATAGTGCTGTCTAATTCATTCTGAATTTGATGGACAAATGTTGTGAAGACATCAAGGGTTTCTGACTTTTTCTTCAAAAAGAAAACCCAATCAAATCTGAAAAAGCCATCAACAACCACAAGGGTGTAGACTTTTTTACCTAGACTATAAACTTGCATAGGACCAAACAAGTCCAAATGCAAGAGGTATAAACACCGCATAGAGTCTTTGATCCCAATACTCTTGAAAGAAGCTTTGGTCTGCTTGTCCTTTTGGCATGCAGAGCAGATGCCTTCTTTAGTGCATTTCGTTTTAGGACAATTCCTAACTAGCTCTTCACTAAAAAGCTTGTCAATTGTCTTATAGTTCAAATGAGCTAATATTTTGTGTCATTGGACACAGTATGAGACTTTCTCATTTACAACTAGGCATAAGGGGGAGTCTATATCTAAACACAGAAAATTTAAACAATAGACATTCTCACTCCTAGTTTTGTCAAGATGACCTCTTGGTCACTCAACCTCTTAATATGGCACTCATCCTTGTCGAATACTATATCATAGCCAAGATCACAGAGTTGGCTTATGTTTATCAGGTTGTGTTGCAACCCTTCCACATAAGCTACTTTTATGATAGTGACTATGTCATTTGTGATCTTACCATAACCTCTGGTGACTCCTCTGTCAGATCCACTAAAGATCACTTTAGGTCTATCCTTCACTGGAGTGGACTCCCTCAAGTTGCTCCTTGTTCCAGTCATGTGCCTGGAACATTCACTGCCCAAGTACCATATAGAGGTATGGGCACTTGTACTAACATACAAGACATGATTTAATTTACCTCAGGACACAAATAGGTATTGGGTCCTAAGTTCTGATTAATTTGAAAAAAAGACTTGTCTACCAGCATCTTTTCTGACTGGTGGACTAACTATTGCTCTAGCCACACTGGGATTATGCCAGCAATCTATGATATAGTGGCCCACTTTCCCATAGCACCAACACTTATGAATGTTGTACATTCTTTCTGAGTTGGTTTGTTAGTTATGCTGACAACAGCTCTCTGTCTAGAGGGAACATTAACAGTCTTTTTCAGGTTCCTTTCAACAAGGATCTGGCTGAATGTAAGTCTTCCAATAGACTTATTTGGCCTGCTCTGAATGCCATCAGCAGCATTCTTCTTTGCAAAGACATGCTCTTGATAGCATCAAAAATAGCCAAATCAGGTTTGTTGATAAACTGACCCTTGATTAGAGTCTTTGCTGGATGGCCCGAAAATTTGGCTACAAACATATTCTTAAGAGTGGGGGTTGGAGCACCAAAGACAAATGGTCCATGATGGGCCATTTGAATTTCTTCATGGGCTGCCTTGAAGGCACTCATCCTCATTCCTCTTCTCCTTTCATTGGAAGGTACACTTGTATTCTTCCAGGAAGAATTCTCATTCTTCCAGTAACCATACATAGAGTCCTGGTCATACCTATTAGAAGGGAGTATTACCCTTTCAAAGGTAATGGGTGGTTGAACTGAAGCTTTTCCCTTTCCTTTGAAAGGGGCATCCTTTTTATTTCCCTTGAATCCTAAGCCCCTCTTATTTCTCTGAGAGGAGTCAATGGTGGGCAACACTGAATTGAGCTTAGAGTAGCTAGCTATAATCCTCTTCTCCCTCTGGAGTTTCTCTTTCAAATCTCTAATGAGAATATTCTTGTACTTGATGGTGTCTATCTGGATGGGAGTAATGTTCTTGAGTTGACTGAATTCCCTAACCTTTTGATTTAGCAAAGATGTTGTCTCAGCCTGCTGGGAAGCAGCAAGCTGAAGGGAGGTTATCTCTTCAGCCTGCTTCTTAGTCAACTTCTTGATTTTTTTGAAAGCATTCGACAGTGCACTATACTTGTCAATCAATTGATTGACATATTTCTCATAAACTTAGCCTACTTCATCACTGGATGAAGAAGCATCAGAATTTGGACTAGTCTCATAGCCTGTTTCAAAAGAAGTACTAGATAAGGAAGGTACCTTGCTTGGACCACGCTGATCTTGGCTAGATTTTTCATCAGACTTGGCCATCAACCCATAACAACTAATGTTATCTTCATCTCTTTCATCTTCCTCTGAGTCACTGTCTGACTATGACAGAGGGGCCCTGATCCATATCCTG
This sequence comes from Platanthera guangdongensis, assembly GCA_039583875.1. NCBI lineage: Eukaryota > Viridiplantae > Streptophyta > Magnoliopsida > Asparagales > Orchidaceae > Platanthera > Platanthera guangdongensis. Next base: position 93,491,290 of record CM077165.1, read on the forward strand.
GCAGTATGATAGTCTTCAACTTCTTCAACAATTAGCCATATGTAGGCATCTTCTTCTTCATCTTCAGACTCTGATGAAGATGAGTCAGTCCAGCTCTTCTCCTTCTTTTCAATGAAGGACTTCTCCTTATTTCCCTTATGCTGGTGAACCTTCTTCTCACCAACTTCCTTTCTCTTGGCAGGGCAGTCGGCTATAATATGCCCTGGCTTCCTGCAGCAGCAACACATAACTTTAGAAGAAATATGTTTACTAGTTTTAGAGTCATACTTGTCCTTCTTATAGGGTTTCTTCTTATAATGTGAGGAGGAGGAAGGTTTGCTCCTCCACCCTTTCCTCTTTATCAGCTTCAGAAATTGTCTAGAGAAGGTAGCAAGTTCCTCATCAGACATATTGCAGTCTAATGAGCTTAGTTCTGAGCTGTCTGACTCAGCTGGCATTCTTAGAGGAGAGGCAATCCTCTCCTTGCTCCTCTTTGAGCTCTTTGCCTTGAAGGTCACAACATTCTCCCTGATCAGGGATCTGTTGCTTGTCTCCTCCTCTTTCCTTGTAGTCAGCTACAATTCATAAGACAGTAGCTTCTCAAATAGAGTTGGTGCTTGAGTATCAGCCAACTTTGTCATTTCCCTGATGACACAAATCTTGGTGTCCAAGTCTCTAGTTAGAGACCTTAGGAACTTGTCATTAAGTTCATAATTGCTAAAGACCCGGTCATAGGTCCTTAGCTCATTTATTATTCTAAAAAATCTTTCAAAGCAACTAGCTATGCCCTCTTCCTTGGACTGCCTGAAAGTCTCATACTCTTGGTTGAGCCTGAACTTCCTGTCATCTCTGACCTCTTCTGTGCCCTCCATGTAGACCACCAAGGTCTCCCACATCTCCTTGGAGGTCTGGCAGTGAACCAGATTCTGAAAGGTAGAATAATCTGTTGGGTATTGCATCCATAATAACCCAGATTTTTATGAAGCCACCCTTGAACTAAGATGAATTAAGTTTGTATTTAATGTCTTTTTCTAGTTAAGTGTTTGCATGATATATTTGCCAAGTGTAGACCAATGTTAGTCTACAATGAGTCATCAAACACAGGACCATACAATGTAATATCTCATTATGTGATCCATGTTGTTGACTCATGTGTAGTCTCTATATTGGGACACACTTCTTTTCAAGCACTAAAGCTATGGGAGAAAAGTTGGTTGCTGAATTTCTTGAAGAAAATAAGTTTTCAGACTTACAAAAAATTTCTAAGTATTTTTCTCGAGTATGACCTTTTGTACTCGAGTAGAACTAAAGTTTATACTCGAGTGAGATCAGTCATGTATTCGAGTTGCAGGGCAGTTCTCGAGAATGCTTAGTGTTGTTCTCGAGAAAGCCATGTGTACTCGAGTAGTCCATGATTCTCCTTCTTGAGTTACCTCATTTCCAGTCAAAACTTTTTCCAAGTTGAAAGATATGGTACCTAAACACCTAGAGGGGGGGGTGAATAGGTGACCTAAACCTTTTTAACTTTTGTTTGACAGCACAACAGTTTATCACAGATTATTACAGTTAACAGCAATTTCAGAAATCACACAGAAAAGCCACAACACAGCACAGCACAGTAGACACACTAATTTTATAGTGGTTCCCCAATCTTTGGGTACATCCACTTTCCCCCTTCGCCTATCTAGCAGTGTACTAGATTCAGCCAAACTTCTCCACTAGCTCAGAACCCAACAAGGTTCCTACCTCAGGCCCAAAGCCTTACACTCAGCCAAAAGGCCTACACTCAGCCACCCAGGCCTACACTCAGCCAATCAAAGGCCTACACTCAGAGTTCTTCAACTCCTACACTCAGGCACCAAGCCCTACCCTCAGCCTTTATAAAATAGGTTTACAATCACTCAGATCCAATGGATCTTACAAGTTATAATAGAAATTACAAATTCTAACTCTACAACTCAGAAGGAATGAGAGGAGTTGAGAGTTTCTTGGAGAGTTCTTGGAAGAACTCAGCTTGATCCAAACTGACTTAGCTTTCTTCAAAGCTTCTTGAGTAGAACTGAATTAGTCTGAATCTTCTGCAGTTGATCCTTGATCTCTGCTTCTTGAAATCCAGATGACTCTGAATTCTTCTTCTCAGCCTTAGTTCCAAAGACTGAATCCTTGGTTGGAGCTCTCTCTCTCCAACTACTTAGATCTGCAGTTGGACTGCCTGATCTTCTTGTGTTGATCTTCTGTGTATCACTTCTTGATTTAGTCTGATCAACTACTTCAATCACACTATGTAAAGTTTGTGAACTTCTTAATTATTATCTCTATCTTTCTGTAGACTGTGGGTGCCTATTTATAGGCCTCCTTCATGGTAACCGGCTGATCCGGTTTATAACAGTCTTTTGACTTTGCTGACAGTTGCTGTAGACCGGCTGGATTGGCAGTTGTCATGTCAACCAGTCACTTCTTGAAATTCTCTATCTGTCAGTTAGTGTCGAGACTTTCTGTTCTTAAGTGTCGACACTTATAGACCAAGTGTCGACACATGTTGTGTAAGTGTCGACACAAGTCTACAAGGTGTCGACACATTCCCTTGTATGTCTCGACACAGTTTCTTCTGCATGTGTCGACACTGAAATTGAGTGTCGACACAAGCACTTGTACTTCATTCTTTCTGTATTCTTCTAAGTGTCGACACATCTCCTTTGTGTCGACACATCTTCATGTGTAGAAACTGTCAAGTGTCGACACTGCTTCTTGGTGTCGACACAAGTCTTCATTCTTGATTCTTCAGCTGAGTGTCGACACATCCCATTAGTGTCGACACTTATACTTAGAATATTTTACAAGTTTTCTGTTCTTTGCTAAGTGTCGACACAGCTCCTTGTGTCGACACTATCTTCAAATGTTAAGTCTTCTGGTTATGTGTCGACACATTGTGCTGAGTGTCGACACATACTTTAAGTGTTGACTTCTTTGAGTGTGTGTCGACACATTATGCTGAGTGTCGACACATTCTTCATATGTTGACTCTTTAGATTGAGTGTCGACACATTGTGTTGAGTGTCGACACTTGTACTTAGTCTCTGCAGAATTATGCTGAGTGTCGACACAACTCCAAGTGTCGACACTGTCTGGTGTTGACTCAGCTCTTCAAGATGTCGACACTTTTGCTAAGTGTCGACACAGCTTTTCTGCATCCTTCTACACTGAGTGTCGACACAGCTCCAAGTGTCGACACTTTCTGACTGGTGTCGACTCTTCTTCCCTGGTGTCGACACAATGACTCCAAGTGTCGACACTGCTTGTCTGGGTGTCGACACAAGCTTTCTCAAGTGTCGACACTTTGCCTCTGGGTGTCGACACATGGACTTAGAAATTTTCAGCTTCAGTCCAGTGTATACCTAACCTGCACAAATAACTCAAACAAACATCAAATACATTCTGATGTATATCATTGAGTTAGGTGAGGCTTCTTCAAATCAGGTACATTTGACCAATGTACCCAACACAAGTCTTTTTCTCGAGAAGCCAAATATTTTTCGCGAGAAGGCTATGTATAGTTCTCGAGTATCAGAAACCTTTTCTCGAGACCTTGAATACTCTTCTCGAGAGTCAGAAATCTTTTCTCGAGATACTTCTTTTTTCTTGAGTACCAGAATACTTGTTCTCGAGAATAAAAATTTATTCTTCTCAAGTACATATTCTCATTCTCGAGATAGCTGGATTCCACCTCTACATTTTTTCTAAGTACTTTTCTCGAGAACTTCATAATTCTTCTCGAGAAACAGAAAACATCTTATAGAGTACAATTGACTCTCTCGAGAAATGCAGTACCAATTTATGAATTTTTCTTAAGTCCCGACAGAAGTAATTTCAAATATGATTAGCACTTGATTGGTCCACGTGGCATGCATTTAATGTGATTATGACCGTTAGGAAAGTCCTATAAAAGGTCTTATCATTATCGACCAACCCTAAGAAGAAAAACCTAAGTATTCTGAATCACAATTTTCATTCTAAATCAGGAAGGTCGTTGTTCATTGTCTTCATCACCGATCTGCTTTCGATCCAAGAGATTCAGAACAAGAGATTCAACAGATCAAGATTTTCTACATCGACAGATCTTTTCGTTGATACATGCTGAGTCCAAAGTTTTCAGATCCAGAGATTTCGCCTTTGTCTTCTTTGTTCTATTTCTAATAGAGATTCAAAGTTTAAGAAGGAAGAAGGGCTGAAGATTCAGATCTGAGATATTACGGTTTGTATATTTCTCTGTAAATCATTTTATTCTTGTAGGAGATTCTTCTCCGAGTTGTAGGACTTTTGTTCTCCGAGATTTTTGTAGGAAGTTTCTCTTCCGAGTGTAGATCTTGTTTTGGGAGATCGAGTTGTAGGAACCTTGTTCCGAGTTGTCGGATTGTTTTCAATCTGAGAGAATAGTGGAGTAGTTGAGTCTATTACGTTGCTAGATCGGTGAGGTGGAAAGTGGATGTACCCATGGTTGGGGAACCACTATAATTCTTGGTGTCGTCTGTGTTTGCTTCTTTAGTTTCTGTGCATCGCTCCTACAAATTTTTATTCCACAAAAAGACAGAACTCATCTATTCACCCCCCTCTAGGTGATTTAGGTAGACAACTTAAACATTTTTAATTGGTATCAGAGAGAGGTTGTTCATTAAAAGGTTAACACCTTAAACAGATCTGCCCCTAGTTGTCTAAAGAGGATACAAGCATGGACAAAGCCAAGGATTTTGCTAAGCTTCCTTTATGCACAAAGACTAACTTTACCATGTGGAAAAAAAGGATAAATTTTTTCATGGAAGCTGTGGATCCAAGGATCTTTATGATTGTGGAAGAAGGACCCTATGTTCCCATGACAATCTCCATTATTGATCCAACAAAGCAAGTTCCAAAGAAGCTTATTGATTTGACAAAGATGAGATTGCACTTGTCTCATTAAACAAGAAAGCCAAAAATATCATCGCAAGTGCAGTCGATGATTATATGTTGCAGTAACTGATTCACTGTCAATCCACCAAGGAAGTATGACAGTCTCTCATCGTCCTAATGGAAGGTACTGAAGAGGTAAGAGATGATAGAAGATCTCTCCTAAATTAGAAATATGAAGCATTCAGACAAGGTCCCAAGGATTCTATTGCTGATACTTTTGAAAGCTTCTTCAAGACTGTCAACAGCCTAAGAGTTTATAGTCGGGTCTTCACTAATGGAGAACTGAATGACAAATTTTTGAGATCCCGGATTAAGGAATGAGACAACAAATTTTGTGCAATCCTAGAGTTTGGTAAGCTGGCAGACACTGGCCCTCAGAATCTCTTTGGAAAGCTTATGTCATATGGGCTCCAAATAAATTCAAGAAAAGCTGAAGAAGAGAAGAGTCGGTCTTCATCCAAGGAGAAGTCTGTCGCTCTAAAGGCAGACATCTCAAGGAAGTCAAAAGCTGCATCTCATGCCCCCATACAGGAAGTGAGTGAAGAAGATGCTTTAGAGCCCAGTACCTCTGGCGCAGAGCTATCTGAAGGAGAGTTTTCTCTTCTTTCAAGACAGTTCAAGAAGTTCTTGAATAAGAAGAAACAGTGGAGAGCCAAAGATGCCTCGTCTAGAAGATCATATCATGATGGTGATCATCACAAGAAAGGCCCAAGTAGACAAGACAAGTATCACTCTAAACCGAACAAACATATTTCTTCTGACATTGTTTCTTATTGTTGCAATAAGGCAGGAGACATCATAACTGATTGCCCTCACAAGAAGGAGGGTGGAAGAAGAGAGGAGAAGAAATCTTCTTAGCCTCGTCTAGAAGATCATGTCATGATGGTGATCGTCACAAGAAAGGCTCAAGTAGACAAGACAGGTATCACTCTAAACCGAACAAACATATTTCTTCTGACATTATTTCTTATTGTTGCAATAAGGCAGGAGACGTCATAACTGATTGCCCTCACAAGAAGGAGGGTGGAAGAAGAGAGGAGAAGAAATCTTCTTATAATAAGAAGAAAACTGAAAGAAGCCTGGTAGCCAAGAAGGCCAAGACTCTCAGCGACTCTAACTCATCTGAGTCAAGTGAGGAAGAGGAAGCCTACTTTGGGCTAATGGCACAGATAGATGAGGAAGAAGAGCCCTAGTACACTGGGAAGGTAAACTCTCACACTCCTCTCTCGGAATCAGATGCTTCTGACCATGATCATGAGGACTGTTCGTCTGATGATGAATCTGAACTCATGACTCAATACAAAGAGTTAATCAAAGCTTACGACAAATGTCGAAGAGTCGTTAAAACTCAGGCCAAGGAGATTAAATCTCTCAAGGCTGAATAGAGCACTCTGAGAGAGTAAGCCTCCAAGACGGACTCACTCAGAGAGAATTTCAATGCTGGAATTGAAGAATATAATAAAGCTCTCGAGTACCTAAATCTAAAGGAGAAAATCATCAAGGAATTGGAAGAATAACTTGCAGTTGAAAAGAAACTTGTTGAAAGTTTCTCAAAGCCCATGACAGTCCTTCTGTTTGTTGCTGAATTCTTTACTTAGGCCAAAGGTGCTGGCTTAGGCCATGTGGATGCTCCTAGTAAATCTTCTAGGAGAAATAAAGCTCAACAGAAAAATAAGGCTGCCAAGAAAGCTCTATCCAAGGAGAAGGGGAAAGCTCCTCAAGACCAAACTTCATTTAAAAAGGTTATCTTTCCAACTAACGAGTTTGATCTTGATTCATCCTACGGTCACTTTGTTAGGCCTACTTATGTAGAGACCAAGTCTCGGTACCAAGGATGGACCCGTCCCCAAAACTTTGGTGAAAGTGTCTTCAAGGCACCTTATGAGGAGATCACTCTTCAGAGTTATGGCTCTTATAGTCATGGTCATAACATCAAGAAAGCTCCAAAAGTTAAACTCGTTGTGGAAAAGCATCTTAAGGAGAAGAAGTCATGTAAGTGTTATCACCACGAAGCTTCTACCTCCAAGTCTGCTGCCCCTGCTAGACCACACTCTCAAAAGGTCAAGCGGGAGAACTTTAGGCAAAAATACAACATGTTTGACTGTTGGTGTTGCGACAAAGTTTGTCACTTTGCTATAGATTGTTTGTTTTACCTCAAATATTTTGTAACTCCTCAAGTTAATAATGTGAGAAAGACCACTCACAATGTTAACACACGTACGGGGAGTGTGCTAACTGGAGACCAAGGACCTGAACGAGTTTGGGTTCCTAAGGCAAACTGATTTGTGAATGCAGGTATGTCCAAAGGCCGCCAAAAATCATATCTGGTATTTGGACAGTGGATGCTCTCGGCATATGACCGGGACTAGAAGCCTACTCCAGAATTACTCTCCAGCCATGAACGAGCCAAAGGTCATCTTTGGAGGTTTTGATAGAGCAATTACAAAAGGCTACAGTATGATTACTAATGGTAGTGTATCCTTCTCAGATATGACTTATGTTAAAAGATTGGAACGCAACCTTATAAGCATAAGCTAGCTATGTGATAAATGATATATAGTAGAATTTCATGCAAACAAGTGCTTGATAAAATCAGTAGAGAACTTGGAAATGATTCTATCAGGCACTCGTAGTAGGAATATATTTTGTTTAAATTTTATTTGCATGAACTCTTCTACGTCAATGTGCCTTTTGGCAAAAGATAGTTTGTCTCTTGTTGACCAATGACACAAGAGATAAGCACATATAAATTACAAAATTATTAATAAATTATTTTCTCTTAATTTAGTACGTAATGCCCCCAATGTTAAGTGTGTCAAAGATAGACCTTGTCATGCATGTGTAAAAGGCAAGCAAACAAGGACTACCTTTAAAAGCATCATGGAAAAAGACTATAATATGTGTTTACACCTACTTCATATGGACTTGTTCGATCCACTGTAAATTAGAAGTTTGGGAGGTAAGGATTATATATTGGTTATTGTTGATGATTACTCTCGCTTTGCATGAGTGTTCTTTCTAAAACACAAGTTAGATATCTTTGATATCTTTACTAATTTTGTCAAGCAAGTTCAGAATGAATACAATTGTTCCGTAGTAAAAATCAAAAGTGACAATGGAACAGAGTTCAAGTATGAGGGCATGATAGAATTCTATAAAGGACTTGATATCTTTCATGAGTTTTTCTCTCCTCGTACTCCTCAATAGAACGGAGTAGCTGAGAGAAGGAATAGAACAGTCATAGAGGCCTGCAGAATCATGTTAAGTGATGCCTCACTACCAGAATATTTCTGGGCTGAAGCCGTCAACACTGCATGCCACATGCAAAATCGAGCACTCATAAACAAGAATCATAATAAGACACCTTACGAACTACTAAAGGGCAGAAAATCGACCATTTCATATTTTAGAATCTTTAGTAGTAAATGTTTTGTCCTTAACAACGAGAAGTATCACACCACTAAATTTAGCAAAAAGAGCTTTGAAGGTATTTTCATAGGTTATAGTAGTCATTGTTAGGCATATATGATCTTTAATAAGAAAACTCTGGTTGTAGAAAAATCTATCAATATTGTACTTGATGAGACGAGCTTGCTGCAAGGCAGCTCTTCTAGTGTGTTTATTGAAGATGCAGGTTCAAGACTAAAGGAATTAAACTTGGATGAGCCGACTGAAGAAAAAGATCAAAAGTTTATCAAGATCACTACTCTAACCCCAATTGGAGAGGTTGATGACTATGATTAAGATATCATGCAAGTTGATGAAGTCACTCCAGTGATATAGGAAGCTCCAGATGCAAGAACCCTAGAGCTCAGATACTTGAAGGATCACACACATGATCAAATCATAGGAGATTCTCGGGATGGTGTCAGAACTCGTAGAGGTACAACTAATGAAAGTTTATATTTGAGCTTTCATTCACAGGTTGAACCAAAGAAGTTTGAGGAAGCAAACTCGGATGCATCTTGGGTATTGATAATGGAAGAAGAACTGAATCAATTCAAGCGTTGTCCAAGTCTGGGAGCTTGTTCCAAGACCCAAAGGTAAGAACGTTATCGAAAAAAAGTGGGTCTGCAGGAACAAGTTGTACGAAGATGGTACAATTATAATGAACAAGGTCAGACTCATTGCCAAGGGATATAAACAAGCAGAAGGAATCGACTTCGATCAAACGTATGCTTCAGTGGCAAGGCTGGAGGCAATCAGGTTGTTCCTAGCATATGCAGCACTTAAGGGCTTCATTGTCTATCAGATGGACGTGAAGTCGACCATCCTTAATGGTGACATAAAGGAAGAAGTGTATGTGGAACAACCTATAAGTTTTATTGATTCTAACTATCCTGAGCACGTTTACCTTTTATTTAAAGCTTTATATGGTTTAAAACAAGCTCCTTGAGCATGGTATGAGAAGCTGTCTAACTTTCTTTTTGAGAACAAGTTCACAAGAGGAAAGATAGATAAGACATTATTTCTTAGGGAAATAAAAGACAAGATTTTGTTAGTGCAAATCTATGTCGATGACATCATATTTGGCTATACTGACGACAACCTCTATAAAAAGTTTTCCAAACTTATGCAATGAAAGTTCGAAATGAGCAGTATGAGATAGTTGAAGTATTTCTTAGGAATTTAGGTGAAACAATCTGAATATGAAATTTTCATCTCTCAGACAAAATTCACCAAAGAGTTAATTAAGAAATTCAGAATGAAGAACGCAACCTCTATGAGGACTCCAATGGGTTCAACTATGTCTCTAGACAAGGATGAGAAAGGGAAACCTTTTGCTGAAACCAAGTACAGAAGCATAATTGGATCCTTTCTCTATCTTACTGCTAGTAGACCGGACACCATGGTTTTTAACATGTGCTTGTACAAGATTTCAAGTGAACTCTAAGGAATCTCACTACGCTGCTGCAAAGCGGATTTTGAAATACCTTAAAGGTACACCAAATCTTGGCTTATGGTATCCAAAAGTAATGATAGCGAACTAATTGGTTTTTCAAATGCAGATTTTGCAGGAAGTAAAGATGATAGAAAGAGCACTTACGGGACTTGGCAATTCCTTGGAAGGAGGCTTATTTCATGGAGCAGCAAGAAGCAAAATTATGTCACAATTTCAACGGCCGAGTCAGAATACATTCTGCCAACAGTTGTTGTGCACAATTATTATGGATAAAGAACAAATGTGAAGACTACAATATGAAGGTCAAGAACATTCTGATGTTTTGCGACTCCTCCAATGCAATTGCAATAGCCAATAACCAAGTCTCTCATAGCCGAACAAAGCACATAGAGTTGTGGTACCACTTCATCAGGGAGTATGTGGAGTATGGAGACATTAATCTCCAGTATGTTCCAACTAACAGGCAGATTGCAGATATATTCACAAAGCTATTGTACGAGGCCAAGTTCTTGCTCTTCAAAACAGAACTTGGCATGCTCAACAAGGAAGAATGAAGAAAAAAGTCACAAGCAAGTTCAAGTTCAGGTTATACTTCAAAATCCAAGAAAATTCAAAGTGTGGACTTCATTTCTCGAGTATATCATTTGTACTAGAGAACAATGGACTTGCTTCTCGAGAATAACACCTCTACTCGAGAACTTGGAAAGTTCTACTCGAGAACAAGACAGCTTCTACTCGAGTAGTAATTTTCTTCTTCTGGAGAAATTTGATGCCAAATTTCTCTTCAAGTTCAAATTTTTCATATTAGCACCCGGGCACTTCACCGCCACACTCCAGGTATTTTAGCATTATTTATGTCATTTATCATCAAGATTAAAGGAATATATAAACAGATTTAGGTCCAAGAATTTTGTATTCCTGATTTCAAAATCTCATTCTCTCGAGAAAAACTCTTCAACTTCTCCGTCTCCGTCGAATTGTCGCAAGCAACCCCACTTCTCCATTCGACGACCAACAAACATTACCTTCTTCAAATCAATAGCATCTTCATCCAAGTTAGGAATCGGCAGCGAACTCATCTCAACAGCAATCGATGAAATTTCTGATGATTTCAGAAATGTTCACATCTTGCTCGATACCGCCGGATTATCCTTCGTTCTGGAACACCCTTGCCGAGTTTTAATTTCTGATCTAGAGGAATTCTACCAACATGTCAAGATCAAGTGCAATGGAAAAGTGCTGAAATCCAGGGTTCGGGACTTCAAAATCAAGATGACTTCTAACTTTGTTTCACAATTCTTGCAGCTACCAGTGATCGACGAAGAAGACGACCCAGAAGAGACTGATTATGAGAGGGCTTACAGTTTTTGTGGCCTTCCCTAATCAACTCACACAGTTTGCAGATAACATATAAATGCAGAAAGCAAATTGCTTGCAGACATTCTTGGCGAAGTCCTCCTCTATAGGACCAGTTCTATCAGCTACATCACCACAGACTTCTTTGATATGATGACTGTTGTTATCTGCAGAAAGAAATATCAATGGGGGCATGATGTTTTTTGATGAGATTAAGGCAAGTATCAAGAGCCCTAACTATGGTAGAATCCTATCTCTTTACCTAAACCAGATGATGCCAGATGTCTTCCTTATAAGGGTATGACCCTTCACCACATGAAGAAAGTCTTCATCTCCTCCATCCAAAGATGAGAGATTAAGCTTCAGAAATCTAACCAAGCACCAAAGAAAAATAAAGATGAAGTCAGGACTCCATCTCCTCCTTCTCATCAAATAACTGATCCAGTTATTGAGGGGGAGCCTGCTCCATCTATATAGTTTAGCCCTATCAAACTCCAACTCCTGCCCCAGTTTCTATAGAAATTCCAGCACAAGTCACTTCACGTGCTGCTGATGTACATTCAGTTACTTCTACCTCTTCTCCTGCTACTGCAAATACAGTTTTAGAAGATAGTTCAACTCCATCAGTTGGTGCCCAGGCCACCTCTCTCCAAGCAGAAAATTCATATTTCATTGCTGAAGATCTACCTGATGTAGAAACCCTAACTGATGCTCAGGTAACTGAACAGATTTTGTCTACAGATGATGATATCAACAAGATGATAGAGAAACTCTCTTCTAAAGAGCCTCTATTCACTGTACCTGAAGATCATTCTTCTCCACCAGCAAAGTCTCCTCAAGGAAAGTCTCCTCAACTAGAACATTCTTCTGAACCAGAACAAGAAAAATCTCCACTTGAAGATGTACATGATGAAGAGGTTGTTTCAATTTCTGATACTTAAGAAGAAACACCTGCTGAAGATGCTGACCCTCCTCTTCCCAGTCTCCATTTCAACATTCCCACCATATTAACCAAAGATGTTGAAGATGAAGACAGTACAGTCAAAAGAAAACAAACTTCTACCTCCACAGTCCTCATTGAAGAAATTGCCCCATGGACTGTCCCAGTTTTACCTCCTCCTCCTCCTCAAACTGAAGTATTTCCTGAAGGTAATATCTTGAGCAAGATTGAAGTAATGCTAGCTGAACAGAGAAATTATTTTGATACTTCTATTAAAGCTGTAACTGATAAAGAAACTGCTTTGTAGAAAGAGATAAGCCGAGAATTTGCCGAAATCCAAAATAATACTGATGAATTTAAAATACTTTTACAAATTAGAGGGAAAGCTATAGATCACACCATTACCAGCATTGGTATGGTCATGGAACAGTCAGTTACTCTTGCAAATAATCAGATACAATTAGAAAAGAAAGCTCAAGAATGCAACTTCAAGACTTGTGAAGAAGTTGGATAGTTCAAAGAAAGTGTCATTAGCACTCTATCTGTAGAATTCAGAAAGGGGGAGAATTTAGTGAAAGAACAGTTTGAGAAGAAAGTTCAAACAATGAAAAATCAATGAGATGATCAAATGAAAGAAATTCAAGCATCGGTGCTCAAAGAAGTTAAGAGGACAAAGCTTTACACATATGATACTGCAATATGGATGCACAATCAGCTTTTCCCTGATCTATCAATTGACCCTTCTGCACCCCGTCCTGCATGCCGGGATTTAAATAGACCTACACTCTCCAGGGCCTGAATATTTTGAAGGACCACCTCCTGAAACCTATGAACAAGTATGGGATCCTTAACAAGCAAAATATGTCTCCTCATGTACCTCCTGAGATACAAAAAGCTAAAAGAAGAAAATATGGTGAATGTGCCTCTGCTAGCAGATCCACTCCTTATCCTGAAAGCTGAAAGAAGAAGAGCTCAAGAATTTTCTGAAGTATGGAGTCCAACCTCCAAATCCCTAATTCTTGAAACTCTTAAACTTGTTGATTTCAATGAAGCAGAAATATTCATTATAGCTCCTATGAATGAGACTTATATGAGAAATCTTTTACCAAGAGGAGATTGTATGACAGAGAGTATGGAAAGAACAATCTCAAGGCTCCACCCAAACCTCCTAAATACTTTCCTAAACCTTACAGTTATCAGAAGAGGCAACAAGAAAAGCAGGACAGACAACAACAATAGCAGAACTAGTAGAAATTGAAGATGATCAGAAAATTCATTTTTGAGATCTCGTGTAATTGAATTTTTTTCTTAGACAATATCTATTAATATAAACCTTTAGTTTTGATGATCTGATTTTTCTATATCACAGCATTTCTTCTATTTATTATGGTTATTGGTTTTCTTATTTGTTTATCTTGATGTAATTCACCTTAGTGTAGAGCGTTCTGACTTCTACAGATAGGGGGAGATTGTTGGGTATTGCATCCACAATAACCCAGATTTGTACGAAGTCACCCTTGAACTAAACGAATTAAGTTTGTATTTAATGTCTTTTGTAGTTGAGTGTTTGTAGGATATATTTGCCAAGTGTAGACCAATATTAGTCTACAATGAGTCACCAAACACAAGACCATACAATATAATCCCTCATTGTGTGATCCATGATGTTGACTCATGTGTAGCATCTCTATTGTGACACGCTTCTTTTTCAAGCACTAAAGCCATGGGAGAAAAGCTGGTTACTGAATTTCTTGAAGAAAATAAGTTTTTCAGACTTACAAAAAATTTCTATGTATTTTTCTTGAATAGGACCTTTTGTACTCTAGTAGAACTAAAGTTTATACTCGAGTGAGATCAGTCATGTATTCGAGTTGCAGAAGCAGTTCTCGCGAAAGCTTAGTGCTGTTCTCGAGAAATCCATGTGTACTCGAGTAGTCCATGATTCTCCTTCTCAACTTACCTCATTTTCAGTCAAAACTTTTTCCAAGTCTTTTTCTCGAGCCAAAGATTTTTCTCGAGAAGGCCATGTATAGTTCTTGAGAACCAGAAACCTTTTCTCGAGAGTCAGAAATCTTTTCTCGAGATACTTCCTTGTTCTCGAGTACCAGAATACTTGTTCTCGAGAACAAAAATTTATTCTTCTCGAGTACATATTCTCATTCTCGAGATAGCTGGATTCCACCTCTACATTTTTCCTAAGTACTTTTCTCGAGAACTTCATAATTCTTCTCGAGAAACAGAAAACATCTTCTCGAGTACAATTGACTCTCTCGAGAAATGCAGTATCGATTTCTGAATTTTTCTTAAGTCCCGACAGAAGTAATTTCAAATATGATTAGCACTTGATTGGTCCACGTGACATGCATTAAATGTGATTATGGCCGTTAGGCAAGTCCTATAAAAGGTTTTATCATAATCGACCAACCCTAAGAATAAAAACCTAAGTATTTTGAATCGCACTTTTCATTCTAAATCGGGAAGTCGCCGCTGTTCATTATCTTCACCGCCGATCTGCTTTCGATCCAAGATATTCAGAACAAGAGATTGAATAGATCAAGATTTTCTACATCGACAGATCTTTTCCTTGATCGTGCTGAGTCCAAAGTTTTCAGATCCAGAGATTTCGCATTTGTCTTCTTCGATCTATTTCTGACAAAGCTTTAAAGTTTAAGAAGGAAGAAAGGCTAAAGATTCAGATCTGAGATATTATTGTTTGTATATTTCTCTGTAAATCATTTTATTCTTGTAGGAGACTCTTCTCCGAGTTGTAGGAGCTTTGTTCTCCAAGATTTTTGTAGGAAGTTTCTCTTCCGAGTGTAAATCCTGTTTTGGGTGATCGAGTTGTAGGAACCTTGTTCCGAGTTGTAGGATTATTTTCAATCCGAGAGAATAGTGGAGTAGTCGAGTCTAGTGCGTTGCTAGATCTGTGAGGTGGAAAGTGAATGTACCGAAGGTTGGGGAACCACTATAATTCTTATTGTCGTATGTGTATGCTTATTTAGTTTTTGTACATCGCTCTTACAAATTTTTATTCCGCAAAAAGACGCAGAACTCACCTATTCACCCCCCTCTAGGTTATTTAGGTAGATAACTTAAACATTTTCATCATCTATGACACTAATAATTTTGTTCTTTGCCCTCTTGTCCAATGCAGCCAATATAACCTCACCTTGGTTATTTCAGAATGTCTTTGGTGTTAAGACTGTTGCATCTAGAGTTGAGACCTTCATAGGGATGGAATGCCCCTCTTTGACTGTCACAAAGATCCTTGGGCCAGAGGCTTCCATAAACAGCCTGACCCTCTATTTTTAGTTCCAAAACTCTCCTTTCTGCAGATAGGAAGTTTCATAGAACCAAACTTCTTATGGTTCTCTCCTGAACCCATAAGTATACTTGTTTCAGATCCCCTTTGAGATCTGCTTTGACTGTTAGGTCCTTCTTGAGCAACCTCCCTCTGATACTACTTGGAAGTCTTTAATTCCAAGGTAGCTAAACACTTATAAGGGAGGGGGTAATGAGTTTTCTATTCTTTTAAGATTTTCTTTAACTAGGTGTGTTGTGAGTTAGCTAGGTTAGCTTGCTTTCAAGACAATCCACAAAAGCAGACACAATATTTATAGTGGTTCCCCAGATTATGGGTTCGTCCACTATCCCACACCTATCTAACAGCTTGTTAGATAAGACCCCTTCTCCAAAACTCGACTCCTAACAGCTTACAACACGATCCCGCAGGACCACTCAGTCTCCTCCAAGATCTACAGCTCAGGCACGAAGCCCTAAAACTTAGTGATCAAAAGATTACCTACCTCAGGCCAAAAGGCCCTACCACTCAGGCTAGGAGGATAGCCCTAACTCTGATTCACACTTGAATCCTACCAGTTAGGCCAAAGCCCTACACTCAGATTCTTAACAGAATCCTACCACTCAGATCTATATAAGATCATACACTTAGCTTTTATAGCACATGCTTACAATTCAGATCCAAAAGGATCATACAGCTTAGATCCAAGAATGGATCTTATAGAAAGAAAGGAGTTTGTTGTTTTTGATTTGACACTAGAGAAAATTTCTTTGTGCCTGCTTCCTGGACTGAGTTATCTCGTCCCTAACTTTCTGCACAACAACAGAAATAAGATCTTCAGTAAATAGCTGCATGCGTTGGAAGAAACTCAGAAACATGTTTCTGAACTTGCTGTTGATTTGCTCTTCAATCAGCTAACCTGGAATGCAGAAACCAGATGACTCTGCTCCTTCTTCTTTATCAGAACCTTATCTGAACTTGTTGTAGCAGAAGAAATTAGCTACAGCTAACTTGCTGGAACTTTTTGGAATAGCTTGCAGAACTTTTAGGTTTTAAGCTCGGCAATAATGGCAAGGAAGATGAAGTTCAGCCGCCTCTTTTCATAATGAATAAAACCCTAAAAGTTTTTTTGCATCTGCCGATCTTCTTCCTTTTATTCTCCGCCAAGTAACGACTCTTTTGACCTTTGGGCCCAGCCTTAATTATAGATATATAGCCTTCATTTTACAGAATAAATCATACAAGTGGCTGTCGGCACCATTAGTGGTGTACTGCAGCTTTCCCGCAATGAATTTGAATTCCATTGACTTATGTTGACTTTTGTTGACGTCATCATCTGTGGACTTAGCCAAATTCTCAAATTCAATCCAGACATTGAGTGAGTTGAGTGAATGACCTTCACTCAACGCCTCTGGACTTAGCCAATTCTTCAGCTTTGCTTAGGTGTTGAGTGCGTTGAGTGAACTGGCTTCACTCAACGCCTCTGGACTTAACTAATTTTTCTACCTTACTTAGGCGTTGAGTGAATTGACTTCACTCAACGCCTCTGGACTTAGCTGCAACTTTCTTTATCTACTAGGCGTTGAGAGCGTTGAGTGAGCCTTCATCACACACTGCTTTTGTCCTTAGCCGCTTCTATACCATTGCTAGTTTGATGAGCCGTTGAGTGCGTTGAGTGAGCTGTCCTCACTCAATGCTTCTGGACTTAGACAGATTTTTTCTGTCTATCTCTTCTTGAGCTTTAACATCACACGACACTTTCTTCTCTGGCTTTGAGTGAGCTGTATTTACTCGACGCTTTTGTACTTAGCCAGAATTCTTGACAGATCTTCAACTGCTTTGATTGCTTGAGCTTGTCTCAACGCTTCTTGGTATATGACGTTGAGTGAACTGGCTTCACTCAACGCCCGTGGACTTAGCCACATTTTTCTTCTTTGCTAATGATGAAGGTTTGACAAACTCAGCTATACTCGATGCCTTTTGATATATGACATTTCCGGCCCCACCACAAGGCGCGAAAGATTGTTGCTAAATATTTACATGAAATTTCATTGACTCAAAACTGAAAAAAATCAAATTGTTTCAAATGGTGCAGGTCTCCCTCAAAAATTATTTAATTTACCCCAAAGTCTACTCAATATGTGATATGTGCACAACTACACATGAATATAATGCTCTTTAGTCTTAGGCCTTGTTTGGCGGAGCGGCAGCACAGCGGCATGCCGCTGATTTTGCTGCCGCTCCGCCAAACAATTTGTTTGGCGTGGGCGGTGGCAAGAAGCCACCGCCCACAGCGGCAGCAGCAGCGCTGCAGCCCTGAAAATTTCAGGGCTGTTTTTTATAATTTTTATATTATTATATATATTAATATATATTAATTTATATTAATTTATATTAAAATATTAATATATATTATATATTAATTTATAATATTATTTAATATATTAATTTAATATATAAATTTCCTATATTATTTATTAATATATAAATTTATATTATATAAAATTTATATTAATATTTAATAACATAATTAATTAATATTTAATAAATTATATTAATATTTATTGTTTTTTTGTAATTAATTAAAACATTAATATAATAATTTTTAAATGTTTAATAATTAATTAATGTTTAATTGTTTAATACTTTTTTTGCGGGGGGGGGGGGGGGGGGGGGGGGGTACGCAAGAAGCTCGTGAATCAGTCAAAATTGAATCGTCCTAGCTCGTGAGTGAATCGAGTGCGCATACGTGCGTCCTAACGTCCGTTTGGAATACTGAACGTACTCGAAATTATGCGAGAATCGGGTGAAAACGAACCGTTCTAGTACTGCAAAATGTTTATTTATGTATTAATATTTTAATTAATGTATATTAATATTTTATTATTAATGTTGATGATCGTCTGACTTGAAAATTTGATCGCCGTAACCCCGAATCGGAGCATGTTTGGTTTGAAAATCTCTAGCGAGAGCCTCATTAATACATAAATAAAACTTATATTAATTTATAATTAAAACATTTCAACATTCTAATTATTTTGGGGATACGTGTGTTCTGACGTCCTAGCTCGTGAGTGAGTCGAGCGCGCATACATGTGTTTCGACGTCCGTTTAAAATTTTTTGACTCGTCCGAATATATTTTGGGGAACCCCATCAATATTAATATATTTAATTTTATAATGCAATAAAATAAATGCCGAGCAATTATTTTTTATTTTTAGATTTCTTAAACTCTCTTGATTGTTTAATTATTACTATCACTGTTTAATTCTGCATCACTGTTTCACACAGTACTGCAATTACAGTTTTCCAAACAGTTTCATAAATTTTTCCACCACTGCAAAATAGCTGATTCATACACCACTGTTTCCCACCACTGCTTCCTGCACCGCCACAGCTTTACCAAACAGACCCTTACTAATCCGGGCTTACAAAATACAAACAAAGAATACCTTAATGGAGATCACGAGCTGGCGAGGAGGAATGGCTTCCGTTCCGAACACGAGCAAGAGAGAAAAATCTGAAATGAAGAAAAAAAATAAATCAGGGCCTAGTGTCTAACCTAGGACTCTATGAGAGTTAGGTCTACAAATCAAGCTTGAAAACTGAAAAAGTGGGAATCGGCACCTGCAACCACGATCCGGCGAGGAAGAGGAATAAACACCATCAACCACGAGCAAGCAAGGAAGAGGAGGGACTGTTGACCAGCGAGGAAGATGAGGCACGATGGTGAGACAAGGGTGGCTAGGATTCGATTCACGGGAGAGGTTTCATATTCACGGGAGAGGGTTTCATACTTTTGTCATTCACGTGGGAGAGTACACATTGATTCCACGGGTATTAAATATTAATTATAAATTAAAATATTGTTTAAATCTGTTTGGGTCGTTTCTCGGGTACCAAATCATAGGACCTGAGAACCGTACTGAACCGCCCGTTCTATTTTTTGAGAACCGCACCCAAACTCCAATTCGGCTTGGTTTCAATCAGATTCTAGGTTTTTCGGTTACTTAAGCACCCAAGCACCCAATCATAGGAATTGAGAACACCCCTACTATCAAATGTACGAATCTTGTCTATTACTGAAGTTTTGAGGCTGCTGAAAATCATGCTAAATCCGTTTCAGATGTAAGAAATTTGTGTGCACTCAAAATGGGCTAAATCCCCTTCAAAGGCTAGTGAAGCATCTCAGCGTCCAATACTTCCGTCTTCGCTGAAAAGTCGAGTTTCCCTGCGTGATGTCCTCCAGGCTCTTCGCTGCTTTTACCAGTATACGTTACTCTTCTCGGTTCCTCATCTTTTCCTTCCCCTCCTCACGAATCCGCCGAATCCAATCTTCTGGAATTCTGATTTGTGACTCCAAATCCTCATGTTTTGATCGAAGGATCAAAGCTCTTGCGGGAACCAGGGAAAGCCAACTTCTCGTAATCCTCCAATCCGGAAGGGTTTGGGCACTTGGGAACAGCTGCTTCTTGCTAGGTTTTTAATTTTATTGTTGAAGTTCGAATCCCGGAGTTTCCAAGGTTTGCGAGTACCAAAAGGGGGTTCAGAATCCGTTGTTGGATTTTAGATCGAGAGTTTTACTTTCTGTAATAATGAGATTTTAGGAATTCAGTTTACGGTCGGACGAGGGACTGAATTACTTAGCGCAATCATGTTTTACGGAGCGATGGTTTGGGATCCATGGCTTATTATCTCCCAGATCGTGTGCCTCCAGTGCTTATACTACCTAACGCTGGGAATTTTTATGTCTGTTCTTGTTGGTGCACGCGTCTCCCGTCTGAGCCTTGTTTATTTCTTCGACTTCTCTACCCTCACCGCCTCTTCAGTAACTGGTTGGCTTGCGATTGCCGCGTTTCTCCTGAGTTCAATAGCTGGGTAATGTCTTCTTTTCCAAATGCACCTACTATTATCTTTCTGGTTTGAGGTTCTGAGGCAATCTACATATTGTTAGTTTTTTGGTAGGCTATTATCTAACCTGATACTAGAAAATAAAGGTAGTACTTTGACCTTGTTGTGAATCGTGTTTATTTGAATTTTTTTAGGAATGTGATTTGTATTTGAATCACCTGGATGAATGCTTCATTGTCTTGTTTATACCTGGAAGACCTTTGAACAGAGTCCTACCATGTTTTCCTTTTTAAAATAGTGGAGGAGATTCCTAATTGTCATTAATTTTAGAATTTTAGTGTTTCCGGGAAGTGATGACATCTTTTGAATAGCGTGAAATATATTAATTTAAAGGCATTCAATGAATGGGCAATTGAGAACAGTATTTGTTTCAATTTTTATTTTTGTTCTTACCAAGAGTTCTTTGTTTTCTCCTTATGTAATTCAGTTCATTGTATGTGTTTCTTTTTGTAGGCTCTATAATTTCTATAAATATGTTCTTGTTCTAATGTAAAACCATCACTGGTTAAGTTTTTCTTTCTTTTACCTTGATACTTCCTCTCCTTCTTTGTAATATAGCTTCAGCTCCTATCTTCCCTTTCCTCTTACCATTAACATTGAATCATCTTGACTGCAATTTTATTCTTATGATCCTTTTCCATATGCTTCACTTTCTTGTTTGTATTTGAGTTAATCATCATCATTTCCCCGTTTCCCACATGATTTCGTCTCGCTTTTAATCACTACCATCACCACCTCCACCATCATCATCACTTGTCCATAATGCATGGACACTTATTTTGACCAATTCTTTTTAACTCTCTGTTTTAATTTTTCCGGCGCTTGTATAGAAAAGAAAAGAAAGTAGAAGAGGTAAAAAGGGAAAATTGGTACAATAATAGGTTATCCTTGCTTCCCCTCTATCATGACTCCTGAGATGTATGAGGTTTGATGCTAATTAGGTGGATTAGGTGTGGGGATGTCTCTCATCACTTTTTTCAGTTGTTAAAGGAGTCCTTTGTGGTTCTTTGCAGATTCTTGTCAGCTATGTCAAGGTGATCCATTATCTCATTGCCTTCACAATTGAGTATTTTTTAGAACTGATCAATATGATGATTTCAAACTACAGTATAGTACCACTACACAAGCATATTCGACCAATGATTTTTCATTTGGTATATGTAGATAATTTGTTGGTTTTATTGAATCACATGATTCAAGTATGGTTACATTGCTTAATATTGAAGCGTTGTAGGAAATGGATTGCCCTTCAACTTTATCATGATAATATCAAAGTTTATTTAAAAAATTACTAGAATTAGATTGGGTTGTGTTACGGATCCGTTCGTGACAGATTCACACTGGGGCGTCACCTACCACCGTCGCCGTAAGACGATAGGCGCAGACTAAGGAGTCATCTCGTTACCATTGCAGGATACCTTTTGTTGCAACAAGCATTGAGGATAAGGGAGGAACACTTCTGGTTATGTAAATGGAACTACCATTATAAGTCGGCTATCTCGCTGCTCATGACTGCGGGAGCCCGCTATTTCTTGTTAACTTAGACATCAAGAGAGGCAAACTATTTTTCTCCTTCTGTGGGTGTATAATGGTGCTATATGGGATTGCAAGCTTTTCGTCGCTCACAATTGTAATTTCTAATGGGGTGATTCTCTTGATCAGAAGGAAAATTGCTAACTTTCTTTGGTAGGGAAGAGTTCATATTATTAGTTGGTTGGATTTATACATCTAAAATATGATGGAGAGTTGCTATGCATTCTTGATAAGGGTTCTACAAAATATTCCTTTCTCATACTTCTTTTGCTTCTCGCAATGAGTCAATTTGATTTGTATGGATAAATTAAATATGTATGAATGGAAGCATTTTGGAATCTATTAGTGCATTTAATGACTCTTTCAACTTCAAGATAATATTACGTGCTCATATTTCTGTCGCTTTAGTGATTAAGAGACACTGTTGATTGTAGTTTGTTACATATACAGATGAAGGTGTGGGGAGCCCTCGCGTATAGCACATATATCGATGTCGAAACCAATGGGATAAGGACATGGATCCCATCAAGACGACATATGTTGGCTAGCAGTAGGAACGAGCATCACGCACTACTATGACCCTTATTTTATGATCGCATTTTGTATTTCGGGCTCGTTTGGTTATTTACCATTTGACCTTTTATGTTTTTGAGCAAAACATTATATAAGCCCATGTAAGACCTAATATGTTGTTTCTTAGAAGTAAGATCAATGAAGTGAGTTGTAGGGGATAATATTCTCCTCTCCAGTTCCTTCTTCCCCTTCTGCTCCTCGAAACCTCATTGTTATAACATTTGGTCCAATTTACCCTGTTTAGGTTGTTGTCTCCGCCTTCCAAAGTCCGATCCTACACCTAATCCACATTTGCATCCGCCACCTGCACACTCCCACTTAATCCACGCCGCAACACCTGACGAAGGATCCACACTCGCCGATCCGTCTATTCGTGCTCTTCGTACCTCATTCGCGTTTGCCTCGCCCCGACTGCCCCGCCCGCGACTTGTTTGCTCCCGTCGTGCCTGTGCCGCTCGTCCACGCTTGCAACAGTTGATGACGCCACCCACGACGCCTTCTGTGATTACTATCCTCGTTCCCAGCACTGATGGCTCCCATTCTTGCTTTCAACGTCATTTCTGCTGCCCTTGCTCCTAGCGCTGCGGCTTGCCATTTTATTTGCCCCATCCAATCTACCTTCTCTTGTTTATGCCCTGACCCCATTCCATGGTGCAATCAAACACTGTTCCACGGTGCAATCAGACACTCCCGCGGCTTAGCCTCCACCAACCCCCCATCTCTTGTCTCCTCGTTGCTCATGAGGTGTCCATCACTTTTCTCCAGGCCCTAATCTATTGGTTGGATGCCTTCATCGTCGGCTGACCGAGTACCTCGTTAACTTATAATGTCGACTCCCGTTATATTTTGGCATTCATTCGGGGCCTATCGTCAAACTTCCCCACCATCTTTCGCCGCTTTCCCACCGACCTGCTCCATCTACGTCTCCGCTTTCCATGAAACGCTCCAGTGGGTTGTATTATGCGTGCGGAACAATTCTTTGACATCCATTATACCTCTGAGGCACAAAGATCCTCACTATACTTGTCGACATGGAGGGGTTGAACCTCCATTTGGTATGCTGGATCCGCTTGAACAACCCTTCCCTCTCGTGGTCAAAACTCCAATAGGAGCTCATGCTTTGCTATGATTTTCACTATTCCGAGACGACAGTGGAATGCCTCTATGGCTTCTGCCAATCATGCCCCTTCGACGACTGCATCAATGAGTTCAGTGCGTAGACAACACACATTCCGGACTTACCACCAAATCATTACTTGAGCTTCTTCATTCAGGGATTACTTCCACATATTCGGTCCCACCTTCGTACCCACCACCCTCTGTTTATTGCCGATTCCATGGATCTCACCCGCTTGGTGGAAGTAGACTTCAATGTCAAATCTGTTGACAGCGCTCGTCCCCCGTGGATTTTTCCGCCTCGACATTTTGCCTGCCCTCCGACACCCTTTCGATCGCCACCTCAGGATCACACAGTGGCTCCCCCGCACCCCAGTCCCCCTACCCGTCCTCCTCATCCGCCAAACGGTCCCTTGATGGGATACAAGATACGATATGGATACAAGATTCGTGATTTTGAATTTAATTATTTAAATATATACTAGTTAAAATGAAGATATATGTGACATGCACGTCATCTTTATTTTTTTCAATCATTATAGCTCCCATATTATATACTAAATCTAGAAAAAGTTGTCCAAAATCATATTATAGATGGGACTTATGAAAAAAACTATGTAATCAATTAACTCCCACCACTTATCATCCATACACATGCCTTTTTACATATCACCATCACGACATACAAGTTCTGAGTAATTTTGAGCATACTTGAGTGTATCTAAGAGTATCCAAAACTTTTTAATTTTAAAATAAAAGAAAAATTTTCCAAGAGTTTCGAGGATGAATTTTCGAGAATTTTCCTACTCTAAAACATTTCAGATGTAATACGTAAAGTTGTTGCCAGTATGCGTGCTTCATAGGTGGTGACACACTTTACGACGACGGACCCCAAGCGAGGCAACATCATTTAGTCCTTCCTTCGTGGTTGGCAACATCTCTATCCCCCAAACCCCGAAGCCCTCTAGATCCCTTTATGGCACCCCTATGAATATGATGATTGATAGTGGGTCCAACCACAACTTCATCTCTCAATGCCTGGTGATATAGCTCCACATTTCCGCTCTCCCGCACCTAGACCTATAAACGGTTCTGTTCGGTTCGGTTTTTGGCAAATGCGAAATCGAATCAAATAACCTCTGTTTTTACACACCCCAAACCGAAACCGAACCAATACTGATTGGTTTGGTTCGATTTTTATACATCGGTTTGGTTTCTGAAATACTAAATTATAAATGCAAGCAAAATTTAACATTACTATTTGTATTTGTGTCGCACATGGTTTTTTTTCCTTCAATTGTTTGATCATTACTTTTATCCACCACTATCATTATATCAAATTTTGACATCTATATTGCAATTAAGAATAAAGAAAGACTAAATATTTGCATGCATACTATTTTTGCATTGCAACACATGTATAAAACATTTGAAGCATGGTTTGTCAGTTCGGTTTCATCGGTTTACCGAAGGTGTAAACCAAAATTGAACTGAATAGCTTCTGTTTTCATTCCCCCGGAGCTGAAACCGAACCGAACCGGTCAGTTCTGTCCGAAATCCAGTTCGATTGGCTCAGTTCGGTTCGGTCCGAAATCCGCTTCAATTGGCTCATTTCGGTTCGGTTTGTTCGATTTCGATTTTCTGTGCACACACTACCCGCACCCCATTTCTTGGTTTGCTTAGGAGACGATCTCCCCAAAGTCACTGGGGACTTTTGTAGGACCTGTAGATGACTGTTGGCTCCATCTTCGACAGATTTCTACTCCTTTGAGCTCGACGCCGTTTACATCATATTGGGCATAGCATGACTTTTTACCCTCATCGACGTGCATGCCAGTTAGGGTCACATGGCTATGCACTTTCATTAGTCGGGGGGTTTCTTTACCTTCGGTAGGGGATGCCTCCTTCCATCTGTTGGTTGCTTTCTATTCTATCTAAAAAATAGTGGAAGTTGATTTTTCGACGTACTTGTGGCACGTCGTCGATCCAACTTGACCGCTCACCCCTATACCACTCCAACTACAGTGCTTCTTGGACGCTTTCCCATGAGTCTTTTGTCGATGCTACCCACCTTCCACCTTCGTACCCGACTAACCACCACAGTGTCCTTCAACCTGGAGTGGCCACTATTTTCGCCCGCTTCACTATAGGCACACAATATTTCAAATATCAGATATTGACGACATATAATATTGAGTTTTTAAATGTCGGATGTCAGAAGTCGAAGACATGCCAGAGATATTTTAAAATATCGGATTTTCATGTCCTATAATTTTTTATTTTTTTTTATTTATAGTAATTATAATTATATGTTATAAAAATAAAAAATAATATAACAAATATATAAAAAAATGAGTAATTTATATTAAGAAATAAAATCAAATAGTATATAAGATAAAATATTATTAACAAATACAAAATAATACATTATAAAATATATTTAATAGTATATAATAATTTTATTTTGATAGCAATAAGTTTATTGCAAATAAAGAAAATTTAAAAGTTTAAAATCCTTGATTGATTATTAATCTTTTCAAACTTATAAATTTATAATAAAAACATGCAAATAATCAACAAATAAATGTATTAAATATTTCCATATTTTTTGTAATATGAAATTTAAAAATTGTGAAAAATTATACAAAATTAGTTGTAAGAATAAAATGTTAAAATCAAGGCAAAAAGTCTAATCAATTTAAACATATATATATATCATATATATATATATATATATATATATATATATATATATATATATATATATATATATATATATATATATATATATGATTTGAACATATGCTGCTAGTCTGCTAATATAACATATCATAAAATAGCGGACGATATATTTAAAAGTGGTGTCAGCCGATATATCGGAAAAAATCTGACATGTCGGCCTATATTTTACAAACAGACATAATCTATTTTTTTAGAAAAACATATCGTTTTGTCCTAAAAAATGACATGTCGGGAGACATGTCAGACCGACATGTCAGACATGTCAGAGAACATTTAAAATAATGTAGACATGTTCAGAAGGTTGGGATTTAACTGTTTGTGGGAGGCATGCTGGTTTGGGGTCTCATTCGTCCTAGCACTAGCCCCTTCCCCAGTCCAGTCCTTCTCATCGAGAAGAAGGATGTAAGCAGCAATTCTTTGTGGATTATCGGGGGCTCAACAAGGCGACAATTCTGTGCAAGTATTCCATATTGACAATTTAAGAGTTATTGGATGAACTGTGCGGGGGCGTTAAGCTTCTCCAAGCTTGACCTACGATTCAACTACCATCATATACGGGTGCATGGCTATGACATCCCGAAGATGACCACTATGAGTTTGTGGTCATGCCATTTGGTCTCATGAACGCGCTCGCTACTTTTCAAGCAACCATGATCAATCTCTTTCGTCCAATTCTATGGAGGTATATTTTGGTGTTCTTTGATGACATTCTTTTCTATAACTACTCTTGGTAGGATCATCTCCATGTGTGGGCGTTCTTGGACGCCCTCCACGAACATGCCTTCTTCGTGAACCCCCAAAAGTGCATTTTTAGCCAGATTGAGAGTAGCTACTTGGGGCACATCATTTTGGCCAAGGGTGTGATGATGGAGACCGAGAACTCGAGTAGGTGGAGGCTGTCCTCCAATGACTGATCCCCCTATCTTCCCGGGATTTCTCGGGATCATCGGATATTATCGACATTTCATTCGGGACTACAACAAGCTCGCGAAGCCCCTCTCTAGCTTATTGAATAAAGTGGACTCTAATTGCTTTCAATGGACGGCGGAGGTGTCCTAGACCCTTTAACATGCTCTCGTTATCGCCCCCACTAATACTTCCTGAATTCAAACAACCGTAAACCGTTAGAGTGTGATGCTTCAGGCTGGCACAATTTTGATGCAATCTGGCCAGCCGCTCTTTCACACCCATGGTTCGTACGCTCTCCGCCTACGAGACCAAACTCAGGGCTCTAGTCCTAGCCGTCCAACATTGGACCAGTGCTTCACCATGTGCACTGACCATCATAGCCTCCGTTATTTACTAAGGCAGAAGATTGCCATGCTAACACAAGTCTTGATGGAGAAGTTGTTGGGTTACAATTTCATCGTTGAGTTTCGGCAAGGACTGTTTAATCGAGTCGCAGACTTGTCCTTTTGACAGGCCATCGCCACCCTCGCGGCCATTTTTCGACCGGTTTTGAAGGATGTCACCTCCATCCAGCAAGAAGTTGTGTTTGACCTGCTCCTCTAGCCCGTCATCACTGCCCTTCAGTTTGGTTGGGGGTCGATTCCACCACCGGGGCGTTTGGTTCTTTTGGTTTCCTCTCGTTTCATCCCACGACTGTTAACTAAATTTCACTCGACACCGATTTCCTGTCATGTGGATATGTTTTAGACCTATCAGCGCCTAGCCAGCTCGCTCTGTTGGTCCGACATGTTTCATTGGGTCAAGTTGTTTGTTGCCGCATACCTTCCATACCCGTGCGTGAAGTACAAGACTACTTTTCTGGGTGGGTTACTTTTGCCCCTCCCCATTCCAGACCGGATTTGGGATGACAACGCCATGAATTTCATTTCAAAACTTCTCTGATCCACGAATGCAAACTGCATCCTCGTGGTCATCAATCGCCTGCCCAAGTATGCTCACTTCTTTTCGCCCCACCATTCATTTTTTGCCCTGTTCGTTGTCATGGCCTTCGTGGAGGGCGTGGTCCACCTCCACGGGTGGCTCCGCTCTATTGTGAGTGACCGTATCCCACTTTTCTTGAACATATTTTAGAAGTGTTATTCAAAATGCCTCTTTTCATTTCAATTCTCATAAGAATTGGTTATAAAGGAAACATGCCTCCGTCAATTCCGATCTCTTGAGATCTTCATTTGCCATTCCCACTCCTACCAGTGCACTCCCGACTATCTCAAAAAGACCTCGACGCCAACTCTGTAATTCGCCTGGTGGCGCATTTTTTCCCAAGAGCTAATTTCTCGACGGGGCGAGCATTTTTCTGTCCAGGCACACATTTTTGGTCATGGCGCGCATTTTTCCCCCGAGCTTGTATTTTTCAACCGAGCGCGCATTTTTCGCTCAGGCGGGAATTTTTTCGGCTGAGCGCGCATTTTTCGGCCGGACGCGCATTTTTCGGCCGGGCAGACATTTTTTGTCCGGGCGCGCATAATTCGCCCAGGTGGGCATTTTTTGCCCGGGTGCGCATTTTTCGGCCGGACGCTCATTTTTCGCCCGAACGCGCAATTTTCGCTCGCACACACATTTTTTTTCGCCCAGACTCGTATTTTTCGTCTGGGCGTGCATTTTTCGCTCTGGCACAAATTTTTTGCCCTGCCGCGATTTTTTTCCCCTGGGAGTTTTTTTTTCGCCCGGGCGCGGATTTTTCTGACCGGGCGCTAATTTTTAGCCCGGGCGCGTTTTTTCGCACGAAAGCATTTTTGTCACCCATGCGCATTTTTTCCCCTGGGCGCGAAATTTTTGCCCAGACACGAATTTTTCGCACGGGTTTGTTTTTTCCGCCCCAGAGAGAATTTTTTGCCCGACCGCAATTTTTCAGCTGACCGCGATTTTTTCACCCTGCTGCGATTTATTCGCCCCACCACGTTTTTTTCTCTTGGTCGCGTTTTTTTCGTCCGGTCACGATTTTTTCGCCTTGGCGCGAAATTTTCGCCTGGGCGGGAAATTTTCGCCTGGGCGCGATTTTTTTACCACGGACCCAGCCGCGAATTTTTCGCACGACCACGAATTTTTCACCCCGACCCAATTTTTTTTGCCCAAACGTATTTTTTGCCTTTGGGCGAAAATATCGCGTCCGGGTAAAAATATTGCGTCAAAGTGAAAAATTCGCGCCCGGGCGAAAAATTCGCGCCCAGGGGATAAATTCGCGCCAGGGCGTAAAAAATGGGCCTGGGCGAAATATCGCGCCCGAGCAAAAATGTGCGCCCGGGCGGAAAAATGCTTGCCTGGGCTGAAAAATGCGCGCCCGGGCGGAAAAATGCGCGCCTGGGCTGAAAAATGCAGGCCTGGGCGGAAAAATGCGGGCCCGGGCGGAAAAATGCGCTCCCGGGCGGAAAAATGAGGGCCCGGGTGGAAAAATGCGCGCCCGGGCGTAAAAATCCGCGCCCGGGCGGAAAAATGCGCCCCTGGGCGGAAAAATGCGCCCCCGCGCGGAAAAATGCTCGCCCGGGCGGAAAAATGCGCCCCCGGGCGAAAAAATGCGCGCCCGGGCGAAAAATGCGCGCCAGGTGAAAAATGCGCACTCGGGTAAAAAATTCTAATATGCATCCGAACAGTGAAATTACTAATTCCAATTCCTGTGATAGAATTCTCGCATTCAGCCAAACAATAGAATTGGAATTGACTTCAATTCCAATTCCTGCGGGCATTGAAATTGAAGTCAATTCCGGTTCCTCCATCTCAATTCCTGCGAAACGAATGTAGTCTAATAGAATAGCTACCTCGACCCTTGGATATTGTTCCTCAAGTAAACTTCTCTTCCTTCAATACATCTACTAGTGCAAGCTTAGTAGGATTCTTAAATATATGGCAGGAATATCGCAGCTGTTATGTTATATTTACCTTCTTACACTATACACCCCATACATTTATTTTTTTTCTTGGAGTTCATTACACCCAATAAATGAATATCTTGTTTTCCTAAGTTACCATGTTCACTAAACATGCTCAACAAATCTGTATTGTTTTAATCTACTAAGAATATAAGCAACATAGAGAATATTGTATGAAGTTCATATTGATATCCATGTCTTGAGTTCTTCTACAACTTCTTTATAATGAACGTGAAATGATATGTACTCATCGTTTTTGATTACTTCCCTATAAGAACTCCATTATAAGAACCATAATTAGACATGTATTTCAAACATCTGTTTCACAATTCACACCTTAAACATCTCTAACATCTTGAAAATCATAAACTTGGCCCAAGAGAATGATATATTGTATATACCTTAAATAATTTGTAGATCATTACTGCTACAAGATCTACCTTAAATAATTTGTACATTATTACCTCTACAAGATACATAGATGATCAATGAAGTTTTAAGCAGATAAACATTTGAAAAGTTAGGATGTAGATACCAAAAATGCGAAATAAAAAATACCTAGAAGTATATACACATTAGCCATCAAAAAGTTGTAACAAAAACCTTAGGTGGAAACATTTGATAGCCTTTTTTGAGTTTAAACATTCCTTTTCCAGCCATAATAAAATTTAAGGTGTGTGCACTCCGAAAAAGTTTAGGGCATACAAATTTGAAGCTCAAGTGTTAACCCAAAGTCTTTTTTTAATTAGATTCTTGAGTTGAATTATGAAATCAGAGAATTTTGGTATCCATAATTTATTTAATGATTTTGTCATGAAAAAGTCGAAGTTTAAGTGCAAAATGAAGCTCATGGATTTATTTTTAAAGTTTTTTAAAACATGAACTACTGTGTAGGGTGGTCTTAATCCTGTAATTCACCATTAAGTTAAATACAATAAAAAGAGTAAGACTAATTCAAATCGTAATAAAGAACAAATTAAAGAAGACTCGTAATTTCCTCGCTGGCCGACCCATCAATGCCTTAGGCTAGGCTTGTTGATGCAGGACGACGCGTATGGTTTACGCGCCTGTCGGCTATTTCTAGGAAACCATAAATACATGCGATGATTAAATTAATTTTGCAAATTTTAGAGCGGGCACAGCACTTACGAAATTTCGCGCCGAGGATTCTTGTGAGGTTCTCAACGCTGAAGAAGATGAAGAAGTCAGCGGAGTGCTTGTTTGCCATCAAGCAGAAGCCGGAGGAGACGCTGAGACTCTATGTTGATAGCTTGCAAGAGGAGATTCTGTAGGTTCAGGAGAAATTTCATGATGAGGCTCAACCCCCGGAAGTGTGTTTTTGGGACAAGCCGAAAAAAGTTCCTTAGTCACCCCCTCACCCCAGCAAGGGTGGAGCCTAACCCAAATAAGGTGAAGACTATCATGGAGCTAGAGTCGCCGCGCAACGCTAAGGAGGTTCAACGTCTGATGGGTAAGCTCGCCGAGATAAGTAGGTTCCTCTCTCGGGCCGGGGAGACATGCTCACTTTTCTTCAGGGTGCTGCGAGGAAACCAGAAGTTCGAGTGGACGAAAGAATGCGAGGAGACTTTCCGGGCATTGAAAGGTCAGCTCTCCCAAGTGCCGATTCTTCAGAGCCCGAGGGAGGGGGGGGGGGGGATCTAGCTCTATACCTCGGGGTAGGGGCGGAGGCCGTAAGCTCTGTCCTGCTCAGGGAAGAGGGGAAGAAGCAGTTACTGTTTACTACGTCAGCAGAATCTGAAAGAAGGCTGAGCTCTGTTACCCCATCCTGGAGAAGATGGCCTTCTACTTGGTCATCTCGGCTAAGAAGCTCAGGCCATATTTTCAGGTCCATTCAATCAAGGTAGTGACGGAACATCCCCTACGCAAGATTTTCGAAGGGGTGAAGCACTCAGGGAGGTTGACCAAGTGGTCCATCGAGCTAAGCGAATTTGATATCAGTTTTGTGCCACAACTCTCCATTAAGGCACAAGTACTGACCGATTTCTTGGCTAACTACGTCGTCGAGGTAGAGGGTGAGAAGCCGTCACCGCGGGAGGCTTGTAAGATGTTGGTTGATGGAGCCTCAGGGAAGCATTCTTTGGGGGGGGGGTAGTGTGAAAGAAAAATGATAGATCTTATATTACTCTAGTTAAATATATATGTTATATAAAAGAGTGAGCACAGCACAAATAAAGCAAGAGAGCAAGCAACACAGATGACACAAGGATTATAGTGGTTCCCCTAAACTTTGGTACATCCACTCTTCTACCACCCTGGTAGGAATCCACTACAGGTTTTTGATCAGGTGCCCTGCCACCAGAACATCTATTTTCTAAGGGAGATATAACAACCCTTTGCGCTTTTGACCAGGTCCCCAAAAACCAAACCAAGTCTTTTGATCATGAGACTTGACAACCAAAAGGAATAACTTTTGAAGTGAGTTAAGAAACCCTTTGTACAGTAAGAAAAAAAAATTGATGTTGTCTTCTCTTTCTCAAAAACAACTGAGAAGACTAGTGGATTTGATCTTGTCAAAGCTCCCCCTGAGATGAAGATTTGTTCAGGAAGTTGAGAGCTTTGCACATGGTGTAGGACTTCAGATTGGAGAAGATCTTCAGAAGCTTCTTAGACTGATGTTGATGAGTTGTCCCTTTGAAGTCTGGAGCAGATGATGAAGAACTTTGTATATGAGCTGTTTTGTTCTTCACTGATTCACTTTGAAGAAGAACTTCAGAAGCAGATTTGTTTCTCTATTCTCTCTCTACTGTATTCTCCGTAAGAGCCAATCTATATTCATTGTCTGATCTTGATTCTCTTCTTTTTTTTAGAACATTTGAATTTCCTATAACTGTAATAGTAGAATCATTCCCGAGAAAGGTAATTGCCATGGGAGACAATTAGCATTTAAGCCATAATTAATGCTGCCATTCAACGACTATATTTCTTAAGAATATTAGACATTAAATCTGAGAATCACAAACTCCTGTGATTAAAGATTCAATCAATCTGCCAGCTGTAAAATAAATAGGCCTGGAATTCTGCACAAATTTCGTCGACCAGAGCTCGCAGATCGTCGAGCTCAGCTTTTATTTCGTCGAGCTGAGAATCTGGCTTGAGTTCAGTGATCGTCGATCTGAGCTCGAATTTCGTCAAGCTCAGCTCAGAGATGAAACTCTAAGTTCGTCGACCTGAGTTCGACTTTCGTCGAACTGAATTTCTGACTAATCAAAACTGCATTTCTTGGAATTGTTTCAGCAATTCTGGAGAGTCCTTCTGAGGTAAACCTGTAAATAAACCTATGATCCATGACTATACATTTTGGGTCAATCTAATCATCCTAATAGTGATCCTTGCCTAAATCAGAACTAGGTGTATAACCTATAATTCGTCGAGATCAGAAGTACCCCAGCAGACGGCTATTCGCAGACCATTCGGCGAACAGAGGCGAGCTTGGGCGAGCAGAGGTAAGCTGTGGCGAGCTTGGGCGAGTAGAGGCAAGCTGTGGCGAGCTTGGGCGAGCATGGACGAGCTGTGGAGAGCTTGGGCGAGCAGAGGCGAGGAAGGGCGAGCTGTGGCGAGCAGGGGAGAGCTGTGGCGAGTAGAGGCGAGCAGGGTCGAGCTGTGGCGAGCTTTGGCGAGCAGAGGCGAGCAGGAGCGAGCTGTGGCAAGCTTGGGCGAGCAGAGGCGAGCATGGGCGAGCTGTGACGAGCTTGGACAAGTAACTCGCGAGTATGGGCGAGTATCCATTGGAACTCGCTGGCAGAAGCTGGATACTCGCCTATACCCCCCCAGGATTTCCCTATAAATAACCCCTCAGGGGTACTGGAAATGACACTTTTGGAAGAGGTCGAGGTCCCCCCAAGTGGATACTCGCCCAGTCCATGCCTGCCTAATACCTCGCCCAGCCTTTTGGTTGCGGAGGGGATGCTTCTTCTAAGCTTTCGGGTACGTGGCGAGACCTCCCTGCTGGAGCATTTGGGGTGTGCTTATAGATAGTTTCCTATCTCTCGTGCTAGCACTTGATCTGTGACGTCAGATCGTAGAATCAGTAACCTTAGGCTGTCTTGATCCTATTTCTGAGGTTGAGAATTTTCCCGGCTTCAACACTAGGGTTCCAACAATCTCCCCCTATTTGAGTGAGTACACTATTTACACAAAACAAATAAAATACAAAGCAAAACAATCTGCCTGAATTATAAATTTTTCAGCAGATGTACAAAGGTGCTTTGAGAAATAAAGAAAGATAACAAAGATTTTAGAACACAATAAAAAAACTAAGGAGCAGCTGCAAGAAAATCTGTTAAGGATGTCTGCCGCACTTTTGCTTATCTTTAACTGAATCTATTTCAACATGTCTGAATCCATTTCTGATTCTCTGAATGATTGAAACTGCTGACTGCTGTAACCTTTGCACTGACTGAGACTAAGGCTTTTGGATTCTATCAAATAACACTGTTCCTCTGTGGTAAGATAGGTCTTTTCCTGAAAAGAGATGTTAGGAGTTCTAGACCCAGATTACCTTGGGTCATACTTTTCTTTCATAACAATAATTGAAAATATAAGAACACTCTGGTTGATCTTTATAACCTAATGAATGATATCTCATAGGAGGAATTATCAATCGAGTAAAAAGATTCATGAATTTTTGTGTTTGATTATATTTTTGAAATGAATTAAAATTTTTGTTTTGAAAAATTGAGTTCGATGAGTCATATTGATTTCGTCGATCTGAGTTCGACGAATGAAAGTGGGTTCGTCGAGCTCCATTCACAGAATGATAGTAGTTGTTTTCTGTGTTCCACGTTCGTCGATCTCGGTTCAACGAAGCATATGGTTTTCGTCGATCACAGTTTCTTTGATAATTGTACTGAGATCTAGCGTTCATAGTTTATCGATCGGAGTTCGACGAATGATGCTGGTTTCGTCGATCTAGGTTCGACGAATTATTTTGAACATAATTTTTCTGAAATTTCTTAATTGGTTTTGGTTTAATATTATGTAGAACTTCAGTTACTTTATCTAAATCTTCTAACTTTTCTTTCCCTTTATGTGTTTTTAAATAAACTATCTGTTCAAGAGCATTTTTTAAATCTTTTTTAAGTTTTATGTTTTCAGAAGATAAATTATATTGTTCAGTTAATTTCTCTCTGAGAAGTTTGATTTTCTTCTCAGACTTAATTAGATCATCACATAATAATTTAAAATCTGTTTTGAAATGATCAAAAGAAAAGTCAAAAGAAGAGATTACCTGATCTTCTTCTGAAATGGATTCATCATCTGAATTGTCTCCTTCTGAATCAGCAGCTCCAGAGTTGCTGCAGGATGCATTGATTGCCATCAGACAGAATTCTCTTGCTCTTGATTCTTCTTCATCTTCAATTGCACAGGATGAAGCTTCAGAGTCAGAATCACTCCAAGTGCCAGCATCAAATATTCTCTTTTTAGCTGATCCAGTAACCATTGCTGTGAGGGTGTCCTAAATATCCTTTGCTGATGAACATTCAGCAATTTCTTGAAAAATGTCATCAAACATTGATTGTGCAAGAATGTTCATTGCTTTTGCATCAACAATCTTTAGCCTTTTCTGGGCTTCTGTCCATTGAGGTGATGAAACAGAGTTGATGCTAGTTGTTTCCACTGGTTGATAAAGAACTGTCAAAATGGAATTGTAAATGACTTCATCAATAGAGTTCATAAAAAGCCTAATCCTTGCCTTCCATAGTGCAAGCTTATCTAGATTGCACATAGGAAGTCTGGTGCTTGAAAATTCTCCATTTTGTGCCATGATAAACTCTTAGAAATATAAGATCTATCAGATCGTTTTGGTTCAGGTGTTAGCCTGTACAACAAAAGAAATGACCCTCTGATACCAATTGAAAGAAAAAGGATAGATCTTATATTACTCTAGTTAAATATATATGTTATATAAAAGAGTGAGCACAACACAAAAATAAAGCAAGGGAGCAAGCAACACAGATGACACAAGGATTATAGTGGTTCCCCTAAACTTGGGTACATCCACTATTCTACCATCCTGATAGGAATCCACTACAAGTTTTTGATCAGGTGCACTACAAGGATTATAGCAACCCTTTGAGCTTTTGACCAGGTGCCCAAAAATCAAACTAATTCTTTTGATCAGGAGACTTGACAACCAAATGAAATAACTTTTGAAGGGAGTTAGGAAACCCTTTGTATAGTGGGAAAAAGAAAATTGATATTGTTTTCTCTTTCTCAAAAACAACTGAGAAGACTAGTGGATTTGATCTTGTCAAAGCTCCCCCTGAGATGAAGATTTGTTCAGGAAGCTGAGAGCTTTGCACAGGGTGTATGCCTTCAGATTGGAGAAGATATTCAGAAGCTTCTTAGACTGATGTTGATGAGTTGTCCCTTTGAAGTCAGGAGCAGATGATGAAGAACTTTGTATATAAGCTGTTTTGTTCTTCACTGATTCACTGATTCACTTTGAAGAAGAACTTCAGAAGCAAATTTGTTTCTCTGTTCTCTCTCTACTGTATTCTCTGTAAGAGCCAATCTATATTCATTGTCTGATCTTGATTCTCTTGTTTTT
The DNA here is from genome assembly GCA_039583875.1 of Platanthera guangdongensis. Classification (NCBI taxonomy): domain Eukaryota; kingdom Viridiplantae; phylum Streptophyta; class Magnoliopsida; order Asparagales; family Orchidaceae; genus Platanthera; species Platanthera guangdongensis. Next base: position 93,527,993 of record CM077165.1, read on the forward strand.
TTAGAACATTTGAATTTCCTTTAACTGTAATAGCAGAATCATTCCCGAGAAAGGTAATTGCCTTGGGAGACAATTAGCATTTAAGTCATAATTAATGCTGACATTCAACGACTATATTCCTTAGGAATATTAGGCATTAAATCTGAGAATCACAAACTCCTGTGATTAAGGCTTCAATCAATCTGCCAGCTGTAAAATAAATAGGCCTGGAATTCTGCACAAATTTCGTCGACCAGAGCTCGCAGATCGTCGAGCTCAGCTTCTATTTCATCGAGCTGAGAATCTAGCTTGAGTTCAGCGTCTACCCTGTTGTAAAGCTCGAAATCAAGCACGAAGGCTTCGCCGCTGGTCGTGTCTTGCTCTATCCAGGATGGGAGGAGCAAGGAGATCAAGGCCCGGTTGGATTTCGGGTCCCATCGGAGCAGGGGCTGGCCCACTTCATCTAGGCACTTCTCGCCTAAGCCAAAGTTTTGATGCCCTCTCGTCACAGGCTTGGCGGAAACCGTCTCGGAGGGGGCGGCAGCCAGCCCCGCTACATCCTCTTCGCCCGCGGCAGATGGGGTCTTGGCGGGGGTCTCGGCGACGAACTTACCCTTGTCCGTCTTGGACAATTTGGATTTCATGGAAGAGGCCGAAGGAGCGGCGGGCTTCCGCTTCCCGACACTTGGTTGGGAAGGAGCGCCAGGCTCATTCCGGCATGCGAGAGCAGCAAACTTAGCAAGAGGCAGGGTAGCGGCGGAATTCCTGGACTCGTCAAAGGGCTGAGTGAGAGGGATCTCCCGATCACCTGCGAAAGCCACAAAGGTTAAGTTTCCCAACAAAAAGCAAGAGGTAAGGAAAATAGGGCGGAAAGGCACCTTCACCGGCGGAAACCAGCAGAAGAGAATCGACATCCCGCCGCAAGAACTTCACGTCGAAGTTCTTGGTCCCGAAGAAGTCGAGGAGAGCGGCCTCGCGCATCCCAGTGCCGAAGGCCTATAGGTTGCCTCATTATACTGAACCGACGAGAGGGGTATGTTGCCGAAGTTCCCTGATACGAAGACAAACTTCCGAGGTCAGTCGTGGTTTTTGTTGGAGAGCCCGCTGGTCTTCATCGACTGGCCCGAGAAGAAGACGACCCCTCTTCTGGCGCGGAAGTTGAATAATTTGCGGAAGATGGAGAGGTTGAATTCGATCCTTTCCGCGCGCATGTAACAGGCGAAAGCCACAACAGCGCCACAGAGTTGGGGTTGAGCTGGGCCGGAACCACCCCATTGTATTGAAGGGCCTGACGCATTTTCGGCCAGAGGGGGAGGCGGAATCCCACCTTGAAGTGATCCAGCAGAATGACAAGCTCCCTTTCCAGCAGTAAATTAACCCTGTCCTCATTCCCAGGGTTGCGCGCGACGAACCCCGCCGGAATGTAGTCCGCCTCTATGGAGGCGTGTTCCGTCTCGGTCAGGCGGCGGGGAGGGGGGGGGGGGGAGTTGTGCACGGGGAAGTTTTGCGTGCATTTGGTGCGGCCTTTGATTTCGCCTGGCATCTTGTGAGTTGGCAGAAAGGGGAAAGAGAGAGGGTGTGCTAGAAGGATCGCGCTGTGGAAGTAGCGAGAGCAAGGGGGAAGGAAACCGAAGGCTTTGTATCAAGTGGAAGTAAATGCGGTCGGTGAACCGACCTATTTATAGCAAGAACATGCAGTAATCGTGACATTTTTTCTAGTGGCGGAAGTGAGAATAGCAATTTTGTACAATCCGACGTTTTGTCTTCCGTCCGGTCCCGCCAACGCTTTGTATACCTGCAGAGAGCGAAAGCCTCCGAGAGGGGTCCCGGAGTAATAGAAATACAAATATATAGAGAAAGAAGCGGGGCGAGAACTAGAAACTCGGCAAGATAGAACGACATGAAAAAATAAGATTAAAATACAGTAGGCCTCTCGCCGGGCGAGAGACATAATAAAATTAAATAAAGTATCAAATGTTCATTATAAGCACAAAAAGGTACATGCGAGAATGGAAGGCTGGGGGTTAAGGGAGGAGAAGGCGAGAATCCATAGAGCTCAGTATTTCTCCCATCGCCAACGACCCCGACCCCGCCTCCCGGTCCTCGGGGGCACTCGCGGATAGTGATAAGTAGTCATGGTTGTGAGCTCCTGGTGGACCAGGCTCAGTTGTTCCCGGGCCCGTGCGATGTGCCTCCCGGGAGAAGTCTCCTCTCTTACGCTTCTCAGGTGATCCGTCTCGCCGAGGAGATGGGCATAGTCTCGCTCGATCACGGCTAACCACCACTCCATCCTCTCCTAGAAGGAACTCGCCTGCATGGAGTCTTCTCGATGCATCCAGATAAGCTTGGATAAGACTCCCGCCACCCTCTCCCTCTGCTCCTTGACGTCTCTGGAGGCTTCAAGAAAGCTCAACATTTTGCTGGGGGGGGGGGGCGGTGGCGAGATCACCTCTTCATCTGCACCTGACGATTCCGCAGTCTCCTTAGGACCTGGGGAGGGACGGTGTCGGGGTCGGCAAGAAGGCAAAAGAGGAAATCAAGTTTCGGCTTACCTGAAGGTCGGCGAGAGCTCTTAGGCCGCCCTTCCAAAGGCTTTCCGAAAGGCGGGAAGCGTGGTTTTCCCCATCCCGAGGGGTGTGAGGTCTGCTCCAGCATATGGGTCTCGACGGGAGACGGGTGGACAGCTTCTCTCTCGGCAGAAGGGCGAGAACTTTGCACGAGAGTAGGACGTTTATCAGTGACCCTCTAATGCGAGAGGGGAGGATCAGGCGCTGGAATGACGGAGCTCTCTGCAGCGGGAGTCCTGGGTCTCGGGTGGATGATGCCCAGGGTTCCGAAGGTAGAGCTTGCGGAAAACCAAGTGAACAGAGGAATGCATAAGCTAGATAGAAGCGAAAACCAAAACCGGAATATTACCGGGAGCAATCGAGGGCTCGACCGGGAGTTCTGGAGGGACCGCTGCCGAGACCATCTGAATATTTTCGTCATCGGGTCGGACCGACTCGGTATTCATTGGAGGATCGCAGGTGATGCCTTCCAGGACCGTCACCTGCGAGAAGGATAGCAAATCAGTTCGACGAGCCCGCTTCGGCGGTTTTTGCGTCAAAAGCCGGAGGAAGAAAAATACCTCCACCAGAGGAGGATGGTTCTCGCGGGTCGGGGTTGGAGTCGGCGAAGCGGGTTTACCCTTTGAACGGTTCCGCCAGACTGACTTGGCCTTTTTTCGGCGGTAGGCGGAGTCAACCGGTCTCTTGTCCGTGAGCCGGGGAACGAACCCAACACAATTGGGGAGGGCCCTTTCCTGATCGGCGGCGAGACGGTCCTGGACCTCTTGCAAAAGCAGCCTCTCAGCCTGTTTAGTGTACATCTTCGAAGTCGCGTGGAAGATCAGGCGGATAGTTGGGTATTGCCTTCAACATCGTGTTTTACTCCTTTTGCCTGCCCTTTGCTTGTAGCTATTTTCCTTCTTGGTGATTATTCTTATGGAGGACAAATTGAAGGGTGTCAATTCCTCTGAAGAGGTGGTAGATCAACCTAAACACTATAGTGGAGGAAATTCTTAATATAGACTTCAATCAGGGGGTGACTCACATCAATCTGAATGGGAGAAATTACCTCCTATGGGCTCAATCTATGTGGATATTTATTGGGAGCCATCGAAGACTTGGGTTTATCACTGGATCCAAGACGGCCCCAAGCAAGAATGATCCTCTATATGAGGAATGGGAAGGTGAGAATCTCACTGTTATCAATTGGTTTGTCAATTCTATGGAACCCAAGATTGCAAGTTGTTACAATGTGTATTTTTATGTGTATTTTTTATTCCTTATCATTTCTTATATCAGTGGTGTGTCCGCCTCCATATATAGAGGGGACAAGTTCTCTTATCAAATTAATTATCGATTTTGTTCTCTCCAACATGGTATCAGAGCAAATCCTGGTGACCTAGCCGCTCCTCTCCCGAGCGCAGGGTTTCCCACGAGATGATCGTCGTCGGGTTTCCGCGACACTTCGGTGTCGAGCCTTCTGTGACACTTCCAGCGTCGACTTCTCGCGCCTCTTTCAGTTTCCACGACTATTCCAGCGCCGCTTCCCGCGACTCTTCCTAGGGTTTCCCACGCCGCTTCTCAGCAGTCGTCCGTCTTCTAGCGTCGGTTCTCCTCCGGCCTCCTGGGGCTTGTATCCCTTCTTCCGGCATCGGATATGTGGTGAGTCCAGTTCTCCTTTTCGGCGCCGCCTCCTAGGGTTTGTTGCCCTGTTATCAGATGGAGTTGATTTCTATTCCTCCTCCCAACTTCGTCTTCGATCGTTGCTTGGCGTAATCGAACGTTTCTTGTTGCATTGTGTGGCGTGTGGTCTATAGATTTCTATTCTTGAGCTACTATGTCTTTGCTCAATGATTCTACCTCCACTCCGGTTTCTCCTCCTGCAAGTTCTCTGCGTGAGTGTCATGATCACAATACTCCGCAGATTACTACTATCTGATTAGATGATTCGAATTATCTTTCCTGGTCACGCTCTATCACACTTGCTCTTAAGAGTCGTCGCCTCTTTGGTTATGTCAATGGGAAAACTAAGGAACCGGAGAAGACTGCCCCTGATTGGCCTCAATGGGATTCCGAAAACTCCTTAGTCATGTCTGGCTAACAAATTCGATGCAGGAGACCATGGCTCGCCACTACTTATTTCTAGATACGGTCGTTGATATTTGGCGACGTGCAGAGATTACTTATTCTCGAAAGGGAAATGCTTCTCAAATCTTCCAGTTGAGACAAAAGATTTTATTACTCCGCCAAGGCGATCGCGCCCCCCTGCTTACTATTTGGAGTTCACTCAGTAGTATCCGGAATACGATCATTTTAATTCCCTCACCTTTGTTAGCCCTGTTGATGAGGCTATGGTCTGTGCTCGGGAGGATGACAACCGGACTTTTGAGTTTCTTCATGGTCTTCATCGGGACTTGGATCAGATTAGTGTTCAGATTTTGGGACGTCTGCCATTGCCGTCCCTTACGGAGGTTTATAGCATTGTCCAACACGAGTTTGATCGTCGTCAGTCTCTTCTTCCCGATCCTGCTCCTGAGAGTTCTGCTCTAGTTGTTGTTGCTCCTTCGTTGTTGGGGGCTCGTCCTGCCCGTGATTCTAAGATGAAGGGTAATGATAAAGACCGCCTCCTCTGTGATTATTTTGGGAAGACCCGTCATACCAGAGACACATGCTTTCGACTTCATGGTTTTCCTCCACCGAGCAAAAAGCGGCGTCCTTTAGGGTTCTTGTCCGTGTGACGCATGTACCCGAGCAAACTCCCTTTAAGCCAATCCGCCACTCTCTTGGATATGGTCACCACCCGGTGAGCATATGTTAGCTCGTATCTTAACCGCTGGTACTTCCTAAGCACCCCTTGCTGCTGTCTCAAGTACATCCTCAACATTCATTCCCTTTCCTTGACGAGGGACCCATTCACTAATGCTAGCCCCTCTGTCCATTCCCGTTCTTCCGTACTCCACCACTGACTATTCATCCATTTCCCTGCTCCTACCACATGGATCCATTGCCAACTACAAATCCGTTGCAGCCCCAGCTCCGCTGGTCATGTTACATGAGAGTTTGTGAATGCCTCATTAACTCCGTACTTATTCCTAACTGACAGTGTTGTGGATATCAGTTGACATGACTACCGTGTCGACTGATATAAGGGATGCATAGAGAAAACAACACAATTTCAATAATTTTTCCGAAGTATCCTTTTGGAATATATCGACTGATATACGCCAACGATATATCAAATGACTTTTTTCAAATAATTTATTTTGCATCTATGGTATTATAGAAAATGAATCAAAATTGTTTTGTTGTCTAGGTTGTTTTGTGCTCTAATTTTTGTCTCTCTTCATGTTTCCTCCAACTTTCTTCCTCACACTCATCCGTCGTCAACGTTGATTATGCTGAGCCTATGGATTTTGGACTGATTGTTCCTTATCTTCCATCATGATCGACAATTTCTTGGTTTCTTACTTCCTTGACTTTCTTCCCTACGTTATACTATTATTGCTTGTGTAACATAAAATATTTTTTCTAGTTTGATATAATAAAAGTTCAATAAATTTAAATTATTATAATATATAAATTAAAAATGATTATATTTATGTATATAAATTAAATGTTGAAACCTACATTTTTCATATGCCTTGCATATTAAAATTGGAATAAAAAACCCAAACCGACTTGTTCCCGACATGCAACATCTGCAACCTTGTACTGCATTCCACCATAACATTAATATCCTCTTCCTCATCTTCAAACCACTTCTGATTCCCATTCTGCCCCTTCCTAGTGTTTGGTGAGTTTTTCTTAATTGTTTGTCATTTATTTTACATTGTGCAAACATTCTTGTATCCAGTTAGATGTATTCAATTATTGCGTTTTTTGTCTCTTTATTCCATTAAATGTACATTGCTTGTTAGCTTGGTATTTAATTTTATTACACTCGTTGTTTTAAAGTCTTCATCTGTAATCTTATACTGAAATATTTTTCATTTTTTGTTATTTTAGTGTAAGCTTAAAGTTAATTAATTAATGCATCGGCTATCAAATATTTTTGCATGATTAATATATTTAGATCATTGGTATTAGTTCGTTGTTGAGGGTGTGTAAGTTGAGAGGAGAAAGAGAATAATAATAAATTAAGAGTCTTTTACTCATACATATATTGAGTAAGGGTGAATAACAAAAAGACCAAAAATACCCCAGAGAGGGTAAAATACATATAACGGTGACTTGACGTAAAATACTGATTTCAACTCTCCCCCTCAAGTCGGACGGTAGATATCTGTCATTCCGAGTTTATGAATATCATCAATAAAAACATCGCACCCCAAGCTCTTGGTGAAGACATCGGCTAACTGATCTTTAGAGTGAAACAAAAGGAGTGACTAAGTTTCCTTTTTTCAGATGGTTTTTGATAAAATGACGATCAACCTCAATATACTTAGTTCTATCATGTTGGACAAGATTGTGAGCTATGCTGATAGCAATTTTGTTGTCACAGAACAAAGTGATGAGAACATTCTCCTGGAGACCCAAGTCTTGCAATAAGGTACGCAACCATAAGCCTTCACAGAGACCTTGAGACATTGACCGATACTCAGCTTCAACACTGGATCTGGCCACAACATTTTGCTTCTTGCTACGCCACGTAACCAAATTTCCACCAACAAAGGTACAGTTTCCCGTTGTGGATTTCTTGTCATCACGGCTTTCTGCCAAATCCGCATCAGTAAAGACTTCAATCTTGAAGTGGTTATTCCTGGAAAACGTAAGCCCACGACCGGGAGACTTCTTTAAGTACCGTAGTACGCGGTAGACAACATCCTGATGTTTGATCCTAGGAGCATGCATATATTTACTTATGATTCCTACAACATATGTGATGTCAGGACGAGTGTGGGATATGTATAAAAGCCTCCCAATCAATCTCTGATAACTCAAAGCATCAGTGCGATCGCCGTCGCTGTCTTCAACGATCCTATGGTTCTCCTTCATAGGGTGTTAGAAGGAACACAACCGAGCATCCCAGTCTCTTTTAACAGATCTAAAACATACTTGCGTTGAGAGATGAATATACCTTGATCTGATCTGGTCACTTCAATTCCCAGGAAGTAATGTAATCTTCCTAAGTCCTTTACTTCAAACTCAGCAAACAGAAGAAAGAGAAATCGAGGAGGAACATAAAATGTTTCCCTTGCACGCAATAGGGGATAAAGTGCCGTTTGCGGAGATAACCTTATTCTTACCAGACATAGGAGTGTAGGAAGAAAAACCTGAGGAGCAGTCGGTCATGTGATAAGTGGCTCCCGAGTCATTGATCCACTTAGACGGAGGTGTCACAACAACATTAGCACTGGGCATAGCAGCAGTAGCAAAGGATGCAGAAGTACTAGAGGTAGTGTCTGACTGGGAGTGTAAGAGACGACCGAGAGCATCCAATTCATAAGAGGTAAAATGTCCTGAGGGCTGACCATGGTGGTCGTCATGGACTTCTGTGGAGTAGGCAACATCATAAGGACAAGAACCACTCTGTCGGGCTCCCCCATCCCCCCGTCCTGGTCCGCGACCACATCCCCAACCACGGCTGGGTCCAGGTGGAGCAAGGTGAGGATGGAGCTTGAAGCAGACATCCCGAGTGTGGCCCCTGTGGCCATAGTAATCACAAGTAGGGACTGCGTTGGTATTGTTGGTACCACCCCGACCAACACTAGTAAAGGCTAAGCGATTAGGAAGAGCTGTTCTGCTGAGGGACCTACGACGGTCTTTATCGCTTAGTAACATGTTAAAGGCCTCCCGAAGAGATGGAAGGGAAGAACAATGTAGAATATTAGTACGAACCATATCCATTTCCATGTTCAAACCCATCAAAAAAACATATAGACGAAACCATTCGTCCCTCTTCGGCGACAAGACTGCATCGGTACTACAGGCTCAAAGTAATCCAATTCCTGAGAGATACGCTCGAACTCAGAGAAGTAAGTAGACATCGTCATGTATCCCTGACGCAAATCCAACATATGACGCGTCAGATCATAAATCTGGGTGGAAATGCCGATCTGAGAGTAAGTTTCACATGCCCGAGTCCAGATCTCATAGGCCGAGTCCATCATCATATAACTACGGTATACCTTAGGAGATATGGAATGAAGGAGCCACGAGACAACAAGGGAATTTTCAAAATCCCAATGCTTCCAAGTAGGATCATCTGGAGGAGGTGCCACGTTTGTCCCATCTATATATCCGAACATATGATGAGCTGCACGATACCATTCAAGGTAATTCGTCCCATCTAGGAGAACATTGGTGATCTTCAAAGAGCCAGCGTGGCCATGAGGCCGCTGAGAGTCACTCATCCGGGGCGTCACAACACTCAGTGTGGTGCAAGAATCAACATTGACTGGAGAATCATCCATGAAGAACAATCAGCAAGAAACAACTGAGAACACAGTGGCAATAGCCAAGCCCTAAAGGAAACAGATGGCCTCAGGAATGGAAGAAATTTAGGACAACAGTCAACACTGGAGCCCAGAGAAGCAGATGAAGATCTTGGAGAAGCCGATGCAGTCGTTGAATCAGAGGCACAGTCGTTGCAGGAGGCAGACGTTGGAGACAGGCGTAAATTCTGGAGGCAGACGCTGGAGACAGTTGTCTGGAGATGAGGAGGCACAATCGTTGCTAGATCTCGATCTGTAGGCACAGTCGTCGCTGAATCACAGGAACTGTCGTCGCTGAATCACAGGAACAGTCGTCACTGGATCTGAAGGCACAGTAGTCTGGAGATGAGGACGAAGAAGCAGACAAAGTTCGAGCTCCGATCAGAATGAGGAACACGCGACGAAAACGGCATAAGCTAGGATCTAACGACAGCAAGTCGGCACGCGTCATAAGGAGAGGCAGCAGTCTCCTTCAGCGTACACAACCACCAGCGAGAGGGCTGCGACAAAGCATCGAGGGAGCCTCAAAACAACAGAGAATTTTTTTGGAGCTGCGGTTGCGGGATGAGGCTGGCGAGAGAGGCAACACGAGAAGCGGGCAGAAGCGAGAGCTGCGGATTAGAGTATTTTCGCTTTGATACCAAGTTGAGAAGAAAAAGAGAATAATAATAAATTAAGAGCCCTTTACTCATATATGTATATTTAGTAAGGGTGGATAACAAAAAGAACAAAAATACCCCAGAGAGGGTAAAATACATATAACGACGACTTGATGTAAAATACTGATTTCAACTTCAACTGTACATTGATTGTTAGGGGTGAGCATAAAAAATGCAATCCGCAAAAACTACATGTACAAGACAAACCGCACCGCCGCACCACGTATTTTCAAATCTTGAAAAGCTCAAAAAGCGCACTGCACCTACTATCCAATTAATTTCAAAAAATATAATAAAATAGAGATCAATAATGTTAATGATGAACTATCTCACCACACTAATATGAAGTTGAATGTAGATATGCAACACAATGGTCAAATTTACTATAATTTATAACTCATGCTTCTAATTATTGCATGATTTTATAGGCATTTTTCTTTGAATTCTCTTTGCAAAGCTTTGCTATTCTAAAACTTGAACTAATATTTGGTAAAATTTAGTTAGATGATAATTTCACCGTCATGTCGTCATGTCATATACAAGATACATTTGATTTTTGTTTTTTTTAAATTACTTTAGAAATTTGGATATCTACCTTTTTAAATTTTTTTTCAAACCTTCCAATTATTAGCATATAAAAAACTTCACCGCACCATAGTTGCACAGCAAAAAACCGCACAACACTACAAATTTTAGGTGCTTGGCGGTTTGCTTAGGCCAAAACCGCACCTTTGTGGTGTGGATGCGGATTGATCACAAATTACACCAAACCGCACTGCGCACACTCGTATTGATTGCGTGTCTGCCTACATCTCTCGTATAGAATTTGTTCACGTCGAACCTTATAACTTTGTTTGGCATCAGATTTTGTATTAGGGCCCTTGGATTAATGTTTAGTTATGGTTCACAATAGTACTAGTGCCTACATGTTTCCCATGACAAGTCCTAATAACCCTGATGTTCAAGCTACGAACTCTACACAGAGATGTCGAATGAAGAATTTTAGAAACTCTTTGACTAGCTAGATCACGTTGACACTCACTTAGATGTTAGATCGCATGAACAGTCACTTAGATCACATTAACACATGCTTAGACGGTCTGAGTACCCAATTGGGAACTATGACCACGAGTTTCGACATGTTAGAATTTTGGAGTTCAAGTCAAGCCACCCACTACGACATGATCCTATCCGATCACTTCCTGAGTTGGTAAGCGAAACTTGCGATGGCGATAATCACTCTAACGAACCTACTATTAGGATACCCATTCCATCCATTATTATGCCTTGTCATGTTCTTATAGACAAAGAAGGTTAGTGATGTAGGGTAGGCTACATGGCGCGCAAAACCTAGGACTCTAGGTGGGAATGCGAGTGTGACACGTTAATCCGACTCTAAATGCAATGCGATTGTCAATGATGACGACAAATAATTATGAGCAATGATAACTTATATTTAACACCATGCAAATATTTAGAATTGAAAAACAACTAATTAATTTGACAATTTTATAATGGTTTTCCTCCGCTCGGAGGGCCAAAGCAAAACGCGCGGCGAATAACTCCACCTGCAAATTATTAACGTGCCAAAATAATTTCAATTAGCAAGAATCACAACACATATATTTATTCACCAATGAAAATGTCAAATCAATTAAGCCAATACCATAAAAAAACTCACAAAGTAGCGGGCTGAACCGAAGCACTGAAGAATTAGGATCCGGGTGTGTAGATCGGCGATCGGAGGTGGAATCGACGGCGAGAGAGCGATGGCGGTGGCCGTCCTTGGCGGTAAACGGTGAGATCAGACGAGAAAACGGTGGATCCGACCACACATAAGTAGATCCGGGCCGAGGAAGGGTAGATCCGACGTGTAAGAGCACATCCGGGCTAATATGGTAATATGAGTGAAAGGAAACGACGGATCGGAAGCCGAAATTCTCAGATCTAGATTGATTTTGAGAATAGGGGCTGTTTGGTAGTGGATCCACGGAAGGGGATGGAGGTTGTTGTCGGCTTGGGTTAAAGGGGCTTGGGTGGTGGCCGGTTTAAAGCGGGGAAGCCAGTGGCTTGCTGGAGGGTGGGGGAAGGCCGACGGCCTGGAATAAGAGAGGGGAGGCGGCGGAACAGTGAGGGAGAGGGGGGACGGTTGGGCGGTTGTTGGGGTGCAGCATGCTGGTGGTTTTGGAGGGTGTTGGGATGGTGGACGACGACTGGAGGTAGGGTTTGAGAGATGGAAAACAATGACAAGTGTAGGGGGTACCTTGGGGGGAAGAACGAGCACCTAGGAGTCGTCACCTAGGGTTCCACGACGTCGGCACCGGGGAGGGATCCCTGGAATCTGGGAATGAAGTTCTCCAAATTCTGCAATGACTGAATTCAGTCCCTACAACACCTATTTATAAGAAGAGAACAAACTAGAGCTTCACCATTAACGACTATGATTGACCGGTGGGGTCAGCCACTAAATACATGAAAATAAACTAAAAAAAGTAGACTAATATATGTTTCTGACTCGCGGTGACGTGCCAGACGCAACCGCAGAGTCGGATCGACGATCAGATCAAGCCTTCCTGCGCGAATAAATGAACGTGTGTCCTGCCTTGCGGCGAACCCCTGCAGGTGCACGATCTGATGGATCCCCATCAGTTAGTACCTTCACACCAGCTCATCTCATCTTGATGAGGTTCAGGGCCCTCAATATCATAGTAAAGGACATGTTGTGGCCCAATATCCTGTGAGAAATCTCCTCTTTAATACTTAGAATGAGTTTAATCCTTATTAATGCAATATGAGGGAAATATCAAGGCAAACTGAGAGAGCGACACAAATAGGGCCTTAAAATTAGACATAATAGAATATTTGTAATCCGCACACCTTTTAGGTGATGTTGCTCTCATGAAAATTTGATTGCAATTGAACTTGAAAACATGATACCAATCACAAGGGATATTTCTTCCTAACTTCAGGAGACTGGTTTCTTCTTGAAGTCCCTCTCCAAAATGAGAGATCACAAAACCTAAATGATCAAAAGATAAATCCTAATACACAATAGCGTCCACCTTATATATGAAGTAGACTTAGGCTATATTTGGTTCGGCGGTGGCGGGTGCATCCTGCGGGTGGAAACATGAAGTTGGAACTGGAGGGAGGGAGGTGGGGTTGGAAAAGCCAGTTTTTTGGGGCGTTTCCTCCTTTTTGCGGGTCCAAACACGACAAACGGAGATGAAGAACCATTTGTATTGCCGCCGTCCGACAACGTTTCCCCTAAACACTGAGCAAAAATGCGGAACCAAATGAACCTTAATTACAATTTACCCAAGCACTCTTTATAAAGAAAATTTATGTCGATGGATAAAAATATAAATATTTATGATTGTCGTTTGCGCTTGCTTACAATATATCCCGCCTGAAAATCGACCTTGACCCTAGGTCAAAGCGCTATTTGCCGACTAGTACTGGTACACCTGCGGGTTTGCCGACTAGTACTGGTACGCCTGCGGGTTTGCCGTCGCTGAGGTGACACAGGCTTGGTCTGGTGGTGCATCAGTGATCTTAAGAGTCTCAAAGTTAGCTATGTCGTTCCAAGTCATCACTGAAGATGGTGCATAACTCTTTGATAGTACAATCATGAGTAGGGGAGTAGGGTTACTTGCAACAGAAGCACAAACTCTTACTATGCAAATTATGATATTCTTAGTTGAAAATTCAGTGAGTAGAGATAGGATGGTTGCTGCATGGGTGGGCGAGGTAGAGGTGGCGGTGGTGTTGTAAATTTAGGATTATGAGAATAATGTAGTTGGTAGGGAGATTTAGAGGTAGAATGAGGGTCCCATGTAGGTCATCGGGAATTCAGACTCCATGAGTAAGGAGAGGTCTAGGGCTTGGTTGATGGTGGATGGATGCAAGGTACAAAGGCAACCGCAGATATGAGGTTGTCAGTCATGTATAAAATAGTCCAAGTAGTGGTTGGGTAGAAGACCCGGAACATGCGGGACCAACATGATAAATCCATCCATGTAAGAATCAATGGAGCCCATATGGAGGACTCCATAAAGGAGTTCGATCGCGTTGTTGGAGTAGCAGTGATCGTATCACTGAATAAGTGCCTCTATGACAGATTGACAGTCTACCAGGTGAGGCCTGGTGGAGCTAGCGGACCCTTCCATGCCAATAAGGGCCGTGGAGATCTTTTGTGCCTTGGTGGTTTGGTGAATGTCAAAATATTGCACAACAGGGGAAATACAACCCAGTGGGTCTGTCCCGTTGAATGTTAAGATGCCAATGCGGTGGGGCAACAAAGGATGTAATTCGGCTAGAGCGGGTTCTTCCAGCGACAATTCACTTGAGGATCCTAAGGCAGTTCCTACGTTAGTTTCGAATTACTGATCGGGTTGTATGTTACGAAGCAGTGCCGCAATCAAATCGAACTATTCAGCTTGGGCTTCAAGGTGAGTGTTTATACCGGTGAGAGCGTGCTCTAGGGACTACACACAGTTCTCCATTGTTTGTCGGGCCTTGGACATAAGATGCAGAGGAAGAAGCTGATGGTGCTGTGCCAGAATTAGGTCATGTAGAGAAAAGGTGGGCCCCGCTTTTGTGTGCGACAGAACGCGAAAAATTAACCCCCGTTAGAAGATTAGGGAAGCAGGAAGGAGGACTGGGTCGTTGCTGGAGAAGGGCTCGGTAGTTGGGCACCAACCGACGATAGGAGGACGATGATTGATCGTGGAGGTGCGGATGCTGGGAAACGTAGAGGGGTTGATCGATGCACCACCGAGTTGCTGGAAGTCGCAAAGAACAAAAGTAGGGAGGTGACTCGTCGTAAGAGCACACAAATTCGGCTGAGAGTCGATCCCGCAGTGTTGGGGAGGAGGATGCCACATTGTGATGAAGCAGCCCATGTGAGAGTTAGAGTTTGATCGAATGGGGAGTGAGTGAGCTCAAGCGAAGGGCGGGCGATTTGCGGACGATCATCCGATCGAGCAAGTGGGGCGTTCGCGAAAAAAGAACAAGCTCGTGATGGTTGCTAGGTTTAGCTGGCGATCGATTGCAGTCGTGGGTGGCATGACAGGTCAGACCAATGTTGTCTTCATGAAAAATTGTTTGCAATTGAACTAAACATGATACAAATCACGAGTGATACTTGTGCCTAACCTCAGGAGGCTGGTTCCTCCTTGAAGTCCCTCTCCAAAATAAAAAAATCCCAAAACCTAAATGATCAAAAGATAATCTTAATACACCATTGCCTTCTATTTATATAGGAATGAGGCTCACTTACAATTTACCCAAACGTCCTTCATAAAGAAAAATTGCATAGATGACTAAAAATAAAAATACTCTCTATTTTCTTCCACGCATGTGTAACAGGCGGGGATGAGATTCAAGTGATATGCCCACCTATGTGTATTAGATCTTCTAATTCACTTCATATCATATGCTTGAGGACACTCATTATATCTCATTAACTTATTTGGTCATTCCCTGCACTTTTGACAAATCATTGGAAAGCGCCCGGGCATGTTGTCAGTCGTGTGACCTGAGCACACTATGGATCAGGATTTGTTCAGGTTCATTTCTTTTTATCGACAATTATAGGTCGTCATCTGGACGATTAGAGTCCGTGGATGCGATCGACACAATTATTCATATTTTATGTATTTTATTCTTATTTGTAAATGTATTTTTTTTAAGTATGATAATTAAGAGTCTATGGGCGTTCAACATACTTAGCTCTTGGTTAGGACGATATAAATAAGTTGATGTGTGCGAGGAGATGATATCTTTAGTTTTCTGAAAATAGAGAAAGTTGCTCGGCCTCTCTCTGTGTGTGATGCTGAGAA
Organism: Platanthera guangdongensis; assembly: GCA_039583875.1. NCBI lineage: Eukaryota > Viridiplantae > Streptophyta > Magnoliopsida > Asparagales > Orchidaceae > Platanthera > Platanthera guangdongensis. Next base: position 93,543,454 of record CM077165.1, read on the forward strand.
CCTTGCACAAGTGTGGAAACTCAGTGAGTCGCCTCCTCCTTGGTGTTGAATCCAAGTCCGCACCTCTAGTCGCTACCCTAGTCACCGGTCAACCCTCAACCGACAACAACACCTGCTGCAACTTCTACCAAACCCGTTATTAGCACCTACAACCTTGCCACAACCTTCCTCTTGCAACACTGTCGCGGCCCACAGACATCATCAACGACTTTACCTAAGCCCACAACCACCTTGGTAGCCTTGCTTCAACCCCATCCGACTATCTTCTCCTTCCAAACCTTAATTGAAACCATGACAAGCTTCATCCCTTCATTCCCAATCGACCCTCTAGTGTCCCCTCCTTTTACAGCCCTTGCCAACCATATTGAGCCAAATTTCAACCCCTCGCAACCCCCCATACCTCCACTCCACCAATACCATAATCACCCAAAGCCCTAACATTTCATATCGATTCCTCCCCTACTTGCGCATTTGAACCCATGAATCGCTCCCATCTTGTCTAAACCCATATATTGCATCACTTCCACATTGTACTCAATTGCTTGGTTAGTTTTTATTTCAATTTCATTTTTCTGAATTGTACATGTAATTCGTATTTCTAGTGAATTCTGGCTCGTATTATTTATTTTTTTCACTTTCAATAGCCTTGTATCGTTTATTTGTCATGCACTTAATTTTAGAACTCTCATGCGCACATAGTTGTGACCTTATATAGCCTTATCATAATTAAGTATAATCCATTGTTGTTGTTTGCTGAGTTTTAATTTTATGTTAATTAATTGCATGCTGGATGGTTGCATGTTGACTCATTTAGTTGCATCACTGTAGTGCTAAGATAGTAGTTATCTCATTTGCACATATTGCTGGCCTGCCTAGTTCTTCGACCCTTGTTTTGGGTTTCCCTTCCCTATTCAGTGGTTCAGCTTTTTTGCACTAGGCAACCGCCAATGTAGGAAGTCTTTTTTTCCAATACCTTATTTTCATGTTCTTTTTTCCAGTCGAAGACATGTCTAGTGGAACTTATCCCTTTATCAACTAATAATTATCCTGCTACGTGGCTCTTTTGGTGGTTTGTCGGATGACAGCGGAGATGCGGATGGAGGTGGGGATACAAGGGTGTTAACCCTAGAAATGACGGAGGAGGTGAGAGAAGATGAAAACTCTAGAAGGGAGGGGGTGAGAAGAGAAGAACTAGATAGTGAGAGAGAGGAAGCTAGAGAGATAAGAGAACTTGATTAATATTTCTTGCATAATCGTTACGTGACCCCAGGGGCCCTATATATAGGCGCCAATGACATAATCATACATAACACGAACATGAAACAAATATTGAAAACACTTAAATGTTACATGACTCAATACATCGACTCCACTCAACATATAAATGATAACCATAACATAATAGGAGATAACTGATGGAGGATCCGTAACACTCCATCCGTACTTGACATCGAGTTTCCCGTAAGCTCGAACTCCACGTGGATGGTCGGCTCTTCTTGTAGCTTGATATCCCGCCAGAACAATGTCTGATCGGGTGTAGTGCCGACGACGGTGTTAGTGAGGAGCGGTGGCGCCGTCGGAAAGACGGGCGGCAGAGGTAATGACTTTCGCGAGATCGGTGAAGCGGTGTTGAGCAACAACAGTGTGGAGGGAGAAGAAGCGACGATATGCAACAGGAATGGATCTGTCAGGGTCGACGGAGCACGGGGCGGAAGAAGAGGCGACGATGCGGCCGGTGGAAGCGGCAAGGCAGTGGCCGGCGGAGCAAGAGCCGAGAGAGGAGGCGGTGAGATGATCGGAGGAGGCGGTTTAGCGGGTGACTGTAAAGGTGGAAGGACGACCACTGTGGAGAGAGGTGGTACATCAAAAGTTGGTGGCGGCGGTGGCGACGGCGGTGGCGGTGACTGCACGAGGCGAGTCAGTGGCGGGGTAGACGAGGGAATCGAAGTGACGGAATAGCCGCCTGTGGAAGGTGGCAAGCCGTAGTGCACAACTATGTGGTCGACTCGCGTTTCAAAACTATCAAGCTGAGCGAGTATTTTGGCGAAGTGATCGTTGTTGGCGGTGGAAATCGAAGTAGACAAGGAATTTTTTGATTCAAATTGATTGTAGAAGGGTAAGGGGGAAATTGGCGGGGAAGCAAGAAAAAAAAAATAAAAAGTAAAAAAAGAAAGGCAGCAAAATTGATGTGGCTGAAGGCGGAAGAATAATCAAAAACAAGAGAGATGTGGGTTGAGGGGTGGGGCCCGATGGAGCATAGATGGATTTAAAAAATAAAGCGCACACTGCTAAAAAAACAAAAGCAAAAATGTGGGTTTGCTGGGCTCGAGGACTACGGCTCGACAGATGTTATTGCCGCATGCTGGGCTTGAGAAGTCGCAGGAGAGGCGGAGAGGGCACACAGTGGACAAAAGCGAAGAACTGCTGGTTTGCGGCGAACGACAAATCACGAGGGAAGGGCGATCAGCAGCTGGGAAGTGGGCTCGTCGGCAGTGCTGGGGAAGATGTTCTCGCATGGAAGAAGAAGCGCAGGACACAATGGAAGAGGCGCTGCGCGCGGGTCTAAAGGGGTATGGTGACCGAGGATGACTGCGACAGAGGTTCTCTGATGGTGAAGGCGAGGCTCTGCGGTTGCAACGACGAGTGGAAGGATGCGGCGGAAGATGCGCAGGGAGAAGACCGCGCGGAGGGCAACGCTGATGGGAGTGCTGTTGATGTGTGATGGCGGGGAGAAACTCAGTGGCCGGAGGGGAGAAAGGAACCTCTGATACCAATATGTTACGCGTCTCTTTTGGTGGTTCGTTGGATGGCAGCGGAGATACGGATCAAGGTGGGGATACAAGGGTGTTAACCCTAAAAATGGCGGAGGAGGTGAGACAAGATGAAAACCCTAAAAGGTAGGGGGGTAAGAAGAAAAGAACTAGTGAGAGGGAGAGAGAGAAAGTTAGAGAGATAAGAGAACTTGATTAATATTTCTTGCATAATTGTTACATGACCACAGAGGCCCTATATATAGGCGTCGATGGCATAATAGTAAATAACACAAACATGAAACAAATATTGAAAACACTTAAATGCTACATGACTCGTTACATTGACTCAACTCAACATATAAATAATAACCATAACATAATAGGAGATAACTGGCGGATGATCCGTAACACATCCATAGCAATCAAAATTTCCCATTTCTCCATCCAACATGGAGGGCTCAAAGGACTTGTTGTTCTCCATGTTGACAACACGCTGACAACATATTATATACGGAGATAACTCCACTTGATATACTTTGTCCCTAATTTTCTTCGGAAATTGAAATGGCCAATGCAAGATGGCTTCTGCTTTTACCTTTTCCTTTTAGTTTTCTTTACTTAGGTGTAACCAAGCAAGATCTCCCTATTGGATGTTGTCTTTACACATGGTGGTCTTGCTTTCCTGTATAATTCATTGTGTTTTTTGCAATTGGTTCTCCATCTGCATGTAAATTTTCCTCGCTCCTTCTAGACATCACCGTTTGTTGGTGCAATCATAGTTATCTGGAAGTGATCAAACATGTAGCCTCACTGCCAACTCAGTATGAGCCTATCAGGGTCGCACATAAGATTGTGGAGAAATTGAGAGATTGGATCTGTACTATTTAGCTCATATGATGAGTTGAAGGCATTTGACGTTGAGTGTGTTTAGCTCACTCAACGCCATGTGGCTGTTGGCGTTGAGTGTGTTTAGCTCAACGCCATGGGACTGAAGGCGTTGAGTATGTTTAGTTCACTCAACGCCATGGAGGTTGAAAAGATTCTAAGGCATTAGGCGTTGAGTGTGTTTAGCTCACTCAACGCCATCAGGTTGAAAGCGTTGAGAACGTTGAGACCAGTCAACACTTTCGCGGGTTAAGTGTTAACACTGCGGATGTTGGCGTTGAGTGCGTTGAGTGCGTGTCGCACTTAAGCATTGAGTGCGTCAAGTCCACCCAACGCCTTCGTCGGGTAAAGGGTTTACCTGGCGAATTTGGCTCTTAGAGTTGAGCGTAATGCATTCACTCAACGTCGTTCGACGAATGAAGTTCGACGTTCTGGCCTTTGACACAGATTTCGTCGAGCTGAGTTTGACGAATCGAGTTCGACGTTCTGGCATTTGGCGCAGATTTTGTCGAGCTGAGTTCGACGTTCTGGCCTTTGGCATAGATTTCGTCGCGATGAGTTCGACGAATCATGTTCGACGTTCTGGCCCTTTGGCGCAGATTTCGTCGAGCTGAGTTCGACGAATTGTTCGTCGAGCTGAGTTCGACGAATTGTTCGTCGAGCTGAGTTCGACGAATGCCCGTGCTGAGTCAAATGATGGCTTGCTGAATCTATCTCCTTGGATATAAATAGGATGTTTTAGGGTTTTCTGACAACGATTCTTATCTTTCTGCACACGAGCCGATACTGTGCGATAAGAAGAAAACCTAGAAACCCGACGGAAGTGTTCCCCCAATCCTGTCGCCGATTCCGATCCCGATCCCGGTGAGTGTCGCCGCCGCCTCTCCTACAACAGATCTAGTAGTCTGTGGAGACGCTGAGTGTCCTCTCCCGACCTAGTGCTTGTGTGACAAGTCGTCGTGGGTTCTCCCGATCGTATGGATCACTGTAGAGGCACGGATATACTTTCTGCGCTCAAGACTCTAGCCGCTGTGTGGCCGACCTGATTTTTCTGGAGCATCTAGCTTGAGTTCTGACTTAATCTCTCAAAAGTAATTTTTATTACAGTATGCTTTAATTCTTGATTCATGAATATTGGCAGATCCGAACTCGTTTGAGTTTTTATTATTCTTTTTTCGCTGCGTGCACAAGTGTTGTGCCATCCACAAAAACCCAACAGTGGTATCAGATGGGAGGTTCCAACAATATTCATTGTTTCAGAAGTTGCTGAATCCATAGCGTGTAGATTTGGTGATTTTGAAGTGTTACAAATGCCCAAATCTAGTCTTAGATTTTTCCAAGAACGCATGCGATTTCTTTGAGTTTACTCCTTAACAGTAATCGTCACTGTGTTGGTTTGTGAAACTAAGTATGTGTTAGATTTTGAATCTCACATAAAGTGGCGAGCTTGTCTACTGTGTAAGTGGAGTTGGTATTGCTCATGTCCCGTGCACGTAGGTCTGAAGATTTGGACATGTTCTAGATGTTCAGACTTAACCCAGTTAATCAAGTGTTGATGATTGTTGTGCACATCTGTGATGCATTTGGATAATGCTTGTTGTATTTTATTATGCTTGATGTGTACGTTGGTTAAGTGTTAACCATGATTAAAAAGTTAATCAGATATTTAAAATCCCTTAAGTAATATTAAGTATTCGGATGCCTTTCGATGGATGACACTCTTTCTGCCTCGATCGATGAAGTGTGAGCTTGCCAAAACAAGGTGCATTAATCTATCTTGGTGAGGGTGCGAGCGGATAATTGTGATATCCCACTGTCGACATCGGGTCTAGCTTAATTGGGTGACCTCAAATGTTGAGTGCCCAGAGGCATGAGGTTGACATGCGCTATATGATGGATGCGAATAAAGAGTTATTCACCAGACATACAAGAATTGCATTGTGATGCAATTGACAAACGTTGTCTACCTAAATAGCTGCATTGTGAGAGAAAAGCCAAAGCTGACTCATAGTGTTTGTGAAATATGAAGCTTGTCCACTAAGTGGGTTACTCGCCAAACTCTTCGAATTGATATCGAGGGTTATCTGTTTGGAAAAAATAGTGAGAGCTTTTGATTGATGTCCTAATTGAAAGATAAATTGTATTTTGAAATGCGATACTAATTTGCTTTGCTTGTGTTCTTGTAGAATTTTCATGGCAAGTGATTCACACTCCGCCCTGTCCCTCAGAGCGATCCTTGAGAAGGAGAAGCTGAGTGGTACAAATTATTTGGACTGGTACAGAAACCTGAGAATTGTTCTCAGGCAAGAGCGCAGGCTTTATGTTTTGGAAGAGGTATCCCCTGATGCGCTTGCCGGGAATGCACCCCGTGCTGATAAAGATGCTTATAAGAAGTATCTTGACGACTCCTTAGACGTCGAATGTCTCATGTTAGCGACCATGAACTCTGAACTTCAGAAGCAACATGAGAACATGGGTTGTAAGGACATTGATGAACATCTTAAGAAAATATTTCAAGGGCAAGCTCGTCAAGGGAGATTCGACATCACCAAGGCGTTGTTCCAGTGTAAGATTGGAGCTCGGGACCTAGTAGGGACTCACGTACTCAAGATGATTGGGTATATCGAGAACCTTGAAAGAATAGGTTTCCCTCTGGGCCAAGAGTTGGCTACAGACCTGATCCTACAATTGTTGTCGGACAGTTATGAGCAGTTCGTCTTGAACTATAATATGAATGAAATAGACAAGACACTGCCCGAGATCCTAGGCATATTGCGAACTGCCGAGATTAATATGAAGAAGGCCAAGTCTGCTAGCCCCATATGGATGGTGCAGAAAGGCAAGGGCAAAGCCAAGGGATTCAAGAAGATGAAGGTGGGACCTAAGTCTGGACTGGAGCCCAAGTTTTCTACACTGAAAAAGAAAGGCTCAGGGAAAGAAGGGAAGTGCCACCATTGTTGCAAGACTGATCATTGGAGAAGGAATTGTCGTTCATACATTGAGAGTCTGCAAAAGATAAGAGGAGGTATGACCTCCACTTCAGGTATATATGTTATAGAGATAAACCTTTCTGCTCCTTCATCCTGTGTATTGGATACCGGATGTGGTTCTCACATTTGTATAAATGTGCAGGAATTAGGAATGAGAAGAATGCTGAGTAAAGGAGAGGTGGACCTGCGCGTTGGCAATGAAAAAAAGTTGTTGCTGTTGCCGTGGAGGGTTTATTGTCTTGTTTTGCCCAGTGAGCTTGTAATAGAACTATATAATTGTGATTTTGTTCCTTCCATAACTAAATCATTATATCCATTTCATGTTTGGACATTGTGAGTTTTTCTTTTATTATTAAGAACAACTGTTGTTCAATATTTAAGAATGATGTTTGTTATGCTGTACACCAAATATTTAATGGTCTGTATGTTTTGAACTTATACCATCCGATCTATAATATTGAAAATACTAAAAGACTAAGAACAAATGACTCGAACCTTACGTATCTTTGGCATTGTCGTTTGAGCCATATAAATGAGAAATGTATATCCAAGCTCCATAAAAATGGACTGTTGGACTCATTTGATTATGAATCATTTGAGAGATGCAAATCTTGTTTGTTAGGCAAGATGACTAAAGTTCCTTTCACTGGCTTCAATGAGAGGGCTGATGATCCCTTGGGTATAGTACATAGTGATGTATGTGGACCCATGAGTTCTATGGCTAGAGGCGAGTTCTTCTACTTTGTTACATTTACTGATGATTTCAGTAGATACGAATACGTGTATCTTATGAAGTGCAAATCCGAAACTTTTGAAAAGTTCAAAGTGTTTAAAAACGAAGTAGAAAACCAGCTGGGTAAGAAGGTTAAAGCACTCCGATATGATCGAGGTGACGAATACCTAAGTCGTGAGTTTTGTGATCATCTGATAGAGTGTGGTATTTGTATCACAACTCACTTCACCTAGAACACTACAACATAATGGTGTGTCTGAGAGGAGGAGTTGTACTTTGTTAGACATGGTACGGTCGATGATGAGTCATGCAGATCTGCCTATTTCCTTTTGGGGCTTTGCTCTAGAAACTTCTGCTTTAACATTAAATCGTGCTCCAACGAAAGCGGTTCTAAAGACACCATATGAGATATGGACTGAAAAGCGTCCCCGTATGTCGTTCATTAAGGTTTGAGGTTGCGAGGCATACGTGAGACGTCAAATGCCCGATAAGCTGGAACCCAAATCAGATAAGTGTTATCTTGTGGGGGTATCCTGGGGAAACCAAAGGGTACTATTTCTACCTACCGTTCGAGGGCAAAGTGTTTGTCGCAAAAACTAGTGTCTTTCTTAAGAAAGAGTTCTTAAGTAGAAAGACAGACAGAGTAGAACTTGAAGAAGTTCAGGAACCACAAACAGTGAATGAATCGAAATTGGAACCTGAGTCAGGACTACAAGTAGTTATAGCTGGAGAACCTACTCAGGAAACACAAGTTCCACGTAGATCTAATAGACCAAGATTTGAGCCTGAGAGATATGGATTTCTCGTGTCACAAATAGGTAATGTGTTGTTTATGAATCATAGTGATGAGCCTGCAACCTACCATGAGGCTATGTGTGGACCGGACTCCGAGAAGTGGCTTGAGGCAATGAAATCAGAAATGAACTCCATGTATGAAAACCAAGTATGGACTTTGGTGGAACCACCTGAAGGAGTAAGACCCATAGGTGCGAGTGGGTCTTCAAGAAGAAGACTGACATGGATGAGAATTTACAGACATTCAAAGGCCGACTGATGACAAAGGGTTTTAAGCAAATTCATGGTGTTGACTATGATGAGACTTTTTCTCCTGTTGCCATGATTAAGTCCATCAGAATTCTGCTTGCTATTGCTGCGTATTATGACTACGAGATCTGACAGATGAATGTCAAAACGGCTTTCCTTAATGGGAACCTCCTCGAGGTAGTGTACATGACAACCTGAGGATTTTGTATCTCCAGGTGAAGCCACTAAAATATGTAAGCTGCAGAGATCCATTTATGGATTGAAACAGACTTCTCGAAGTTGGAATCTTCATTTTGATGAAAAGATCAAAGAGTTTGGTTTTATCAAAAATGAAGATGAACCTTTTGTTTACAAACAGATTAGTGGGAGTATTGTAGTCTTCCTGATATTATATGTAGATGACATACTGTTGATCGGGAATGACAAACCGACCCTGAAAGTTGTTAAGAACAACTTAGGGGACTGCTTTTCGATGAAGGACTTAGGGGAAACGACTTATATACTCGGTATTAAGATCTATAAAGATAGATCGAAGAAGTTGTTGGGTTTGACCCAAAGTACGTACATTGATAAGGTGTTGAAACGGTTCAACATGCTTGAGTCCAAGAAATGATTCTTGCCCATGTCTCATGATGTGAGTCTCTCTAAGGACCAGTGTCCTAAGTCTTGTGAAGATAAGTACCGCATGAAGTTGGTTCCATATGCTTCGGCAATTAGATCAATCATGTATGCAATGTTATGTACTAGACCCGATGGCTCTTATGCTTTGAGCATGACTAGCAGGTATCAGTCTGATCCCGGTGAAGGTCACTGGATAGCCGTCAAGAATATCCTCAAGTACTTGCGAACAACTAAAGATATGTTCTTGGTATTCGGCGGAGAGGAAGAGTTCGTTGTAAGTGGTTACACGGATGCTAGCTTCCAAACTGATAGAGACGATTCAAAGTCTCAGTCAGGGTTTGTGTTTTGCCTGAATGGAGGTGCTGTTAGTTGGAAGAGTTCCAAGCAGTATACAATTGCCGATTCTACTACTGAGGCCGAGTATATTGCCGCTGCAAATGTAGCGAAGGAGGCTGTATGGATTAGAAATTCATCGGCGAGTTAGATGTAGTTCCTAGCATTGTTCATCCTGTAGATCTCTACTGTGATAACAACGGTGCAATTGCACTTGCTTCGAAACCTAGATCTCATCAGCGCTCCAAACACATACTCCGGCGGTTCCATCTAATTCGAGAGATTGTCGATCGAGGAGATGTGAGCATATGCAGAGTGCTGACTGAGGAAAACATTGCGGATCCACTGACAAAGCCTCTTGCACAAAGAAAGCATGATAGTCATGTTAGATATATGGGTATGCGATACCTAAATGATCAACTCTAGTTTGAGTCTTGTGAATTGTATGTTTGTTGGCTGTATAATATTTCATTTGATGAATAAAAGTACTATATGCATTTCATTTTATATATTTTGGTAAGTTCTTTTATTATGAAGTTATTTCTATTGTGATAGAGTAGTTCAATTTAATAAATGCCCTTAGATTGTTTGCTTCCATATGTCAAGTAGTGACTTGATGTGAGAACCTATGATTTCAGAAGCTTCGTTCTTAAAGGTCCCTGGTCGTTGTATCATCTTAGAAGCTAAGGGCGATGCTGATACCTTTAAGACTAGCATGTGCGTTGACTGATGACCCGTCCTCACTGGTGATGATATTGTGATATCAAGTTGTCACATGGGTACTTGTTATGAATAAGTTGTACTGGACAGACCCATCGTAAGAATACTTTGTGGATTGTTATATGAACGTGTCACAAGTATGACTCAAGTGGCAATGATGTTTGTCGTCCTTTAACCTGAAGTCACAACTTTCATTGAGTGAGGAAGAGCGTGCTTTGATGCCTTCAAAACTCTAGTCTTGTGAAAGTTGGATGATAAAGTTGGTTATTTGGTACGTTACGAAACATTTGGGTGTTTGCGTGTGAGCAGAGATGAGATTTGTCCTCCTATATGACAGGAGTTGCATCCATGATGCCCGTTGATGGAATGAGACTGAGAAGTGCATGATCATGCTTGGTTGAGTCAATATATGATATTGGACTCACAAATTTTCTGCAAGTTCATTCTAGATCAAGAAACTCGGATTGAACATTTATGAGGGTGACACGGTCTATACCTCTAGTTCTATCCGGATGTAAGGGACGAAGGGACATGACAACACTGTAACATTGGTCACAATGGCTTTTGAGTTTTATAAACTCTTACTGTTTGGGGAGCAATGATGTATTGCTAGATGCCACTCATTGTTTGTGAAACTTTTGTTTGATACTTTCTCGATCAAGTGGGAGACTGTTGGTGCAACCATAGTGATCTGTAAGTGATCAAGCATGTAGCCTCACTGCCAACTCAGTATAAACCTATCAGGGTCGCACATAAGATTGTGGAGAAATTTGGAGATTGGATTTGTACTATTTAGCTCATATGATGAGTTGAAGGCATTTGGCGTTGAGTGTGTTTAGCTCACTCAACGCCATGTGGCTGTTTCCGTTGAGTGTGTTTAGCTCACTTAACGCCATGGGGCTGATGACGTTGAGTGTGTTTAGTTCACTCAACGCCATGGAGGTTGAAAAGATTCTAAGGCATTAGGCGTTGAGTGTGTTTAGCTCACTCAACGCCATCGGGCTGAAAGCGTTGAGAGCGTTGAGACCAGTCAACGCTTTCGCGGGTTAAGTGTTAACTCTGCGGATGTTGGCGTTGAGTGCGTTGACTGTCGCACTTAAGCGTTGAGTGCGTCGAGTCCACTCAACGCCTTCGTCGGGTAAAGGGTTTACCTGACGAATCTGGCTCTTAGGCGTTGAGTGTATTGCATTCACTCAACGCCGTTCGACGAATGAAGTTCGACGTTCTGGCCTTTGACGCAGATTTCATCGAGCTGAGTTCGACGAATCGAGTTCAACGTTCTGGCCTTTGGCGCAGATTTCGTCGAGCTGAGTTCGACGAATGAAGTTCGACGTTCTGCCCTTTGGCGCAGATTTCGTCGAGCTGAGTTCGACGAATGCCCGTGCTGAGTCAAATGTTGTCTTGCTGAATCTATCTTCTAGTATATAAATAAGATGTTTTAGGGTTTTCTGATGACGGTTCTTATCTTTTTGCACACGAGCCGATATTGTGCGATAAGAAGAAAACCTAGAAACCCGACAGAAGTGTTCCCCCAATCCTGTCGCCGATTCCGATCCCGATCCCGGTGAGTGTCACCGCCGCCTCTCCTACAACAGATCTAGCAGTCTGTGGAGACGCTGAGTGTCCTCTCCCGACCTAGTGCTTGTGTGACAAGTCGCTGTGGGTTCTACCGATCGTGTGGATCACTGTAGAGGCGCGGATATACTTTCTGCGCTCAAGACTCTAGCCGCTGTGTGGCCGGCCTGATTTTTTTGGAGCATCTACGTTGAGTTCTGACCAATCCCTCAAAGGTAATTTTTATTGCAGTATGTTTTACTTCTTGATTCATGAATATTGACAGATCCGAACTCGTTTGAGTTTTTCTTGTTTTTTTTCCGCTGCGTGCACAAGTGTTGTGCCATCCCCAAAAACCCAACACCGTTATCTAGGTTAGCTTCAATCCTTTCGTCAATGATAAAGGTGTTGGAGAAGTTGGGGTCAAGTGGGCTTTGTGGTTGATAGCCTAAACATACTTCAAATGGATTTTTCATTGACTGTACTATCTAGTTAAATGTGAACTGTAGTATGGCGGGGTGGGTGGGTGGAAGGTCTTTTATGTACTTGTTGACATATATTGAGGGCCATTTGATCTTGGTCTAATGGATCACCATCTCTGTCAGATTTTGTACATGTTGACATATTGGGATGTCTAGTTATTAGGAAAGCATGTAATATTTGGTATATGGTTCATTAAGTTCTTGTACATGTTGGACGAGCACATTGCATTGATCCTTTTATTATAAAAAGACAAGTATCCATAAAAAGATGCTTTTGTAGACAAAAGTGCATGTTTGTATTGTAATGCAGATACTAGCTCGCACATGCAAATGCTAATTAAAGACTCGAAAAAACATAAACATTTATGTACCATACTACGCACAAATACATTTGTGTATGTGCACATACAAACCTATTATCAAACACGACATATATTTATCTCTGATAGTGTTAAGAAGCGCTAACCGAGTATTACTCGACCTCCATGACATTTCAAGCTAGAGAAAAGCAAGTAGTGCTTGGTAGATAGGCTCAAAAATGCTTTGATTATATAATACAAGCTAGTTTAAGGAGGGTTTTGTATCCTTCTTCCTCTGATTTACATATTTTTATGGCTTAAATAGTCCTTCGGTCTTCGTATTTCCTTAATTGTAGGATATTAATAAGTTAGTTTGGGCAGACACCTAACCACTTGGGTTACCACTCCAGCTTTGAATGTATCTTAAGAGAGGGATGTCTTCCTCGGGAATTGTCCCGCTTTTTTGAGCACTTCTTGGACTGAATATGATGAATAATCCTAATGGATTGACTTCTTCGGAAAGATTTACTCGAGTAGGTGAACTGCGTATAAAATCTAGCAGTTTTCTATATATGGAGCCTTCTCACCAATGGGCCACCTTGCGGGCCTATTAGGGTAAGACTGCCAGGCTTCTTTCTGCGATGTGCTGAGTTTAATGCTCCTGTTGACGACCGACGAGAGGACATTTTTGTGTATATAGGTGGAGAGACATATATATGCACAGACATATGGATGATGGCTGATGCCTACACTTGACATGCCACAGACATCCTTGTAATATCATTGCCTGCCCTGGGAACTAATGCCATTGCTACAAGAATTAAATGACATTATAATGGGCATGTGTTACCGAGCTGCAGCCGGAGGAGCCGGCTTGGCGAGTTTATACGCAAAGGAAGAGGGCGCCGGTGGAAACTCACGACGCCGAAGGGGTGGCTCGTGGCGCACATGAACCGGAGGGCGACACGCGCGGCGCGTACAAACCGGACCGGGAGATGTACGGATGATATCTTATTCAGCCTTGTGTGAATTTCAGTTGATTTTTAATTATGTTGTATTGGACCCCTCAATATATGAGGGGGTGTGGTTGGACCTTTTGATTATCTTTGGATCATTTATCTAAGGAAGGGGGCTGCTTCCTCTTAATTCTCTCAACCCTAATTCTCCCTCTCTCTCGCCTCTCCTTCTCTTCCGCGTCGCTGAGCGACATCAACATCGCCGGGCGATACCCGACCACCCGCCACTCTCCCGCGAACGGTATTACTTGGTCCGACTTGCCGCTCCGCCCGCCTGCGTGCCGCCGGATCGTATCCGTCCCTCGCCGATGGCGCCCAACACCCAGGCTAACCCCACCGACAGCCATGCCAACGCCGACGACGCTCGCGCCCAACTCGACCGCCAGGACGCCCGCCTCGACGCCCTACAATCGTCCGTCGACACCCTCGTCGCCGGTCAGACGCTCCTCCTCCGTCTTGTCGACACCATTCCGGCCCCAGTCTCAACCACTCCTCCGTCCGGCTCAACCTCCGCGGCCGACTCCGTATCCATCTTAGGGATGCCCCCTTGCACACGGCCGTTGTAGCCACAAACCCCCCGCCACCAACCGGCCGAGCGGCGCCGCTGTTGTATATCCCCTCCTTCTCCGGTGTCGATCCCTTGGGATGGATCGCACGCGTGGAACAATTTTTCGACCTCAACCTCACACCGCCGGAGGATAGGGTCGGCACGGTCGTGGTCGGCCTTAGAGATTCGGCCCTTCACTGGGTGCGTTGGCTCCGTCAAGTCCAACCCACCATTTCATGGAATGAGTTCAAACAAGAGATGATCACTCGATACGACCCACGCTACACTGGCTCGGCCATTGAGCGCCTCTGCAGTGCCCGCCAGACGTTAGATTTAAACGCTTACATCGACGAGTTCGTGGCCCTGGTGACACGGGTGCCAGGCCTTCCACCCGACCACTACTTGGGGTTCTTTCTTCAAGGGCTTCTTCCAACCATCCGCTCACGCATTCGAACCCATCACCCTCGCACTGTCTCAGAGACTTTGGAGCTTGCTCGTGCGGTGGAGGCGGAACTTGGCCTTCGCCCGACCCCATCACAGAGTCACCATGCTCCTCGGCCACAAGTGCCGCGGGATCGGCCCCCACTTCCGGGGGGCGTCCGACAGAGCCGCACCGACAACCCACATCGTATTTCCAACAATGATTACAACGAACTCCGCCGCAAGGGGTTGTGTTTCCGGTGCCGCCAACAATACTCTCCCCAACATGTTTGTGTCGTCAAGGAGTTCCATGCTCTTTTCAGCGACTCCGAGCCTGAGGTCACAATGGCTGACTTCGACGCGCTCGCCATACAGGATGACGACTCTCCCACTCAGGCCGAGGGAGCGGCCCTCAATGTGCTTGACCTTTCGCTCTTTTCCGTGGGAGGACTTACCGGGCCCAGGAAAATGAAGATGACCGGGGTGATCCTCGACCAACAAGTGATCGTGATGGTGGATATTGGAGCAAGCCAGAACTTCATCTCGGCCCGCCGAGCGCATGACCTCGCCCTGCCGATCTCCCCGTCCCCGACCTTCTTGATCTGCCTTGGGGATGGCCGCCGCCGATCGACTCTCAGACAGTGTGTCGGGGTCACTTTGACCGTTGGATCCTGCACTATCACGACGAATTTCTTTGTGTTTGAATTGAGCGGTCTCGACATCATCTTGGGGGTGGCATGGCTCCAGACCTTGGGGGATGTTCGCGTTAATTGGGCCGCAATGACTATGTTGTTTCAACACAAGTGTCGCACATGCCGCTTGGAGGGCGAGGCGGCTTTACTTCGGTCACCTATTTCGGCGCGCGCTCTCACTCGGGTGGAGGACGTAGATTTTTCAGCTTGGCTTCTGCCCGTTCTCGCGGAGGCACCCTCCCCACCCTTGGCCGCAGACTTCCAAGCCCTCTTCGACTACTTTTTGGACATCTTTACCGCGCCACAGGGGCTTCCACCGGCGCGCACGATCGATACCCCGATTGTGCTCCAACCGGGGCAGCGGCCGTGTCGGTCCGCCCTTACCGCTACATGAACGCTCAGAAGGTTGAGATCGAACGCCTCGTGCGGGAGATGTTGTTGGGCGGCCTCATCAGACCAAGCGCCAGTCCCTTCTCCAGCCCCGTGCTGTTTGTGCGAAAGAAAGACGGAAGTTGACGCTTCTGTGTCGACTACAAGGAGGTCAACAATGTCACGGTACCAGATAGATACCTCATTCTGGTGATACAGGAGCTGTTGGACGAGCTACACAGTACCGCCTACTTCAGGAAGCTGGATCCGGGCGTGCTACCATCAAATCCGGGTTCGCCCGGAGGACGTGTCGAAGACCGCGTTCCAGACACATGATGGCCACTTCGAATTCTTGGTCATGTCGTTCGGCCTCACCAACGCGCCGACAACGTTCCAAGCCACCATGAATGAGATCTTCCGGCCAGTTCTTCATAAGCATGTGCTCGTTTTCTTTGATGACATCTTGGTGTTTAGTCGTTCTTGGCAGGTACACCTTGAGCACGTGCGACGCACTTTTTTGACGCTCCGACAACACCAACTCGTCCTCAACCGCAAGAAGTGCTCATTCGGGGCAACGTCAGTGAGTTACTTGGGCCACACTATTTCGGCCACCGGCGTGGCCATGGACGCGGTTAAGATCCAGGCGGTCCTGCAGTGGCCGACTCCTACGTCACTGCGGGAAGTCTGGGGATTTCTTGGGCTCACCGGCTACTATCGGCGATTCATCAAAGACTATAGCGCGTTGGCTCGCCCCCTCACTCAGATGCTCAAGCTCTCGGAGGAAGGCCCCTTCTCGTGGTCACCCGCCGCCTTGGCGGCTTTCTCTGCACTCCAAATCGCCCTCGTGCAGGGACCGGTTTTGGTGATGCCAAATTTTCAGCAAACCTTCGTCGTCGAATGTGACGCTTCCGACACCGGCGTAGGGGCGGTTCTCATGCAAGCGGGCCGACCATCTTCTGCTACAGTCGCGCGTTCTCCGCAACAGTCCGGAACCGTTCAGCCTATGAAAACGTGCTCATGGCCCAGGTGGTCGCGGTCCAACACTGGCGGCCATACCTCTTGGGTCGTCCCTTCGTGGTCCGCACCGACCACCACAGCCTCCGCTACTTACTGGAACAGAAAATCGCAACTCCTGCACAACAAGTTTGAGTGGCTAAGTTATCGGGTTATGACTTCACTATTGAGTTCCGTCCCGGTCGGCAGACGCGTTATCCCACCAACCGCAAGCCCTTGAACTCGCGGCCATCTCTCGACCGGTTTGGGACGATGCAACCACAATACAGTTGGAAGTCGAGCAGGATCCACTCCTTGCGGCCATCCGTACGGCCCTCTTGGCGAACCCAGAAGCTCACTCGCCCTACTCGCTGGTGGGAGGTCGTTTATTCCACCGGGGCCGCCTTGTCCTCTCCGCCTCCTCCCCGAGCATACCCCGGCTACTTGACGAGTTCCATGCCACCCCGACCGACAGACACGCAGGGGCGTTCCGCACTTACAGGCGGCTGGCGGCATCCCTGTACTGGCCTCAGATGTTCCGCCCGGTGAAGGCCCATGTGGCCGCATGCCTTCCGTGCCAGAAGGCCAAATATGAGACTATGTTTCCCAGTGGCTTGCTACAACCCCTGCCGATTCCGGAATGCATCTGGGAAGACATTGCTATGGATTTCATCACCTGGCTTCCTCACTCGAACGGGTTCGACTGCATCTTGGTGGTGGTAGACCGCCTGTCCAAGTACGTGCACTTTATTTCCCTACTCCATCCCTACACAGCGGCCACGGTGGCCGGCGCCTTCATCACGCAGATTGTACGAGTACATGGGTTTCCCCGCTCCATTTTCAGTGACCGTGACCCCTTGTTCCTCAGCAGCTTTTGGACATCCCTCTTCCGCCTGCAGGATACCCGTCTCCGGATGAGTACGGCCTATCATCCGCAGTCGGACGGACAATCAGAAGTTCTCAACCGATGCTTAGAGACGTATCTTCGCTGTTTCATTGGAGAATGACCGGGCACGTGGGCCAAATGGCTATGTTGGGCAGAGTACTCGTATAACACAGCGTATCATCATGCAGCGAACACCTCCCCATTCCAGACGGTGTATGGCCGACCACCGCCGTCAGTCACCCGCCACCTTCTCGGCGATTGCCCCGTGGTCAACCTGGCCGACCACCTGCAGGATCGGACATCATCCTCGACAGCTTTAAACACCACCTTCGGCCAGCCCAGGCAAAGATGGTCTCTTTCGCCAACCGTAAGCGCCGGGATCTCACCTTCCTAGTGGGAGAGGTCTTCCTCAAACTGCAGCCTTACCGCCAGCTTTCTGTCGCACGACGGCCGTGCCCGAAGTTGGCACCACGTTACTATGGCCCATTCGAAGTCATCAGTCGCATCAGGGCCGTGGTGTACCGGCTCCACTTACCCAGTGGCAGTCGCATCCACCCGGTGTTTCACGTCTCCTAGCTCCGACGAGTGATAGGCGACCACCCTGTAGTGGACCATATTCCGGCGACGTCGAGTACTCCGCGTCCGAGCCCTTGTACCCCCTGGCCATTCTTGACCGTCGACACCACTTACCCGGGGACGCGAGCCCGAAAGAGATCCACGTTGCTTGGCGGCATCGCCCGACGAACGAAGCTACGTTGCTCCTTTGAGACGATTTTCGCCGGCAGTTTCCGGACTACTGCCTTGAGGACAAGACCAATTTTCCAGATGACGGTATTGTTACCGAGCTGCAGCCGGAGGAGCCTGCTTGGCGAGTTTATACGCGAAGGCAGAGGGCGCCGATGGAAACTCACGGCGCCGAAGGGGTGGCTCGCGACGCACATGAACCGGAGGGCGACACGCGCGGCGCGGACAAACCGGACCGGGAGATGTCTGGATGATATTTTATTCAGCCTTGTGTTAATTTCAGTTTATTTTTAATTATTGTTGTATTGGACCCCTCACTATATGAGGGGGTGTGGTTGGAACTTTTGATTATCTTTGGATCACTTATCTAAGGAAGGGGGCTGCTCCCTCTTAATTCTCTCAACCCTAATTCTCTCTCTCTCTCTCTCCCGCCTCTCCTTCTCTTCCGCGCCTCCGGTCGACATCAACATCGCCGGGCGATACCCGACCGCCCGCCACTCTCCCGCGAACGGTATTAGCATGAAAGTAAAATGTATTTAATATTACAATTTAGCATAAAAATTAAGGATATGTTAAACAAAGATGCAGCTGGGATAGAAAGATTGATGTGCAAAAGGATTAGGAACCAGGGTAGAGCTAGAGAGCCAAAAACTAATTTATGGTTGTGTCAAAAACTAATTTATAGTTGAGTCTAATCAGGCTATTGTGAAATGAAATGCTTCCTATTTTTTTCTAAATGTGTGTGTCTGTGGGGGGGGGGGGGGGGTTCAAGTCTTTTTTTATTTATTAAACTTGTCTTGTTTTAATTGTTCAAGAAAATTGTGAGGTTTTTAAATTGAAATACAGATGAATTACTAAATGACATATCTTATTTGTTATTTCTTAATTCTTTATCGTTTCTCACATGCCTGCCACTTTTCTGATATGTACAGTTATACTCTTGGTTGCCCCTACATTGTCTGCATGATATGTGATTTACATCCTTTGGTTTTTTGGCAAAGTGCACCCTCGAAATATAGGCTTTTGCCAAAATGCACCCCAAAAGTTTAAAATTGGCAAAATGCACCCTCCAAAATGGTTTTTTTGGCAAAGTGCACCCTCAATAGGCAAAAAATAAAATGGCCAAAATGTAAACTCTAGGGTGCACATTGCCAAAAAAATCATTTTGGGGGATGCATTTTGCCAATTTTAAACTTTCGGGGTGCATTTTGCCAAAAGCCTATATTTCGAGGGTGCGCTTTGCCAAAAAACCTCATTTTTTTGTTTCAGGCTTCTACCCTTATGCATCCATTATCTTTTCCCTTGACACCATGGAGAAAATATTATTTCGATTGATGTAAATATTTGTAAAATCTACTTAGCAAGGCGTGTTTTTTTCCATATTCTGACAAATTAAATGTCAAGATGGTGTTTATAACTAAATGATGTGATGCTCATTGGTTTCTAAATTATTGTCCATTTAGCAGTGATATTTTTTAACTCTAAAATGAAGCACGTTTACTTGGTTTGCTTATTCATATTCATACTTGCATATGTTAATGATTGATGTTACATATTTCTCTGTCCATGTTCTTGTTTGCATCCTCTTCATTTCTTGTTTTTTTTCTTTCTTGTGAGGTGGCAAACTTGTTCATAATCGACGTCACTACATAATTTGAACAACTTAATGATCATTGAATTCTATTAGTCTGACATTCATCTATTTCTTGTGCAGTTCGGGGTACATTCTTTACTTGATTGAGAGAGCAAAGAAGTGTTTGGACTTTTCTGCCACTCTTTTCATCATCCATCTTTTTATATGTATCATGTATGGTGGGTGGCCATCATCCTGGACATGGTGGATTGTGAACCTCACCAGTTTAGCATTGATGACATTTCTCAGCGAGCGGTTGTGCATTAGACGTGAATTAAGAGAAATCCCAATTCCAAGACACCGGTCAAGTAAGTTGTACTGTTACAATTTCTTATCCATATTAAATTTCTTACATTGAGTGTATTCTTTTGAATGGTGTACTTTGAGGATTCAAATTTCTATGTTTGTTGACATGAAACTTCTTTTTTGCTTGAGTTAGAGAGAAGAAAATAAGAGATTTAAGTCAAGTTAAATGCATAAAAGTTGAAACAGATATGGTTTTGACGGATGATGTGGCTATTAAAGATAACAACAACACTCAAGCCTTTATCCCACTATAGTGGGCTCGTCTATATGGATCCTTTGTCGCCATTGTGCCCTATCTTTTGTCATAATCTCACTAATGCCTAAGTCCATCATGTCTTAACTTACAGTTTCATTCCAAGTATTTATTGGTCTACCCCTCCCTCGTTTAACATGCCCATTGACTAAACTCTCACAACGCCTAACAGGTGCCTTTAATGGTCTCCTTTGTACGTGTCCAAATCATCTTAGACGAGCTTCTCGCATCATTTCTGCAATTGGTGCTACCCTTGTCATATCCCTGATACTTTCATTCCTAATTTTATCCAATCTCGCGTGTCCACACATCCACCTAAGAATTCTCATCTCCGCAACTCCCATTTTTTGCTCATGTACACATTTCACTGCCCAACACTCAGAAGCATAGAGCATCACGGGTCTAATTGCAGTACAGTAAAACTTGCTCTTAAGTTTTAGTAGTACTTTACGATCACATAAGATCCCTGACGCGCATCTCCACTTCAACCAACCCGCTTGGATTCTATGTGTACCCCCTTGGGTCTATTTATAGTTTTTTGAAGTTGGTCTGCCAACAACGCATCCCCACAGTTTGGAACGGCTATACGCAGTCCAAGGTGGCTTGCCAACAACGTGACTCCGCTGTTCTGAAAGGCTATGGGCATGACAACGGGGGTAAAATGGTAAAAATACAATATAGATCACCGGGCGAGTGGTCCCCAAAAATCTCCACTCGTCTGGGGCGGCGAGTGCTCGATGAGGCTGGCACTCGCTACCTCCCCAGGGCCCTGGGCGAGTGCAGGCCCGGCCTGCCCCACTCGCCTGCTGTTGCCGAGAGCTAGGGGTGAGTGCGAGCCCACTTGCTCCACTCGCCCCTCTTCCACCCCACCCCGCCTGGGCGAGTCGACGAGGCTGCCGAGCTCTCGCTTCCTTCCTGCCGACTCACTTGGGGCTGGACTTCCTGACTTGGCCAACCCGACTCGCGACGACCCGACTCGCCTTACTCGACGCCTAAGGGGGAAGGCGTCGAGTGATCTCGCCTCACTCAACGCCAAAGGCGGAAGGCGTCGAGTGATCTCGCCTCACTCGACGCCAAAGGGGGAAGACATCGAGTGAACTTGCCTCACTCGACGCCAAGATCCTGGCTCGCGGATTCTTGGGGGGGGGGGGGCTCGCTTCTTGAGCGACTTTGAACTTGAAGATCTGGCAAAACACTGATCCTGGAGGGGAACCCACTCACCGAATACGTGGTTGCACAATTAAGATACTGAAGATAAAGAGAATATCAGAATAATGATGAAGAAGTATCTTAGTACCTTTGTATAAGAACAAAATAAATACAAAATTGTGTCAATTACAGAGGAATTAATTTAATTAATTACATGAGTAGCACCAATTGCAGAGAAGATACGAGAAGCTCGACTAAGATGGTTTGGACACTTTCAAAGTAGACCATTATAAGCACATGTTAGACGTTGTGAGAGTCTAGTCACTAGGCTTGTTAAACGAGGGAGGGGTAGACCAATAAAGATTTGGAATGAAACTATAAGGAAAGACTTGATGTACTTAGGCATTAGTGAGATTATGACAAAAGATAGGGCAAAATGACGACCAAGAATCCATATAGCCGACCCCGCTATAGTGGGATAATGGCTTTAGTGTTGTTGTATATCATGAAATTACGATAACGAGTAATAGAGAGAAGAATAAGACGAGAGACTAACATCTCAAAGAATCAATTTTGACTTATGCCAGGGCGGTCGACCATGAAAGTTATACACCTCTGGAGAAGACTCTTTGACAACTATCAGGAAAAAAAATAAGATTTGCATTTATTGTTTATCGATCGTGAGAAGGCTTATGACAATGTTCCAAAAGAGCTCTTATGGAGAGTCTTATAAAAGAAAGGTGTAAATGTACTATACATAGACATAATCAAACATATGTATATAAATTCAGCAATGAGGGTGAGGATATAAGGAGGATTAACACAGAAATTCCCTTTCACTGTTGGCTTATATCAAGGGTCAATTTTAAGCCCTTATCTTTTTAATCTTGTCTTAGATAAGCTCACCAGACATAATTGTTTGCAGTTGATATTGTTTTGGTAGATGAGACGCACGAGTGTATAAATGCGAAACTTGATTCTTGGCAAGACACTTTAAAAAAGAAAGGTTTTAGGGTGAGTAGGACAAAAACGGAGTATATAAAGCTTAAATTTAGTGGTGCAAAAAGGACGGATGACTCCGTCATTATGTTGGGTGACCAAGATATTTCCCACAGTGAGTTCTTTTGATATCTGAGATCGATAGTTTAAAAAGATGGAGGTGTAATTAAAGATTTTATACATAGAATCCAAGCAAGTTGGTTGAAGTGGAGAGGCGCGTCTGGGTTCTTATGTGATCGTAAAGTACCCTCAAAACTTAAAGACAAGTTTTACTGTACTGTAATTAGACCAACGATGCTCTACGGTTATGAGTGTTCGGTAGTGAATTATGTACACGAGCAAAAAATGGGAGTTGCGGAGACGAGAATACTTAGGTGGATGTGTGGAAACACGAGGCTGGATAAAATTAAGAATGAATGTAGGTGACATTAATTGTAGAGAAGATGCGAGAAGCTCGATTAAGATGGTTCAAACACATACAAAAGAAACCATTAGAGACACATGTTAGGTGTTGTAAGAGTTTAGCTACTAGACATGTTAAACGAGGGATGGGTAGATCAAAAATGACTTGGAATGAAACTATAAGAAAAGACATGATGTACTTAGACATTAGTGAGATTATGATTAAAAATAGGGCACAATGGAGACAAATGATCCATATAGCCGACCCCACTATGGTGGGATAATGGCTTGAGTGTTGTTGTTGTTGACATGAGACTTCTTTTGACTGGTACAATTGTTTGCTACTTGAAGCAAGATATGTTCTCTTTGGGATTTCTAAACACAGCTTATTCATATATGGGGTAAACACCAATAAAAATTTATTTCTTTAGTTATTGATAAGTGACAACTTGCTGAGGAACCTCCTAATGATAGGAACTGTTCTTTTGATTTATGTACAAGATAAAAAGTATCATAGGTAGTTGTTGAATATGTTATAAATGTGTTACAAATCTTTTTGGGAGATTCACAGTCATGGTTGAGTAGCCAGTGGAGTTGGGGGGGGGGATCTCAACCCCAGAGGGGAGCGCTCCGTGACTCTATTGAAGATGGTCAGAGGCGGAGGGGGAGATAACAGTCTTGTTATGGATTCTAGAGATGGAGGGTTTGAGGGGGTGGACCAACCCAGTACCAAAACTATGAGAACTTAAGAGAGCAAGTTAAAGTCAAAATACTGCTTTCTTTCTTTTCCATGACCATAAGGGGTCTATAAATAACTTAAAATGATATACACGTAACTAAACCAAACATAAAATGAATAGCACTAAAATACATTAACACCTACAAGATAGTAACGACTTCTAACGACACAACATACAGACTCGTACATGAAGTCTCTCAATACAAGACTTCTACGACATTAACATTCCATCCTCTTTCAATTTGAGCTTATCCTCAAGGTCGTAAAACTATGGGTGTAACAGTTTGGTTTTATTTTTAAGCAAACCTGCAAACCGAACAACCTTTATTTGGTTCCAGAAATCTGGAACCGAGCCTCGCAAACTATTGGAACCGAACCAATCGGTTTGGTTTCAGTGGTTTAAAATATTGAAACATAATATGAAACCGAACCGCAGGCGCCTCATGCTAGATAGTGGGAATTGGTACTCGAGAATCATTAAAACATAAATGTTTTGAAATTATTTATATTATTTGAAACAATTTATATAAATAATCATATGATATTATATTATCATAGCTATTTAAAAATTTGTATTGTTATATATAAATATATATATATATATATATAATACGGTTTGGTTTAGCATTAAAAACTATGAACCGAACAATGTGGTTTTTCAAAATTTCAAACCGTGACAGAACCGTCGTCTCAGAAAACCGAACTAAAATGGATGGTCCAGTTCAGTTCTGCAGTTTGATGGTTTTTATTTACACCTCTACGTTGGACATTTTGATTGAGGATGTCTGATTCCTTTGTTTCCCACCGAAATAATTCCTTAGAGTGAGTTGTCGTGGCTGAACTGTTGTTAGTAGATAGACTGATATCGTGCTCGTTGATTGCTGCATACCGAGGATGGTGTTGACAGATTTAGCAATTGGTAACTGCGAGTTCTAGTATTTGGGATGCAGGGGGATGTGGACGAAGGTTGAGGGGTTTGTTGGAGGAGAATCTCGGAGGTCGGAAGTTTGACGACTTGTTGTTTCAGAATCATCAGTCTCAGTGTGAGGTACTTGTTGGGGGGGACTGTTGGGGGTGATGATGGAGGATTGTTGATGGGGAGCAGCCCACCACCTGACCCATTCAGGTCTACTAACGAAGATCTCGGACGCAGTGACAATCAAACCCCTCATTTCGAGCGGCTCACTAATCAGTATTTTGTCTCTTGCCATATTTTATTTCGAGTTGTTTTTAATGGTATCGAGCGTCCTGGCCGTGATGACCTCTATGCGATGGGTACTGAGGCAGAGGGTGTTCCTTTGTGTGAGGAAGAGCACGACCTCCATTGGGGTTCCTATAATGATCGATGGCTACCCCCTTGGCCTCCTCAGCGGGTTGGGGAACCTGTGCAATTAGGTTGTGGAATATACGATCTGAGGTGTATGCAGGAGTAAGGGTTCTTTCTCTTTTCACGAAGATCCTCACACTTAGAGCTGTCACGGTTCCGGTTCGGTTCCGGTTCTACTAAAACCATGAACCGAACCGCTAAGGTAACAGTTCTTCAAGTTAGAACCAAAACCGTATATGGTTTGACCGGTTCCGGTTCTGATTCCGGTTCCATCATAATTTTTGGAACCGTCGTGTCAACGGTTCTGATTCCGGTTTAACGAGAACCAAAACCAAACCGGTCACTAACGGTTCGGTCCGGTTTTCTGCGGTTCGGTACGGCTCCCATCGGTTCCAACTAAAACCAAATTTGACAAAATGAAATAAAAGCGGTCTGCAAAAAACTCAAAACGCCTTCAAAATAGGAATAATTAAGTTGCACATTGTTCGATGATCTCTTCCACGATCGGTGGGCTAGTATATGTCGCATTTTCATTAGTGGAGGTTTTGACCCTGAAAAGGTATGCACACCTATACCTATACATGTCTTCAATTGTTGACCAAAATCTAGGCTTTGAATTGATATGGATATACATACATAGTAGCAGAAAACTACAAATCACAATAATCCGAAATTCCAGACATTATGTTCACTGTTATTTAGTTTTTGGTAATAGATTTCTAAGGGTGTGCAAACTCTGAATATTATCATTCATTAAATTGCAACTATTAATGTTTGATCAAGAGTTTTATTAGCATATTCATAAATTACTGACTCGAGTGGAGAGATTATTTTATATGCATACATTATACTAATTATCTCTTGTTGTAATAATCTAAACAACATATAATTTTCTATGCTAACGCGATATGCTAGCGCCGCAGAGTTCATAAAGAAAATACATGTCAACTGTTGCGAACATCCGCTATCACGGAGCATGAGCTCAGAACAAACGACAGTATAAATTTTCGGCACTTCAGTTACCGTTTATTCGAGATCTATTTCATTTGTGTGTTCTTAAATTAATTTGACTAATTAGAAAAATTAATCTTACATATTACTCCAATGGATATGATTAGATTTTAAATAAGATGATCTTTCATCTGTCATCACTATATTCAGCGTTTTGTAATTATCCTAAATTTTTGATAATACAATAGCATAGCGACGAACCTTAATTTTTATAACATAAATATTATAGATAGATTATAAAATTATAACAATATTATAATAAAATTAATAGTAATAAACGGGTTGCGGTTCGGTTCTACTTCGGTCCGGTTCGGATCGGGTCCAAAAATCTTGAAACCGCTTGAGACTTGTATGTTGCGGTTCCGGTTCCGGTTCCGGTCCGGATAATAAAATGTAAGAAACACACCCAAACCAAAGTTGTTCACGGTTCCAAAATTCAAACCAGAACCCGAATAAATTGCAAACGGTTCGGTCCGGTTCTTTGCGGTTCCAGTTCGATTCCGGTTCGGTTTACGGTTTTCGGTTTTAAGTGACAGCTCTACTCACACTGGACTTGTGCCCTAGTGGACCTTACCGAACCTGGAGACCTACTGGAATTTAGATCCTCTACTCTAGTGGTGAGATTATGAAACTGCTCTCTGATGTCATGTAATTGTGCGCCTACTTAATCGAATCGATTCTCCAAAACTTTTTGGTGATTGGACATAAACATATCAATGTTGGAACTGGTAGTCACATGACTGTGTTGAGATGTTAACTTTGACATTGAACGCATATGTCTTACCGTTACGTAACATGCAATGTAGCCCAACCCGGGCTCTGATACCAAACTGACATAGGGTAAGACTCTATTTAAACCTAGGGCTGGATGCAAGTGTAATGACCAGTGAATTCAAATTGCAAAACAACATTTATAAGTTATAAAACTTGGTTTCACCACAATTGAAATAAAAGTATTTTAAAATGAGGGAATAAAGAGAAAAGTATGAGCGTGAGAGTCCGCGAAAATCAATTTATATTTAAATGAGAAATCACAAGAATAAAAATGACTATAACAAGGCATACAAATGACTATCCATACAAGTAGAAAACAAACACACGATCCAACGGTAAAGAAATCAACACACAAACCTTGGAAACCAAGATTATAGAGAGGGGTGGACTAGAGGCATTGTAAAAGAACTATTCAGAGCAGATTTCCGCATCCCAGAATTGTTTGGGGGCTGTCCATAAGCTGAGACAGTGACTGTGCAAGTGCAAGAAATTATTCTCAACAACAAGCAATAGAGGATTGCTGTCCTGGAAGGCTGGACAGCAACCTGGAGGTTGGGAGATGGGTGTATGGGAGGAGAGGAGGGTAAGGAGTTCGGGGATTAAATCATGAGTTTGTTTTGCTGTTATGGACATCATGAATTGATTTTCCTACAACTGGAAGGGGTGACTGGGCTTGGCCGGGGAAGGGTTGACAGCTAGGGGAGCCAATCTTGACTGTGTGTGAAAGGAGGGGAGAATTTGGCTGTGGCTCGACGTGAGAAAGAATGAAGGAGGAAGGGAGGGGGCTGGAGTGTGGATGGCCGGTTGGGGAATGGGGGGCAACATTGAGGTTTTGTTTTGATGAAATGGGGAGTAAGAGAGTGGTTCCTTGGCCAAGCCCAGCCACCCCTCCCAACTGCAGGAAAATCAGTTCATGCTGTCCAGAAATCAGTCCCTGCTGTCCGGAACAACAAAACCAACCCATGATTTAATCCTCAGACTCCTTCCTAGCCTCCTCTCCTCCCATACATACACCTCCCAACCTTCAGGTTATTGTTCAGGATTTCAGGACAACAATCCTTTGTTGCTTATTGCTGAGAATACTTTCCTGCACCTACCCAGTCGTTGTCCCAGCTTTTGGACAGCCCCCAATCAGTTCTGGGACGCGAAAATCTTCTTCGAACATTCCTTTTACAGCTCCTCCACCCCTCCCCTCTTTACAGTCGTGGTATCCAAGGTTTGGATGTTGATTTCTTTACTGTTGGATCGTGTGTTTTTTTCTACTTCTAGTGATAGTCATTTGTAAGTTTTATTTCAGTCGTTTTCGTTCTTGTGATTTTTCGTTTAATTAGAATTTGGTTTTCGCACACTCTCGCACTCATACCTTTTTCTTTGTTCCCTTATTTTAAAATACTTTTATTTCAATTGTGATGAAACCAAGTTTTATAACTTATAAATGTTGTTTTACAAATTTGAATTTGCCGGTCATTGCACTTGTATCCAGCAGCCCTACGTTTCATTGGAGCCTTAGCCTACGCTAGTTTGGTATCAGAGTCCGGATTGGGCTACATTGCATGTTACGTAACGGTAAGACATATAGGCGTTCAATGTCAAAGTTAACACCTCAGCACAGTCAGGTTACTACCAGTTCTAATACTTATATGTTTATGTCCAATCTCCAAAAAATTTTGGAGGATCGATTCGATCAAGTGGGTGCACAATTACATGATATTAGAGAGTAGTTTCAAAACCTTGACACTAGATTAGAGGATCTAGAGTCCTGTAAGTCTCCCAACCCGGTAAGGTCCACTAGGTCACAAGTTGTCCAACGTGAGGATCTTCGTGAAAAAGGAAAAATTCCTACTCCCGCATACATCCCAGATCGTATATTCCACAACCCAATTGCACAGACTCCCCATCCCGCCCAGGAGGCCCCAGGGGTAGCCAACGATCGTTATAGGAACCCCAATGGGGGCTGCGATCTTCCTCACCTATAGGAACAACCTTCACATAAATACCTACCGCGTGGAGGTCATCACAGTCGAGACGCTTGATAACATTATGATCAAGATGACTATATGTGTACAACCCTAATTTGGTGAGCCCGACCAGACTCACCCAAGAGAGATCAGGCGAGCTTTAGTGCTACAAGCAAGAGGCAACAAGCTTGGCAGCGCAGTGTGCTTGGCGAAGTAGCGAGCTCTGCAGAGTCGCGAGCTCGACAAGACAACGAGTGCAATACAGTCGCAAGTTCCCCTGACGCCTTCACGCTTGGCGAGTCTAAGGTTTAGTCGAGCTCAGTGCTGTCCCCGACCCATTTAACTTCGCTCTGGGCTGCCTGCATTCCAATTTGAGCTGCCAATATCAAAGAAAAAAAGGCGGAGGCCACTATTTGCAGGCCAAGAAAGACTATTTTACCCTCAGTCAAGAGTTTGCCTATAAATAGACCCCCAAAGTACCTCGGAGAGCAGACCCATCCTCCTAGAGCTCCTTCCTTCAAAAATTTCTTGCTCCGTGCCATCCGAGGTGCCAAGCTCAGTTTTTGGCTTTGGGAGGGGAAGTTGCGAGGAGCGCTTGTGGGTGTGTGGTGGGACCTTCCTACTGCTGCTCAACGAGACTTAGTGGGCAACAAATTTTCACCTAGTGAGGGTTGACTCTGAGCTCAAAGTACCTCAGTCTTGTGCGCCCGACGACAAGTCCAATAACTTGAACTGCTCTCTCTTAGTTTGAACTCCGTTGAACCGGTATCCGGGTTTCAACATTTTGGTGCGTTGAGCGTGTACTAGCAGTTTTGAAGAAAAACTCGTCCGACGGTGCCATGACAGGACACGAAGAGCAAAGAGACGACAAGGGAAACTCGCATCCATCTGGAGAGTTCGTTACACAAAATCAATTCGCTGAGTTCATGAGGTCTATGGAAGGGATGGTGCGAGGTTTGCTCGCACTGTGCGGCGAGGTGACGACACCCAGCCCTGGAGTCGCCTCGCAAGGGGAGGTAGGTCGCGACCAGCTACCCGACAAGGAAGTTGCCCGAGAGGGCGACGATCAGGCGGTGCAACAACGGGTGCTCTTCGCGAGTACTCCGACAACTCACACATTGGAGGGCGAGTACGAGCGTACTCGGTCCAACAATCAACTCGCGCCGACAAGTCCTTTCTGCTAACTGGTGACGACGGCCCCTGTTCCGACTGGATTCGTGGAGCTAGCAATGAATTTCTATTCTGGGAAGGATGATCCCCTCGAACATCTGCAATGGTTTGAAGACATGGCGTCGATTCGACTGATGTCGAACCCTTTTAAGCGTCGACTGTTTGCCATCACCTTCAAGGGGAAGGTGAGAGATTGGTTCCATCAACTTCTGGCCGGTACGATCTATAGCTTTGAAGACCCTAGCAGAGTGTTCCTGCTCCGTTTCTCCATCTCGAAGAAAAGGAAGAAGGGGTCGGAGGACCTCTTCCTTATCAAGCAAGCACCATAGGAGTCGTTGGGTTCGTATGCCGATCGTTTACAGGAGGAGATTCTCTTGGTTCAGGAGGTGCTCGACCATACCCTCATACTGGCCTTTAGTTTGGGTTGCAGGGAGGGCTCTTCAAGATAGAGCTGACTCGCATCCCCCGGTGTCTTTTGAAGAGTTGATCGACCAAGCAGTGCGCTACATCAAGGGAGAGTCAACGAGCCGAGGGTTTGTGGCCAAGCTGACGGGAGAAGAAGTTGAAGAGACGACAAAGGTAAGTGGAGGAGCCAAGGAGGCGAGAGGAAGGAAGTGCGCAGGAGAACAGAGATCTAAGGGATCAGGAGTGGAGGTTCCGAGGACCTCCCGCTGGGCCAATACGGAGGATGGCTGGGGGAGGGTACCTGGGCGGACCAGGGAGGAGGCTCTCACCCGAGTAACAGGATTAACAACATTCACCTGTGAGGAGGCAAGAACCGTGGAGGCAGAACCAAGCTCCCTGGCTGGAGTCCTAAGCCGCTGGGAGAGGTCGAGGACGAGGGGGAAGACCCCGACAACAAAGAAGAGAGAGAGAATGGAGGGTGGTCCTCTACTGTGACTTCCACCAGTCTGAGGCCCACGCCACTGTGACTTGCCCAAAGTTTTTGGAGCTGAGAAGAGGAGCAGGGGGAGGGGCCCGGGAGGGGCGACGAGTGCCAGGAGCAGGAGAAGAAAGAAATGTAGGAGCTTGTGGTCGGGCACCGAGAGGGTGCGAGGATCGAGTTGATCTGGGGGTTCTCGGCGGGATCATGGCGATCCACGGAGGGGCCGGGGTTGAGGTAACTCGGAAAGGAAGTTTGCACGCGGTTTACCGCAGAAGTGTGGCTTCCACCTCGCAGGCCCCACCTCCGATCAGAGAGACTACATGCTCAGCGGAGGAAATGTTTGGAAACGAGAACCCTTTCCACGATGCCTTGGTGATTCAGGCGGCGGTGGAGAATTTCACGGTCTTCCGCATCCTCATCGACAACGGAAGTTCGGTTAATGTGGTATTCAAGAAGGCGTTCGATGTCATGGCGGTGGAGGAGAAGAGGGTTACCTCAACCGACGGACCCCTCTTCAGTTTTGCGGAGGAGCGAAAGGAGGTTGAAGGAGGAGTGGAGCTCCTCGTCACCCTAGAAGGAACAACTAAGACGTTCGTACGTGATCGTGGACGCGCCTAGTAGTTACTGTTGGAAAAAACACATGGACAAATCAACACAGAATAAAGTAGCTGGCATTACCGCTCTTGCATTCAACAATCACAAAATAAACTCATAGAAACATAGGCCACGCATCAAGAATGAAGTACAACTCTTCTTTCTGATAACTACCCAACACATTCCCTGGTTAAAGTTCATACCGCTCAACACACACCAATTGACATCATATATGTGCCTTTATAGTTTACACTACAAGACAAATCAGAAATAAAACAAAACACACATTGGACTAAGAGAAGACACGGGAACAAAACTTAAAACATAAAATTAGATCCTGATCAATTTTCCTTTCCATCTTGCAGATTACTTTCGGCTGACTCCATCCCTTTTGGTTCTTCCAGCAAGTGGTTCTGCCCCTTTCCGTTAATGGCAAGCTGATTATCATCCTGGTAGTGTGGGTTATACTATAACACCCCCTCATAATCCATACTGCTTCTCATCTTAATCCCCTTTTTGAGTTCGACGAACATCGGCGCAGATAAGGGCTTTGTGAACATATCTGCAACTTGATCCTTTGATTTACAATATTTTAACTCGATTTCTTGATTGTTGACAAGATCTCAGGTATAATGCAGTTTGATTTCAAGATGCTTGGTTCTTTTGTGAAAAGCTAGATTTTTTGCTAGGGCAATGGCGGAAGTATTATCGATCTGAATCTCGGTTGGTCCAGGTTCTCTATCTATCAGTTCTGCCATTAAGCTTCTTAACCACTTCACCTCTCTTGCGGTATCACATAAGACAATGTATTCTGCTTC
This sequence comes from Platanthera guangdongensis, assembly GCA_039583875.1. Classification (NCBI taxonomy): domain Eukaryota; kingdom Viridiplantae; phylum Streptophyta; class Magnoliopsida; order Asparagales; family Orchidaceae; genus Platanthera; species Platanthera guangdongensis. The sequence continues at coordinate 93,575,554 of CM077165.1, forward strand.
AGTAGAGGAGAGGACTATGATTTTTTGTTTCATGGAGCACCAAGAAACTGGTTTGGTGCCTATAAACATTTTGAACCCAGTCCTGCTCCTCCTGTCATCAGAGCACCCTGCTCAATCACTATCAGAATAACCTCTTAGTCGACTGCTTTCCTCTTTCTCATACCTTAAGCCCAAATTTTTGGTTCCATTTATATATCTTAAAATGCATTTTGCTGCTGTAAGATGCTCGATGCTGGGGGATTGCATATATCTTGAAACAATACTCACTGCCAACTCAATGTCAGGACGGGTGATGGTCAAATAAACCAGAGACCCTAGCAGACTTCTGAAATGTTCGACATTTATCTTTTCTTCTCCATCTTCTTTACATAATTTCTCACCAACAACCATTGCGGTAGATGCGGGATTTGAATTCTCCATGTTGAACCTACTTAGAACTTCCTCACCATATCGACTTTGTGATACATAGTCAACATTCGGGGTCTGAGTAATTTGAAGTCCCAAGAAAAAATGAGTGAGTCCCAGGTTGGTCATTTCAAATTTTGTTTTTATGTAATCTCGGAAATTTGAAATTGCTGAGATATTTGATCCTGTGATGAGGAAATCATCAACGTACACACATACAATCATAATGCCATCTTCTTCTCTCTTTACGTATATGCCTGGATCACTAATAGCTTTGATAAATCCAATTTGTAGCAGATTTTCATCTAATTTATTGTTCCACGCTTTTGCGGACTGCTTCAGTCCATATAAAGCTTTGCTGAGCCGTAAAACCTTGTCTTCCTTGCCAGGAATCTCATATCCTGGTGGTTGTTTAACATATATCACCTCACGTATTTCTCCAATGAGGAACACAAACATGACGTCCATTTAGTAAATTGGACAATTGTTTTGTGTAGCAATTACCAATAGGAACTCTAATTGACTCAAATCTCACCACTGGTGAGAAAGTTTCAAAATAGTCTATCCCTTCTTTTTGAGCAAAGCCTCTAGCCACTAGTCTTGCTTTATATTTTTGTACATTTCTCTCTTCATTGTATTTAACTTTAATGATCCACTTCAATCCTATAATAGATTTTCTTGAAGGCAGATCAGCCAGATTCCAGGTTTGATTCTTTTCTATCATGTGAATTTCATTATCCATAGCTTTGATCCACATGTGATCGTTGGCAGCTTCCTGATAACAAGTTGGCTCTTGGACAAACATAGCAACACTGCAGTAGTTATACAAGTTTGAAACAAGCCTGTACCTGTGTGGCAGTGAGGGAGATGACGTATTTGATGCCTGGTCATTTTCATCTTCTGTCATAGCTTCAATGATGATACCCGGAATGTATGGCTGAGACTCTGTGGTTTGAGGCTCTGTAATGTCTTCTTCAGAGCAGTTCTCAGCAACCGCCGACACATATAATTGATCCTGAGCCACCTCCCAAATCCTGCTGCTTGATTCATCTGTGATGACATTTCTGGTAATTAAAAATTGTCTGGTGGCAGGATTATAAACTCCGTAGGCTTTAAAGTTAAGACTATATCCTAAAAATATTCCTTTTATTCCCTTCTCAGATAGTTTATCTCTAGATTTTGAATTATCGAGACTGTATACCAAACTTCCAAAGATTCTAAAATGAGAGATGTCAGGCTTGTTTCCTGTCCAGGCTTCAAACAGGGTGACATTGCTTAAAGCACGACATGGTGCTCTATTTAGTATATATACTGCAGTGTTAACAACCTCCCCCCAGTATTGTTTGGGTAAATTCTTATTGTGCAACATGCATTTTGCCATTTCAATTATAGTTTTATTACTCCTTTCTGATACCCCATTTTGGTCTGGATTACCATCCACCGTGAGCTCCTGAGTTATCCCTTGCTCTTGGCAGAAAGTGATGAAAGCCTTGCTAGTAAATTCACCCCCTCTGTCAGTTCTTATGGCCTTTATTCTCAGATTGGTTTGGTTTTCTACTTGAGCTTTATATTGTTTGAACTTTAGCAATGCTTCAGATTTGTTGTCTAGGATGAAAACCCACATCATCCTAGTGTTGTCATCAACAAAGAGGAGAAAATAGTGTTTACCTAATATGGTGACAGACTGGCAGTTCTAGAGGGTCCCCATATATCAGCATGAATCAGCTCCAAAGGGCAGTGAGATTTCCTGGTAGATACTTGAGGATGTGGTAGTTTGTGTATTTTGTTCATTGTACATTCCTGACACACCTTGCTACTGTCTTGAATTCTAGGCAAACCAAATACCAACTGTTTTTCTTGCAACTTTTTCATATCTTTGTAGTTCAAATGCCCATATTTATGGTGCCACTTTGTTGATTCAGATCCCACACCAACCAACTCCTTTCTCCATGTAGAAGGGTGAGAGGGAACATCTTATTTGGGGATATTCTGACTTTGGCTATCACCTGTGAGGTGGTTTTATCAACAATGGTGCACACAGACTCATCAAAAGTGAGAACATACTCTTTCTCCATAGGCTGTCCAACACTTAGCAAATTGTGTGCAAGGTCTGGGACCATTTGCACATCTGTTATCTTCTTAATTTTGCCATTTTTAGCCAGAACAACAATAATTCCTTTGCCTTTTATTTTCTTTGATGTTCCATCTCCCAAAATAACTTTAGAGGTGATTTGCTCATCCGGGTAAATAAAAGCCTTTTGGTTGTTTATCATATGGTTTCAACAACCACTATCTAGATATCACACGTCTTCATACTTCTTTCCACTTTTATCACATGTATAGAACACATTGTCCTCCTCTTGCTCTTGCTCACTATACTTGGCTTCTTCAGCAGGAGGCTGGACCGGTTTTTGAAAAGGAAAACCTTGTTGAAATGTGTAGGCCTTGGACACTTCGTGCACTTTTAAAAATAGTCAATGACTTCATGATTGTTTCTCTTACACAAGTTGCAGAAATGTTGATGTCTCTGCACAGTTTTGCTTTGTTTTACTTCTTTGGTATATGCAGGCATTCTCTGTTCAGGTTGAATTACCATCTTGCTTTGAAAAGCCTGCTCGATGGTTTGTTGTTCAAATCTCTTCAATCTTTCTTCATGAGCTTGCAAAGACCCCATGAGATCTGTCATGGACCAAAGATTGATATCTTTGGCTTCCTCTATGGCAACAATAACATAGGCATACTTTTGTGTGTGGGTTTTCAAAATTTTCAGCACTATTTTCTTCTCTTCGACTATGTCGCCATAACTTTTTATCTGATTTGTAAGAGATGTAATCCGGGAGAAATAAGAAAGGGCATTGTCATCTTCTCTCATATTAAGAGTGTCAAACTCTTGCCATAGATTTTGAAGCTTGAAATACACTGCCTTAGATGATCCTTGGAAATTTGTTTTGAGGATATTCCATGCTTCCTTAGCTGTCTGAGCCCCCATAATCCTAGGGAAAATGCTTCTTCCTATTCCTTGTTGGATATATAGGAGGCCTTTGCATCCCTTTTTTGATTTTCAGAATACTCTTTAAGCTTGGTAGCATCACATGATGTCACTGGATCATCAACTGTGTGTTGAGCAAAGCCATCTTGAATCAAGGTGGCGTTTGGTTGGGGTTTTTCCTGCGGTGCGGTGGAAATGCACCGCTATTTTGCGAGTAAGCAGTGTTTGAGGAGGCTGATATTGAAAACTGCGTTTATTACATTCCGTGTTTTCTGCATTAACCCCGACCGCAACTTCTTTCTACGTCCAGCCGCAGAAATCCCGGTTTCGTTCTCTTTGGAACCCTATCGCGAGCGCCGAGCCTTCCCAATCCCCCTCACACGGAGCCTTCCCGATCAGGATGTTGGATCTGCCTTTCTCCCTTGCTTTTTCACCTACTCCGATCTTCTTCTCCAAGAAAGTGGGAGTGGCTAGCATCTGTGACGCCATTGTTTGGCATGACCACAGGTTCCGCTCCAAGGATGGGAGGAGCTGAAGGTGTCTCTATTTCCGGTGGATTCCGGCAAGCTGACGGCGAGATCAGAGAAGGTGGCGGTTGTCGACGGGGCATGCAACTGGCCGATTCCGAGCTGAATAGGATTCGAAGACCGGAGCAGTCAATGAGAAAGTTTATCAGTTCGTTCTCTTCTCAAACATATGAATTACTGCTTTCTGTTTTCTTATATTTCTTAGAAAAAATACTGCTTTCTGTGTATTTCATTTGGAAATGAAAGTGATTTGTTGATGAAAAGCATGCTTGGAAAGTGATTTGCTGATGTATTTCATTTTCTGTGTATTTCATTTGGAAAAAAACTGTTTTCTCAGATTTCTGTTCAATTTTTTTCTCAGATTTGTGCTTTGGCTTCTAATTTATCCTTATATTTGTGTGTATTATTTTCAATGATGTTGGAAAGCTGCATAAGGGATTCAGATAACGTTATTAGGTTCTTTGATGATGGAAAACATGCTTATGGAAACAATGATCTGTGGAAACAATGATCTGTGGAAACAATGATCTGTGGAAACAATGATCTGTGCAACTCCTTTTGGTTGATGTAGGTTTTCTTCTGTTGTGAAAAAAAAATTCACTCAAAACTCTGTTTTGTTTCCAAACAACCTTTTTAAACTTCATTTTACAAACTCCATTTCACCCAAACAGTTTTTAACAAAACTCCGTTTTCCAGAATCAACACCTTTTCTATCAGCAGCTTTCCATCAGCAGCTTTCCATCAACAACATCCCAACCAAACAGAGCCCAAGTCCCATTAGCCTTGGGACACAAATAACGTACGCATTTGTTCATGCCAAAAATCATAAGCATCCCCTTTAAATATTGGCACCCCACTTGGAGAGTACAGAAGATTCTGAACAGAAGAACACAAAGCCATATGATGAAAAAGAAATGTGATGAATCAACTAGATTCAGCCACTTGGTGCCATGAACATTCCTCGGATTTTGATGGCAAAAATCACATACACACCAACCTAGCTCTGATACCATTTTGGAAAAAAAAAACACAAGCACAAATCCACACAAAATAAGGTAGCCGACACTACCGTTCTTGCATTCAACAATCACAAAGTAAACTCACAGAAACATAAGCCACACATCAAGAATAAACAACAGCTCTTCTTCCTGATAACTACCCAGCACATTCCTGGTTAAAGTTCATACTACTCAACACACAAATAGGCATCATATATGTGCCTTTACACTACAAGACAAAACAGAAATAAAACAAATCACCCATTGGACTAAGAGAAGACATGGGAACAGTACTTAAACATAATATTAGATTCTGATCAATTTTCCTTTCCACCTTGCAGATTAATTTCGGCCGACTCCATCCCATTTTGTGCTTCCAGCAAGAGGTTCTGCCCCTTTCCATTAATGGCAAATTGATTATCATCCTGGCAGTGTGGGTTATACTCTAACAATTACAATGCTATCTTTGGAAGGTTCCTTATCAATGCCTTCCAATGCATGCCTTCATCGTTCCACCAATGTTTGAAATGCAATATTGGGGGTTGCAGATTCGGATCAGGAGCGACCCGAAGGTGGTGAGGGAGTGTTATCTTAATGCGGTCAACACTGTCAGTTGGGAGAAGGAGGCCGAGGTGGTCAACAAAGTTACGGAGGAGATGACAAGGCTGGAGACTGTATAGGAGGTAGAGGAGAAAGAGATTGAGGCCAAGGGAGGGAGGCCCGAAAAGGTGAAGGCCAGCGGAGAGCTTGTGGAGGAGGACAAGGTGAAGATCCTGGCGTGCATCCAGGAGAACGCAGATGTCTTCGCATGGAGCGCGGAGGACATGCCGGGCATCGACGCAGACGTCGCATGTCATCATCTCAACCTTGATTTAAAAACCCGCCCAATCCGACAGAAGAAGAGGCAGAAGACCACTACTCTGGATGAGCCCATTCATGCAGAGGTGCAGAAGCTGCTAGATGCAGGGTTTGCGTCGGAGATCCAGTATCCAGACTGGGTCTCCAATATTGTAATGGTGAAGAAGTGGGACGAGAAGTGGCAGAAGTGTATCAATTTCTCTATGCTTAATAAATATTGCCCCAAGGATTGCTACCTGATGCGCTTACGACAAGTGTACCGCTCGCATAAGTCATATAAATTGGGGAGGCTTTCCCAAGTATCGAATCTCTCAAGAAACACCGCAAGGTGGAGTTGTCTTTCAAGAAGAACTTGAGATTGAAGTCCTTAGGTCGAGGTCATGAAGGGGTTTGGTTTTAGATACAAGAAAATAAAAACTAATTAAATCTACTCCAATGCAGGCCGCTATGCGCTGCTTTGCTCAGCGGAATGGAGTAGACAGGCGTAGGGAACGAGTAGAACATCAGATTGAGGGTCGCAAACACCTCATCGCAACGCGCGCCTCTAGCGATCTCTAGTGCGACAATACTAAGTTTGGTGGCGGGTGGAAATATGGGCGCTGCTCAAGCAACTAAAGCAGTAAAACGATATAGATTCACATAGACATGAAACAAATAACGCTTACAACTAAAGTGCAACATCATCTACATATGAAGATTTAACCACGCATATACAACAATAAAGCAAGAACAAGTTAAGAAATCAACCGAATCCGAAGCCTCGTCGAGGAGTCGCGGAAGGAATTGCCGGGTTGTCAGTTCGCCTCCAAGCTCGATCCTCAATTACGTTCGGGGTAGAGAAGGTTGTCACTACCCTCCAATGGACCCGTCTTCTTTGTGTCACAATACGGAAGAAGGTTGCAAGCTTCCCGTTGCTTGTTGCAGACCGTGCGATTTTTTATCGCACGGTTTGGCCGAAACAGTGCGGGAACAAAACACACGAGTAGATTAGACGTCCCCAGGATTGCCGTGTATAACACACGATTACGCTGAAACAGTGCACGAAGAAATTCGCACGACCGTGCATTTTACACAGGTGCTGGAAATAGAATTCCGGACATCCCAACCACCAACACAACAATAAATCCAACTAAGGCATAGCCTCCAAATGTCACAAACAATCGTATAAATCAAAATACAAGTGCGAGGAGCTCACAGAACTTACCCTCAACACAAGAGTGCGCATTCGCACACCACAATGAGCCAAAACAATGCACTTAGCATGATAAACTGTATAAATAAAATATCAACGATATCATACTAAAAGTGAAGTGCAAGTGCGTGAAAACTAGCTCAAAGGAGTTCGAAAAGCCCTATATAAACCTGACTCATCACTACCCCTTGCCTAGAATCGATGCACTCGTAGATTCGGTCGTCAGATTCCCCGTTTTGAGTTTTTTAGACGCTTTCTCCGGTTATCATCAAATACGTATGCACCTATTCGATATAAAGAACGTCTCTTTTATCACGAATGACAGGTGCTATTATTATAAAATGATGATGTTCGGGTTTAAGAACGCGGGGGCAACGTATCAGCGAATGATGGACAAGGTGTTCAAGGAACAAAAAAGGCGAAACTTGGAGGTATATGTAGACGATCTCTTGGTGAAGATAGGGCTGATATCGAGTCGAGTTCGAGCGATTTTGGCTCGGCTCGAAATCAAAATTTTTGACTCGAACTCGGATCGAAATCGAAATTGATTTTGAGTCATGTCGGCTCGACTCGAAATGGTTCGATTCCGAGTTGGCTCGAAATCGAATCGAGTTGGCTCGAAATTGAGCAGTTTTCTTATTTATTCTTAGTTGACTCGAAATTAAATTGGGCAACCTATAAATTTAGCAAATGAAACATTTAAAGACTTCATTCTTTTTATTTTGGTTGAAATTTTATTTTTTTTAAGTTTAAAATAAGAATATATTAATAAATACATAATGTTTTTAATTAGTTCGAGTTAATTCGAATCATATTTCGAGCGATTCAAGGCTTACTCGAAATCGACTCGAAGTCAGATTCAAGTTAAATTGAATCGAGTCGAATTGAGTCAAATATGTTTTTATCTATTCCGATTCAGTTCAATTTTCGAGTGATTTTCGAACGACTTTCGAGTTTCGAATTATATGCTCAGCCCTAGGTGAAGAGTAAGAGTGTTGAAGAGCATCTCAGCGACTTGGTAGAAACTTTTGCCGCGCTCCTAAAGTATAAGATGAGACTCAATCCTGCCAAGTGTGTCTTTGGAGCGGGGAAGGGTAAGTTCTTAGATCATCTCTTGACCCCGGCGGGAGTAGAGCCAAATCTGAACAAAGTAAAGACGATGTCAACTGCTTGCTCGATCTCTTGACCCCGACAGATTCCTCTCAAGGACCGGGGAGAAATGTTCTCCTTTCTTCTGAGCATTGCGCAATCACATAGATAACATGAAGTTAGAATGGTCAGCAGAGTGGGAAGAAGCATTTCAAAACTTGAAGCTCCTGCTGACACGGACTCCCCTACTACAAGGGCCCCAGGATGGAGAAGACCACTACCTTTACTTGGGGGTAGGAGCTGAGGCAGTGAGCTCGGTTCTGATTAGAGAAGAAGGAAAAAAACAACTCCCCAATTATTATGTGAGTAGGGTCCTCCGGAACGCCGAGCTGCGTTACCCCATATTAGAAAGCTGACCTTCACACTCGTCATTTTGGCTCGAAAGATTCAGCCCTACTTTCAGGCTAACTCAATCAAGGTGGTCACAGACCATGCACTTCGCGACATTATGGATGAAGTGGAGCATTCAGGAAGGCTGACTAAGTAGTCGGTAGAGCTCAACGTGTTTGATCTCTGTTTTGTTCCTCGGATGGCGATGAAGGCTCAAGTGGTGGCCGATTTTTTGGCCGACTACATGGCAAAAACAGGAGAAGTGGAGCCGTAGGAGTGGAAGGCTTGCGAGATGTTTGTGGATGGAGCATCAGAGAGTACTCAGTGGGGGCCGAAGTCATCCTAACAAGCCCCCATGGAGTCAAGATCGAGCAAGCAGTTGACATTTGTTTTCCGGTCACGAACAATCAGGAGGAGTACGAAGCTGTGATAGCCAGTCTCTGCCTCGCTCGCGAGCTCGGAATTCATTATCTTCGGGCTCATTCGGACTCCTTGGTAGTGGCCTCTCAAATTTGAGGAGAGTTTGAGGCTCGGGAGCCCCTACCGCAACGCTACATGGTGAAGGTAATAGAACTGGTGAACGTTTTTCGCTCATTCTCCATACAACATGTGCCGAGGGAGGAGAACTCAGCAGCGGAATGTCTGGCCAAGCATGGTCCCACAGCAGGAGGAGGGGTGGCTGAGTTATTCTGACTGTCCATCGAGGAAGAGGAGCTCATGAAGTTCGACTAACAACCATTATGGATGGATCCCTTTATAGAATTCTTAACCACGAGACAGTTTACTCCCGGGGATCAGGACCAGAGGCGATTCAGGTACATGTATGTCTACTACCTACTTTATGAGGAAGCCTCTACTGAAAGACTTTGTCGGGTCCCTTGACGCGATGCGTCGCCAAGGTGGAGGTGCTCTGGGTGTTGGATGAAATCCATTTGGGGGAATGCAGAAGTCATTCCAGCGGGAGAACTCTAGAAAAAGGGTGCTGAGACAAGGATACTTCTGGTCCACCGTCCGGAAGGACGCAGAGCAATTTGTTAAAAGGTGCTCATGGTGCCAGCTCCATACCCCCTCCAGCTACAGCCCGCACAGCGGCTCAGGACAATTATGGCTCCATGACACTTTGCGATCTGGGGAATGAATCTCGCCGAGCCATTCCCCCAAGCAAGTGGACAAAGGAGTTTCATCTTAGTGATGATCGATTATTTTTCCAAATGGATCAAGGTGAAGGCGCTGACGAATACCACCTCCCAAGTCGTGAGGAACTTCATATGGGGGGAGATCATTTGCAGGTGCGGGTTGCCGTTTGTAATTGTCACAGATAACGGGCCGCAGTTCGCAAGCACGTAACTCGTCAATTTCTGTACCCAATTAGGAATTGACCTTCGCTTTGCGTCCGTTCATCATTCTCGTAGCAAAGGACAGACCGAGGTCGCCGACAATGTCATCGTTAATCTGCTGAGAAAGAAGGTGGAAAACCTGAAAGGGAATTGGGTGGAGCAACTTCCCTCTGTTCTTTGGGCCCTTAGAACTACCCCAAACACCGTCACGAGTGAAACTCCATTCAAGCTATCTCACGGCTCAGAAACAGTAATCCCAGTGGAGTTTGACGTCAGAAGCTCGAGGGTTGTGGCCGCAAAAAAGGAGAAGATTTGAGGATTGAGAATGAAGAGGAGCAGAGGCTCTCGCTGGATTTGGTGGAGGAACTCCGGGACCTCGCAGCGATCTGCCAAGAGGAAGTCAAGTGCGTGATGACAAAATACTCCGACAAGTACATAAAGGTCAAACAGTTCGATAAGGGCGACCTAGTTCTGAAGATGGTGGATGCAGCCGGAACAGTCGCGACAGTAGGAAAACTCCAGCCCAATTGGGAGGGCCCTTACATGGTGGCAAAGACATTGATGACCGGGGGGGGGGGGGGGGTGTACCGACTTCAAAATTGCGAGGGGATCTCCTTAGCAACACATGGAGCGGGGACGATTTAAAACACTTTTTCCTTAATCCTCCAACTTTATGTATTCAAATTGTATTTTTTTCGCTTGATTAATATAACTCTTTTGGTACAACAAACACAAGTGAGATATTGAATGAATATGTCAAGGGGAAGTGAAAATAAAAAAGAGTTGAAGTCCTCGAGTTGAGTTGTTGATGTAGTCCGGGTCCCTGCGCGAGCTCCTCTCTCGCATACCAGCTACCTGCCCCCTTAAGTGAGTTGAAGTCCTCGAGCCGAGTTGTTGTTGTAGTCTGGGTCCCTGCGTGAGCTCCTCTCCCGTATACCGGCTACTTCCCCCTCGAGTAAGTTGAAGTCCTCGAGCTGAATTGTTGTCATAGTCTGGGTCCCTGCGCGTGCTCCTCTTCGATATACTGACTACTTGCCCCCTCGAGTAGATAGAAGACCTCGAGCTGTGTTGTTGACGTAATCTGGGTCCCTGCTCGAGCTCCTCTTCGACATACTGGCTACTTGCCCCCTCGAGTTGACAGAAGACCTCGAGCTGTGTTGTTGCCGTAGTACGGGTCCCTGCACGAGCTCCTCTCCCGCACACCGACTACTTGCCCCCTCGAGTAGACAAATGACCTCGAGCTGTGTTGTTGTCGTAGTCCGGGTATCTGCACGAGCTCCTCTCTTGCATGCCAGCTACTTTCCCCCTCAAGTAGACAGAATACCTCGAGCTGTGTTGTTGCTGTACTCTGGGTCCCTGCATGAGCTCCTCTCCTACATACCAGCTACTTGGCCTTTAGACAAGTTCATCCCCTAGACCATATAAGTCCGTGTGCAAAGGGCAGGTTTGCATTGTGATGGTAAAATATTCTACGAACTCGCATTGCGAAGGGCGAGGCGAGTGCATGGCAAGGATAAGGTAGGAGTTCGCGAGACGCTTGGTAAGGAGAAGTACGAAAGCGTGAGCTGCGATGGACTCGCGGAAGAAAATCGTCCCGCGGATAAACACTCGGCTGAGTTACCCGGGAGCCTAACGAACTCTAGTTCAGGGCGAGGAGAGGACGAATACCTATAATCCTAGCGTAAGGCGAGGCCAAGTATCAAGAGCCTTGCAAAAAACAACGTCTGAGCGAGGCGATGTCCAGGACACGAGAAGTCTATCTTCATCCACAGTAAAGTCAGGCGAGTAGTCGAAAAGGCGGATGGAAGCGATATCCAAAATAAAATACATCCAGAAAAAATATACAAGCAATGAAAATCATACGTCACAAAGAAATAAAGGCGCGGGCGAGTACACCCGGTTAAATGTTTTGTTACACAAATTGGCGAGCACATCGAGTAAAAAAATCATAGAAAATAAGAATGAAGCCTCGCTCAATCTCCTCCTTCGCCAGAACTCGCTTCGGGTGAGCTCGCGGGGGTGGGAAGACCTCTGGAAGCAGCAACTCTGGAGTGACCGCCAACCCCTTCTCGTTCAAAGTGTCTAGCTCCTGAAGGCACTTCATCAGAAGGTTGGCTGTCGCCGCCGCAAGGGCGCGTCAAGTCTCCTCCGCCACCGTGGCAGCGGGATCACGATCAGTAGTGGACTTCTCCGCGACTTGGCGCTGACACTCCAGTAGGTTACACTCTGACTCACCGAGGCGAGTGGCGAGGTAGTCATTATTTCTCCGCGCCTCGCTCAACTCTTCCTCTAGCTTGAAAATCCTCTTGGCACACGTGAGTTCAGCGTCCTGCGGAAACGGGACCTACGACGATAAAGCACTGGAAATGGCAGTAGGACGACAAGCGATAGTACATACCTCGTTCGGAGCAGACTGGGTGACACCTCGGGCAGCGACGAGCAAAGCGTTTGCTTTTGTCAGTTTCTCTTCAACGTCGCGTAGAGCATCTGTGGTCGCTGCCAACTTGCTGTTCATGCCAAGAGCCCGTCTTGCCGTTTGGTGGAAAATTTCAGCGGCACGAAGGGCGGCGTGACTGCCGCGGTTGGCCAACTCACGGATGGAGGTACTCGCCAGCATTGTCGCGTCCTCCTGCCCATTGTTCTAAATGTCCTCCGACATGTCTCCCGACATGTCATTTTTTAGGGAAAAACAATATGCTTTTCTAAAAAAAATAGATTATGTACTTTTGTAAAATATAGACTGACATGTCTGATTTTTTCCGATATAGCAGCCGTCACGACTTTTGAATATATCACCCGCTATTTTATTTTATGTTATATTTGCAGACACACATCATATATTGAAATCACCTATGTATATTATATTATGGATGTTTAAATCGATTAAACTTATTATTTCAATTTGTTAATGTTTTATTCTTACAATAAATTTTGTATAATTGTTTCACAATTTTTTGATTTCATATTACAAAAAATAGTAAAATATTTAATACATTTATTAGGTGATTGTTTGTATATTTTTAATATAAATTTATAAATTTGAAAATACTTATAATAAATCAAGTATTTTTACTTTTGAATCTTTTTATATGCAATTAACATATTGTTATCAAAATAAAATTACTGAATAATATTAAATATATTTTACAATGTTTCATATTGTATTTATTAATAATATTTTTTCTTAGATAATATTTAATTTATTTCATAATATAATGACTCATTTTTTATCTATTTGTTATATTATTTTTTTTATAACATATAATTATAGTTAGTCTACATAAAATAAAAAATTTATTTATAATATATGAAAATCCGATATTTTAAAATATCTCTGACATGTCTCCGACTTTCGACATCCGACATTTAAAAACTCAATCTGATATGTCGCCGACATCCGATATTTAAAACATTGCTCCTGTCTATAGAGCCCGAACATGACGTTGAAGGCATCATCGTCCAAGTCCTCGTCCTCCATCCACGGGGTAATTTTATGGTGCCACCGTGGTTCATAGAGCTCTGTGTCTCTTGAGCATTTTAAGCAGTTTTACGGCTGTAATACGGCTGTAATATTATAGCTGTAATATTAATGCCGTATTACAACCGTAAAACCGGGCAAAATGCCCATGAGACACACAGCTTTATGAACCACAGTGACACCATAAAATTTGCCCCATCCAGGAGGATAGCCACGAGCTCAGATTCACACTGTGCATTCCCTCATGCTACATGAGGAGGGCATCGCCTTCCACATCCTCGACGCGCATCCCCAACCCAAAGTTGAGATGAGCATTTGGGGGGATCTTCCGGTTTCTTTGAAGTTTTGACGCTCGTCTCGCCGGTCTTCGATTTCTTCTTCTTCGGTGAGGAGTGACCATCGGGTGCACCTTCTCTTTTCCTTTGCTAGTCGCCGAGGGGCCGCCAGCTCGCACTTCGGCGACCTCGGCAGGGTGCGAGGCGGGGGCTTTTCTTGCAGGGGTCTTTGCAGCCGCTGACGGGATGTTTGCGGTCAAGGTCCGCACATCTACGAGTACAAGTTAAGCATGATGTAATCAAAATATACGTTCGCGAAAGTATGGGGTTGGCGAGTTCAAACTTGTTCCGGGCATGACATAAGCAAGTTGGTCCTGACGCTGTCGCAAGTACAGGACATCGAACTCTTTACCCTTCAGCATCTCGTAAAGGGAAAGGGCGTCACCCTCCGCGCGAGGCGGCTTGTATACGCTCTCGCTCCTTTTGACGGGCGTAAGCGGTAGCGTCCCGAACGCACCCCACACGAAGACAAATTTATCAGTCCAATGATGGACTTTGTTCAACATCTCCACTATCTTGACGCAAGCGTTCAAGAAGGAGACAACACCGTCGCCGGTTGCCTTCAGGGTTAGGATTTTGTGAAAGGCGGTAAGGTCGAACTCGATCCTCTCTTCGTGCATATAACATGCGAAGGCGACCAAGGCGCTGATGCCGTTAGAGTTGACCTGCGCCGGGACCAACCCAAAATACCTGAACACTTGGTTCACCTCGGGCCATAGGGGAGCCGCAGTCCCGCTTGGAAGTCGGTCAAGGGTATATCGAGTTCGTTAGCGTAGAAGGTATTTTTGCTTTCGTCGGGTATGGGTCGCCGCGCTGTGAAGCCTTCCGGTAAATATTGAGCCTCGAACTTCTTGAACTCGACAGTGGTAGTCTGCGAGTCCCGGAAACAGCGATCAATAAAATTTGCAATGCAGTGGGCACGACCCTCATCGCCCTTTGATTCGCGCACCATCCTGACCCAAGCGAGGCGAGTAGAAATTTCGTTAGGTAGGGAGAAAGAAGGTCCGGGGAGTCTGAGAATGTACTTTCGATAATAACCCCCCTCCCTATTTATAGCTTTTTGTCGGGCAAAGCCACTCTGTCAACTGGCAAACTCGTAGAATTGTCCGCGAGAAAGCACTCGCCGCTCTCCAGCTCGCTGGTATTGCACTCGCGTGCCCTTACACTTGCACGATGACCCAGATATAAAAACACAACACATCATTGGCAAAAACAAACTATATTTCTATTACTATTCGACGTTTAAGTGCGAGTACAAAAATTAGTCAAGCCCACCAATGTAAAACAAATACATGTTGGCGCGAGTACAAAGGACGAGGCAAAAAATGATTTTGGCAAGTACAAAATGCAGTGAATACAAAATAAAGTGGAAAACAAAAATAGAAGCCCCAATCTTCTACTCGCGGCGTAGCGGTTCGGTCCTCCGGCGGCGCGGGCGGGCAGGATGACGAGCAGTCCAGGTTATACCCATGGCTTTGTGGAATTTCTCTTGTGCTCGATGAAGATACTTGCCTTTGCGCATAGCCTCTTCGAGCCTACTCGCCTCGCCGACGGTCCCAGCGACCTGCGCAAACTTGTGAAGATGGTCTTCAGTAGTAAACATCCAGGTCTCTAGCTCATATATTCGCTCCTCAGCCTCGAACATATGCAGAAATAATCCACCTTCAACTTCGAGTTGCGCCTGGTTATTCTTGACCGCATCGACACGATTCAGGAGTTAGCCGAGTACCTGTTTAGTCTCGATTGGAGGCGCGACCGAGAGATTGTAGTCATGGGACGCGAGGACACAAGTAGGCGAGTACTGAAATCAGTGCTCTCTACTCACGGGTAGGCCAACAACTCGCGCAGGGGGTTCGAGATCCTTGGAGGCGTTGGTCCTGGCGGGGTTCCCAGCGAGGAGAGCTCGCGATCTCCTGTCGGAAAGTCAACTGCAAAAACGAAACATCTTCATGAGACAAAGCTTAGCGAGGCAAGAAATACCCGACCTGAGTTGAGCGGCTTACGTTCTGGGGACGCATCGCCTCCCTCTATGGGGTGAGGCGGCGCCTTCGCCAAGGTTTTCCCGCCAGTACGGGGGTGGCTCGACTCACCTACTTCGACATGCTGGGCGGGAGTCGTGGGCTCCAAAGAAACGACAAGCAGTGGAATTTGGAACCCGGAAAGATCGGGCTCACGCCGAGTGGCCGCGTCGTCATGGGTAGACTCGCCCTGCGAGTCACAGAGTAAAGATACTGCGAGACGACAGGGAATGTTATCATTAAATCTGTAAGGATGAGAAGAATTGAATGTCTTATTAGCAACGGAGAAGCGAGACGATCTCTGTGTCTTGGATAGTCATATTCTCTTCGAACCTGTGCCGTCTTTCCCCTTGGGGTTCTCTAGGGCGATCACAACGACAGTATCAATGGTAGCTGCATCACCAAATAAGGACGTGCGGTCAGGACACTCCCCTTCATACTCGCACGAAAAAAAGGAAAAAAAGATGGGTATTACGACTCACCTCGGTCGTGGCGGCCTGGATATCCGGGTGAAGTTGATCTTTTCCACCAGCTGGCGAGGTCCTGCCCAAAGTGGGCTCACGCCGTGACGGCACCACAGCCAGAACGGAGCCCGCCTCGCCGGACGGTGCCGCGACCGTCTCTCGTATCTTTTTCTTCTTACTGTACCCCTCACCCCCTAGCTCTCGTTGCCGCTTCGGAGGAGATTCGCCTAACAAGGCGAGAAGGGCCTCAAATTCGTCATCTCGGATAGGCGGGTCCATCACGCGTTAAAGAGCAGCAGGTCGGCAAGGGAATTTTAGATGGAAGAGTCATGCCCTGCCCCCCATATATATAGAAGTAGAAGGGAAGCGGGTTCCAATCCGCCGAGTTGCGACCTTAGGCTCGCTAAATCGGTGTTGGATGATTTCTTCCCGACCTCTATCGAGTTCACAAAAAAGCGGGGATTGTGTACAATCCCAGTTTGGGGAGCCCGACCAGACTCGCCCCAAGAGAGATCAGACGAGCTTTAGGGCTACAAGTAAGATGCAGCGAGCGCGGCGAATCAGTCAGCTCAGTGAAGTAACGTGCTCTGCAAAGTCGCGAGCTCGGCAAGACAACGAGTACAATGCAGTCGCAAGTTCCCCCAACGCCTTCGCATTGGGCAAGTACAAGGTTTAGGCAAGCTCTGTGCTGTCCCCGACCCCTTTGACTTCGCTCGGGGTTGCCTGCAGGCCAATTTGAGCTGTCAATATCAAAGACAAAAAGGCAGAGGCCGCTATCTACAGGCCAAGAAAGACTATTTTACCCTCAGTTAGAGTTTGCCTATAAATAGACCCCTAAAACACCTCGGAGAGGCAGATCCAGCCTTCTAGAGCTCCTTCCTTTGGATAATTCTTGCTTCATGCCATCCGATGTGCCGCGCTCAGCTTTTGGCTTTGGGAGGGGAAGTTGCGAGTAACGCTTCCGGGTGTGTGGCGGGACCTCCCTGCTGAAGCTCAACGGGTCTGAGTGGGAAACCAATTTTCACCTAGTGAGGGTTGACTCCGAGCTCAGAGTACCGCAGTCTTGTGCGCTCGACGACGAGTCCAATAACCTGAACTGCTCTCTCTTAGTTCGAACTCCGTTGAACCGGTATCCGGGTTTCAACAATATAGGTCGTTGTTATGCCCCCAGAGGTTATGAGGATTACATTACCCGCCGTATTCACATCGATACCCCATTCTATGATGGGCAGTTAGATCCTAAGGCATTTATCAATTGGTTGTTGGAAATGGACAACTACTTTGACTGGTTCGAGATGAGCAATGCAGGTGAGTAAGGTTTGCCAAAGTGAAATTAATTGGGCAGACCCAAATGTACTACTAGATGAGTTTAGAGCGCTCTCTAGATAGAGAGGGTCTCGACCCCATCATCAGATGGCCCGATATGAAACATAAACTTAAAGAAAAATATCTTCCCGCTTCGTACCATTGCCAGCTCCTAGAGCAGATCTACAAGCTCGCATTAGAGTACAAGCAGTACTTACACACTACAGGTCTGAGGCCACCCACTTCACAGTCTGATAGCCCTGCCCCTAGGGGGCCCCCGCAACAGGGATCCACCCCTTACATGTGATGCAACCTGAGTCGCATCATCATTTACTTTTAATTCCTGCATTTTTTTTATTGTTGCGCACGTCCTCACACATGTTGTTTTTCTTGTGTATGTGTTTTTGTGCATCTCTAACGTTCTCATTGTACTCAGGCTTGTTTTTTTTCCTTATTTTGAAATTAAATATTTTATAACTTAAAATATTTAGTTTCTTTTCAACATCAGTTATTATATGAGAACTCTTAAAATAATAATCAAAACAATTCTGAAATTGCTAGATTTTTTGAAAACTCATTTATTTTAATAGCCTTTTCTACAATTAGCCTCTGAATGCCTTTACCTTTTGAGCCACGCCTAATTAATTTTTATTTCTAAAAGAATGGCTCCCTTTCTCTGTTAAAAACCCAATTCTTCGGCAAGAATGACAACCCGGAAAAGAACTGAATGAGACCTTGTCTTGTTCGGTTCCCCTCTAGCGCAACCCTTCCGCTCCTCCCAACGCCGGATTTTCCATCCACCGCTTGCCTGTCTGCCACCGACCCCACTGCCGGACCCCTCCTCCCATGTCGTCGGCGACCAGACCTCCTCCACACGCCGCTGGTTTACAGCGTGCATCCCTGTTGTTCGTCCCGTTGGATTCGACGTCAGCTTTCCTCTCCTGCCCTGGTGGATCTCCTTAAGCTCCCGTCGACCTGTCCTGTACCTCCCTTTGGCGGATCGTGCGGCTTCCCGACGCTATCCTCCATTCACAGTCGGCGGTTTGCCATTATTCTGTCGCAGCTATTTCTGCCTTCGTAGATATTTTTTTGCAAAATATTCTTTTGGAATATATTCTATGCTATGTCTGCTATTGACCGATATATTTGAGCCGCTTAATTTAATAAGGGCCGCAAGATAGCGTTGGGAGGATAGCGTCCATGCACAGTCGAGCCATGGACGTTGTACATATTTTACTAGGCAGGCCCTGACTTTATGATTTGGATGTGACTTGTTATGGACGGTCTAATACTTGTGTCTTCTTTGATAAGGGCCGCAAGATCACATTATCCTCGACGCAACCCAAAGGTCCCACGAAAGTGAGGGTCGAGACTTCAGTTACTTCAGGTTCCCTTAGACCTGTTCATATTCTGTGTTGTATTGAGTTCACTCGGGAGAGTCTAGATACATGCTTCATTCATGTCGTTGCTGCTTCTCAGTCTATGAAGATCACTATGGACTTGAGTCCATCTATCTTAATGTTCGACACCTCCAAGATGAGTGCAGTGACATGATGCCTGAGGAGCTCCATGACAAGCTACCCCCTCTATGAGATAACACGTGATCGATATCATTCCGGGTTCATCTCTGCCGAATCTTCCACATTATCGTATGAACGCCGATGGGTACGAAGCGCTCCGGACTTAGATTTCTGACCTCCTGTGAAAGCAGTATATTAGGAAGACCTTGAGTCTTTCTTACCTTTAAGAAGGATGGTACCTGACGTTTGTGCATAGATAACTGTGCTATCAATAAAATCACGATTAAATATCGGTTCCCCTTTCCACCACTCGACAACCTCCTTAACACCATGCCAAGTGCCAAGATATTTTCAAAGCTTGATCTTCGTAGCGGGTACCACCAAATCAGGGTCAGGGAGGGTGAAGAATGGAAGACGACATTTAAAATGAAAGAGGGTTATACGAGTGGTTAGTTATGCCTTTTGGGCTATCCAATGTCTCTAGCACATTCATGCGTGTGATGACTAAGATCCTGCGCTCATATATGGACAAATTTCTCGTAGTTTATTTTGATGATATCTTAGTTTACAGTCAGACTTATGAAGAGCACCTCACGCGCATACGATTGCTCTTCGACATCCTCTGAAAGGAGCACTTTTATGTCCATCTAAAGAAGTGCACCTCTTTATCCGAGTCTCTACACTTCTTAGGGTTTATCATTTCTGCCACAGACGTGTCCGTAGGTCTTGATAAAGTCAAGTCCATCTGAGACTGACGTATCCCCACAAATATCCACGAGGCTTGAAGTTTTCACGGGTTTGTCACATTTTATAAAGGCTTTGTCAGAGGATTCAACACTATCATGGCTCCCTATACGAGTTGCCTTCGTAAGGGGGATTTTCAGTAGACATCTGTTGTAACTCAGGCATTCGAGGACATCAAGAAGAAATTTATAGCGGCTCTGGTACTCCGATTACCTGATTTTTGTCAAGCCTTCGAGGTTGCTTGCAACGCCTACGCCGTTTGATTTGGAGGGGAACTCAGTCAGGAGGGTCATCTAGTTTTTTATTTTAGTTAGAAGTTGAATGACGCCTGACAGAGATACTCTAACTACAACCGAGAGTTTTATGCAATAGTGCAATCATTGAGGCACTGGAGACACCACCTCCTCCCACGCGAGTTCGTGTTATATTCAGATCACCAGACCTTGCGTTATTTAGACTCCTAAAAAAAATTGAGTCACCGACACGCTAAATGGATTGAGTAAATGCAGTAATTTCATTATTTTCTTAAGCACCGAGCAGGTGTTGAGAACAAACCCGCGAACGCACTTAGCCTCCTGACAGGTCTACTTCACACCCTTACCAGTAAGGTCATGGGATTCGAGCATCTGATCACTGAGTATGCAACATGTCCAGACTTTGCAGAGATATACTCAGCTCTATCTCAGGACCCACCCGAGGTCCTCCCTGATTATTCAAATATGGACCAGTATTTATTTCATGGCACACTTAAGTGCATCCCTATGACCTTCCTCCGGGATCATCTGGTTTGGGAGATGCATGCTGGCGGCGCAGCGGGCCATTTTGGTAGGGGTAAAACCACCGCACTAGTGGAAGATCGTTTAAATTGGCCCTTCCTAAAGAGGGACGTTGTGCTAGTCGTTCTGCATTGCCATATCTGCCAGATGGCTAAGGGATCACGATAGAATACGAGACTGTATACACCACTTCCAGTACTACACCAACCTTGGGTGGATATTAGTATGGGTTTTGTTAGGATTGTCATGCACCCTTCGCAAGCACGATTCCATACTTGTTGTAGTTGACCGGTTCTCCAAAATGGCTCACTTTATCGCATGCAACAAGACAGTCGACATGTATCACATTGCTTCAATATTCATTCGGGACATCTTTAGACTTCACGGTCTCCTTAAGACCATCGTCTCCAACCGAGATGTCCCATTCATGAGCTATTTTTTGAAGACCGTCTGAAAGAAGACTGACACCACACTGCTATTTTCATATGCTTACCATCTGCAGATGGATGACCAAAGTGATGTAGTAAATATGAGTTTAGAAAATCTTTTGCGATTCCTTGTTGGCAACCACACCATCTCTTGGGATTCAATGTTACCCATGGCTGAGTTTGCATGGCTGAGTTTGCATGGCTGAGTTTGCATTTAATAGTTTAGTGTATAAGACAACAAGATTGAGTCCGTTTCAGGTAGTCTTAGGTTATGACTTATGAACCTAGAAAGCCTATAGATTTCATTCCCCTACCTATAGAGTCTCGTCCTAGTGAGTCGCCTAAGTCTTTTATTAGTCATATACATAACATGCATAAGTCGGTCCTATGGAATATTTCTTGCAATAATGATATTTATAAATTATATGCTGATAGTCACAGGAGAATGAAAAACTTTAAAGAATGAGAACAAGAGATGGTTCGTATACGCGCTGAGAGGTTCCCAAAAGGAACTGCTTGCAAATTGAATGCTAAGAGTACGAGTCCTTACACTGCGCTGAAATGAATTGGAGCAAATGCTTATGAGCTGGATATCCCGACGAGTATGAGGATTTCACCTATATTCAATGTTGAAGATTTGACTTCATACTTTGAGCCACACGACTATATGTACCCTTCACCCTCTTCCTCCACATTCTCTCAACCTCCATCCACATCCACCACTCAACATCCCTAGTTACCACCATTATCTCCTTCCATCTCACCGCTTCAGCAACAGCTTTCGCCTACCACCCATCTCCGTTTTCAGCCCGAGTCCTCAACACCGATTTATCATTTGACTTCTCCAATTCCTACATCATGTTCGTCGCCAACAGTCCCACTGTCTTCAATAGTTCCATCGTCTACAACAACTCCGCCTTCTTCAATAGTTCCGCCTTCTTCAATAGTTCCGCCTTATTCAGCTGTTCCATTGTCTATAGTTGTTCAATCGTCTTCAGGTGTTTCATCTCCTTCCGCAGGTCCTCCATCATCAACAGTTCCTTCAAGTTCAGCAGTTACCTCTTCTTCGGCCGCCAACCTGTTTGACGTCATTATGGAGATCATGGTCCATGAGCTTATACCCGTACTAGACAGAGTCTGCTTCTTTGTCCATTGGCAGGACCGCCATTTTACTAATGATACCTGGATCTCTGCAACAGAGCTCAAGAGACTCGTCCTCGCCCTACGAAGACATTATGATTATCTTCATTCAACGAAGATGAATGATTCTGAGATGGGGCAGTTGGTGGGGAGCTTCCTGCCTGACCCGTTCGGGTCTACTGACGACGACCTCGGGTTCACTGATGATTGAGACCGCTCATTTCGAGTGGCCCGCTGATCATTGTCTTTTTGTCTCTTGTCTTATTTTATTTCAAGTTGTATTTTTTGAGTTGGGGCATTGACCAATCATAGTTATTCATTGCTCCCCAGAAAACTATAAATAGAGGGTGAGAGCTCTCTTTTTAGGCATTGAAAGATTGAAGCTTAGATGCCTTCCTTTGGTCATGTTGGTGCCGAAGCCGAACCCCGGGTGGGAAGCTCAGGTCTATCTCCTCCCTCCGAAACCCCTTGGCTGTCCCCCACCATCCTCCCCCTTGGCCAACCACTCCAGTACTCCTCTCCCTCCACCACCATAAGCAACAACCACCATATTTTTCCTCTACCCTCTCATGTCAGTTGGCTCCCCCCCCCCCCCCCCCCCCCCCCCCCGAAACAGCCGGCCCAAAGGGCCCTTATCCTCCTCCCCCACTGGAAACAGCTCACTGCCTCTCTCCTTGCTTGCTGCCAGCCATCAAAGCAGTCGGCCAAGGGAGCCTCAACACCTATCCAGGAGACTGGCCACCCCTCCTTCCACCATCTTTGTTGTGGAACCACTACCACCCTCATTTCTCCACAAAAATAGCCCCCATATACCTCATACAAAACCTTCGGCGATCACCGGAGTTCGTCTCCGACCACCTCCGTTGGTCCTCCTATACCTCCCGTACCTATTCCTACATTTTGAGTTTTCCGGAGATTGCTGAAAAACATCTTCGGCAAACACCACAACCGGTAGCCACCTCCGGCCACCACCAGTCACCAACCACCTCTTCCACCACTCATAACTACTGTTAGAAAACAACCTTGTAAAGACCCATTTTGTGGCCCATTATATTCATTCCTCTTCCTCTTGTAATAGTCCCACATCTTGAAAATGAGATTACACTCTCTCTCTTCTACCTATATATTTGTACTCATACTTGTATTTTAGAATTCAAGAAGTTTATACAAGGTTACCCAATTCTTGTACACGGAATCAGAGCCCGTCGATCCGTTTAAGCAGTTTGTCCGTTCTTAACCGCATCGCCTGTTGCGGTTTGCTACATTCAGCGGTCTACTCGCTTGTTACCCGCATCTCATGCGGTTTGTCGTCTGCGGTTTTCTTCTCGCCTTTCCAGCGGACTACTCTCTCTAGTTCGTAGGCTTCGTGGCGCACTGCTTCCCACCGTTGTGGTTGGGTTTCCTTCTGCTTTTATAGCTTTGGCGGCTGGGTCCCACCGCCAACCATCCCGCGGTTTGCCTTACCCGCTACGGTCTGCCATCCCACTCGCGCGGTTTGGTTGCGCGGTCTTCCTTTAACCGCAACACTTTGCCTAGTTCGTCGTGGTCTGTTCGCCCGCCTTATTCGCAGTGGTTCCCTGCTTGAGTTGTGCGGTTTGGTTCCTTGTTCTTGCAACCGTGGTTGATCTCTCAAGCCGCGTTTCTTCTCCTCTCTCTCTCTCTCTTCGCGGCTTCTCTCTTTGCGGCTTTCTCTACCCGCTACCAGTCTTACTTTGCTGTCCGCTGGCCTCTCCTTCTCTAGCGGCTACCGGCCTTGCCTTGTTATTCGCTGATTTCTCCTTCTCTAAGCCGCTGTTGGACTTGCCTTGCTGTCCGCCGGCCTCTTCTGCTCTAAGCCGCTGCCGACCTCTTCTAACTATTTGACAAACTCTTCTACATTAGTCGTTGTGGATTCTCCAGTCGTCTGCCAATCCGCCCGCGTTTATTCGCCAGACCTCCTTCTCTCTTGCTGTCATGGACTCAACAATTGCCTATTCTCTTCCCGCTCGTGCCTCCGTTCCTTCTCCTGAAGTTCGCAATGAACTTTGGATCACCACTATCTCACTCAGTGGGAAACAGAATTTTGTGGATTGGGTGCATTCTGTTCGTTGCGTTCCCCAGACCAAAGGTCTTCTTCATCACCTTACTCGGGATTCTCCCACTGTTCCCACTGATGAGTGGCTCGGTGATGACGGTCCGGTCCATTCCTGGATCCTCAATTCTATGGACACCGAGTCATATCGCATGACCATGTATCATGAGACTGCTAAGGCGATGTCGGAGGAACTTCAATCTCTCTACTCTGGCAAAGACAGCTTGCTACATCTGTTTGATATCATCTATGCGCTTCAAACTCTGGATCCCGACACATCTGGTGATTTGATCTCTTTTGTTGTTAAGGACAAAACTCTAGTGGAGGCCTGAATACAACATCAGCCTCCTTCCACGTACCTTGCTACACAATGTGCGCAAAAGAAGGCAGTTGGGATTGCGATGTTGATTGTCCAGGTTCCTCCCCACCTCCACAGTGTCCGAACTCAGATTCTTTCCTCCTCTACAACGCCCTCACTATCTGATGTCTGCTCTATGCTGCTCAAGGTTACACCTCTCTCTGATGTCCCAACAAATTTTTCTCCAGCTCTCCTTCAGCAACCCCTCCTATCTACTCCTACTCCAGCTCGTGGTTCTTCAGCTAGGGGAGGCCGCCACACGTCTCGAGGACGAGGGCGTGCTGGGCGCTCTGCCTTCAAATGTGGTCGAGAGGGTCATCTCGAAGCAACATGCCACTGCAAGCATGGTCTGCCTCCACACCTTGCTGCTTCTACTACAACTGCTCCTACTCCTACTGGTGCTCCTCCACTAGATTCTGATTCTTCTACCCGGCAAGATATCAACGCTCTCCGCACCCAGCTTCAGCAACTCAAAGGCGTTATCAGTCGCTCGTCTGGCACGGTTGCGTCTTTCTCTACTGAAGGTATCTCCTATCTCTCTCATAGCCCCCACTAGATCGTGGACTCGGGTGCTACTCACCACATTACATCCCAGAAACCACCACAGTATATACAGTCCACTTGTCCCAAGTTCATCATTGTCGCAAATGACGACACCACTCCGGTCTCTGGCGCGGCTGATCTTCGACTAACCCCCACTCTCCCTCTATTATCGGTTCTTCATGTTCTAGGATCCCCCTTTAATCTGCTATCAGTTAGTCGTTTTACTCAAGAACTTGATTGCTGTATAACATTTTCTCCTTCCTCTTTTGTTGTGCAGGATCGCCACACGCGGAGTAATATTGGTAAAGGGTGACTGTCGAATGGGCTGTATCTCTTGGACGTTCCACCCACCAGTCTCTTTGCTGCTGTCTCTACTGATGATTGACATTGCCGCCTTGGGCATGCTCCCCTCCCGATTCTCAAGAAGGCTTTTCTGAATGTCTCATTGCGAGAGTTTACTTGTGAATCATGTATCTACGACAAACAATATCGTACTTCTTTTCCTTCTACATGTACCCAGAGTGATACTCCGTTCTCTTTAGTTTATTCTGATATCTGAGGACCTTATAAAGTCGCTAGTGTTTTGGGCTATCGATATTTTGTCACCTTTATTGATGATTACTCGCGTCTCACTTGGTTATATCTACTTCGTGATTGTACTGAACTGACAACTGTTTTTCGTACTTTTCTTACTGAGACGCGTACGTAATTCTCCACTATGTTAAAAATCATTCACACTGATAATGCTCGTGAATATACCAGTCGCACTTTCTCAAATTTATGCATCGAGTTCGACATCATACATCAAAGCTCGTGTGCTTATACCCCCCAACAAAACAGTGTGGCCGAGGGGAAAAATCATCACCTCCTCGATGTCTCCCGGTCTCTCATGTTTCAAATGCAGGTGCCCACCGAATACTGGAAATTTGCGGTTTCTTCTGTCTGTCATCTTATCAACCACATGCCTTCATCTGTACTCGATTTCGCCTCTCCATTTAGTCTCATTTTACCTTCGAAGTTTCCTTTCTCTCTTACACCCCGTGTCTTTGGCTGTGTGTGTTATATCACCTTCTTTGTCCGTCTACTGACAAGCTCGCTGCTGGCGCCACAAGTATATGTTTGTTAGCTACTCCCGCACTCAGAAGGGTTATGTTTGTTACTCTCCTCCCGACGGCAAGGTAATTGTTTCGGCTGATGTAACCTTTTCTGAGGATCAGTCATTTCACTCCTTTCCTTCCACCCCGTCTCCACCTTACACTGCAACTCGTCCTGCCATCTCGGTCATGACTCCGTCTCTCCCAACTCTTCCCTCCTCACTACCCGTGCCTTCTTTACCTCCACCATCTCTTTGTGTCTATACTCGTCCTAAGTCGAAGAATACTTCCCTACAACATCTCCCTTATACCGATGACATCCCGCGGCCTGCTGATCCCGCATCAGCCTCTACGAGTCCTCCCTTAGCGAATTATGTATCTAATCGCCTCTCTCCGCCACTCCACCAATTTGTCGTTTCTCTTTCCTCCATTTCTATGCCTAATTCTGTGCAGGAAACGCTTCAACTCCCGGGGTGGCGGGCGGCCATGGATGATGAAATGACTGCTTTTTGGGCTAACCAGACCTGCGATCTTGTTCCTCTTCCTCCCAACCAGTCCTATGCCAGCTGCAAATGGGTATTTATTATCAAACATGCTGCGGATGGGACTGTTGGCCGCCTAAAAGCTCTCCTCGTGGCCCGGGGTTTCACTCAGCAACAACGTATTGATTATGATGAAACTTTCTCCCTGGCTGCCAAGTTGAATACCGTTCGGGTCTTGATCTGCTTAGCTGTCCTGCCTGTCCATCGCCAGTGTCCCCTCCATTAGTGGATATTAAACACGTCTTTCTCAATGAAGATCTACAAGAAACTGTTTATATGCACCAACCTCTCGGGTTTGAGACCGCGGGGGAGTCTCTTGTATGCCATCTCCGAAAATCCGCGTGCTTGGTTTGAGAAATTCAGTAAGGTGGTTTGCGATGTCGGTTTTACACGAAGCTCGACTGACTTCTCCCTCTTTACCCATCATCAGCCAATAAGCGCCGTGATTCTCCTCGTATATGTTGATGATATCCTAATTAATGACAATGACTATACAGGGATACAACAAATCAAATAACATCTGAACTCAGCATTTCAGACGAAAGATCTGAGAAATCTTCGATACTTTCTTGGGCTTGAAATCGCAAGACGACCTGATGGTCTCGTCTTATCCCAACGACAGTTCTGTATTGACCTCCTACAAGATGCTGGCTACTCAGGGTGCAAACCTGCGTACACCCCTATGGATGTAAATCACAAGCTTTCTGCACAGGGTTTTGATTCCGACCAACTACTTACAAATCCAGAATACTATCGACGCTTTGTGTGGAAGCTAATTTATCTTACGGTTACTCGACCAGATATCTCATTTGTTGTGAGGGTTGTGAGTCGTTTTATGCATGCTCCTCGAACATTTCATCTTCAACCCGTTGAACGCATTCTCAGATATCTAATGACTGCTCCAGGACATGGACTCGTTTACAAACAATCTACCTCTCTTTCTCTTGTTGTGTATTCTGACGTGGACTACACAGGTTCTCTTGACGATCGACGTTCCACATCTGATTTTTGTACATACTTCGGTGGACGCCTTATTACCCGACGTAGCAAGAAGCAGACAGTAGTTGCTCGCTCGTCTGCCGAGGCCGAGTACCGGGCTATGACTACTGTTGTATTTGAGTTAACCTGGCTTGAAAGTCTTTTTAATGATTTGAGACTCAAACTCTCATCTCCGGCGACCTTATTTTGTGACAGTCAGACAGCGATACATATTGCCAAGAATCCCGTCTTCCATGAACGAACAAAGCATATCGAAGTTGAATGTCATTTCATTCGAGAAAAAAGCTCAATCAAAGAAGATAAAATTGGAGCATGTTCCCGCTACCGGACAAGTTGCTGATATTTTGACAAAACTCTCTCTCGGCCGTTATACTATCACTTTTTATCCAAGCTTGGTGCCTACAACTTGTACGCTCTAGCTTGCGGAGGGTGTTAGAAAACAACCTTGTAAATGCCCATTTAGTGGCCCATTATAGCCATTCCTCTTTCTCTTGGAATAGTCCCACATCTTAAAAATGGGATTACTCTCTCTATCTCTTCTCCCTATATTTTTGTACTCATATTTGTATTTTAGAATTCAAGAAGTATATATAAGGTTTACTTAATTCTTCTGCAACTACCTTAACTACCTTCAACCACCCATGAATCCCACTACTCCCACTCCTAATTAAATAAATCATTTCCTAAACTTAAGCATAACTCCTCCCCCACTTCCCTCTCAGAAGCTTTCGCCTCTCCCCTATTCCCTTCCCCTGCTGTTACGTGGAACCACCTAAAGATTATCCGAATTGATAGCCCACTCATCCCCTTCATCAAGACAGCCAAACTCCAATCCTTAACCCCCTCTTTCTGTTCACGTGGAACCACCACTTACTCCCCATTTCATCAAAACAAATCCTCATTGCTGCCCCCCTTCTAACTGCTGCCACCCATTCCCCAACCCATTGACACTCCAGCCCCCTCCCTGCCTCCCTCACTCTCTCACGCGGAGCCACAACCAAACTCTCCCCTCCTTTCACACCCCATCCAGGCCGTCTCTTTTGGCTGTCAACCCTTCTCCGGCCAAGCCCAGCCACCCCGCTCAACTGCCGGAAAATCCATTCCTGCTGTCCAGAAATCAGTCCCTGCTGTCCAGAACAGCAAAACCAACCCAGGATTTCATCCTTGGACTCCTTCCTAGCCTCCTCTCCTCCCATACAATCACCTCCCAACCTCCAGGTTGCTCTTCAGGCTTCCAGGATTGCAATCCTCTCTGTCGCTTGTTGCTGAGAATACTTTCCTGCACCTACCCAGTTGCTGTCCCAACTTCTGGACAGCCCCCAGACAATTCCGAGATGCGGAAATCTGTTCCGGACAGTTCTTTTACAGCTCCTCCAGTCCTCCCCTCTTTATAGTCGTGGTATCCAAGGTTTGTGTGTTGATTTCTTTACTGTTGGATCATGTGTTTGTTTTCTACTTGTAGGGATAGTCATTTGTAATTTTTGCCCTTGTGATTTTTCATTTTAGTAGAATTTGGTTTTCCTGTACTCTCGCGCTCATGCCTTCTCTTTGCTCCCTCATTTTAAAATATTTTTATTTCAATTGTGCTGAATCAAGTTTTATAACTTATAAATGTTTTGCAATTTTGTATTCGCCAGTCATTGCACTTGCATCCAGCCCTAGTTTCATTAGAGCATTACCCTACGTCAATTGTCCTTGTTAGAGCTTGGCGGTTTGGCGGACTGGTCTCGGCAGTTTGTTGGTCTATCGGTCTAGCTTGGCGGACCGAGAGCTTGGAGGTCTATCTTGGTGGACAGAGGTAGCAGTCAAGTCTGGCGGCTTGTCTTGGCATCCTGGAGGTTTAGAAAGTCTTGGCGGTTTGACAAATCTGCAGTGCAGTCTTGGCGGTTTAGCAAACCGTGTTGTCGACCAGCATTCCACAGTGCTGTCCAGGAGGTTTGCTTATTCGAGTTATAGTTCGGAGGGCAACCCGCAGCTGCGGTCTGGTGGGCAACCCGCAACTGCGGTCTGGTGGCAACCCGCAGCTGCGGTCTGACGGCTTTCCTCTGTTGCAGTTCAGTGACATCTCAGGACTGTAACTGCTTTAGTCTTATTTTATAGCCTTGCGGTTTGACGCCGTCAAACCGCATAGCGCACGGCTTGTAAATAGTCTCATATCGCTTGTTGTATTCTCCTCTCTCCCCCCATCTTCTATAAATAGAGGGACATACTTTTATATTATTTATCTTTTTGCAGTAATAAAATTTGTCTTTATTTAGCCATTTTTCACTTGGTATCAGAGCTAGCCGGTTCTTTTACTTCGAAAGAGAACAAAGCAAGCGAGCACGTGATCAGAGCAAGTGCACGCAAACAAAGGAAGCCGCAGAAAGAAAGGGAGATCGCGCGAACACAACAGGGACCTG
This sequence comes from Platanthera guangdongensis, assembly GCA_039583875.1. Classification (NCBI taxonomy): domain Eukaryota; kingdom Viridiplantae; phylum Streptophyta; class Magnoliopsida; order Asparagales; family Orchidaceae; genus Platanthera; species Platanthera guangdongensis. Next base: position 93,605,556 of record CM077165.1, read on the forward strand.
CTCGTTGTCCGATGGTCGTTGGTGATGATAATGGTTGGACCGAGGATTCTTCTCTTCTTGCAGATAGTACTATGTACAGATGACTAGTGAGAAAACTCATCTATCTGACTGTTACCAACCAGATATTTGTTATGCAGTAGGGAAGGTCAGTCAGTTTATGCAAACTCCCAGAATGTGTCATCTTCGTTCAGTCATGAAAATTCTGGAATATGTGAAAGGGTCTCCAGAAAAAGGGTTATTGTTTCAAAAACATAATCATTTGAAGATTGAAGCGTATTCTGATGCCAGCTATGCTGATAACAAAGAAGATAAAATGTCTACATCAGGTTTTTACACATTTATAGGAGAAAATCTTGTTAGCTGGAAGAGCAGAAGACAGTCTATGATTTCCAGGTCAAGTGCTGAAGCTGAGTACAAGAGCATGACTTCAACAACTTGCGAGTTGAAATGGTTACGAACATTTATGCTTGACTTATGAAAAATCTATGATCATCCACTTCCTATATTCTATGATAACAAAACCGCTATTTACATATCCAAGAATCCAGTTTTTCATGAGAAGACAAAACACATTGAAGTTGACTGTCATTTCATTAGAGAAGAGATATTGAAGAATCAAATCTGCACTACATTCGTCACTTCTGACAAAACACTGACATACGTTTTTACAAAACCAGTTTCCGTTTCTCTTTCAGACGTTTGTAGCAAGCTAGACATGATTGACATATATGCTCCAGCTTGAGGGGGAGTGTTAGAGCTTGACGGTATGGTAGACTGGTCTCGACGACCTGTTGGTTTGGCGGTCTGGCGGTCTGGCTTGGCGGACAGAGAGCTTGGCGGTCTGGCGGTCTGCCTTGGTGGGCAGAGCTAACGGTTAAGTCTGACGGCTTGTCTTGGTAGACTGGCGGTTTAGCAAGTTCTGACGGTTTCACAAATCTGCAGTGCAGTCTTGGTGGTTTGGCAAACCGCTGTTGTCGACTAGCATCCCGCAGTGCTGTCAAGGAGGTTTGCCTACTCGAGTTGCAGTCCGGAGGGCAACCCACATCTGCGGTCTGGTGGCAACCCGCAGCTGCGGTCTGGTGGCAACCCGCAGCTGCGGTCTGGTGGCAACCCGCAGCTGCGGTCCGGTGGCAACCCGCAGCTGCGGTCCGGTGGCAACCCGCAGCTGCGGTCCGGTGGCAACCCGCAGCTGCGGTCCGGTGGCAACCCGCTGCTGCGGTCCGGTGGCAACCCGCTGCTGCGGTCCGGTGGCAACCCGCTGCTGCGGTCCGGTGGCAACCCGCTGCCGCGGTCTGACGGCTTTCCTCTGTTACAGTTTGGTGACATCCCAAGACTGTAACACTTTAGTCTCATTCTATAGCCTTGCGTTTTGACGTCGTCAAACCGCATAATCCGCGCGGCTTGTAAATACTCCCACATCGCTTGTTGTATTCTCCTCTCTCCCCCATCTTCTATAAATAGTGAGACATACCTTTATATTATTTATCTTTTTAGAGCAATAAATGTCCCTTTATTTAGCCGTTTTCACAGTTCTATTAGGTTGAAGTGGTCAAATGCTTTGGCGTAGGATGAAGCTGCTGGATGGAGAGAATATAGGTCGATGTTGGTTTGACGTAAGATGCAGCGAGTGGTGAGGGTTCTTCGTGCTCAGGTCAGATCAGGCCCTTGATTTGGCCGGACATCGAGAGTACACCAAACTTGACGGAGAGATGTGCAAGCGCAACTTGAGTGGTGGCAATATATTCCTCATACAACTTTGCGTATTCCCCACACATCATTCAAAGTATCTCACGAATTGCACCTTGATCACCAGAACTCACCGTCATGCAGAAGGATTTAATAATCAATTAATTAATCCAATATAGTAATTCATAAATTGACTTCTACTAGGCTTGAGGAATGGCATTTAGTAGGTCTAAAAGGAGGAGTGCGGCTAGATAGACTGAGCTTAAGGAGAAAACGTGGCGGTGAATGAGGGCGCGGGGCTATGAAGCACCGACACTTCAAAATGTCCAGCATGTCAGTGTCGGACTGTCTGACACTTGTCCGACTCTCCGACACTCTCTGACACTCTCTTGTACTCGTGTCGGAAGTCCGACACGCTGGCTCATACGAGACTTGCATGTCCCGCTCAATCGGACACGCGTGTCCCTAAGCTAGCTATTCATGGTGAGACAAGAGGCAATCTGTCTTGGAAGTGCAATTTTTGTGAAAAATATTTTATAAGTTCATATACAAGAGTGATAACATATTTGTTAATGATTAGTAGAAAAGAAATTGGAAAGTGTATAACAGTATTAAAGAGTGATCTATTTGAGGTGAAAAAACTAGAAGAAGTGGTGAATGCTAGAATGATGAGTCTTGCTCTTAAAAAGTGTCTTTGCCCTCTTTTAGCATTTCAAGTAGTGATGGTGGATCCAATAGTGGGGTGAATAATTTCTCTAGAAAGAGGAAGATTGAAAGTGAAGAAAAAAATTTGTTTGTGAATCCATTATTTTTACTGATAATATATAATGATAATGTGTTTATGTCCTATCATTTTTCGACCTTTTGTTAAGTTTTTCATTTGAATATTTGATGAGTAATATTTAAACATGACTTAGTTTATTTGAATATCTGTTAATTGTTAATTTTTTATTTTTGGTTAAATATTTTAGGATTTTCATAATTACAAAAAAAATAAATATTTATCATATGTGTCCCAGTGTGTCGGAATATGATATTTTTAGAATTGACGACTCACGTGTCATGTCGTGTCACGTGTCGGTGTCGTTGCAACATAGGCTCAGGGCTCGAAGAGACAAAATGACATGTGCAGGGTAGTCTTGATGTATGAAGGCGTAAACATGATGATTCACTGACTGGACTGCAATAGAAATCGATGAGGCTTATGCAGGGCGGTCAATGCTTGGTAGATTAGAATTACGTTGTCTAGGTCCAATTAGAATGAGGGATGATTGCTAGAGAGTGACAATCACACTATTGTGAAGGGGAATGTTGCTTATGCAGACAGAAGGATTGATCAGATAGTTCACGGTCTTCCTTTTTTCAAGAGAAATAATTGGCCACTGACTTGATGTCACCTAAAACACCCTCTCAAGAAAAAATGAGTGGTTTGGGGTGGATATGCCCACAAACCTTAGTACAAACCCTAGGGTTGCCCTTTGATTATTGAGAAGGACATGGGGTCATATGTTCTTGGATTAACTTGAATATTGGTAGTCTATCTCATAGGGTGGTAACAAGACTGGGATAAGTTTACTGAAATTTTTAGGGACATTTATCCCCTCTGAATTAATTTATGATTAATTATGACACTTTATTTAAAAATGAAATTTCATGTTTAGATAATCTTGGATGTTCATGAAACTTTGGAAGTGAGCTTATATTGATGATATTATTCTCTGATAATTTTGCTATGAATTTTGGATTGATAATTTTAGTACTTCATTCACAACATTAAGATTGATTCAATCACAAAATAATTATTTTAGAGTTATATGCTTACTGGTAAAATTGTAAAACTTGGTCAGGGAACACTTTAGGACATAATCATGCTCTGAGAATTTTTATAAAAATATTGGAAGAAGTTTCATATAGGATCCTTCACAAAGTGCCCTAAGTTGAATAATTTAATATAATTCATTTATGTGACCATATGGTGTTGGAAAATTATAATTCTTGGCCAGTAGCCTTTTCTGGTCATATCTACCATCAAGTAATTTTCTCATAATTTTTCGATGATTAATTCTAATATTTCCTGCTTTACCCTAGGCTTGTGGATAATTAATCAATAATTTATTTAGAGGTCAAACCTCTTTGGAAAAGTGTGAATTTTAGTATTTCCTATTATTTTGATGATATACACTTGTCATAATTTTGTTAAGACCATATCATGTCAGAAAGTTGTACTTTGTGTTCAAAAGCATAGGTAGTCAGATTTTGCAGAAAATATAATAAATACCAAATAAAGTAGAAAAATTACAATCTTCTGGATTTATTCATAAAGTATCATGATAGACCCTCAATAATAATCTTAAGCCATTTGGATGATTATTTGAAGTATCACCTTTCATGCACATCATGTAGCTCGTTAGGTCTGCACACAATAAAATTGTAGAAATAATGTAACATGTAGGCCTTTTATGGGGAGGGTGAGATAGTTGGTGTACCTGCTCTGGTTGGAAGGTATAATGTTACCAAAAGAAGGTAGGTTGTGTGAGCCCGGTTGCGCAAGGACAGAGTTGAGCTCGGGATCGACGATAGATCGTCTTTCCCTGGAAGATGTCTAAATACACTTAGGGTCCGTTCGTTTCGCAGGAATTAAGCTGCAGGAATTGGAATTGAATTCAATTCCCATTCCCGCAGGAATTGAAATTGAATTCAATTCCAATTCTGCTGTTCGGCTGAATGCAGAAATTGTCACAGAAATTGGAATTAGCAATTCCGATGTTCGGCTGTATCCTGGAATTCAAAGTACAGAATTCAAATTTATAATTTTTTATTATAAACTGAATTGAAATAGCTAAATAAAAATCATACTTCAACAGAATAAAAATTAATAGTCCACGCACCGAACATTAAAAAAAATTCAAAATAGTCTACAACATTATAATAGTACACACATGAAGCCAAAATTTCTTAACATAATCTAATCAATCGCGTAGATGTAAGCGGAGCCAGGTCCTCCTAATTGGCATCGGTAAAGCCATGAACACGTTGACCTTCTTGTCGTCATCACTCAACATATCGATAGCCTGTATGACCTCAGTTTCAGTCAAATCCGTAATAGCTGCAATGACGGCATATATCCTGTCTGCCCTTGAGATCGGCGACGGTGGCGGTGGCGGCTGAGAAGTCACGCTGCTATCACGCTCCATGTTCCTCTCTATCGCAGAAACAACATCAGCAATAATATATACCGCGAATGTTTTCTCCTTCCTCTTCTTGCTCTTTGGCTCAACCTCCTTCATGCCGTTTTCGTCCACTGAGTCTTCAATGTGGATCTCGTTCATTTGCTCAGTCGCAGTAGCAGCATTAGCTCCAGTGGCCCGATCAACCCCACAAATCATAGCTAAGTCGCCCCAATTGACGATCACCTTGCTCCGATAATATCTCACTGTCGGATGCGCCTACAAGTTTAGTTTAAATTAGAATCAAAATTTAATATAATTTCTACACAGTTAAACATTTGCTCAATTAAAATATTACCTGTACATAGTTAGCCCAGACTTCCTCGCTGTCAACCTTCACCACATTACGCTCCCAATCCCATCCAAAACCACTGGTATCCAGCATAGTCGATATTTCCTGGTAGTATTTGTTCCATATTTTAATCCTGACCATTATCTTCTCCTTACTAATATCAACGTGGCAATCATCCTTCAATGCCTGTATTGCTGCCGTGTATGCGACACTTTTCCAGCCGCTAGCCGCCTTATTTCCCAGATTTTGCTGCTCAAGGAGAGCAGTCGATAACGCACAATCCATCTGCGGCGTCCATGAAACATAGGACCGTTCACTGGGTTTGACCCCCTTTCCTTTTTTATCCATTTATTTCTGCATAATATAGAAGTTAACAAAAAAATGGACTAGAGACAATGCATTAAATAGAAGTTAACAAAATATACACAGACACACACACATAACATACCCACAAATTTGCACATAAATGGATTATAAAGAAGTTAACAAATTATACACATTTTAATTGCCCCGATGAGCACAATACTCATTAAACATATTCATAGCCATAGTTTCCCTAAACGTGCTCCACTCTGGTGTTGCTTGGACTGGAGCCAATGTATCCGCGTACTCGAAACTAGCAGAAGTTGTATCTTGATTTAATATTTCCGCATCTAACTCGGCAAGCAATCGATCATGATTTTCTAATCTCCTCTCTATAAGAAAATTATGCAGAATGCAACAAGCGTTTATAATTTGAACCTGTTAAAATTAAAAGGTAATTAAAAATTCATTATAAATTAACTTATTTTAATGTTAAAGGTTTAAATGTATAGACCTGGACTTTGATGCCATAAAATGATGGTCCCCTCAAAATTGCCCATTTTTTTTTAAGGAGGCCGAATGTCCGCTCTATGACATTCCGTTCCTTTGAGTGTCGGAGATTGAACAACTCTTTATAATTGGTGGGGTTATTGGCTTGTGCAGACCACTCTTTCAAGTGATATCTGGTTGACCTATATGGAGCTAGATAGGCAGGGCCATTGGTGTATCCCGCATCCACCAGATAGTACTTTCCAAGTGACACCTCAAAACGATCTGCTCTTTCGAGTGCATTGCGCAAAACTCTGGAGTCCGATGAGGACCCCTCCCATCCAGGTAACACATACAAAAACCTTATATTTGAATCACATGCGGCCATTACATTCGTTGTAATGGCCTGTTTCATATTCCGATACCTATCCTGATTTTTAGTAGGCACTGTAACTTCAATATGAGTGCCGTCAATCGCACCAATGCAATCCTATATGGACATATGGACAGTTTATATATTTTAAAATAAAACTTAGGATTGTAAAAAAAATAACTTACAGGAAAATGACGCCATCTTTGTACTGTTGACGCATCAGAGAGTTTTATAAAGTCAGGACCTAATTTCAGAATTGCTCGCAACACCATTTTGAAATGACGGCTAATTGTATCTGTTGATCGTAGATACGTCCCACCCACAACCCTAAATGTTTTGTTGTGCCCCAAAACATGTAAAAGAACGTTGACTGGCACTTTAATTCCTACATTTTTTGTCTCTTAACAAACCACGCTAGGTTAACATGTTACACAAAACTTCGAACGAGCTTCTATTCATCTGAAGCTGGTTAAAACAATTTATATCTGTTCCGCCATACAAATGGCTAAACAAACTTTCCCTTACAACATTTTTTGCATCAGCCCCCACGATATTTCTTCTAACCCCACATTTCATCATCACTATGACGGAAGCAGCAAGAGCAGCAGCTACTGCTGCTCTCCTACGCATACGACGTTTCACTGTTTCATCCATCTAAACATAAAAAAACACACGTTACATAGTCAACCACAAAAGCACACACACAAACACATACACATTTTCTGTATACTTCAGAAAGAATTCACCCGATCAAGGTATTCAATATTTGTAAGAAATCATGAATTTCAAAACTACCAATTATCGAAGAAATTTCAAGGTTCCTAATAATAAATTTTCACTAATTTATTATTTATTGAATAATTTCTTCATTTAATGTTGCAGATGATTCTCATTCAAACAGAGGAAATGCTGGAGTTTATTAAGCATACCAATGCCGACCGATTTAGGATTCATTTCCGATTCCTATGATTTAGGATTCATTTCCGATTCCCACGATTTTTTTGGCATACCGAACGGCACTAATTGGAATTGGTAAATGAATACCAATTCCAACGGCCCAATTCCCGCGTAACGAACGGAGCATTAGGGTTAGTTCAAGTGTAATGCCAAGAGAATTTGAACATGGGTAGTTACCAATAATAATAAGTACCTTGTGAAAGAGAACTTTGATCTTCAGCCAATCGTAGTTCCTAGTGCTCCCGGAGCAGGAATAGCGAGCAGGAATCAGAATCGCGGCGACGGGAGCAGGAAGAGGAGCGGCGATCGTGGGAATCGCGAAATCTGACCTAGCGAGGTCGGAAATGAATGTCGCATGTTTACCTTGTACCCAATTCCGACCGATTTAGGATTCATTTCCGATTCCCACGATTTTTTTGGCATACCGAACGGCCCTCATTGGAATTGGTAAATGAATACCAATTCCAACGGCCCAATTCCCGCGTAACGAACGGAGCATTAGGGTTAGTTCAAGTGTAATGCCAAGAGAATTTGAACATGGGTAGTTACCAATAATAATAAGTTCCTTGCAAAAGAGAGCTTTGGTCTTCAACCCATCATAGTTCCTAGTGCTCCCGAGAGCCCTTCACAGGGAATGTCCGGGGCAGTACAAGGTTAACCTTAAACTGTAAGATTAAAATGTTAAAGAGCAATTAGATATACTAGGACTTCACTTTCACTCACCCCGGTGACTTGAGAGGTTAGCTTGATTAGGTTATCCGAGAGGTAGGCTTGGTGGTTGTGGAAATGAGATGGTTAGTCCGACGAGCCAAAGACTCGGAAGGTAGTTGTAACATACAGGTTATTCCGGGGAGGCGATGACTTGGGAATTCATGTGTGCATGTGCAAAAGTGGTGAGTCTTCGGTATTTGACGGTCGTTCACACCGACGCCGATACGACGACTCGGCGGGTGTGGTTTACACTTAGTTAAGGAAAAGACTGGCGGTTGGTCTTACAAAGGAACACTTATGAGATGAGGTTCAGGCGTACATGCCCTGCAGCTTGAACCACGCCATCAGTCTGGCCCGCATTCAGGAAGAGTGGTTCAACAGGCAGCTGTCCCATACTACAGTGAGGCCCACTACTACACCGGCGATTGCTAGGAGGGATCCACTGGTAGCCGGACGGCTTACGGTGACGCGACTGTCGTGAGGTGAGTTACATGCAAGGAAGGAGAAGAGAATTTGTTTCAACTGTGACGAGAAGTTTACGGCGGGCCACAAATGCCATAAGGTTCAAGTCTTTATGTTACATGAAGATGTGGAGGACGAGCCGAGCCCAGAGGAGCAGATCCCCGCTGGAGACTTGGATCTGATCGAGTTCGGGGTTTCCCTACATGCTATGGAAGGGTGTAACCCTCCTCCACTCACTGTGCGACTTGCGGGAAGGATCAGACAAGAGAAAGTGACTATTATGGTGTACAGTGGGAGTACGCACAATTTCATCCATCCCGATGTGGCGCAACGGGTTGGGCATGTGATTGATACGAGGGCTGCCTTCCAGGTTATGGTGGCGGACGACAGCAAGTTGCAGTGCGAAGGTGTGCTAAAAGGGGTGGCGCTTCAGATGCAGAGGTACATTGGATGCACGAATGTCTTTCTTTTACCCATTCGGGGCTCGGACATGGTACTGAGAGTTCAGTGGCTGCAGTAGTTGCGACGAGTCACTTTTGATTGAGATCAGATGACGATGGAATTCTTGCAGCATGGGGAACAGTTTGAAGGGTCTCACATCCTCGCCAGTAATGTAAGTATCTCTTCGAAGCCTGCAGCAACTCGGGAAAGTAAGGAGCTTGATGACGGTACTTTTGGGGGTGAGGTCGGATGAGGCCGGGCCATCTGAGGTGCCCATACTGATGCAGTCTCTTGTGGAGCAGTATGCTGACATTTTTCAGGGGCTACGCACACTTCCTCCATCACGGTTTTGGGATCATCAGATTGTACTCAAGGTAGGGGCGGAGCCTACCAATATCTGGCCATACCGATACCCGCACATGCAGAAGGCTGAGATTGAGCGCAGCGTTCGGGAGATGCTCGATGCGGGGATCATCCGGCCCATCACGAGCTCATTCTCGACCCCAATCATTCTGGTCAAGAAGAAAGATGGGTCGTGGCGGTTTTGTGTGGACTACCGTGCACTGAACAGCGCCACCCTAAAGGATAAGTTTCCGATTCCATTGATTGAAGAACTGTTGGACGAGCTACACGGGGCGACGCGGTTCACCAAGTTTGATCTACGGTCGGGCTACTACCAGATCCTCATGCGTGAAGAAGACATCCATGAATAAGACGGCCTTCAGGAATCACGATGGTCACTATGAGTTTCTGGTGATGGCCAACGGGTTGACTGGCGGGCCGTCCACCTTCCAGGCTAATATGAACGAGATCTTCCGTCCGCTCCTTCGCCACTTTGTGCTGATTTTTTTCGATGACATCCTCATATACAGTGCAAGTTGGGAAGAGCACTTGAGCCATGTTGCACAAGTCTTCTCCATGCCGCGCAAACATCAGCTCCGTGCCAAGCGGTCGAAGTGTTCTTTCGGTCAGGAGGTGGAGTATTTGGGGCATTTAGTCTCGGCTGAAGGGGTTAAAGCCGACCCTCGGAAGATTGAGAGCATGGTTTCCTGACCGCGGCCCCAGACTATACGGGCATTGCGGGGCTTCTTGGGTCTCACTGGCTACTACCGATGTCTTGTGCAGGACTACGACAAGATTGTCAGGCAGCGGACCCAGTTACTGCAGAAGGACGCTTTTTCGTGGCAGGATGAGGCTGAGGCGGCTTTCCATGCACTCAAACGGGCTGTGACGACTACGCCAGTCTTGACACTTCCGAATTTCACCAAGGAGTTCGTCGTGAAGACGGACACATCAGTAGTGGGTTTGGGTGCTGTGTTGATGCAGGAAGGGCGGCCGATAACCTTCTACAGCAAGGTTCCTCGGACATTGGGGTTGCCAACTTATGAGAAGGAGATGTTGGCGGTCATTCACTCCGTGGCTTTGTGGCGACCTTATCTGCTGGGACGACACTTCAAGATTCGGACGGACCATCAAAGTTTGAAGCACTTCTTGGAACAGCGGATCTCTTCTCCTCTCCAACAGAAGTGAGTCACCAAACTTCTGGGGTACAACTATGAGATTGTCTACCGCCAGGGCCGGGACAATCGACTTGCTGATGCCTTATCCCGCTTACCAGAGGGCGCACTCGCTCAGATTTCTACACCCCTGCTGGACTCCATTGATGAGATACAGGAAGAGGTGGAACGCGACTCAGATCTCCGACCTATTGTGGATGCTTTCCGACGGGCACTAGAGACGGTTCCGGGTTATCATCTTCGGAATGACCGGTTGTACTTTCGGGACCGTGTGGTCATTCCTTCTCAGCCAGCATGGCGGACAGTTATGATGCATGAGTTCCATTCCTCGCCGACAGGTGGCCATGCCGGTCTCCTTCGCACCCTTCAGCGGGCACGGGCAAACGTCTTCTAAAAGGGTATGCAGCGTGATATTCAGTTGTTTGTTCGACAATGTGACATATGTCAGCCCCAGAAGTATGAGACGACCTCCCCAGCCGGATTGCGATGAGTGGCGATGAGTGGAAGACGACCTTCAAAACGAAGGACGACCTGCATGAATGACTAGTTATGCCGTTCGGGCTATCAAACACACTAAGCACGTTCGTGAGAGTGATGACGCAGATCCTTCGGCCCTACATGGGCAAGTTCCTTGTGGTTTATTTTGACGACATACTGATTTTTAGCCAGGATCACACAGAGCACTTGGGTGACATTCGATTGGTATTCGACCTCCTTCGGAAGGAGCATTTGTATATCAACCTGAAGGAGTGCTCGTTCTTGACTTTATTGGTACATTTTTTAGGATACATTGTCTCGCAGTCCGGTATCTCGGTTGACCTCGATAAGGTCAAATCGATTCGCGAGTGGCCAGTCCCGACCAATATCCACGAGGCACGGAGCTTCCACGGACTCGCCACCTTTTACCATAGGTTTGTTCGAGGGTTTAGCTCAATCATGACCCCTATTACGAGTTGCCTCCGCAAGGGGGATTTTTTTGGACGACAGCGGCCACCAGGGCGTTTGAGGAAATTAAGGAGAGGCTATCAACTGCTCCTGTTTTGCGCCTTCCGGATTTTTGCAAGGCCTTCAAGGTAGCGTGTGACACGTCTGGCGTGGGCATTGGAGTACTGAGCCAGCAGGGTCATCCAGTTACTTACTTCAGTGAGAAACTAAATGATGTCCAACAAAAGTACTCCAATTATGACCGGGAGTTCTACGTCGTTGCACAGACGCTTCGATATTGACGTCACTATATTCTGCATAAGGAGTTTGTCCTGTACTCAGATCAACAGGCCCTGCGATATATGGACTCGCAGATGAAGCTAGGCCACCGACACACAAAATGGGTGGAGTTCATGCAGGAATATCACTACGTTCTCAAGCACCGAGCTGGCGTTGGGAACAAACTGGCTGATGCGGTTAGTCGCCCGGTCGCCATTCTCCATTCCATGAACGTGCGAGTGGAGGGATTTGAGCGTGTCCGCCATGATTACCCCGAGTGCCCAGAGTTTGGCGACATCTACGCCTCCTTGTCTAGGGACCGTCCCGAGCCTCGCGAGGGCTTTATCATTTCTGATGGCTATCTGTTCTTTAGATCTCTCCTCTGTGTGCCACAGACTACCCTACATGAGTTTCTCATTTAGGAACTGCACGCGGGCGGGGCAGCGGGACACTTTGGGCGGGATAAGACGATCGCGCTAGTTGAGGACCGCCTCTTCTGTCCTGGCCTAAAGAAGGACGTCACACGGGTCGTTCAACATTGTCGTGTCTGTCAGACGGCAAAGGGGTCCCGACAGCCCACGGGCTTGTACACTCCTTTACCTATTCCCCACCGGCCTTGGGCAGACATCAGTTTTGATTTCGTACTTGGACTTCCTCGCACACTGCTGAAGTTCGATTCGATCTTCATTGTCGTGGATCGCTTCTCGAAGATGACACACTTTATTCCTTGTCATAGGACGTACGATGCTCCACATGTGGCGGCCCTGTTCTTCAGGGAGGTATTCAAGTACCACGGGTTACCTACTTCTATCGTCTCCAACCGCGACGTCCGCTTTACGAATTATTTTTGGAAGACGTTGTGGAAGAAGATCGGTACGACGCTGAAGTTCTCCACTGCATACCACCCACAGACGGATGGACAAGCGGAGGTTGTCAACCGTAGCCTGGGGACCTTGTTGTGTTGTCTCGTTCGGGATAGTCCGACTACCTCGGATACGTCATGCCTATTGCGGAGTTCACATTCAATGGTTCGATCAATAAGACCACAGGTCTTAGTCCATTTCATGTCATATTAGGTTACGACCCTAGGAAACCCTTCGACTTGGTTGACGCCCCGATAGTAGCCCGTCTTAGTGAGTCCGCCGAGTGGTTCATTTAGGATATACACGCACTACATGAGACAGTTCAGAGAAAGATCGCGGCCAGTAATGAAATCTACAAAGCTCAAGCCGATCGGCACAAGAGAGAGCAATTATTTGACGTTGGGAAACGGGTTTTGATCTGCCTGCGACCTGAGAGCCCCCCACCCTCTCACCCAGGGGGCAGCGAAAAAGTGAAGTGCTCGTCAGATGGGCCCCTATACAGTCACTCGACGGATTGGTGCGAACGCGTATGAGGTTGACATACCACCGACAATGGGGATTCACCGAGTGTTCAATGTGGAGGACTTGACCCCATACTATGAGGAGCGAGTGTACGGGGACCCGTTATACCCACCCACCTCTAAGACACAGCTTGACCCTCACCCCTCTAGTGCACCCACACCCACCTCTCCCAGGCAGTCGCGGGCGGGTGAGTACAGCTCAAAGGAGTCCGCTCTGCAGCCGACAGTTCCAGTGGCACCACGTTCAGACGAAAATACATTGCTACGACAGTCGCCTATCGGAGATACACTACAGGTCGTTGGTCATGACTTCACGACGATGGGCGGTTCAGTGGTCCTGCAGTACTTGGTCCATTGGTCTGCCCGCCCGGTTTAGACGACACTTGGATTGCTGTTGAGGAGCTCGAGAGACTCCCCCTGAACTTGCGCCGAGAGTACGATCATCTTCACTCACCGGAGATGAGTGCTTTCTGTTGGATCCCTAGTTTGGATTTGGGCTAAGGTTCACTATTAGGTTTTGACCCATCATGTATAGCCTAGGGTCAATTTGTTAGTTCTAAGGTTAAGGACAATCTGACTAGGTAAGATATCTTATGATCCAGCCTTGAGAAGACTTCAAAGATCAAGACTTAGAAGAATTGCTGTTTTTAAGAGAATTCAGAAATCAGTTCGAAGTTCTTCGAACTCAGCTCGATGATTGTCGATCACAGATTGACGAACTCAGAATTCCTTCTCTGAGTTGAGCTCGACGATATTCGAGCTCAGGTCGACGAACTTCCTTCTCTCTCAGTTTCTCTGGTCGACGATATTCTACCTCAGCTCGACGAAATCTGGAGCTCAGCTTTGACAGATTTTTTCCAGTTTATTTTCTCTGAACTCAAGTCAACAAAGACAATTTCTCAGCTCGACGAACTCTGAGTTCAGGTCGACAAAATCTGTCCTGTGGTCGACGATTTCTGTCAAGTTTCAATTTGACGATTTCTCTGACACTTTGATTTGAATTGGTATTATTCTAAGGCAATAATTCTCTGATAATTAATGCTTATATTCTCAAGAATATAGTCGTTGCTAGACAACATTGATTATGGATTTCACAGAGTTAATTACTTAACTTATTTACTGAGACAGTTAAGGAATCAATGTATTGACCTTCCAGCCGCTTGTCTAAGTTCCAAGATTTCAACAATCAATCAAGGAGTACAATTCAAATTCAGAGACAGAATTTCTGCAGGATATATAAAAATCAAGGAGAAGAGAATTTACCAAGGCAGATATACAGACACAGACACAGACAGACAGGGAAGAAGAAAGAATTCAGTCTGCATACTTTCTGAGTTTTCATCATCTGCAACTCTTCAGAGCTTTCAAGAGACAATCAAAATACAATCAGTCTGAAAGCTTCTGGAGATCATCATTGAAGGCCTACACCATGAAACAAAGATTTCTTCTTTCCTGAACTACTCTACATCTCCGGGGGAGCTTTGACAACAAAGATCCACTTTTGCCTTCTCTGTTATTTAGAGAAAAAAAGAAGACATCATCAACTTTTCTTTCCTTGTAGAAAGGGTTTATCAACTCTTTTCAAAAGTTTATTATTGGTTTTTGGGCACCTGATTAAAAGCCTAAAAGGTTGTGAGATCTCCCTACAAATAGATCTTGTGGTGCCAGTCATCTGATCAAAAACTGCTAGTAGATTCCTACCAGGGTGGTAGAAGAGTGGATGTACCCAGTTTGAGGAACCACTATAAAATTTCTTGTGTTGTCTGGTTGTCTTTTTTCTTTTTGTACCGCGCTGTGTTAGTTTAACTTTAAAATTTTTTACATAATATTTGCTATCACCTATTTTACAGCTAAATTATATAAATCTGTAAAAAGTTTTTAAAGTTCTATTCACCCCCTCTCTATAGCTAATTAGATCTATCCTTTTCTTTCAATTTGTATCAGAGCCAGGTTATTTGGTTGTACAAGGTAACACTTGAACCAACAGATCCTTCTAAGATCTAAATTTCTCTAGCACATTACTTATATCATGACACAGAACAAGGACTATGCAAACACCAGAACTACAGTTTGCAACTTGAACAAGTTTGCTATCTGGAAGGCAATAATTAAATTATATATGAACTTCATTGATGAAAATATTTTTAATTCTATCTTGACAGGTCCACCAGCTCCAGTGGCTACATCTACTGCAACTTTCAGCAGTCATGTTGTTCCACCACCTGAGTGGACAGATGCACAGAAGAATGCCAAGATAGCTGATGCCAAGGACATGAACATTCTGACTCAGACAATGTCAGATGATATTTTCCAGAAAGTGGCAGACTGCACCTCAGCTAAAGCCATCTGGGATTCCCTAAACCAGATGGTTGCTGGAACTACAGATGAGAGAAAAGATAGGAGGTCAAATCTCATCTCCCAATATGAGAATTTCAAGAAAGAAGAGTCAGATTCAGTGAATGATATGTACAATAGACTCAGCTCAATTATCAATGAGCTGAAAACTCTGGATAAGGATATAACCCTCACTGAGGTCAATGATAAGATTCTCATGTGCTTCCCCAACTCATGAGATTCCAGAATCTGACCAATCAAAAAGGCCAGAAGTCTGAATGAGATTTTCACTGAATCTCTACTAGGAAAGCTCAAATCTTATAAGCAATTAATAAAGACTAGAGAAGCTACTGAACAGAAGACT